>CM053405.1:45115950-45261987 GCA_028644305.1 Xerus rutilus | reverse complement strand
AGCATGTGCAGCAAAAATTCAGCACTCTTTTTGGGCCACCGTCCCTGTGTCCAGCCCCACTGTTTGGCCTGGGCACACCTCCCAACTCCACCATTGTAACGCCGGAATGGCACACATTGCTTCTTTAAAGTGACATCTTTCAGGTACTTGGTGGCTTTTCGGATATGCATACCTTTGATGGCCTGTGCAGTTTCACGGGGTGTTCCTAAAGTGAACACGAAGATTTGAACCTCTTGATTTGCATGATATTATGGGGTTTTCCGGGTCAAGAGAGTAGCGGACCATTTTCACAGATCAACTCAGGCCGCTTACAGGAAGAGCTCTCATCTCTTTTCTAAGTACTGGGCTCATATGCTTCAAAATATTACTTTCACACAAATCCTTATCTTATGATCTGCTTCTGTAAAATTCAACCTAAGACACTGGGTACAAGAAAGGTTCTAGAAAACTGACTCCAAGGATGGGATTATTCACCCGACAGATGGGTAGTGAGGCCCCCAGCCTTGACAGTAGGTGGAGCATTGAACTCCGGCACGTTATAGCAGTGCAATTGCTGCTGCTCATCTATGGCGAATTTGAACAGGATGCAAAGAAACAGATGCACTGGCTTTGGCATGGGAGAACTAGCAATTAGAAGGGTTTTGGAACAAGGTGGTCATTGATGAGGGAAAATAACAGGCTCATGGCCATCAATAGATAATTGAAAGCAAAATGTGAGAGTCAGCGGGCCTCTTGGGAAGAATTTAAAGGGAACATTGTTTTCTGTAGCTGGAGGGCAGGCAGACATGCACCTGAAGAACAGACACTAGACTTAATGGTGAGAGTGACAGTTTCACATCAACACCAGAGTTAGAGCCCAAATAAAGATGGAGAGCTGAAAAGGGAAATTCTGAGTATTTTTACTTGAGCATCTTAAATCCCCAAATTCTGTAGACTCACTGTGCCTGCAGACATTGACCCCTCTACCCTGTGGAAGATAGAGACCCCACCTTCCTTTTCAAAGGCAATGCAGACACTTCAAAAGAGACTTGAATCTCAGAAGACAGGATGTCTTCTCAGGCTCTGTCTCTACTTTCTTTTCTGGCTGCCAGGCCAATAACTAGGGTCTGATCTTCAATGATCATTTGCTAGACTTACAAAGGAAGATACAACTTAATTATTCACCAATGAGTGGATTCACATGTACTAGCAGAAATCACAAAAGTATGACTGGGAGTGGATCCTAAGGATCGTGGATCAAGGAGTGCAAATATAAACCTGAATCTGGGAATATTTTTCGATAACACAGGATTTAACACTTTTGTAAGGACCCTGGAAAACTGTTTTAATATGCTGTAATTATGACATTAGGAAGCTTGAAAAAATGATGGCCCATGCTACATACAGTTAGGAAACCAGAACTCCAGGGAAGAGTGTAGAGAAGCCAGCATGCTTGAAAGGATCTACTATGACACTGGGAAACCCATCCTGGCCCTGTTTCTTGGGAGGATGCAGAGGACATTTTATTTTCTAGGACAATAATCAGCCTAGTAGTGAGGGAGCAGCGTCTAAGCTCAGCAGTGTCCATCCTCAATAGCACAGGACTTATTTGGCTCCTATTAATGGTGGAGATGGCAGTCCTGGATTAGTAGGAAAGGCCTACCCACCTGAAGCAAGGTGGGCATAATTACACGAATGGGCAGCAATATCAGAATGGCATCAGGAGAGACAGACCTGCAGGATCTTTGCAGATAGTTAATAAAGGTAATCATGCTAATCCCAGGGGCAAGATAAGTGGGCAGTGTATTAATTAATATGTAATTTGAAGAGATTGAAAATGGATGAGGAGAAGGCTGACATCACAATCTCTTATCCAGTTTCCAGACCTGAGCCAGTTATCAGACCCAGAACTCCACCACTGAATGAGAGGCTAATAGTCCCTGCTAGACTTTCAAAGTTTATACGATAGTGATCCCTGCCCTCCAAGTTCTTCCCTAAAGGGTCTTGTGGCTACGTACTCAGGAAACCAACAGGGAAGGGGGAGTTTCTGGATCTTTCAATGGCAAGGGCTTTGGGTACAAGTTCTGAGCTGACACTGATATTCAGGGACCCAACACCTGTTAGAAGAAGAACAAATGGAGTCCTGGCCCAGATCTGACACACAGTGGGTCAACTACATTCATGTATGCTCAGACACCCATAATTATTTCATACTTGGCATTTGGTAGTACCAACACATTGACTCTTGACTTATAGAGGAAGAGCTAGTATAGTAGGAAAGATCTTGTGGAAGTTACTAAAACCTTCCACCATCCTCACTGAGATAATCAAAAACATCATTATGTATCAAGGGTGTTGGAAGATATTCAGAGGGGTGGTTCTTATTATATCTCCACTTAATTCATCAGTTTGGTTCCTTCAAAACCTGGACAGATCATGGCAATGAGTAGACTGCCACAAGCTTACCTATGATGCTCCAATAGTGGCTTCTGTGCCAATGTGGCATCCTTACTAGAACAGGTTAACAGCCTCAGGTATGTATGTGATGAGAATTTAACATAATTCCAATGAAGGAAGACCTCTCCTAGTCACGATTATAATAAAAATTATTACAGAAAAAATACAATAAAATTGAAGGGGATTGGGATTCTAGAGATGCTGTGTGTTCCCAACAAGAATGGCTTTTGAAGCCGGGTGCGGTGGCTCACGCTTGTAATCCCAGCACTTTGGGAGGCTGAGACAAGAGAATCGTGAGTTCCAAGCCAGCCTCAGCAACGGCGAGGCGCTAAGCAACTCGATGAGACCCTGTCTCTACATAAAACACAAAAAAAAACAAGGCTGGGGATGTGGTTCAGTGGTTGAGTGCCCCTGAGTTCAACCCCCGTACCAAAAAAAAAAAAAAAAAAAAGAATGGCTTTTGAATTAGAGATGTAACTTAGTGACAGAGTATTTGTCTAGCATGTGCAAGATCCTAGGTTCAATCCCCAGTACCACACACAAACAAATTGTGACTTTTTTCTTTTAGCAAACAAACTGTCCTTAAGAGTCTTCTTTAGCAGTTTTTCTGGGATCAGGTGGGGAGGAAGCCCCTAAAAATATAGGCTGAATTTAATCAACCAGGAAGTGTATATGTACTATTCTAAGTTATGCCATGATGTTACGGACTCTCATCGAACAGCAAGAACAGCACTCTAAGTTTCATTGTGTAATTTTATTAAGCAGCTATGTACCTAGGTACAGCCTAGCTCCATGTCCTCAAGTGGCCTCTTGGAATCAGGCATCTCTAACTCTAGTAGACTTTGCCTATCTAAAGTACTCTGTCTTCTTATTGGGTATTTTTAAAAATCACTGAATAGTCGAATACCTGAGACCTAGCATGTAACTCCATGTCCTCAGATGATCTTTGGCAATCTGACTTCTCCCTCCTCAGAAAATCTTGCCAGGCTTCAAGACAACCCAGTCTCAGCCTATTGAACTGAGTGCTCTTTCTAACAACACGTTTTTCCTCTAAGTGGATGATATCATATGAAGTAGACTTGATGAGCAGGAAGTTCTCTGAATGCCTTGGTAAGATGCATGAACTCCAAATGACGGGAGATGAACCTTGCAGAGATTAAAAGATCTTCTACATTGGTGCAGTGGTCAGTGGGATGTTGGAATATCCTCTTCAAAGTAAAAATAAGTCAGTGTCCCTGGAACCTCCTATCAGTATGAATGAAATCTGAAGCTTGAAAAAAATCTGAAGCTTGGAAAAAGATATAAAGTTAAGTTCAAAATCTGAAGCCTCTTCAGATTTGGGAGGCAGCACATTTCACAGTTGGGGATGGAGCTCCTACACATTCATCAGGTAGTGTTAAAAGTGCTAGTTTTAAGTGGGTCCTACAGTAAGGAGGGGTCCTGCAACATAAGCAGCCTGGTCACTTGAGCCATATGGCTATCGTACTAGAGGTCTCTGGGTATTCAATGGTATTATTTGGTTGAATCTCTTGTGATATTGGTATTATAATTCTCCTTTTATACTGAAGAATTGGAAACTTAGAGAAGCTAATTAATTTAGTGAACAGTTACTTCTATACAAAGATTCGCCTTACTAATACCTTAAACAAGGTAGAAGTGATTTGATCTATTGAATGAATTCCATGTTTAATATAATGGAAATTGATGACCTGGGCCTTCTAAGAAACTTCTGTTAACCTCATGTGATTCCACATATCATGGGTCTGATATGGTTGCTTCAGCTCCCACACTCTTGTTCTCATTGTAGTCTAAAGGGAAGAAAAGAAGAGCATGGAATGCACACTCCTTGTTTCAAGGATGTTATCTGGAAATTGCACATTTTTACTCGTATACAATTGGTCAAAATTAGTTTTACAGCCACATCTACATCCAAAGGAGCCTGCGAAACAAAGTTTTTACTTTAGATGGCTATGTGTCCCTGATACTTGGGGTCTCTATTACTAAAGAAAAAAAGGAGATAATGGGTACTGAAACAGCCAGCCACAGCCAGGTACGTGGTTTCAGCACATCTGAGATCTAGACTGTGTTACTCCCAGCTGCACAGCACAGCCCTTGACAGCAGCTGTGCCGAGTGATTTCACTTTCAAGCCAGATTCTTGGGATACCCTTCCATCCAAATTTTAATTCCTAGATGTCTCTCCAGATGTGTGTGTGTGTATGCACCCTTTTATTAAGTAGTATTTCTGCACTCTATGTATTTTTTTGATGTAGCTCTCAAATGAACTTAATTTAAAGACATTGCTATTGTTAGTGAAAAAGTTCCCAAGCCTGGTTTTATTCTCTAGATTGACTTAATAGTTTTGTTCTCTTGCCTGCCTTCTTTCCTTCCTTCCTTCCTTCCTTCCTTCCTTCCTTCCTTCCTTCCTTCCTTCCTTCCTTCCTTCCTTCCTTCCTTCCTCACTCCATTTCCCCTCCCTCTCTGTTTTCTCCCTATTCCTCTTTCTCTTTTATCTTCAATCTGGTGCCCTGGCATTTCCTCTCCATATCCCTCTGCTCACATTTTAATAACATGGAATAAGCCAAGTAAGGGGTGGGATGAGGTAGGAGGAGAAGGGTTGAGTCATAATGTCTCTCACTTTTACATATTTTTAAAACTTTTATTATTAGTTTTAATTACACAAGTAATACATGTTCATTGTAGAAAAAATTAGAAAACACGGAAAAGCAAAAAGAAAAAATAATCACCCCTAATCCCACTACCCATAGATAACTGCTATTAACATTGTAATGTATGTCCTTCTAGCTTGCTTATGCATATATATACATACATAGATATATTTATATATAATTTTCTTTTTACAAATATTATATCATAGTATACATACTGTTTTATAATGTTTTTCATTTAATATATATTGTGAACATCATTGTTTATTCCCTGAAAAAATTATACAGATACTACATGCTCATTGTGAACAAATTAGAAATTACAGATATGCAAAAAGAAAATATAATTGCTCCAAATCTCACCTCCCAGAGATAAATTCTGTTATCCTTTGGCAAGCATCCTTTCAGACTCCAATGCACACATGTGTATATATATTTTAAAAAGGGAGTCATATGCTACTCTTCTGCAACTTCCTTTTATTCATTTTATAATCTAACCTGTACATTTCAATACATATACATAGTGCTTATTCTTTATCGGTGCACAGAATTCCACTGGACGGAGGTACCTTATTCAACTAACCATAGAATATAGGCTTATTTACATTTTCATATTCTCCAATAATGCTGCTATAAACATCTTTTCTTGCATATTTTTTGTATAATGAATAAATGCACCTTTACTCATTGTATCTGAAAATGTTAAAGGAAAATTCCCCTAACATGGAATTATTGGGCATACAGGAAAAATATAGTGCCAAAATATTTTCCAGAAAGGTTGAATCAATTTACACTCCTGTTGACTGTAAGAGAATGTTCATTTCCATACTTCCTAGTTGTCCCTGGAAACTTTAATTCTTTAAACTCTCTGCCTTTCTGAGAAGTAAAGGGAGTTTATCATATTAATTTGCATTTTTGATTGCCAATATTTCGACTACTTTCATATTTATTATTAGTGAATTATTTTAGGTTATGGTACATTGCCACTTAGTGTACTAGTTCAATTTTCCACTAGAAATTTTGCTTCTTTTTGAGTCATAAAATATCATTTATATCATTCATTCATTATTCATTCACTCAATGAATGTTTTCAGTATTTTCTGTGTGTTTAGAGTTGTGTTAGTAGTTGGGGAAACAAAGTAAGCAAAATAGTTATTGTTGCTGTGATATCTACTTCTAGTTTAGCAGGCTAACCAGACAATTGAACAAGCAATAGTGAAAAAAGCACAGGGGTTGTAGATCATAGAAACTCCCCCAAAGCAGTGGTATTTAAACTCTTGATATATATTTGAGATCTAGACTCTTTGTTTCATATATTACAACTACTATTTTCTCTTAATTTGGTGTTTTTTCAAAGGAAGTTTTGAATTTAAATTGGTCCAATCCATCCATCTTTTCCTTATAGTTCTCTCCTTTGGCATCGTGCTTAGAAAGGCTTGTTTGTTTGTTTGTTCCACACTAAAATCACATCTTCATCCATGTTGCCTGCTAATCCTTTTGTATGATTTAATTATGTGCTTCAACACGTTAATCTTTATTTAATTTAGAATTTATTTTGATGAAAGTTATGAGGTATAGTTCTAATATTTCTCCCAATAAATGGCTAATCTGTTTTCTCAAATAAGTTATTTAATAATCCAAATTTTTCTCAAATTTGAAATGTCATCTTCATAATATACTTGATTGTTTTATGTTCTTGAGTCAATTGTATACTGTGTGTTTAATTCTAATGAGGTCACCACTACCACTGCTTTTTCTTATTCTGACTGTAGTTACCTAGAAGTTGAATGTTTTCCTTTGGTGACATTTTAGTACACAAGCAGTAATAAATATTGCTTAAGTATGGAGTTGGGGAATAGGAAATTAAGCTGGATGACAGGCTTAATCATTTCAATGTCAAGACTTTCAGAGTCTGAAATTCCAGACAGGATCGTTATTAATCTGGCCCATTTATTCACTTTCTTAAATGAATCCAGTGGTTTTATACTGTTTATTTCCCTCTCATTCTGAAGCCCAGCTTTCAGTAGGTGGCAGTATTGCCAAACACTGAGCATCTCAACACTTCACAGGAGCACGGAGGAACAAAATGGTCAGGCAGAATTTGGAATTTCCCCCAAGAGCTTTAATTCATTTGAGGAAGCATCAGACTGTGCTACTTCTAAAGCTCTCTTTGCAGTGAGTCTGCACCTAGATTCATGGAAAACATTAGCAGCGAGATTTTCAAAGTGACACCTTGGCCTTGTGAGCATTTTACTCATTTATCCAAAAGTGCCTTTGGGCCCAGTCTTTGACTGATTTAAAGTCCAGAGGGCTTTAAATGGAATGATTTTGTGGGATTTTGGTGATTTTTATTTTACTTATAAGAGGTGGTATTTTTCAGGTTTCCCACGGGAACACATATTGTCTTTGTAATCTGGGGGGAAAATATCAACATAGAATATTACAAATATGATTGCCAAATAAGTGAATGTGTGCCACAAAAAGTTTACATCTTTTTCTGTTTCAAGTTTATGGGTACACATAAGAAAATAGGCTCAAAATTCTCTTCTTACCCTTGAGATCAGCTCAATGTTATTGCCAATCTCAAAACAAATCACTAGCAGGAAGCCAAGACAGCAGAACTTTATCCCATGGGACCACACCTGAGAAAGTCCTTGGGTAGGTGAGAGTAGAGAGGGGTAGCTCCTAAAGGATGTGCTGGCATATCTAATGGATAAGGTGAATTACCTATTGCAGCTATGAGCCGATGTAGGTTATCAGAACTTTGAGTACTAAATGTAATTTTTAGGACCTGCTACTGCAAGGACATCTATAAATCTTGGAGTGTGTCTACAGTAACTATAAAACTGATCGAAGCCTGGAAAACAGGCACTATGAATAAAAGATAAGGTGGCTGAATATATTACCTTAGATATGGAAAGTCTGGCTAGGTAATTAGACAAATTCCCATCTCCATGAGTAGCTACTATAGCCTTCCCAGACATGGAGGTGAGACCTGAATTTATTAACAGTCGTCAGCTGTACAAAGGACAATTGCACAGAAGGTAAGTGTTACTTCACACTGAGACTAAGGCGAGAGTGAGCACAAATTAACCAAGCAGAAGTGATTTAGGGCAGGCATTTAGAAGAACTTGCTGAACACCAAGGTCAGACTTATCAGTTAGTAGCTTTGCATGGATTAATAGGAATAAGATTGAAGCTAAGGGGTCAATATAGTCAAAGGGTGGGAGAGGGCAGATTTGGGAGCTGAGAGCATGCCAACTTGGGCTACTTCATAATTTTGAAATCTGAGGCCCTTAAATAAAATAAACTCAGGGGATGAAAATGAACCAGATCTAGGAAAAAATATTAAGCTTTAATCAAGCTTGATTTATAAAAATCAAGGTGGACCAACCAGCTGAGCCTGGGAGTGGTTGCTTGCTTTCTAAGGGAGTATTCAACTAAGTCTTTAAATAGCATGGTCCCACAAGTGTTTTACAACTATTTAACCTAGAAAATTGTGATTTTTCTCATATAACTTGTCAGGGGTACTTCTCTTTGTGAAGTCAAGCAAACCTGTAATCCTGTATTCATGATCGGTCCTTTGAAACACAACTCTGGACTCTAAGAATAAGGTCAATAAATAGCTGGTGTAATCAAAATAGAGACCTGCATAGCCTTTTGAGTTTTCCTCCAACCCTTTGATTCTTTCACTTGCTTTCAATACAAAGCGCTAGAAGATGGTTCCAACAGAGTGAACTATATGAAAATGCTATTTTGTGGGTCAAAACAGTCAAATTCCAGCAATTTCATATAATTCAATTATTAGAATAATTATTTATTTTCTTCATCTTCATGAAAGTTCAAAGCTTTAGTATATTAAGTTTTTTGGCCACAACATTAGTGCATATATAAATGCCTAAACAGGGTTGGGATTAAAATTGTGTCTTGGATAAACCACTTGTAGGCATCTAGCTCCTTCTATTGTACTGGACCCTGGTATCTCCTGTTGGACTTGACAATTGTTCAGACTATGTGAAACAAGAAAACAAGTGCAAAGACCTGATCTTTCAATCCATGGGAAATTCTGTCTGGGAAATGGGTCAAAGGAAGAGTAGGGGAAAATATAACAAAATTTATACCATGATACAAGTTTAGTGGAGGAAGATCACAATGAAGCCTGGAGCAGATAAACAAAGCATGTGGCTTCCTCCTTTCTAAAATATAGTATTGCTTAATGTGTCCTGTTTTCAAGATTCTAAGCATAAGACAAGACACCAAGTACACGTTGGAAAAGTCATATCTGCATAGTCATCTAAAATGAGACAAGCTTAGCTTAACTAAAAATTTTTTATTAATAATGTAAAATGTTAAATATTTTTATGATCTGAGCTAATTCCAGCATGCCCTATAAGATTTAACACTATGCTGATGTGCAGACACCATGCTTCAGATTTCAATTAGAACGAAATGTGATAATATTCAATTTTACATTGGAGGGTAATTGTATATGTTACTACACCATTTCTTAACTGGATAACTTCATTCTCCAAGAAGCTGAAAAAGACACCATTGGATCAAAGGGAACTTAGTTGCCCATATGCATTGTATGAAGTTATTAGGATTATTGTATATTTACAAAATTAAGTATTTTTCATATATGATTTGTGTTGCATTATAAATTAAGATATTTTTATGTTGAAGCTTTAGATTCGGACAGAATGGAAGACTAAACTTAAATGAGTGCAGAGAATGCAATAGGTGAGGTGGTGTATGTTTGGTTATAATATTTCTAATGATACTGATAGATTGAATATTTGAACACAGTTTTGCAGTTTTAAATAATTTCTATGTTTAAAGACTTTTTTCATATATGATCAATTGTTAACATGAGATCAGCAAGAGCTATAGATAGACTATTACATGTGAAATAAATTTTCTCTGTATAATACATTTAAAAAACCTTTAAATAATTTAAAAATCATAATCCTTGCATTTGTCATGGCATGGTTTGGAGCAAACATGCACAATGTCAGCTTTAAAAATCCTTTTAAAAACAGCCTGCTTTTGAATTGTTCTTTTTTTTTTTCTTGAAGGCAGCTGCTTTCAAGTGTAAAATCATTTAAAAGGACAGGGAGAGGCAGATAAAAGTAATAAGGAAGCATAGAAAACATAGTCAAAAACCCATCACGGTGTGGTCCAGCTGTCTGGAGGTCCTCAGGTTTTGTCATTTTTTTTTCAGGTGTTTTCAATGGTGGGCTTCCAGGAAGAGGAACCGCCTAGCTTGAGACGAGACAACACAGCCCAAAGAACCTTCTCTTCCGTCTTCTAACCAGGGGATAGGGAGTTAAATTCAGAAGACTGCTGTCATCTGTGAGGGGACAGAACGTACATATGGGTAAGGTATAGACAAAAAACCCCTGCTCTTTATGAATTGGCTTTAAAAATCCATGATCCTTCGAATCAAGCATTTTCAATCTCAGTGCTGTTGACATTTTAGAGCAGATAATTAATTCTTTATTGTGAGAGGCCATCCTGAGCTTTGCAGGATACTGCGTATTTAGCAATATCCTTGGCCTCTACTTTCTAGGACATCAGGAACACTCTCCTGTCAGTTGAGACAAACCAAAAATGTTCCCAGATATAACTGAATGTCCCCTAGAGGAGGGACAAAATAGTCCAAGATTGAGAATCACTACTCAGAATTAAATTAAAACTGCTTAGAGGCAATCTTTGAGTTGGGAGAAGAATGTAGCTCACTAGAAAGAGTGTATGCTGGCTTCTTTTCTCAATTTGCTTCTGCTATTTACTAGTTCTGTGATGTTGAACATGTAACTTAATCTCACTAAGCTTCAGTTTCCCGGTCTATAAATTAAGGTTTAATAATAATATTTACATTAGGTGAGGATTAAATGAAATAAGCTATGAACAACACTCAGCTCAGGTAGGTAGCTTAGTGCCTTGCATAGAGGAAGCACTCAGGTATTACAGCCATTGTTAAGTCTTTCCCTTTACAAAGGACCATTACCCTAGTTCCATTCACTTCCTTCATGTCTCAGGAAGAAACTTGAGATATTTCCTGTTGGGTCTTTCCCCAACATTTTCTATAGATTTCTGTACATAAAGGCATCCAGAGAAGATTGGTAACTGTTGAATTTCTAAGTTTTGGTTTGGATTATTTTGCATGAAAACAAGTAGAGGAAGAAATAAATCAGTAAGCCAGGTCTGGTTAAACAGACTGTTTGATTGTTTGTTTTAATAGTGCAGTCCAAAAGACAAAGAGGGTAGAAAGATCCTGTTGGAGCAGAATTGGGCAATGGAGGTCTCAGAGCCTGGGGAGGACCACATGGGAATGACTTGGAAACTGCCAACTGGGGTGATGTTAGCACATGATCTGACTGGAACAAAAGGGCTGGGTGGCACTGGTGAACTGTTAGGAACCCTTTCAGAGTGAGGCTTAGGGGATCCCCCTTTTCCCACCCTAACCTTAAAGGAAACGGAAAAATCTGCAAAGGACACAGAATTAAATGAGGAGATGAATTCAGTGATGAAATGCTTCACCTCAATAGAACTGGTTTGTAGGTGAGGGTTTGTTTTTCTCGATAACTGGGCCTAGATGCTTAGGAAACTGTCAGGTAAAAAAAAAAATTCTGGTTTTCGGGTCCTCTTACATAAGCTGTATTATGCAACTGCCCAGCCTTTCCTCCCATCCCTAAGGACTTCCATGTGTCATGTAAATGGGCCTTGTCCAACACAGTTGACAGTAGTCCTTAGAATGGAACACTATATTAAATATTTTCAAGTCCAAGCCAGAGAAGAAAACAGATGCCCCAACTGGGCACATTAAATGACTCAAACACAATACCTTCTCCAGTCTCTACAGATTAAATTTTTTTCTTAAAACTCAGATTCTGTTAACAGGACTATTTTTGTCCTTTCTATAATGAAATATAATTTATGATAATCTGGACATCAACATTTTGAGAACTGAAAATAGAACATCTTTCTTTTAGAATTAACTTGTCCCCAAAGGATTAAGATACTGAAAGCAATGTCAGATAATATGCATGAACCTCATTTTTCAAGAAAGAGATGAACCATGATACATTTGGAACAGAAAGAAATCATAACTCACTTTCTCATCATTCCTATGACTCTTATTTCTTTGACCACCAAATGATCAATGAGCTTAACCTAATTGGAGATGGCAAAGATTATAGGAGACTCTGTAAGACAGTGAAAGGGGTAACCACACTTCCTGAAACTCAAGTTGACCTGCAATTCAGTGCTTCTCTGGAACGGAGTCATCAAAGCTAGGAATATATATAGGGAAGAAAGGTTTTTTATACTTCCAGTTTTTTAAGACTTGGAAGATCTATCTTCCAAATTCCTACATTTCCTGCTTTCCTTCCCCCTAATACTTAACAGATTCAAGGAGAGACTCAACTAGTCTTTATATATTATAAAATGCAATTCTGATGTGTATTGTTCTCATTGTATGATAAAATGTGTGCCACAATGTTGTTTTTACAAATGAAAGTGTGCCTCTGTATGCTGTGGTCAGATATTTAGTCCCATTTTTTAATGTATTAAATGCACACAGGTATTATACACAGATATTATGTGTCTTGTATCAAGACTGAGTCTTGATGCATTACAGTGAATCAAAAAGGCTTTCCGTAGTATAGCTTTTTATGGTATTGAAATTCTTCTCATTTCACCTTCTTATAGATGCATATGTACACATCATGTACACATACACATACATACGCATACAAATGTATATGCACATGTACACATACATATAAATGGGATATATATGCTGCACATATATATGTCACTATATACATATAGCATATATAGATGTATAAATATCTATGTCATAAATATATGTCACTCACAATAAGATAGAAGGATTAGGATTGATGGGGAAAGTGCTTAGACATTAAACGAAGGTCAGGCTATCTATTAAGGACACTGCTGATTTTGGGAATCTTTGTTGTGCATTTGTGACACCTTTGCCTGGCCCAGAGCTTGTCTGATGATCACCTAGGGCTGAAGAGACACAAAAGTTCAGAACTTCTTGGCAAAAATTCAGAGCAGCTTTCTATACCACAGGAAACTGACACCTGCAGTAAACGCTGAAATTCACCAAGCAGGAAGTATGCCTGGAATGGTTTGAAGTGAATTCAACTCCAAGGAAAGATGTCTCTTTACACAAATTGAAATCCTGTCTCTGAAGCAAAGGGTTGCTGAAAGAATGTGAGCAAAATGGAACATTTCCCCACTCATTCTAAATTGTCTGGGCTAATCCACTTGAACTTGTTGGGAAATCTTTGGGTTTTATTGCAAATGTTTGTTTGGATGTGGTTTATTAAGACTTTCATAGCTTCTTTTCTCCAAAGTGCACAATGTCAGGAGATTGTAACCAAAGGACAGCTTTAAATGTGAAAATGAAAGGTGGAAGAGAAAGGAAAGCAAAGGGCAAAATGAAAGACAAGGGAGAATAATGGAATTCAACCATCAGTAAGGTCAACCCTATTCATTTGATAATTAGTTCTTGGATGCTACTCAAACTGGGGACTGGAATCCCATAGGACACAAGGATACCATTTCTTTATTGCTCAAATCTTGGCTAATAAATTTCTCAAATTTCTTATACAGATGATATGTTGAAAAAAAGGGAGATATGAAAGTGAGATGTTTTCAAATAATAACATTGGGTTAAAGCTTTGTTCTCGAATACAATAAGAAAAATGCTGATAAAGGAACTATAGTTTCATGTTAGTGTTCCAGGAGCTCAGTGGTTCTCAAACACTAGCTGCATCAGCATCATTTGAGGGCTTGTTGAAGCACAGACTGTTGGTCTTATTGGCAGAGTTTCTGGATTAACAGGTTGGGAGTGAAGTCAGAGAATCAGTATTTCTTACAATTACCCAGAAATGCTGATGCTGCTGATCCTGAGACTACACTTTGAGAATCACAGATGAACCTGCTAAGTATAAAGTCTTATGTTGGGTACTGAGGGTAATACCAAGATGAGTCCCAACAGAGAGATGGTCCTTGGCTGCAAGGATAGTTCCTTTAGTAACTATCAGGCTTCATTACAATGCTATAAGAGAGCTCCAAATACAGTGCAGTGAGAGTTCCCAAGGGGAGGGGACAAAGGATTGCTGTCATTCACAGGAGAAGAAAAACATTCATGCAAGCTTTGGGGAGGTCCTAGTGATCATTCTGGACCACAAGAAATGAGGAGAACTTGGATGTTTGTTGAAGTGGGTGGGCATTCAGAATAAAGAGAACAGTAGGGACAAAGATATGGAGGTGATCAAAGGCCACTAAATCTGGATTCAAGTTAACAGTCTAGTCTGGCTAGAATGAAGGATTTGTGAAGGAAAGTATCAAACAGAACTTACATATGCCCTAAGTATGCCCACAACTTCCCTTGCCTTCCTGCCTTTACCTATGCTGTTTTTCCCCCAGAAAAGTCCTGCCTCCTTAGATGAATGACGAGTTAATCTCCACTTCAAGATTAGACATTTTTTTTCTCTCCCATAAAGTCTTTTCTGACTGGTCCATGCTTTTGCATTCTGTTATGTTCCCATTCCTTCTATAAACAGTTGCTGTAGGTCTTGCCACATTATCTGCACCCAGTCCTGTCTTCTCACCACTCTGTAAGCAACTCTATGACAATCTTCATGCATTCACCCTGCTGCCCCAGCTTTTCACTACCACTGACTTCCTGACCCTCCACAGCCAGGCTTCCATACCCCAAATTCCTGGTAATTTGCTTTTGCCAGTGACACCACTACTCACCTTGCTGCTGAACCCTGTGAACACTTCGGTTCTCATCTGGCTTCATCGCCCTGCCTAGTAGCAGTTCTTTCCTTGCTGCTCTTTGACTTATTTCACAATGCTCTCCTGGATTTCTCCTCAGGCCTTTTTGTAAACTGCTCTCCTTTCCTGTCCAAACTTATCTTTTGGCATCCCAGATCTCTTCTCTCTGCACACTCCCCATGAGTGGGCTCAACTATTTGTGGGGCTTCAGTTACCATTATGTGGAAGATGCCCAGCTCTGTTTTTGTCCTCCTGAATTACATGTCCACCTCAGCATTAGCAACCACCGAGCATTGCTCTTGACGGTTCCCCATGTCCAACACTTCAATCATTCTGTCTCTACTGCTTCTCCTCTGTTCTCTCTAGCTTAATGATCGACCCCATCATTCACTCACTTTCCAAGCCTGACCCCAGGTTTTAATCCTGATTCTGCCTTTTCTCTATGCACCAACTCTGACTGGTCGTATTTTCCTCTCCAATTTCCTAGCTTTAAGTCAGATCTTAAGCATTACTCACTTGGAATACTGCACCTTTCTCCTAACTGAATCCTTCCAACAGCTCCAGGATAAAAATCCAACCCTCTTAATGTGGCTTACAGGGGCCTTACGGTATAGCCCACTTACTTCTCTCATCTCTCTCTCTCTCTCTGTTCTGGGAATCAAACCAAGGACTCACACATGCTAGGCAAGAGCTCTACTACTGAGCTACATTCCCAGCCCTCTCACCTCTCTTAAGCTTCCATTTAACCACCTTCCTAACTACCGAAGAGCTATAGTTTATTAAAAAATGTTCTGTGCTTTCATCTCCCCATATACCTGCTGGATATGTCCAGAGCCCTTGTGCCTAGTCTTTACCCTATCTTTTTCTTTGAGTAACTACTGCTCACCTTAAAAAGTCTCAGCTGGAATACTTTCCAAAAAGCAAGCTCAAATGGTTCCCCGTTTCAACTCAAATTCAGGCTAAGTGAGAATCCAATATGATCTTGTGGCAAATTGTGTATAATTACTATGGCATTATTGTATTCTAAGTGCTAATCTTTGTATCTTAATGATAAACTGTGTGTGGGAGAGGAAGAGCCCTTTACAGAGTTCACACGCCTTCTCTGAACACTCTACCACAATCTATGAGGGAGACATGGGTCATTTGGAAAAGCCTCCCAGGTGATTCTCAGCCAATTCAGCCCTGGGTGGGTGAGTGGGGGTGCAGTATGGGGAGATATCCCCAGATCTGGCACAGACTTTGGCACATCATAGGTGACCATCACATGTTGGATGATGATAAGGACAATATATACTGGAGTAAGATCTGATATTCCTTCAGTAGATATTTAACATCTGTGAATAGAGACTCAACATAGAATAATGCATTAGAAATTAATGCATGGATTAGATTGGAGAGGAGTGTGGTATTACATTTGTCACATTGAAAGCTGGATAAAACATTGTGGAGATTAAAAAGGATATGAGGATACTGGTAAAATTGCCAGAATAACTTTCCAACACAGAAAAGTCTGTGGAAACACAGAAAATCTTCAATTGAGGCTCTGGGGAAAGGACCTGAAAGTTCACCTCCAGGAGAGAGGGTAGCATAACTTCCCAGTGCTCTTTAGCCAGATATCTAAGAACTCTTCTGCCTAATATGGCCAGATTGATTTTGATGGTGGTCCAAATCAGAGTGGATGAAGTCTTGGAGAACAGTTCATAGGCCCAATTTACTCTGGAGCAGCACTGTTCACATGTGGGCACCCATTCTAGAGCAGATTTGATTTCTGATTTACCTACTCCAGGGTGATTGTAGTGCATGGTATCAACAATGGAATTCTATGCAAGAGTGAATATATCAACACATCCCACAGCATTAAGTCAGAATTTTAGAAAAGGTGAAACTGTCTTTCAGGCTTAATTTATTTCTGCTGATTTGCTTTGTTTCATAACAGTGTGCAGTTAGAAGATGCTTGTCCTTCACTTTCCAATATCCTTTTAGCTTTTGTCAGTAACCTTGTGGGCTCTCCACAGGTGGTTCCATTTGTAATCCATTTGACACAGCAAGACCATCATAATTAATGAAGCTCCCTACAGCACTGCCAGTGACCCAGAATGTAGGACAGGAGGGGCACCGAAGCAATGGAAAGAACAGCGGGCTGAGAGCCAGGAGACCTGGGTGTCGCCTGGAGCCTGCTGGGGAGCTGCAGCAGAACAAGGGTGGTTGGCTCTTTTTTTGTGCACCTCTTTGTCTCCAGTCTTAAAGTGGAAGGATGGGAAAGAAAAGGCTTTGTCTAAAATAAAGCCATCATCGCTAACCACTAAAATCCCTGCCCTCGGCCACCCTCCTTTCTTTTCCACTGAAAATCAATTTAAAGCAAACTTTTGTTGAGTCAACTTTCGATTGTGTAGAAAGGGAAAGATATGATTAAATCTTTAAATACTAAAAAAGAAAACAGAATGGTTTCTGAGATGAGGACTAAGAGAGAGCCTGGAGAAGAGGGGAATCTGGCTGGCAGGTAATTACATGGTCAGGGCTTGAGGTTTGAAAAACGAGGATCAGGGATGGTATCTTTTCCCATTTTCTCTGTTTCAAGCAGACAAGTAAATGGAATAAAAAGAGAAAGAAAATAAGAAGCCAGAAAGAAAACAGATGGCTTTCTATAAAGGTTTTTGACCAGTTAGAATCATGTTTTGAAAATAATGTTCTACAGAAAAGAATTGGAATAATTTTTTCGTACTTTACCCCACACCATTTCCTGCACATATTGGACTAGACCTGTATAATAAACAAATCACCTAAATGGGGAAGCCTCCGTAGTCCACCTCGGATCTATGCAGTCAACGAGAAGAATCTCAATGATGGGTTCATTAAAATGATGCCATATGCATTTGTCAAAAAACATTCCCAGAGGGACCTCAAGAGACCTGTTCTCCTGCCCTCAGGCACTCCCTGGACCCTACAGGTGGCTCTCAAACCCTCTTCCCCATCAGCCAGCTCACAGTGACAACATGCTATGGGGACACGTTAAACATGTAGAGAACACAGATGGATCTTCACATGCTGAGGGTTCCCATTTCTTCAAATGAAGACACCTGAATTCTACCAATCCTTTACCCTAAGGTTTTGTTTTGTTTTGTTTTGTTTTAATTAAAATCTTACTGTACCACTTCCTTCTGAATAAGTTCTATACCTTCTAGCTCTTTCTTTTTCATTCTCCACATGGATCCAGGGCTCAAGTCCCTGTATGATTTATTCCTTTAATGCATCATAGTACTTTATTATTATTCTCACATTTAAAAAAAGTATTTAAAATTCTATTTTTATTTACAAAAGTAATACAAATTTATATAAAATATTTATATTAAACTTTCTATAAAAATAGACTAAGTGAATAAAATTTGTTTCTCTACTACGCACAATTCAAAAAAACTGCTGAATGAATTACCACCAGACATGGAGGAATGTTTCAGATGATATGATTTAAAATATTGGTTTTATGGGCATCCATGAAATTTAGACCGGGGGGCCCTGGGCAGTCTTCTTCCTAGGCAACTGAATGTGAAGTTCAGCAAGGGGCTTGATGCTGTTGTTGAGGGAGACTTGCCAAGCCTGTTAGACACTGAGGACACTTTAGAGATGATTTCCAGGTCTAAAATCCCAGAAGCCAATGCTATGAACTGTAGGCTCAAGACCAGCCTCACATGGACACAACACATGGTCTCCTGCAGGGTGAGTGGTAGTGGGGACTGTTTGATTCAATGGTGATTTGAGGTTCTCCTGAGGAAAGCTGGGTGGGCCAGCTAGTAAATAATATCAATACTTCCAGTAATAATGATAGTACTTACAATAAAGCATCTGTCAAGCATTTGCTCTTTGTAAGGTTAGGGTACACTGTTTCATTTAATCTTCATGACAACCCTCTGAAGTAGGTGATACTATTGTCCCCTTTTCAGGGATGAGGAAATTAAAATTTCCAGAAGTTAGACACTTATCCCGGGTGAAAAGCTGATACGTGGTAGAGACAGCATTTGGACGGGGACTTGCTTTAATCCAAGGTTCTTGGTCTTAAACTTTGATTATTTCTAGCAACAATCTTCCATGTTGCAATCAGAGCAATCTATCATCACTACAACGTGTTGTCTGTTTTCTTCAAAAACCACAAAGCACTATTCCCTTGGCTCAGGACAGTTGGTCTTGGTGGCTTGGCCTTCTGGGGGTGCTTAAAGCAACCTATGTGCCAAGTCCCCTGCCTCTTATCTTCTGCCTCTCGCCCTGTGCAGCTGAGGCCACACTACTCCTAAGCCTCAGCCTCTTCGTCTGGTGTTCTCACTTCCACCTCTCTACCTTCTGCCGAGCTGCCTCCCGAGCCAAGATGCGCTTCAGCACTGCTGCCAAATCCTCCTCCTCCCCTCCTCCTCACTCCAAGGCAGGCAGCACCCTGTCCTCTCTCCTGCCTAGGCTTTACTCAGTGGAAACAAGAGGAGTTTTTTTCTTGCCTCTAAAAAGCTTTTCCCCACGCACTACGTGCCACTCTCTGAGGCTGCTCCAGCTGCATACGCTTTGAGAGAGTGCCTGTTGTTCACCCCTGTACACATCCTCAGTCCCAGGGCCTGCAACGTTGGGGACAGCTTTAACAAACATTTTTCATTTGTGCCAGGTATTATTCTACTATGTCCCTATCTCTAGATACTGGGGATACAATAGTTAGCAAAAACAGAGAGACCCTTCTCTCATTCTAGTGAATATCCCCTCCTTTTCGGTTAGGTTGTCTACTTTGAAATAACTCTGGAGATGGACTGCCTGAGTTTATATCCCAATTTTTCTACTTTCTCTATGTGACTTTGAACAAGTTTATTAACCTCTCTATGTTTCAGTTTCCTGTAACTTGGGAAAAGTTAATATTTCCCTCAAAGTTGTTAGAATTAAATAAGGAGCTGAGGTGGCTCAGTGATAGAGCACTTGGTTGACACGTGTGAGGCCCTGGGTTCAGTCCCCTGCATCACATACACACAAAGAATTAAATAAGTTAGTACAGTTAATGTATGTAAGATATTCAGGATCGTTGACACATGGTAAGTTCCCAATTTATGTTAAGTATTACTATTACTTTTTAAAGATAATCAGAAATGTAGATGTCAGGGATCTTCTTTGTAAGTATTCCTTAGTCTCTCCCCTAGGCTGCAAACCTCTTGGGGACAAGGGCCACATTCTTAGTTCTTTTGTGTGGCCCCATCTGGTATAGTGCTTGCCACAGCAAGCAAACAGTGGGGGAGGGATCTGTTTCTAGGTCAGAGTGTATCTCTACCCACTTCAAAGCAAAAAAATCACATATCCTCCAAGGAAGATAAATGTATGCTTAATGCTTTCTATTGTTTCTGGAAAACACCTGCTTTAATTTCTCAAGAAATAAGTTCCAAGTTATGTAGCTTGTTTAAAACATCCTCTGCCACACAGAGAAATGACAAGACTCACCTTGATTTTTCAATGGTAAAGGCATAGTTTCCCTGAGTTTGCTTAAAAGGTTTTTCATTTCTCGCATGTCTCTGTAAAATTGATAAAAAGAAGGAGTAATCAGCTGTAAATTTCCACAATGAAATCTCAAACAGTCTGTTCTATGAGACACCTGAAGGGCTAGAATCTGTGCCTAGTTGTACTAGCTGTTGTTTTCATAGGCAAATATTGGATTTATTTTGCTTTTACAAGAAAAAAAAATCTGAGATGGGGTCAGCCCCTGTGGGAAAGAAAACTACTCTGACAAACGTTTCCATGGGACAGTCTCCTGTAGGAAACTTCATCCTTGCCTCCAACTACACCTGGCTGAGATCAGAGAGGAGCCTTTGGTAATGAGGGCAGTGCTTCAGATTTACAGGGAGAGGCCAAGGACATGCAAATGGAACAACTGGGGAGCAGAGGTGGAGGTAGGGGGATGTGATATCAAGGGTTCTGGTCAGAGGCAGTGGTGGCTGTGCAAGTTCCTTACTGTTCTTTGCTCAGGTTCAAGTCTCTCTTTGCTGTGATTGGAATTCAGCATAACGCGGTGTTAGCATTCATGAGGGCCAATGCTTACTAAATCGAATGATGGGAGAGTATGACACATTCTACAATCTCTAGAGAAGAGGTGTTAATGAAGAGAGAAAGAGAAACCACCTGGGGGCAGGTGGATCTTCCTGTAGCCACCAGCCTGTTCTTCCAAACTTCCTGGCTCCTCAGTATGGTGTTTTACAATACCACCACACACTTCCAACATCCTCCCTCATCTCTGAGGGAACGTGATCATAACACCCCAGAATAATAAAGCAAGCAACCATCTCGGGGCTTCTAGCCTAGGACAGTGGGAAAGCTGCCCTTTTCAAGTGTTTGGAACAGTGGTGCCCACACATGTCCAGGTAGTTGTGCAAAGGGAGACAGTGCTCTTGAAATCTCAGGGCACAGTGATAAATTTCACCTAAAATGGCAATAATTTGATGCAAAAACCAGACACATCTTTCAATCAACTCTAGAATAGGCTAGCATTAATGGGCACCATAGATTTAAGTTTTGGGGAGGAGAAAATTCTAAAGTGGAAGAAATTCTATCCACTAATTTATTTTTCTTGTGCATTTAGAAGAGCCACCTTTTAACTTCAGGCATAAAAACCCTCAGTCCATTTCACAAAACATCACTGTTCTGCTAAGCACAGTTTGAGGGCCACTGTCTTGGGGGAGTCTAGAGCCCCTAAGGGACCTCCTCCTCAAGAGCATTGACTAAGATGTTAAAAGGAGCTCAAGTCTCAGGAATTGCTGATTGGAAAAGGAAGGGAAAGCAGCTCACAGGTCTGTAGAAATGCCCCTTTAAAAACAGTGTGACATTGAGGGTGTGTCTCTGGGTACTGCAAACAGACAGCAGATGAGATCAAAAGGGGAAATGGAGGCAGGGCCCTGCTTTCATAAATGCAAGGGGTACATTCTGCTTCCATGTAAAACAGCCTGCTGCACAGGAGTATCACCAGAGATCCTGATTCACTTGGCTTCTGGTGGGGCCCAGGCCTCAATGTTTTTAAAAAGCCTTCCTGGAGAGTTGCAAGCACAGCCTGGTTTGGAACTCAGGTTAGAGAATCCAGGAGAACTGAGGAAGCCACATCCAGACCAGGTCTCCTGTGCCCACTTCCCTCACTCTTTTCCACTCCTTTAACCAGAATCTGGACTTCCAAGTTGACTAGAAACACAGCCAGCACTATGGGCTTCTTATCCTATTCTTTCTGCCATCTATAGATTGCTTTCTTAAAGCTTATAATGTGTGGCTATAGCTGCTATGAAGGTGCCTTGAAAAGGAAAATGGCTTTGCTGATAGTTTCTGACCTCATCACAGCATTCTGGCAGATATATACATCTATCTATCTATCTATCTATCTATCTATCTATCTATCTATCTATCTATCTTTTTCCTGGGAACAGAGCAAAGAATCTTCTATTATATAAATTAAGATAAATCACTACCTCATCATTTGTCTATAGTTCTATCAAACTGAGCTGAACAGTTTTATTGTTTGAATTATTGGATTTCCAAGCTTACACAAAATCCAGGTTTTATTAATAGCACATAATCACCACATACTTCAATTTTCTATAAACACAGAAATTAAGTAATTAGTTTTAGAATTACATTACAATCTGAAAGTAGAGCCACAATGCCATTGTGAGCTAAATTTTTAAAAATAAAAAAATAAAATGTTCATTATGTTGTCAATGAGTCAACCCTACACACACAGAACACTCAGTGGAATTGCCCAGTATTCATTCAGCTGTTCTGTGCCAACTCTGGGCTTATTAGTAGCAAAGGGTACAGATATTAGTGTGAAGATCAGTAATCAAGGGCCTCATCTTTCTACCTCACAGAATAACATCTACTATATTATTATGGCTTCTCTTTTCCAAATGAAGTAGAATCATTGTAGAATTTCTTCTCAAGAAAGAATCTCTCTCTAGAAAGTGAGCTTCTAGTTACGAGGTGCATTGACTCACTTCGACCACTAAGGGGCCATCAGCTACGTTCTGGGAGAGTAAGAAGAAGCTCCATGAACTGCCCTTTGTGAACAGGACAGAATGCTCAGCTCCCAACTAATGCTCAGCTAAATAGGCCACTCCATGTACCTGAAATTCAAGAATCTACTAGAAGCGTCTCTGCATGACTTTGGATTTTTTCTCCTTAAACAAATAGAAATTTGGGAACCAGCCCTGTGGATGGACTATGACAATATATAGATCCACTTTTCTCCCTTCTACAGAGACAGCATGCTTGAGAGGGATAAGTAGAGTCTTAGGAGCTGGCACCTACTGTCCTGCTACTGTTTGCCTGCAGGATTTGGACTACTTACCCTCTCTCATCTGTTTTTTCATCTGCCAATGAGACCAGTCTCCAAGGTCCCTGTCACTGAACTTGTTCAGAAGCTGTTTCTTCTGAACCTGAAATAGAAAACTCTCGACTCTTGGTGGCCCCTAAGAACATTAGCTGGAGGAGGATTGGAAGTCTATTCAGGGTAACTTCCCACTTACCTTTCAGTGTTCTCAATGTCTGTGGAAACCTGCCAGGAATGTTGCTGACTATCTATGGGGGATGACGAGGAGTCCTCCAGGGCAGGTGTTTCAGCGCTCTCCTCGATTTTGCAATCCAAACTCTTCATTCCCCCACCAGCTTCCTTTCCTAAGTTAAAGGGGTTGTTGGCAAAGAGAAAGGGTAGGAAATCGTAAATGCAAGTTCTATATCCAGGATGGCATTGCAAAAATTGGCTATGCTTTGAGCCAAATGCTGCATTAAACCTAATAGCTTTCTGAGTGACAGAAAAATTGTGTGTGTGTGTGTGTGATGTTTTTACAACATCTGGGAAAGATCGTTAAGGTTAGTGCACCCTAAAGATGAATATAAAATTAAGGTCCTTTCTGCATGCGGTGGCACGTACCTGTAATCCTAGCTACCTGGTTTGCTGAGGGAGGAGGATCACAAGTGCAAGGCCAGCCTGGGTAATATAGTGAAACTGTCTCAAAATAAAATAAAAAGGATTAGGAGATGTAGCTCAGTGGGACAGCATTTGCCTACCATATACCAGACCCTGGGTTTTATCCCTAGAATAGCAAAAAATTAAAAATAAAAATAAAAAAAGTTCCTATGTTTGGTGGATTAGTATTGCCTTGTAGCCTATTTTGACTTAGATCAAGTTAGCTTGGGTGGGAGGAATTAGCCTGTGAAACCATGCTGGGTTTTGGTCTCAGATGCAGAGGGAGGTGAAAGGGCCAGGAGCAGGTGACACCCAGCAGGAAGAACGAGAACTCCTGCTGTTCTCTCTGATGTTGGATACTGATTCTTTCTGTCTGCAACAAAGATTGTGGACCTGCCTTTCGATTCTTTGGCTCTCCAACCTCCTTTAGTGCATCCTTCCATAAGGAGATAGCCCAGCCATATGATCCAGCCTTACTGTGCTGAGACAGTAAAGTGCCATTGACTGAAGTGTCCCATGGAGGGCCTTGTATTGGGAGCCGTCCACAGCAACACACTGTCAATCCACTAAGACTTGTATTTAGTATGACAGATCATGAGTAGCTAAATCAGGACTTTCTGGAAACAAATAGCCAAATTGATTCAGTCATAAATTTATATGAAGTTATATAGTAGTTTGTGTTGAAGGCATACTCTGTTAATGTCTTTTATACTGCCTTGAGTATCTGTGTCCATACTGGTAACCCGGTACCATGGGAATGGCCAAATAATGCCATAGAATTGGGTTTTAAACCAGGCTTTGTCACTCATGTATTCATTTATTTATTAATTCACAAACATTTTTCAAGTGTCAGCTCAGTATCAAGTACTGAGATTAATGCTGGAAATAATAAGAGGTAAAAGAAAGAGTTCATGGAGCTTAAAGTGCAGTTGATAGACAATTAAAAATCATACAAATCATTATAAAGCTGTTGTACACTATTATGTAGTCTGGATAAAAAGGCACCTAATTTATGTCTTTTACTCTTTTGCTTAGTTCTATTTTTGTTATGTAGACATGGCTCTAGATTAGTTAAATATTGTTATAGCCTACATCACTGAATATTCCCAAGATTAAAGTTATATCCATTATTTGTTAGCTCAGTTTCCCTAATCCTGCTGTGATTTTTTTTTCATTAAAAACAAACTTGTTAAGAGGATGGCTGTTCATGGTAAAATCAAACAGCAATTTTTTTCTTTGGATTCCCGATCCAAAGAGAACTAGCAAAAATCTCTAATCCATATGGTAACAAACACAAGGAGAAAAAGACAAACCAGTAACTGGTAACTGCATCTTTCATCAGACCACAGCAGAAATGGACCTCTGAACATTCATCCAAAGGACAGACACAAGTTTACTGATGAGAAATTTTTTGATCCTTTGCTGTGTACTTTATGCACACTGATCCTGAGGGATAGAACTTGCCTGAGGAATTGTTTTCTCAATTTTATGGTATGCTGTTGGCTAGAAATTAATTAAACACATAATTTAGCACATTACCATTTCACAGTTGGAGGGCAATGACCTCTTAAAAGCATTTGCATTTTGTCTCCTGTCAGAGTGTGGCAAATGCAGTCAGTCCATTTGCCATTCACCTCTGGGCTATAGGATGTGAGCCTGAGCAGGGGTGGCTGAGATCTGGAAGAGGGCCAGAAGGAGAGTGCCCCCAAAACAGCTCTCTGCTTTTCAAATCTCTGAAGAGTAAGGCAACCTGCAAGTACTTGTGGAACATTTCCTTGCCTAATTATTTCAGAGCAGATCTGTGGAATGCAAAATTTCTTAGTCTTTACATGACTGAAATTACATCTCCCCCTTTCTCTCCTTCTTTGTGCTCAAATTATGATTGGCTGGATATAGAAATCTATGTTCAAACTAAGTTTCTCTAAGAACTTGGATGACATTGTTCTCTACCTTCTATTTATACCTAGGGATGCTCAGTATGTAGCCTATTTATGGCTCTCTGAAAATTTTTCAGGATGTAATCTTTAAACTTTTGAGTTCTATAAAGGTTCCTAAATATGCCTGGATATGAGTCTTCTTTGTATTAGTTTTTCTTGGCATTTGAAATTTATTTTTCCTACTCCTTTTATTTTGATAAAACATGATATATATTTTATATATAAAATTCTTTTGCATTGAATCATTTTAGAGCAAGTTGCAGGCATTAATGACACTTTATCCTAAATGCTGTAGTATATATCTCCTGAAGAACAAGGATGCTTTATTACATAACTTCAAAACAACTATTAGACAAAACAATTTAAAAATTTTGGTTAAATATGATTCAATACACTATTATTTAATATGCTAATATTTACATTTCCCTAACTATTCCAATATTTTCCTTTACAGTTTCTTTTAATTGAGTGTCCCAATTAACAACCATGCACAGCATTTAGTTGGCATGTTTCTTTATTTTCCTTTTCTCTAGAATAGAATTCTTGCTTTTTAAAAAAAATTTCATGTAATGGGTGTTTTTGAATGAAGAGTCCAGGCCAGTTATTTTATAGAATATCTTTCCATTTGGATTTGTCTGATTTTTTCAACAGGTCTAGATTCAGAGTAAACATTTTTGGCAAGAATATAATAGAAGTGATAGTGAATCCTTCTTGGTGCATCACATCGAAAGCACATGAGTCAGTTGTCGCACTATTAATGATGCTAATTTAGTTAAACTGGTTTCTGCCAGCATTCACTATTGTAGATAACAATCTTTCCCCTTTGTGATTATTAAATAATCTTCAAGGTGATTCACTGAGATGGTATAATCTTTTTGATTTAAATATTTCTGTCTTTCTTTAGATTTGGGAAAAAGATTTTCTCTTTTTCTTGATTCTCTTAATTCCCTCTATACTTTCAGAATTCCTATTTCACATTTGAGTAGTCTCTGAATATTTCACATTTCTTAACTCTCCCTCATACTCCATATTTGTCTTTTGGGCCAAATTCTGGGAGAGTATCTTGGCTTAATATTTCACTTCACTATTTTAGGCTTTCAGTATTTCCATCATGATAATTTTAAAGAACTATGACAGGTCTGAGATTTTACCCTACTTGCAAGTTAGCTTGCTACAATTTTATAGATAGTGGAAGACAACATCAGATTCCTAGGTCAGAAACAAAGATAGTTGATTATTCATAGAATAGCAGTAGCCAGCTGAGCGTAATCCCAACAGCTTGGGAGGCTGAGGCAGGAGGATTGCAAGTTCAGAGGCAGTTTCAGCAATTTAGAGAGTCCCTAAGCAACTTAGTAAGACCCTGTCTCAAAATAAACATAAAAAAGGACTGGATATGTGAGCCGATGGTTAAATGCCCTTGGACTCAATCCTGGTACCAAAAAAGAAAAAATTAATAGCAGTAGCCAGAATATCAGTATTTGCTGGTTTTTTGAGTCTTTGTTCCCAGAGGGAGCTGTAAGAAGGCCAAATGATAACTAAACACACAGCGGGCTATGACAGGAGAGGAACCCTGAGCTTAGGGTTCCTGAGTCTTTAATCAGCATGCTTTCCCTTTGCTCCAGAAGGAAACATTTCAATTATACTGCATAGTAAGTCTCTGTCTTGCTCTGGAGGGAGATACTCTATTTTCTAAGACATTTGCTACATAAGCATCCCTGAAAAGATAGTATATAACAAAGGGCAATTAGTACCTCGCTTTGTAAGATCCGTAAAATGCAATAGAGAAATGGAGAATTGTCACCCAATACTACTTAACTTATCTATGGAGTTTTCATTGATAAAACTTTGTATTTCCAACACATCTGACTGGTTCCAATCTGTTGGAGACAGTTATTGTTTTATGTATATGACAGTTTCATAAATCTCTTTGCATGTGTTTTAAATTTTCATCACCTTAAAATCTCTTCTTCTAGAATGAGTTGTTTGTTGCATTTGGTAACACCATTTCATAGTGCTGGTTTTCCTTAAAACTGTGGTCATTTCTGGCTGTCTATTCAGATGTGTCTTTGAAGATCTCTGTTTGCTTATCATAATAGTGTCTTTCTGGTAATTGTGGAGAAGGAGTAGTCTGTGTGGCTAGATGCAAAAGTTTCCCCATCCTTAGTGGTAGGTTTTCTGGGCAGCCTGCTTGTTCTTTATGCTCCATGTCTGCTCTGACTTTCCTGGTTAGAATTTCCACTCCAGTGAGATATACTGAGCAATTTAGTCTGGCAAAAAACACTGTAGGCTTGAGCTCAGGTTATTCTCCTACCATTGCTGCTCTCATACAGGCCCAGAATTATTTCACACTCTATTCGGCTTTGCTGCTCAGGACTGACATTGACACCAGACGTCCTCCTGGGACAAGCATGGATAGTCTGCTGCTCAGTGTGGGGTAGCCCAGCTTTTCCGGAATGCAATTTTGAAACTAATTTCCCTGACAACAGTTCCAGAAATCTTTCCTATGATTTGTATTTACTGACTGAGTTTAAAGTATCTCTGGAATTGATTTCTTGTAAAGAATTTCTCCTGCTTGAATTTCTTCTTGAGTTTCTTATTTGCTACGGATTCCTCTGTTCGTTTATTTGCACCAATTCAATTCCAGTTGTCTCCTAGCTTTAAGAAATTTCTCAAAATTCCTGGTTTGCTGAAGTCATCCTTTGTTTTTTCAAGGCTGTGTGAGTTTTGTGTTTGCTAACCTCTGTTTTCTTTTTTTCTCCTTAGCAGGAGTGATGTAGTCCTCTTCTAGACTGGCGCCTAAAAATTCTCCTTTAAGATCTCCCATGTTTTCTTTTTTCCTCCTTGAACATTAGATAGGCAGAGAATGAATAGAGCAATACTCTTTGCCCCACCTCAGCTCTGGCATTGGACTATGACATGAGTGAATAATGAACTTTCATTGTTCTAATCCATTGAGATTTGGTATTATTATATACAGCAGTTATCCCATCCTGACAAATACAAGAGCTAATATGGATTTATTCTTTTCATTATATACTTTTCTGTTATTTAAATGGATTTGAAATACGTGTATGAAATATATGTCCATGTGGGAAGGGCAATATGTGTATGAGTTCAGTCCAACATCTCTGGATGATCTTTTTCCTTAATTATATTCCCTCTCTTTTGACAATAGATGCAAAATGAAAGCAATCCATCCACTTATTCAATAATCATTAATTGAAACTTTACTCTGCTCTAGGCACTGTACTGGATGTTGGAAATACAATAGTGAACACACTCAAGGCAATCAAAGTCAAGAGAGAATGGTAGGCACGCAGCTAGTCAGCAACCCCTCAAGTAATGTGCACCATGATCAGTGTCATGGAAATGCTTGGGGGACACATTTGGTGGGTGCTGGCCCAGCCTTGGAGGGTCAAGAAAAGCTTCCTTTAAGAAATCACATCTAAATTATGACCCAAACATAGTGCAAGGATGGGCCAGATAAAAAGGATGAGTGTAGGGTCAGGCAGGAAGGGTCATATGTCCTAGGCAGGGGGACATACTAGAAAGAACTGTAAGGTGAGATTCCTCAACATAGTTCAAGTTGACTTGAGTGTGTCAGGGA
Organism: Xerus rutilus; assembly: GCA_028644305.1. Lineage (NCBI taxonomy): Eukaryota > Metazoa > Chordata > Mammalia > Rodentia > Sciuridae > Xerus > Xerus rutilus. The sequence goes on along the minus strand of CM053405.1, from coordinate 45,232,568 downwards.
AGAGTATGCAGGGGGCAGGGGAAGCTGAGAGAGGGTATTGCTGGCAAGATATGAGGTTGGAGAAGTTAGCAGAGTCAGTTTATGGAAGTTCTCCTAACCCACATTAAGGGGCCAGTGGAAGACTGTTTCACAAACCAGTTGAGGAGCTCCATGCCCAGTTTCCCTCCTTTGCCTGGCAGTCCTCAGATGGGGCACTTGTCTTCTCACAGCAGGTGGGCTCCATGTGCTGCTTTTAAGAAAGGATCAACATGCTTCCAAATGGAAACTTCAAGTCCAAGTTTTGCTTTGCCCAAGAGAATGAATGTGCAATTAAAATAGTTTCTTATTATGAAATGAAAAACTCTGTCCCCTGAAAAATCAATTTCAGGCCTCAGTGAACAAATGTTTGCTTGGGGAAAGAATAAAGGTAAGATGGGGGAAGGGAGCCCTCAAAGCACCTTGAAATCATGCTAAGTTGGCTGCGTCACTGTTTAGAACTAGGACATCAGAACTTGGCCACTTTCCTTGGGGTCCTGCAAAGCTTTCTGCTTTGAGATCCTTGGGGATTTCCATGTATTTTTAGCCTGTTTATGGAGAATATAAGAGGCATGTTTGAAGAAAAGTTAAAGGAAACCACCCATGAAGCACAGACCAGATTAAAGGGATGGTTATTCTTACATTCGTGAGAAATGATCATTCAGGAGTAACAAAAACACGTCTGATTGTGGGGCCATATCCTGGGTGCCACTGAGCACCCTCTGCCTCAGAAATCCGAAGTACTGGCACCAGTGGAGTTCTTTATCACCCCTGCTCTAGTGAACTCTTTCCTTCTTATCTCTCCCATTCTCCTTCTCTGTGTTTTCCTCTATTCTTTCTTTTCCCTTCCATTCTTTCTTGCTTTCCTACCTGACCCCAGCTTATCAGTGACAATAGAAGGCACTGCCATGGACAGTGTCTCCTTGGAGGTCATTAGTTTGGCATCTAGTGTATATTCGAGTACATTTATCCAGAAATCAAACAAAACAAACCAATCTTCTCTGAGCTAATACTATATCACTGCCCTATCATTTCCTTGATATTAAGGGCAAATTTCCTATGTCCTTTGTACATTATCTATGCACACAGCAGGCTTTTAGGACAGTTTTCATATTGACTTAATCAATGCATAGGTGCTTATCTGAATAGTGATTCTCTCAGTCAGTGCTTCTTAACTCCACACATCATGGAAAGCACTGGGGAAAGCATGTTTGCTAGCAATCCACCTTTCTGCTTTCATGTACTAGAAAGCCTGTGACTTACACAGAAAAAATTATATCAATTCAGCTAGTTGTTTATACATACTAAAAATAGTTTGAAAGACTCTTCTGTGGTAAGATGATATTCTTAGTTCTACAAAACACATCACAGATGTTGAACGGGTGGCTTACACCTGTAATCCCAGGTACTAGGGAGGCCAAGGCAGGGAGATCACAAGTATGAGGCCAGCAAGAACCTGTTGTAAAATAAAATAAAATCAAAAAGCAGGGCTGGGGATATAGCTTAGTAGAAGAGCATTTACCTAGCAAGCGTGAGGTCCTGGGTTCAATTCCCAGTAGCACAAATAAACAAACAAGCAAAACCCAGCAAAAACAAAACCAAGAAACACCCCAAATGGCTAGAAATAATAAGTGCTCAAATTTTGGCTGTACACTTGGAAATAAACATTTTCCAAATCGGAAGAGGCGAAGTACTCTACCCTCCCCTTGCCTTACAGCCTTCTCTGTGCTTTTTACAGCACTGTGGTTCCATCACTGCCCCCAAAGAAGTACCCATCATGGTGGCATCGTGTATCTGTGTGAGAAAGGAGATACACAGGATTCCCTTAGAACACAAGAGAAGAGAAGACAAGGGAATATACATTCAAAGGAGATCCCTGTGAAACTTTGCTCTATTTCTAGACCCTAAAGACAAGCAGAACGATGTGTGAGATGTGTTTGCTATATAATTAATTCCAACTTTTCTATAATGGGTAACATGGCTGAATCATATTCCCTTTGGATCCCATGAATGTTCCATTTATTTATTTATTTTTACTAAACACAATGACTTCTTAGAATTAATCTTCTTTTTTTAAAAAAGATACAATATGTTTTCTTGACACAATATCTTTATTTTATTTACTTATTTTTATGCAGTGCTGAGGATCAAACCCAGTGCCTCACATGTGCTAGGCAAGTACTCTACCACTAAGCTATAACCCTAGCCCAGCATTAAATTTCTATACCTAATGTAAAATATTTTATAAATAACTAAGTAATCTATGAATTAACATCCCCTCCAATCCTTAAAAGCAAGTCTCCAAGCTTAGTATTATGGTAAGAAACTAACACATGATGGATTTTAACCATTAAACATAGTTTTGAAATTTGCTCATTAATTATTAAATAAGCTAAATATGTGATCGAAATTTGGTTGACTGTGCTAGTATTCTTTATTTCTTCATTTGATTTATTCTGCTGTCCTTCCCCAATGTAGTTTAGTGGGAATGGACTGGTGTGGTCGACCAATCAGACTTTGGGACCAAATTGTAATGTGACCTGGGGAAACTTACCTCATTGAGCCTCAGGTTCTCTATCTGTACAATGAAGGAAAAACTCTTGAGGGTAAAATGAGATAACATGCATCAGGCATCTAGCAAGCAAAAGGGCACAGTAAGTGGAAGCTATTATCAGTACTATTATCCTGTTCTTTATGTGACACCTAATTTGATATAAGGTGACATCATAGTCCTACTTCATATATGAAGACAGGAGAGTAATAGATGGTTTTAGATTACATTTGGATTACAGAATTTGCTTGTGTTTTACTGTTCAAACACTATAAGCTTCTGGTCTTGGGACTTTTGCATCAAATGATAATGTTCATGAAGTTGTTTCCTTTTTGTCATTCAAGTCAGATTCAAAATTATCTTCTCAGAAAACTTTGACCATCCCATCTAAAGTAGCCACCCAGTCACTTTCCATTACTTTATCTCTTCTATTTTAAATTATCTGTGTTGTACTTATTAATATTTGGGATATTTAGAAAGTTTGACTATCACTGTTCTTTCTTCCTTTCTCTGCCCCCTTCTTCTTCCCTCCCTCCCTCCCTCTCTCCCTTCCTTTTTTTTTCTTTTCCACTAGAATTTATACTCCATAAGAACAGGGACTTCTTCAGTCTTGATCACTGAGCTTTTCATCTCTGTGAGCAAAAGAATTTTAGAGAGGGAAAAGTTTATTTCTGGCTCACAGTTTCAGATGTCTCAGTCCATAGACAACTGACTCTGTTGTTCTGGGCCCCAGGTGAGGCAGAACATCCTGGCAAAAAAGTGTGAAGGAGGAAAGCAGCTCAGGACATAGCACCAGGAAGCAGAGAGAGTCTAAGCTCCACTCACATGGAACAAAATATGTATCCTAAAGGCATACCCCCAGGGACCTGCCTGCTCCACCACACCCTGCCTGCCTACAGTTAGCACCCAGTTAATCTGTTCAAGTGGACTAAAGCACTGACTGGGTTAAGGCTTTCATAACCCACTTATATCACCTCTGAACTTTCTTTCATTGTCTCACACATAAGCTTATGGGGACACCTCAGATGTAAACCATAACAGATGCTCAAAAAATATCTGTTCAAGGAATGAAAGTATGTTTCTAGAATTCCTAATTTGAACCATACTCTCTATTTTAAGATTTATTCTGCTTCATTTCTTCTAACTTACCATTATGTTTAAGGATCAAATGCTTCAATGCATTGGAAAATAAGGTGTTTTGGCTATATTCTATTTCTGTCTTTATGTTGCTTGTTTCTTTTATTGGTATGGATTATCCCCTCTGCATTTCCTAGTATGCTGTTGAAGACACTCGAATCTTTACTACCCTCGTCCCAATTCTTGTCTCAAGTTCATCCTGTGTTTGCTAGATAGCAGTTCATTAATGTCTCATTAGAGCATCTCAAACTAGGTTTTGAAAAAAGATTTTTCAATTTTTAACAGTTCTCTATTCTTTTCCTTTTGTGATCACATCTCCTCTGCATGGATTTATTTCTGTATATGCCAAGATGGCACATGCTAGGGGAAGGACCCATCTAATCTTAGGCAGAAGGGAGGACAGCAAAACCTCAAAGGAACTGAGGATAATTTTGATGTGAGCTATGACAGAGAGGCAAGCAGAGTCAGAGAGACCACTGACATAGTAAGGTGAGAGAAGAACAAAGATCAACAGAACATGTTCCCATGTGAAGGGGGCTCCTTTCAGAATGGGAGTGTTGTCATAACTGACTGAATGGAGGAGAGAAAGTGAGGGAAAAGCCACAGTCAAAATAGGATCATCTAATTCCCTTAGAAACCTGGCTCCACTTTCTTCCAACAAAGTGAATGAAACTTGTAATTTCATTTCATTCAGTGGCAGGAAATAGGCATTAATGGTCAATGTGATACATGCACTCAGTAATGGGAAAAGATTTCCTACCTAACTAACAATGAAGAAGTGAGAACAACTATTTTTCATCATAAACATATAAATTAGACTTTGTCAAGTAATGCTCCAACTACAACTTAGTGTTAGAATATGAAATTACAAAATGACTAAAATTATTCCCATCTGTCATCTTCTTATACAAATGTTTTTCCAGAACCATTCTCTACCTGATATGACCCAATAGCTTTTATTAAATGTGGGTTTTACCTCACATCACTGTAATTTACTTTAATTTTGTTGGCCATGAAAAAGGAAAATCATTTTAGTAATGTTTTTCTTCATTTCTTTGGTAATAGTATGATCTTGCAAAGTATAAAAGATTTCTAAGTAGATTATACCACTCAGAGTTATGAGACAGCAAAAACTCAGAAGCAGAGTGCATGGAACAAGCAAGAAGATCCGATGAAGATGTTGCTAAGGAATAAGGATGCTTAGAATTAGCTTAATTGGGAGAGGACTATTTTGGGGATAGTGGGGATTTAGCCCCGGGGCACTTATCCACTGAGCCACATCCCTAGCCCTTTTTATTTTGAGACAGAGTTTTGGTAAGTTTCTTAGGGCCTTACTAAATCACTGAGGCTGATTTTAAACTTGCAATCCTCCTGCCTCAGGCTCCCGAGTTGCTAGGATTACAGGCATGTGCCATGGTGCCCGGCTAGAGTACAATCTTCATTACTAAATTCAGGTCCACTTTAGGAGCTTTAAAATTTTTTGAGGCTTAGTTTACCAGAAAGAAACTATATCCTTAACCCCTAGAGTGACCTTGAATGCCCTTTCTCTTCAAATAGTGAACTCATGTCATGACTACTCAATACAGTTGTAAAACTAAGTGAAATATGCAACATTAGCTGGACTTCTGGTGGCAGCCAAGGACATGTACAAACATAAAAATAAATCAAGTGTGCAGATTATGATGAAACAACTTGGTTTCAATATTTAATCTCTACAAAGCAATTTACCAGAGACTCTCATGTAAAGTCAAATTTGGTGACTCAATTAAAATCCCTCTCCTTTCCTGTCTGGAAAAGGAAAGGTAAACAGAGGAGAACAGCCAGCCTTTAGCCACTCCCACAGAATAAAAAGAAATTAGCCTACATAAAGGACATCAAATGCCAACTTTCATCATAACATTAAAAGAAATAAACCAGATGGAGATTCAAAGCAGAAAGAGATTTTGAGTGTTATAAATTCTAGTGGGAGCCACTATTCCTCAGAACCTCAGGGATTATCTGATTTCTTAAAAAGAGGAATTTAGTGAGGTCCTCTAGACAGGCTCACTTCCTAGCCTGAAACCACATCAGAGGCACCATTGTTTGGATAAAGGGTATATTATCTTGAAAAACTAGACTAGCCTCTTAGATCTCAGTAGATAGACTTCTTTCTAGTGGATAAATGGTCTTTTTACTAAGACATGACATATGTATTAAATTACATAATTTAAGATGCACATATAAATATCAATCCTGGGGAAAGGAGACTGATTTTTTTCTTTTTTCTTTTTCTTTGTTGTTACTGGGGATTATTGAATGCAGGAGCATTTGACCACTGAACCACATCCCTGTCCCTATTTTTGTTATTTACTTGGAGACAGGGTCTCACTGAGTTGCTTAGCGCCTCACTTTTTGCTAAGGCTGGCTTTGAACTCATGATTCTCCTGCCTCAGCCTCCCAAGGTGCTGGGATTACAGGCGTGTGCCACCATGCCCGGCAAGACTGATTTTTTAATGCAAACTTCCTTTCCCTACCTCTACTATCTTGCCTGAAATGTGCAATTGCCTATCGCTCAGTTCCCAATCCATTGCTCCTTTCTGGTAAACCTGTTTTTCCTTAGTCTCACATCTTGACTCAGGGCTTGATAAGTCATATCTGCAGAGTCTGCCTTCCCATCTCTTCCCCATTTCCTGTTTTCATAAAATGAGGCATTTAGTTCCTTTGCTTCTAATGCCATAATAAGGCTTCTTAGGCTTGTTGACTACTCCCTGTCTACTTTTATGAGTAAAGACTTCAGGCTTCAAGGACAAGATACATGTTATATCTCTTAATTTGCCCAACTCAACTCTTTAAATGTAATACTCTTGTGCTGTAGTCTGTTAATCAATTTCTATCTCAGTTGATATCTGAGAGTTTATAGTCACTGGAGCCAATTTTTTTTTTTTAAACCAGGGCTTCCTGGAGAGTCAGTAGCAGATTTCATATACTCATTGTGTATTGGCTGGAAACTTATGGACATAGGCTACTCTACAGTTTCCAAAGATACCAAAGAAAAAACAAAGTCTAATAACACCAGAATTTTCTGTGTTATCCAAATGGTAGGAATATGACAAAAATAGTTCAAAAAACCTAGAAGTCCAAAATAATAATATAGAGTTAATTCTTTAGACATAAAGGAGAAGTTAATAAAAGTAATAAAGAAATAGAAAGGATGTGTCATATTAAAATCGGACTATAAAATTTGAAATGATTTTTTAGTGGAATCATCCCATCCTTTCCGTAAGAGCTAGGGGTATTTTATGTAGCATTCCAGAAATTTCCAGGAAATTTGTCTAATATATCTTTTCATGCATGTGTTTTCTAGTGTTGTATTTTCTCTGGTTTAATGATATTTTCCTTGGTGCCTACTGCTAGTGACTTATCTCTATCTTCAAGATAGTTTTTTTTAACCCTACATAGTACTATTTCCTTTTAGATTAATGAGAATTTTTCACCAATAAAGGAATCACATCCTCATTGCCTTAACTCTGCTGGTACCAGGACAAAAGTAACAATCCCTAGCCAATTAGCTCTTGGATGTGCATTCTGGAAACACAGGAGGCTTGCCAGGAGTGTATGGTACATATATACTTCTAAAAAGAGGAAATAAGTACATTTGGCTGACTATGTGTGGTCATCAGAAGGTTACAAATATATTCAGTTGAAGAAATGTCTCACAAATTGTTCTTTTAATATTTTTCCAGTAGTTGCTTTTTAAGAAGCAATTTAAATGGGGTTTCTGATTTAGTAGGTCTGGGGAGGGGACCAATAATTTGCATTTCTAACAAGGAACTCAGATGCTGATGCTGCTGGTTCAGGGACTGCACTTGGAGGGCTGTTTCCCATTTCAATGGTCATGTCAAGTGTTCATGGAGAATTCTTGCTACATGAGCCATTACCCAGCTCATCCTTGTCAGAGGCACTCACCCCTTTGTACTTGCCTTTCATCAGTGTGAGCAAAAGAAGAAAGCACAAAACGATGTTGAATGCATATACTTAGGGGAGTAGAGAGTAGCAAAAAACAATGGCATGGTAAAGGCTTGGGAATTTTTATTTTTATATGAGGGGAAGTTGGGATGATGTTTTTGTTTGTTTCAAAGGGGAGAGCAGCAGTTTTCAGTCTGCATTTTGTTTCAGAATCACTTGGAGTGCCCCCAGACATTTGGATTCAGTAGGTCCTTGGATACGATCCAGGAGTCTGCATGTTTATTCAGCATCCTGGATAATCATGAAGCAGACTTCATAAAGGTTACACTTAAGTAATAATGATTTTAGAAGAATAAAATAGAAGTCCAAGTGGAGACTTAATTCTATATGCAGTAGAAATTAAAAATGCTGTCAGGTGTTTTTCTTTCAAGACCTGTCCATAGGTTAGGCACTAGAGCAGGGTAAGGGCTCATTTATCTGTCTATTTTTGATGTTGGAGATCAAACCTAAGGGCCTTGTGCATGCTGTTCAAGTGCTCTACCACTAAGCTACACCACCACTTTTATTTATTTTTATAAGAAGCAGTGGGATGGAGGCAAAACAGAGATCATTAATGAAGACCAAGCAGGCTCATCAGTTAAGATGCATCATGCCGGGGCTGGGATTGTGGCTCAGTGGCAGAGCACTTGCCTGGCAGGTGTGAGGCTCTGGGTTCGATTCTCAGCACCACATATAAATAAATGAAGAAAATAAAGATCCATCAACAACTAAAAAATATTTAAAAAAAAAAAGATGCAGCATGCCTTTTATTTGGATGCTCAAGACCAAATACAACAAGGAAGCAGTATGAATGAGAGGATTCTCTTTTAAACAGAAAACTAGCACAGAAGAATTTTCCTTTCAAAAGTCAACTATGAAAAGACAAAAAATAGGAGTGAATGACAGAGGAGATCAGGCAACAAACCAAAGAATTAGGATGAGGTTAGAGTGGAGGTCCCTGGTGTTAAGTACATGTCACCAGCAAAGAAGTTCTGCAACAAGGGTGGAACTTCTACAGATATATTCTGTGTGGACCTGGAAAATAGAGCTACCTATACCCAGCCTACTCAGTCATTAAAAAGAATAAAAATACTATTCTGTATGTGTGCTTATGTGTGTGTGCACATGTCACACATGTTATGGTGGGTGGGGGGATAGGGAGGCAGAGAGAAAACTAAGAGAAGAAGTAAAAACATCAGATTAATGACATATGTTTGGACATTATGAGTGTGTGTCTGAGTATTCAATTTTGGAAAATTGAAATTTTTGAAACTCTTGAAAGATCAGCTTTTAGAAAGAAAAAGAAATAATATTAAGATATTGAGAAAATGTTCCTTGTCTTTGGAAAAATGCAGCCTAGTCATATTTTTAGTCCTGCTGTGTGCACACATTTATGTGTATAGGTGTGTTTACAAGATTTGATTTTTACAAGTAGTTTATCATGTCATTTTTTTCTCCACAAATTGCAGTGCTTATTTGATTTCAAACCTTTAACTGCCTCTTCACCTGAATTATCTTTTTCCTTCCCTGAGTTCATTGAACTTTCCTATCTCTGAATCTAAATCATAGGCAAGGATTACCTTCCACACACTCCTTTATTCTCCTGAGTTGAACACAAAAAGTTTATGTGCAAAAGATTCCCAGTAAATTACTGTTCAATGAATTAATAAAGAAAATATAGGTCAAATCCTCTATTAATGGAAACTTTTGGCTTCCTCTTAGCATCCATACCTTTCCAGCCTCTCCCATCATGTGATAGCGCTGGTTGGGTGGGGTTAACTGCAACTCTGCCTCTATAAGTGGGCCTTGATTGCCTAAGCTAATTAGTGCAATTCCACCTCTCTACCTATGGTTCAGGCATGGAGCTGCTCAACCAGAATCAAGTTCAGCATCTTTCTCTATAGTTTGGAGAAGTTCTCTCTCTTTATACAGCATGTAATTACTGAGGTAATGATTAGAACTGCTGCAATCATTTACTACCATGAGAGAAGCCAGATGGAGGGTAAAGCCAACACCCAAAAGGCAAGGCATCAGTCCAAATGGGCATCAAAGTCTGATCAAACCACACCGAAGCCATAGCCATTTCTGGAGGGTACTGTCATTTAAACCTATTATGGTTTAAACAAAAGAAGGAGATTTCCTATAACTCATATGCCTCCCTGTTATATGTTGAGTTGCCCCTGTTTTTAAATCTTTGGGACATGAAACGCAATTGGTCTTCTTGCAACTTAATTCATTTAGAAAAATAAAATAACAGCACTCTCAGACAGCATTTATTACCCTAGTAAGTTCATTGTATATTTTTGTTGCTTTGCTGATTCTATTGAAAATTATGTTCACAAGTGGTAAAAGAATAAATTTAAGAACTCTTTCTACCATAATTTCTGTTCAAAACAGTGTTCTAATGCAATTAGACAGTAGTGATATGGACATATTAATTCATATAATAAGAATTTGCTGAACATTTAAATTCATTCTAATTGTGTGTAGACGGGCATGTAGTGTACATAGACACTTGGCAAAAGATTAGCTTTTGTTTAACATTCCTCAGTGTTTCTTGCAATCCATTAAACGTAGATACCTTTTCGATGAAACTGAAGAGACCCCAGCAGACAAATGGATTTTAGCATCTCTGTTGTGTACATTTCTAAGCAACATTGGAGTTGGATATAAAGCCGACAGATTTCTGGGTGTATCTCACCATCTTCCGGGCTGCAACAGAATTAAAGAGAAAAGCTGTGAACAGTCTCAAGATTTCACTCATCAGCCATTTGTCTCAGCTATGCAAGGGGAAAATGCTCAATAAAGATTCCTTAAAGCCTGAAGTCTAAAATATAGGGCTTCCTGCTTTCAAACCAATAATTGATGTGACAGCTCTTATATAAGTATTTTTCTGACTAACTGCTCTTGCTTTTTCCTCCCTTCAGTAACAGACTTCTTCTGGGAGCTCAAAATCATAAATGTTTTAAGTAATTGGGAATATCAGACATTTTCAATTTAGCCATTTGAACAAATTTCTAAAATATACTTAGAACCATAGTAATCTCCTAGCTTGCAGAAAGAGATTAAAAACTCTTGTTTTTAGAGAAACAAAATCTATTAAATTAACATTTATAAGCCAACTCTTTAATGGTAGGGTGCCAGCATAATATAATTAGAGCATTAATTTACAAATTATTTTTATCAGAGTTCTTTGTCTCTGTCTGAAGGATATTACTGTATTGTTTGCTATTACTAGTTTATGAAAATCCAAAGGTTTTTAATGAAAAATAGAAATTTTGTGAAAAAAGAAAAATAATCAAATTCTAATAATTATTCTTAACAATCTAAGCTAAATGAACACTGAGTGTATGCTCAAGAATTTATTCTAAAGTCCTTGAATCCTTTCCTACAATATTTGGTAAAATACAGTGATATCAATTTTTGCTTTTTGATGAAGACAAATTAGTTGTTGATAAAAATAATACTTTTATGTTATTTGCAAACAAAATAGAATATGCTGTATAATGTAAACTAAACAAAAGGGCTAAAGTTCAAAGATAGACTGGAGTTGAAAACAAACCATAAAGTGAACTCTGTCAAATGTTCTAATGTGTTATCTTTACTTTTATCCTCATTTATTTAAAATGCAATGAAGTTTTATTAAATAATGTAGCATCTGGACTTGATTCCTTCGTAAAGTGGGTCAGTGGTGAAATGTCAGTGGTAATTATCAGAAACAAAAAGGTGGCTGCTTCATTTTATCAAATGAAATCACAGCAAAAAGAATCTGTGTGTACACTGCACTTGACAATGACAATCCGTTTTCATTTCCAACGCTTAGCTGATGAGCAGAGTTTAACCATATGGCTTATGCAATGAAAGAATATGCACAGTTCTTTGCCTCAGTATCCATAATGCCTGCACAGTCATCCCAGGTCTTTCCTGTGTCAGACAGAACAAAGTGCCTTGGAGAGCTTGCATGCTAAATCTGGCTTTATCTGGAAATTAAGAGACTACCTTACTTTCTCGTTTGTTTCTCATTGATCCAGCCCTAGACCGACACTGGAAGCGAGTGATCCTGGGTGAAAGTCTCAGGTTTTCTTGCAGGGCTTCCTCCCACAGGTGTTTTCTACTTTCAAGTTCTCCATCAGGAGTTGCCCCTAGCACACGCCAACAGCCACACACACTCATTATTTCCTATCATCTTCAGCCTTTGGAAATGTCTCTGACTGTGTTCTATTCCCTGATGGCCTTGCTAATCTCTTAATGGTTAATAGGAATTAACAGTTCCCATAATAAAAAGTGATCTTGGTATGTTACCTGCTACTAGATTGCTTTTCATAGAAACATCTGAAGATAATGTCTTATTCCCAAGGCACACTAGAAGGGGAATATTTTAAGGAAGGAAGGTCTTTTCTATGCTGCTCCATCATCCCAATTGCATCTGCCTGTTTTCACCTATGCATAGTATTGTTCCTGGTGGCTCATATGCAGATTAAAGAAAAAAAGAAATAGAACGCTACAATAAATCTGTTGTATGTATTGCACATTTTATGTGTGGGACAATTAGCCAGTATAGTTTCAATCCATGGGGTATTCTTATTTTCAGATATATAAAATGCGTGCCTAGTGGCTTAGTTCCAAAAATATGCAAACTTTGTATATAGATGACATTTAAGCAAATGACCATTGTATTGACATATCTTAAGAGCCAGTATATTTTATTATTTTACAACTAGAGAGAGATAAAGTAAGTGCTTCTGAAAAAAGGCAAGGTAAATCTGAACAGATGCCCATTTGAAATGTTTCTGTAGGTGACATCTCCTCAATGCCTCTATAACCCATGGAGATTCTAGAAACTTTAAAACCACTCTGCCCCTCAAAAACATTATGGGAAGGAACTGAAGAGGTGACACCAGGAATACTATCTGCCTAAAAAAACTAATCGATGCTAAAGGTAAATTTTGAAATCTCTGGTTAAAAAATTCATACATACTCCTTCATATATTAGCTTTTCATATCTTGGAAAATTGAAGTATGCCTATAGGAACTAGTTAAAGAGCAGTAGAAAAGCTAAGATATCTTTTATGTTAGAGTTTCATGATGCCTAGAGCAACGTAGAGTAATCTCTGGACTTGTACAATTTATATCTACCATTTTAGAGCTCTAACATGTATCACTGTTACTGATTACTAGAAGTGCATTAAGAAACATTGTCCAGTGAGTTATGATATGTCTAATGTTATGAACAGTGAACTGAAAAGTAGTTTTGAGAAGCATTAAACACATTTATGTTATTTTTGTAATAAATGAACAACAGTTGGTGTATGGAGAATAGGCTAAAAGCCAAAAAACAGCAATTTAAATGCTTGAAACTTCTTAGGAATAAATTACAAGACATAAGGAAATGTTTACATTGAAATAAAATTAGACCTGTGGACATCTAGGAGCTGAAAGCAACTTAACTTGAAGGTAACCTCATCACATATTATGTTTTCTCTAAAAAGCTTCACTCATATTGATCAAAGTTTAGGTCTGTGAGAGTTACCCTGTGGTGATGCTCATTTAATTCAATCAGAGGTTGGGATTATTTGTTTATTTTTCTATTGAGTCTAAGTCAAGAGCTAACCTGATAATTTTGATTAATGTCAAATCTTCAGTGTTTATAGGGAAAAAGGCCTAAAAATTAGTTCGGACAAAGTTTCAGAGCTAATGTTGAACCCCAAAACACTTAGAATAGCCACTGAATTATGAATCTGCTTTCAATTAACTTTTTAAGGATGAGAATAAGGATTTAATGAATGAATTATACAGCTTAAGAAACCCAAATTGCTATAGTAACAGGAGAACATGAACACATACTGCCTAAAACCCCTTTTGAAAATGAAGACTCTCTCCATTGTGAATATTCTTATAATTGAAAAAGTAATATGGGGCTGGGGTTATGGCGCAGTGGTAGCATGCTCGCCTAGCACGCGAGAGGCACTAGGTTCGATTCTCAGCACCACATAAAAATAAAACAAAGATATAAAAAAGAAAAAAGAAAAAATAATATGATGGAGACTTGCCAGAATGGGTAAAATAAAAAAGATGATAACACCAAATGTTGGTGATGATGTGGAAGAACATAAATTCTCAAATATCATTGGTGGGAGTTAAAATGTGCAACTAACTTCTTTGAAGAAAAGCTCTGGAAGTTTCTTACAAAACTAAATGTACACTTAGCCTATGACCCAGTGATTCTGTTTCTAAGTATTTGCCCAAGACAAATGAAAACATTAACACATAGATCTCTACATGAGTGTTCATAGTACTCATTTTAGAATCACCCCACACCAGAAACAGCCTATGTCTGTTAAGAGAAAAACGGTTGAAGAAATTAGTATATCACTACGACAGAACAGTATACTCAACAATTAAAAGTAGCTGACTCCTTATATTTAAAACAACATGGATGAATCACCAAAACCTTATCTTCAGTGAAAAAAATCCTTACACAAAAGAGTAAAATAAGGCTCCATTCACATGAAGCTCTAGAATAGGTTTAACTAATTGATGGAGAAAAAGTCTTCAAATAGTAGTGAGGACTGAGTGAGAAGGGGAATGAGGAAACTTTGTGGGATGAGGGTGATATTATATATCTAGACAGAGATTTGAATGATATGAATGTATATGTTTAGTGAATCTTATTAAAAGGTACACTTAAGATTTGTGTATTTTATTATATACAAAGTTTACTTTCACCTTGAACTGTAGTTAATGATATTCATGCTGAATTGTTTAGGGGTAAAATTTACTGATGTCTGCAACTTCAGAAAAGTTTTTTGAATTTTTGGTTGGTTAACAGAATGAAGAGACAAGTAGATATGTATTAAAGCAAGTACATTAATAAGATTTAATGGTGGAGACTAGGTGGTGGGCTGTTGCTGAGGATTTGCATTTCCCCAAATAATCATTTGGCATAAATTGAACAAAACGTCTGGGAAGCTTTTTGGCTTCTAAGATCAAGTTCAGGAGTTACACTGGGGATTTTAATGGTGGAATGTCTTGGCCCTGCATCTGTCTGCCCTTTTGCTAAGGTTGCCAGACTTTGGCTGTCTGTGTAGCCACTAAGAGCTTTTTAAAACCAGCAAAATGTTTGTTGTTTTGATAGTCTGTCTCTAATGTAATGATTTGTGTATTTGGTTGAAGGCAGTAAAACAAAGACAGGAAAATGAGTCCTGGAGTCAGAAAACTTAGATGCACATATAGTTTAGCTGCTTAGAATTGTGATCCTAGGAAAAAATATTTTTAACTTCTTTGAGACCCAGTTTCCTCCACTGTGAAATATGGATAATAACTATACAAAGTATTTCAAAGTCACTGCACAGATCAAATGAGACCATGTGTGGGAAACACGTAAAAAATGTGAAGGACTGTAAGAAGTTGGCTGCAATCCATTTTACATCAAAGTTGTGTTTACTTGGCCTTATGCTTATATATAGTCCTTAGTTATTGAAATCCTTGGCTATTTTGTAGCATTCTTTATTTGCTTGCAGTTCTCAAATACGGACTTTGGTTAAAAAAAACCATCCCATTAGGCTGAGAAAATAAAGTGTGACCCCATTGACAATCACCCAACATTTTGCAGATTTTAGTGATGACAGATAAATACTTGGCGTTTGTCAGCTAGCAGAGATGGAAACCAGAACTCCTGCTGCAGCAAATCTATCCAAGTTTCTCTTTTGGGAAGTAATTCTGTTGTTGTCTATTAAGTCAAAAGGCAAAGAAAGACTCAGAAAGCTAAGAGGGATGAGGGAAGGGAATGGCATCTTTTATTTTTCAGAGCAAATGGCTAGGTAGGAAAGAGATTACATGGCAGACAGAGTCATCTCCAGAATCTCCCTTCAAATATCCCCCCTGGTTTCTCTTAGATACATACGAATGTACCTAATTCTGTGCCAACATCAGAGTTCAGCCTTCATATGGTTTTAGTGAAGGAGATTTCCTCAAAGTGGTCCCTATAGATTATAGGTCTGTGTAGTCAATAGACAGCGGGGAAGGAGGACATCAATGTGTGTGTGATCCAGTCATTATTTTAGGTTTCGAATTCTTCAAGGGAATTATAGAGTCTAATCCACATTCATAAACACAGACAGATGCTGGGTAACTATTAAGTGACTATGCTTTTTTTTTTTAATATATAAAATACGTACTTCCATAAAAAGAGAAGCCCAGTTAATTGAGAGAAAAGAAACAAGACATTTTCCAAAGTAACTCTACATATAATCATTGAGTGTCCCCACTGCCTCATTTTGTTCATTATCTTCCTCCTGCGAGTTTTTGTGAAACTTGTGCTTCGGGTGGAATCCTCCTGTATTTTCCTCATAGAGAGTCTTAGCAAGTTTGGTGCCGCCGGGAGCCTTCAAAAAAGTAATTGCAGTAATTCCCCTCACTTGATAGCCTCTTGTTTCATAGGAGCATATGGCTGGCTCTGTGACTTCCTTTCTATGAACACAAGCAGGGTTCAAACTCTGCCCTGGAGCTGTTTGGGTTCAGTCAGAAATGAAATTTGACTTTTAGAAGCAAAAGGAAACCTGAAGTACAATTGAATTCTCTCTCAGCAGCTACTATGGGCACCTTTTACAATTTTAGGGCTGTATTCTGGTCTCCATCTTCCCATTGCTCTCAGTTTGCCCCTGTTAGGACCTTTGCCATTTGCCATTTCTCCACATCCCCTTGGGAGAATCGAGAAATAAATAATGGGCAGTGTTACCAAGTGCCTTCCTCATATTTTTCTACTTAAAAAGTAAAAACTATATTTGAGGACTAAATAAAACAATCACTATCAGTTTTCTGACATTATGATACTTTTAATGAAATAAGACTAAAAATATTGCTCTCGAACTGCATATCATCTCTTATTTATCTTAAATGTACTGATTAAGGAGATGCTTAGGAGAGCTGGGAATGGTGGGTGTCATCTGTGGCAAGTCTAAAGAGGCTCAGGGGTGAACAGCTGAACAACGTGACTGCTTGCTCTTGCTACAAGACTACTTCTCACAAAGTCCGGGTTTACAGGCCAGGAGAAAACCAACATGTACAAGGCAATGTTCTTTAATCTTCAAAGTAAAATGTCTTTCTTATTCTGTCTTGGCCTCTTTACCACCCTCCTACCCTTTCTGGTTGGAGAGTCTCTGGGCCTCTCCATTTTACCCTCTACTTTTCTTGCTGTTTCCCCCTTTATGGTATCTGACTGGGAATGACATGGAGTCTGCAAATAGCTCTTTAGATTCTGGTCTTACTAGATCTTGTGATTCTTAAAGCTAGTGGAGGCATGTGGCTGGTGGAGTCTGAGTTTCAGATTCTTGAGTCTCTGCTGGGATGAACACAGCACCACAGAAAACATGGTGAGAACACGTTTCTTTCCCATTGTGTGTAGCGAGGGTCAGTGAATTTTTAAAGGTATATACTTTTTAAAATTACACAAAAATATATGCAACATACACATATATTCACATATATAAGGATTCAAACTATAAAAAATTATATATAAATATACAAGTACATAAATATATACATGTCTGTATTTATTTGCATATAAATTTGTGTATACATTTATATATTTGAATATCTATAACTTAAAAGTTAAGATCAACTTATTTTTAAAGAGTATTTTTAAAGCATACATGATTTGAAGATATATATATATATATGTATATCTAAATTAAAGAAGCATATATTTGCTTCCACATTTTAATCTGGAAATATTTTTACATCTAGTTGGAATCCAGGCTTCATCATTTTTCAGTCTCCAAAAAATTGGACAAATTAATCCACTAAACCTCAGTTTTCTTTCTTTTCGTTTTCTCTGTGGTACTGGGGATTGAACTCAGGGGCATTTTACCCCTGAGCTACATCTCCAACCTTTCTTATTTTTTTTTGAGACAGGATCACGCTAAACTGCAAGGCTGGCCTCAAACTTGTGATCCTCCTACCTCAAGCTCCCGAGAAGCTGGAATTAAAGGTGGGCGCTACTGCATCTCGCCTATATTTTTGTATTTAAAATCAAGATTTTCAATTTCTGAGGCTCAACGTTTTCTCCTGATATCAATGATGTTCAAAGGTCAATCATCAGTCAATTATCATATGTTACATTGGAAAGAATTCAACTCATTAATTTTCATTATATTCAAAGTCTAGGTCATTTATTACAACATGCAATTAATTTCTGCCCTTATCCACCAGAATTTTAGGGCTTAATATAGTAAACTTTTTGTTTATCTAAACAGTACTTAGCCCTTCATACTTAACTATATTAGTAGGGAATGTGATATAATTCTCTTCAGTAAAGCTACAGGCTCCATCAGTATTGCCAAAAACAATGAGACAGCTTTGCAACGACCTGAGATAACTGGTCTAGTCAAACTTAACTTATTCAACTAATGAAAAAAAAAGAATTTTGATAAAGGAATTATTCCATCATCTCATTTACTATAATAGCATTAAATGTTATATAATATTTTAAAAATTATTTCCTATAAGTTGCATAATTACAGAATAACTAGTTGTCAAAGCCATTGTGGTTGTCAGTGCCAATGGCCTTCTCTTACATATGAGAGATTCTTTATCTACTGTGATGGTCTAAGAGGTAACAGAAGACCATGAGGCTTCCAAACATAACCACACAGGTCTAAAATCCTATTAACTAGACTTACAAAAGGATGAAGCCAGAAAGGCATTTTGAGGAGGGCTTAGAAAGAAGGTGAAAAGGTGGCATCTGTTTATAATATTAATAATGATGACAGCAAATACATGTAGCTTCTGCTATATGCCAGTTTCAGTACTGCCAGCTTAGTTCTCTGGTTCATGCTCTAATTCATAAGAAGAATTTAGAGAGGAGTTAGAATTAAATTTTTTTCTTTCTTTTTTTCTTTTAGCATTTTGCAATATCCTTTTTCAGAAGTCTCCTTTTGCTGACTCCTACCCAACACTAGAGGTTCTGTAAATACTCTACCTAATAGGATTCTGTGGTGTTATTGTGTCTTTCTATTGGCATGCAATGATAATTTTCATTTTTTGCATAACTGTCAAAAGATGACACTTATGCCAATATGGAAATGTGCATTTCTAGACAGATGTAAGAGCTATTTTCAACAAAAAGGCAAATGCTTTATGCAAATAGGAGAAGCTAATATCTCTGTACATGGAAAATACCATCTTTCACCATGAGATTTTTCATTGGACAGTAAAGCCTTTGAGGTCAGAAAGCTTACCTTACATATCTCTATAGTCCCTAGCACAAACAGATCATCTGGCACAAGTAGGTCCTCAAAGAAACAATCGCCCAGGTGACTTTAAAAGGTAGTGTCTGTGTGGTATGTATCTATGTGGAAGGCTGGGGTTACAGGGCTGATAATGTCATCACCAGCTTCATTTCACCATTAAGGGTTGGTTTCTTACTGTCTCTTTCCTTGTGGCCCTCTTTAAAAACAAAACAAGGGCTGATATTGTAGCTCAGTGGTAGAGTGCTTGCCCATCATGTATGAGGCACTGGGTTCGATCCTCAGCACCACATAAAAATAAACAAATAAAATAAAGGTACATATACAAAACAAGAAGGGCTACACTGCCATTTAAAAAAAGAAAAACTTCTTTAAAACAAAACCAAAAAAATAGAATTATTGAGTTGAGATGTGGCTCAGTGATAGGATGTTTGCCTAGCACGTGTGAGGCTCTGGGTTTGATCCTCAGCATTGTAAAGCACAAACAAACAAATAAAAAACAATTTTATGAAATACATGTTAATGGACATTTTATGCAGATAAGTAAAAAGGGGAGAAGATGACTGATAGTACTAGAGGAAAACATTGTTAACATTATGGTATATTTCCTTCCAGATAAAAATTGTGAATATATAAATGTATATGTAGGCAAATATGCATGGAGATGGGGAGGGCACATGGTATGTACATTACTATGGAAGGGTACTCAACCACTGAGCCACATCTCCAGCCCTATTTTGTGTTTTATGTAGAGACAGGGACTCACTGAGTTGCTTAGTGCCTCGCCGTTGCTGAGGCTGGCTTTGAACTTGCGATTCTCCTGTTTCAGCCTCCCTAAGTGCTGGGATTACAGGCTTGCGCCACTGCACCTGGCTGAGCTTAACCTTTGTAAGGTATTTTTAACTTCTCTAAGTCTTACTTCCCTTATCTATCAAGGTATAACCATCCTTATCTGATTGTATTATTGTGACAAATGAAATTATCCATGGAAGGCTCGGTACATGATCAGCATTCCAGTTTGGTCACACATGGAGAAGAATGAAGCATCCCAATGCTGGTCCAAGTTTCTTCTTTACTTTCAGTAAAGTTTCACTTATAGTAAAGGTTTGATGCTGAGATTCCACACAAGTGGCACATGATCCAAAGTTGCCCATAAACTTGTTTTGTTTGGCCTCCACTAATCTATCTTCTGTTTTTTGAATCCACATAGCAAGCTGGATTTTCTGTGTCTCTTAAAATCACAAAATCTTAGGGCATCAGGCCTGTGACTCAGTTTTCCTGACACCTGCCCAGTCTGCTCTGTGCCTTTACCTTATTGGTATCATTCCTATCGCAGCTAGATTCATCAGTGCTGGTTTAGAGCCCAATGAATGAAGTGACAGACAGTTCCCAGTTTATAGTCGTTTGACTTATTATTTTTTGACATTGGATTAGTGTGAAAGCAATATACACTCAGTAGGAGCTGTACTTCTAACTTTACATTTTGATCTTTTTCTATGCTAGCAATGCTGAGCAGCAGTCCTGAGCCATGGCTCCCAAAAAGTTACAAGATGAAGAGGGTAAAAAACTGATCCCCTACACCCTGTAGGATATTCCATGTTTTAAAAGCAGTTTGGATTCACAATATTTCCAATGGGCTTATTAAGATGTAAGTCAAGGAGCATCTGTAAATAACAAACACTTTACAAAGGGAGCTCACCAAATAACCACATTTTGGGAGGTAAGTTTGCAGTGGATGCTTACATCAGTTTTAGTGCAATAAAATTTTCCAGATAAATAAGACTTGCCTTGCTATGAAACATAAAATTGGGGATCTAGAAATGGTAATTACTTAAAAATATATAAAGAGCTCATCACAATCTGTACTTTCTTAATAAATTGTGAATCATAACCATAGAAATTACTTCAAAGCTTCAAAAGCTCTTAAGCTGAAATCAAGAGTCCAAATCATAAAATAAACCATAGATTTGAAAAAAACAAACAAACAAAATAAACCCTCTGATCAAAATCCAAAAAGTTCCATGTTTATCATTTAACCAAGAAGTATAATAAAGAAGATAAGAAAGATCTTTGAACTGTTTTTTAGTAGTTCTAAAAATATTTGGAAATATTTCTACAGTGGTGGTTACTCCACTGACTACAATGCTTGTGGGTAGACTGAGGTAGAAAATGACAAGTAGCAGGGGGGGATAAGGTGTAAAATCCAAACTCAAAATGGAGTCACTCTGGCTCAGGCCTGCATGTATCTGCTAACCTGCTCTTTGTGCTTCTGTGATTAATGCTTTGCTATGCTTGCTTCTCACGGATGGGGGAGGGGGCAAAACCACAGGCTGCCAGACCCACTGGCCAGTTACCTAAAGTTTCAGGAACTGAAAGGGGACATAGGAGGCGCTGTCACGGTTGAACTGTAAATAACTATAGATTGAATATCTGCCAGATCATGTTTTCCTGAGTCATGTAGCTAACCCACCCTATAATAACCTCTGAAACCCTCACTTCGGGGTCACTCTCTGAAGGAAAAGAGAGCTGACCCCAATCGATTGGCCTGTTTGCCTATTTCCTCAATAAACTTTGCTGCTTCTGCAGAGTTGTCTGAGCTGCACTTCTTGGGGAGAGGTGCGGGTTGGATGCAACAAAGGAACCGTATTAAGAGTGGGGTAGGGTCAGGTACTGGCTAACAATGTGAAGTTATTTCTAGGCCTCTTACTTTAACCACTTCAATTTCAGCAAACTTAAATTTCCATTTTAAAGCCGAAAGATAATGGAGCTAACAAATTTGACTAGAGAGTGACACTAATTTAAAACAACTCCAGCATTGATGTTCTGATGCCCTTTGGGAGAAGTGTGAGGATGGACTGTTCTGAGGGAAGAAATGGGAAACAAACACAATCACAAACAGAAGGTCGGGAATGTTTAGATCAAAGAGTCAGAGGCTGTGAGGTCCTTAATCAGAGTTAATATCATCTTGAAAGATGTCCAAGAAGCATCACAGACTTGTCTTTTGAAATTCCTAATATTCCTTTTAGGTTCAAAACAAGTGCATTTGGAAGAAAGTAAGGGTAGTGTGTATTGGTTTTCTAAGGCTGCTGTAACAAATGACCACGAACTGGTGGTTTAAACAACAGAAATGCACTTTTTTTTTTTTTTACTGTTTTGAAGGTGGGAAGTCCAAGATCAGTGCATCAGCAGGGTTGGTTCCAACCGAGGGCTGCAGAGAAGAAAGGGCTCCAGGCCTCTCTTCTATTTCCTATTGCTTTGCTGGTGATCATGGGAATTCCCTGGCTTATGAGAGCATCACCACAATCTCTGCTTTCATATACACAGGCTTTGGTGTGTATGTGTCCACATTTCCCTTTGTCATAAGGACATCAGTGACAGTGACCCACACAACTCCAGAATGAACTCAACCTAACTAATTACTTCTGCAATGACCTTTCCCCCCCTCAAATAATGTCATATTTCAAATAAGAGTTAGGACTTCAATATATGAATTATGGGAGACACAATTCAATTCACAATATGTTCTTACTTGAAAAATTAGTTGATGAATTTAAGAAACCCTACTAGAGTTTTCAGGCTGAAAGTATAAATGGGTGCAAGAATAGATTCACAGGTGAGAGATACATATGTGTGATACATTACAAAGGTGTTAGAGGAGCTCACCCTGCTTTCCTCCTCACTTCCTGCCACTTTAACCAAGGAATATATTGTCCAAGGTTTGAAATCACACGTGTCAGTGCTAGACTCCCAAAGCAACTTTCATCTAATTGCATGAAGAAGGCTACACAAAAGAGGGAGAAGAGGAAGAAGGACTAGTGGGGGAGACAGGAAGGGGGAATTGGGGGAGCAACACTCTGAGAAAGTTAGTTTTCTGTTGAATACAAATGATGGACTCAGAAAACTAAGGTTCAAGGAAAAGGAAACAAAATTCCAAGCTCAAAGTGAAAACTATCAAGCCCTAAACAAAAGCTCTTCAGAAGGAGAGCAGTGGCAAATAAGTCTTAGACATCCATGTTCTTTTACTCTGCAGATTACTATGTCCCCAAGAGCAGGAAGTTTTATTCATTATCTCCATTTTTCTAGCACCTAGCATATTGCCTGGCTCACTGAAAGCTCTTCATCCATGTTTATTGAAACAAATCCAATTGAACATTCAAGGCTGACACCATGGAAGATGGTGGTTCCTGCTCCTGCCCCAGCCTGCCCCAGTGTCACTGTTAGAAAGGGCCCTGGATGGGAAAGACTATGGATTTGAGTTCACATAGTCCATATAGTGTCCTCAAAGGGGGAAGGTTAGTTGGTGAAAGAAACAGTAATGGGACTTCAAAAGGAGGATTCTACTCTACTGCAGTGATTCATGGTTTCTCAAAAGGAGGGAAGGATATTAACAGAAAGGCCACCTTCCAGCCTCTATCAGAGGCAGGAGTGTTTTAGAGTTGGATTCTCACTTGATTTCATTACTTAATCAACTGTGTGACTTTGGGCTTGTTTCTTAACTCCTTATTACTTCAAATACTGAACCAGGAGAGAAATATCTAGTTCATACCATTATTGAAAAGATTTAAGTGAAATAATATGAGGGCACTTTGGGATAGAAGAAAACACAGATGAATGGGGGACATATTTCAGGAAGGTAATTCTACCTATTATATCTAGACATGCTTATACTTCTGTTGTAGGCTTTCCCCCCACTTAATTATTGTTTCAAATGTTTATTGGGTTCCTTATATGCACAAAAGAGTGAATTTAGGGAAAAAATAAATAAAGCCATGACCTTTTCTAAAGTCCTTCCTTAGGAGTTCATGAGCACTCTCATTATTATCCCATAATGTTTTTATTTGATGATAACATAAAGTCTCCTCTAAGACAAATTAATTGTTCTGCACAGCAATAGAAACCTGTAGTTCTTTATTCCTTCCCTGATCTGGTATCATTTTATTGCCAACAAGTTTTTGACTAAGTGGCTCTACTGTGAAGATCAAAATGTTATTTTTTCTTTCTTTCTTAATAACAAAGTATAATATAATATGCCATTAGGTGAAACAGAATAAAGGACCCTGTACCTCTGCCAATGGTTAGTTCAAGAATAGAAATAGCTCTTCAGGCAGACAGGCACATGGGCAGGAAGAGATAGTGATTAGCAGATGTTTAGGTCTCTCCAATGGAGGCATTACTTTTGATTTTCAAAACAGTATAAATTATTAAGAATCATTAGTCTTCAGCTAGGAGAAAATAAAGAGGCTGATAAACTTCACTGATGAAGGAATCAAGGGCGGTAAACTGCTTTTAGTATTTCTTAGCACTTGATTCAGCATTAGCAAAATATAACATAACTGAAGTTTATTGAGTATTTACTATGTGTCAGACACCATTTAATTCATACAATGAGTCTATAAGGTAGTTGCTCTCCTTATCCTCAATTTACAGATTGAGGGAAATGAGGCTTTACAGAGGGTATATGACTTGCTAAAGGTCACATCAATAGCAAGCACAATGACAAGACTCAAACTCATATTTATGCTTTTAACTGCTATAAACATTGCCTGCACAGAGTGCTCAGGAACCGAAGTATATTTTTATTTTTGTTTATTCATCCCATGCGTAATTATTGAGAGCATACTTTGTGCAAAATATTATGCTAGGAATAAATCATTTTTTTCCCTACTTTTTCTTTGTGAGCCCCTGAATTTGTGATGTTTATTTATTGTGGCTTAAAAGTCAGCCCTACTCCTAGTTCCTTCATTTTTCCATGTATAATAAGTGTACAATGATATGTTCTGCTTAGCTCAGAGGAATGAGTAACAAAAGAGGCACAAGTGTCTAACAGAAGAGGTCTGCCAGACTAACGCAAGCTGGTGTATGTGGGGGAGTGGGAGAGACTGCCAAAGAGAACAGGGTGCTCCACCCCCCAGGCATCCCTCCACCTTAGCAGAGCAATGAGAATGGGAAAAGAACATGACAAGGACTAAGCATACTACACTTCTTCTAGCTCTTTGTGCCCTTTGCTGTACACAGACATTAATGCATTGAGTGGGAAGAGGGAAGTCAGTGCTGATGCTGGTCATGGGCCAGAACTACTTTCTTCTCCCCAAAGACAGACAAGGGTCTAAGAGGCAATGCAAAGGCCCTTCTTATCTCTTTACCAGGAATGTGAAAATTCTCTGCACAAGAGGAGAAAGGGGTACTGCAAATTATTTGTAGAGCATTGAAGAAGTAAGAAGTGAGATAAATGCATTAATGCAAATATATGACCCTGTGGCTAATGGCTCAGTTGGATTTGGAGCAGAAAAGTTTTAAAACATTATACTTAGACAACTTGTCTCCAAACTTTGCATATTGTGCATTCCTACCACTTTAAAAAAATTCAACATGCACTTCTAATATGCAATATGGATTTATTGAGAAATTATGCATTTGATATATTTTAATGCACAAAAATAGAAATTAGAAAAGGAGAATATGAATTACAAAGTCATAGATCAAAGTTATCAGATCATCTTACACATGCCACTTTGAATTCCATAGGCTTAGCTTGAAACTTTGAAACTTTAAATGTGAATCACAAGCACCTAGAGGGCTTGCTTAAACACCAAATGCAGTGCTCTATCCCTGGACTTTCCATTTTAGGAGATCTGGGGTGGGGCCTGATGATTTACTTTCTATTAAGTTTCCAGCTGATTTAGGAACCATACTTTGAGAACCACTGGCTTAGTTTATCCCAACCATAATTTTGGTGAGCACTCAAAATAAATTTGTTTTTAAATGTCAAATAGAGACAGGATATGATAATGTTAAATTTTGATGTTATAAATATTTATTTATGGTTTTTAGTAATTTGCCATGAACTAGCCAATGTGACTTACTTACATAGTATTTTATTAGCAATGAATGTTCTTATGTAACATGGCTTAATTTATACAGATAAGAATTTGAGTGTCTTAATTAATGGTGTCTGAAACATGATCTTTACTTTCAGTAAATATTTACCGATTCAGTTCTCTGAAATGGGTGTCTTTTCAGGCTTTTGTCTGATCCGTGTCAGGAGGGCATTTCATCATATTTTCAGTTGACAAATTACTTCTTTTGAAGATCTCATGTTTATTTATTCTTTATTTGTGTAAATACCAAATAAATGCACATGTGTCAATGAAACAATACAGTGTCTAAATAAAATTTAACTATCGGAAGGAGGCTCAGCAGCTGACAAAATTATTGCAAGAGGAAAATTTGTTTTGTCTTCTTTTACCTCTTCCATTAGAGCTTTTCTCCCTCTTATTCCCATGTTCTTGCTTTTCTTTTTCATCCATTAACATCAAGTAAGAGCCTGAAATAGGATGTGTCAGCAGAGATACATTTAAAAGGGTGAATTTTTGAAGGTGGAAAGGCACCTAGCATCCCAGCATCCATGGGAAAGAAGCAATAATGTTGGTGTGCTGGTGGTAAGTTTGATATTTAAAGCAGACAACCCTCTCGGCCCAAATCATACATAACACATAGCCACAGAGCTAATTCCATTAAACAAAGAGTAGCTTCAGAGTAGCTTCAGTAAACACCCAAGTGCATTCCAAATGAACACATGAAGAGAAAATGTTTTCAGATGCCATTTACGATACACATTAGAGAAATCTCAGGAAGTAGATCCAAATCCACACCTTAGCTCATACTTAAGCAGATGGAAGACTACAGGAGGCTTCAGGACCACAGTGATATGGCATCCCGCATGACAAGCACCCCTGAGAAGCCAAGCATTGCTTGGCAGATTATTCTGGGAGGCCTCCTGGAGATTGTGCATTCAAGTTGCAAATCTTATTTGGTTTGCACTCCAGGTTTTACCTAATTTAAAAAATTTACAAGTTTTGTTTTGTTTTGGCCTTCTTTCATTTCTTGTCCTTGAATCAATGTCTCATTTGGCTTACTATGAACTGACATCATGTCGCAAACTGAAGGAAATGCAGCAATACCCACTTTACAAATTGGCGTATGACTTAGCAAAGAGCCCCAAATGGTGAGATGACTGGAAAGTGGCAGTGTTCCAGGCAAGGGCAAGGGCAAAACCAATCAACTAGAGGCTTTCTGCCTCCTTCTCTAAACATATCACTTTAAGGAGCAAATGGGAAAGGTAGAGGATATGCACAGGTGTGCTCTTGCTCCCTCTACTAAAATTCCAGAGATCCATAACAGATGGCTAATATGCCCATAGCTGATGAAAACTACTAGAAGGGTGTCAGGTCGCAGCATCAGCTGGGCCCGCAGTCTAAGTGAAAGGTATAAAGATCCCTTCTGTTTTGTTCAAGGTGAAAATTGTGGCTGTGCTGTCGGAACCTGCTGCAAGGAGCACTTGTACCAGGGATGAGAAACATCATTCAGGGAGACTAGAAGGAAATTTGGAAAAGTTGGTTCAAGCAGAAGTGAAAAAAACAATAGCAAGAAGCCAGGCAGAAGCAAAGAGCCAGTAGGGAACAAATCTGCTTGAATCTGTGAGGGAGCTTAACTATGGTTCACCAGTGGAAATCTGAACAGGCTGGTAGCTAGTGCTTCAGTGGAACATCTTACAGAATACAGCCCATTCTTTCCCAAGGATTTAGGTGGGCAGAAAATAATTTCTATTTAATGTCTATACTACAACTCCTCTCTCTCTTCCTCTCTCTCTTTTTCTTAAACAGTGCAGTTCTACTTTTTAAAAATGTCTTCATTTTCCAAGTTGACTAATTGGAATTCCAAGTATTGGTGTGTACATAAGCTCCATTTCTGAAACATGAATAAATGAAATCTCCAGCAATGTGCGCAAATTCATTTCTCTCTGCTATGAATTACGAAATACATTCTCCATTGCAATTTAAACACATTGCCTAAATAAACATACAAATCTAGAAAGCAATGTTTGTTTTCTTCTTTCACCACTCTATTTTGCTTTTTTACACAAACACAGACAAGCACGCACACAAAGTTGTTTCTTTTTTTTTTAGGTCAAGCACACAGTGTTCTAACAGAAGGGAGTAACATCAAATAAAAATAATAGCTGGGGGTGCTGGGGTTGTGGCTCAGTGGTAGAGTGCTCGCCTAGCATGTGTGAGGCACTGGGTTAGAATCTCAGCACCTCATATAAATAAATAAAATAAAGGTCCATTGACAACTAAAAAATATATATAAAAATAATAGCAGGGGTAAAGAAAAGCATCACTCAGTTTCCATGGAGCCAAGAGGAAGACTTGGAAAAGAAAGAGAAGTTCTTCTTCTTTGGGAGCACTTTTCCCAAACCTCAAGCAAAACTGTTTTTGTTTTGTCCTTTGAAAATGAGAAAATACTATTATGGTAGCATTAAAATAGTTTTTAGGTGAAAAGTAAGTTACCTCAATCCCACTAGCTTAATGTATTGCATTTTCCAAACTTTACCCGTGTGGATATTTTCTTTTACATAATTAAAATCATTATGGAAATTTTTTTGTGGTAGGAGAGGGATGAGTTCTTTTTAAAAAATCACTCTGTCATAAACATTTTTTCACTTAAATAGTTTCAACATGGTAATATGAAAAAAAAAAACCCAGGAAATTCAGATAGGGAAATATGAAAGACTAGTAAATACATAAAAAATACTCAATCCCACGAGTAATCAAGAAAATGCAAATGCAATTCAGTGACATATATCATTTTATACTTATTCAATTAGAAAAATAAAAATATGAAAATAGTAAGTTTTAAGATGAGATAAAGCCGTGTACTGATCAATGGAGAGGTGACTTGACACAACTGCTGGAGAGCAACTTCAAAAACTGAGCAGCATGGAAGCTGCACACTCAACAACCCTTCGCCCTGCTCCCCTGTCCGTCTTGTAGACAGGACTGTTCAATAGCATTTCCTTTGGTGTGGATGCGTTCTGTGCAGAACAAAATGGTAGTTACGCGTTTCATGTGGCTACTGAATACTTAAGATGGACTAATGTAACTGAAGTACTGGATTTTTAAATTTTAATTATGTAAATTTAAATTTCAATGCCTCTAGCAATATATGTGTACCAATGTTACTACAGAATTACCAGAACTGGATATTTTCCTTTTTTTGACATTTTGCTACTTTTCAATGTGTAGAACTCTATTTCTCATATACTGTGTACTTTTTCAACTATTAATAGTCTTGAATATTTTTGCTTGTATTTGTTTACTTTATCTGTTCATACCTTTCTGTGCATTTTCAGCTGCAGTCTCTGGTATAAATCCCAGCTAATCCTATTTTTCTGGCAGTAGTTTCTTCTGATTTTATAATAGTCTTTATCTTCTTTCTAATTTATATCCTCTAGAACTTCAGCACAATTTTTCCTATTATATTTTCCTCAAAGCATTAAAATATTACTGCATTTTAACTTATGGGTTTCTTGTTTGAAAGTTAAAGCAACTTTAATTAAAATCAGCATGTTCAACTATACAAAAGCTAAGTTGCCATTGGAACAACACAGAAATGTAAACACTGGGTTGCACTGGGTAAGACAAGCTTATCTAAAATGTGAAGGACTCATTTAGTTCACAAAGAAGCAATCCACTGAGAGGTATAGGAAGGTTTATTGCTCATTCACTGAGTGTCCCTTGTCTGCTCAATACTTTATTTCACTGTCCTGGGGCTTCTATTTTTGTTGTGGAGAAATTTACTTCCATTTTAACTGCAGTTCCTCTATAGGTGAAGTCTTTTCTATCTTATTGCTTTAAAGATCTTCCTTGATGTTCTTTGGTGTCTTATTTTTTCTTTCTGAAACTCTTATTAGAACTATAACTTCATTCTGGTTTTCATGTCTCATTAACTCCTCTTTTATATTTTCTGTATTTTTATCATTCCCTGTTTCTGGTCATTTCCCTTAGATCCATTTTCCAGTTTACTTCTGTTTGCTGTGTATAGTTCATCCATTAGATTTTATTTTATTTTTATGAGTTCTTTTTAGTTATACATTACATTAGGATTCCTTTGGACATAATTATAAAAGCATGAAATATAATTTGCTCTAATTTAGTTCCCAGCACTTCTCCTTCCTCTTCTTTCTTTCCTCCCCTTGTTCCCTTCCTTCTACTGTTCTTTCTGCTATTTATTAAGTTTTAATTTTAATAGTCATTTATTTTTCATTTCTGGAATTTGAGTTCATTTACAAGTATTCTTGGTACTCTTACCTCCTCTTTTTTTTTTTTTGGTTTGATTTTCAATTCATCTCATATTTTTAATAATTTAAGACATATTTACTCTAAGTCATTATCATATTTAGTATTAACTAAAGCTCTTAGGTTAAATCATGTTGTTTATTTTGCATGTTCGTTTTCACTTTCCTAGAGTCTTTCCTTATGTGTGTTACAACATATTGTAACAGATTTAATAGGACTTTATATGTAGATTCTGGAGATGTCTTGCTTTTGGACTATAAACACTGTGGTGGTGATTTCTCAGAAGGCTGAGTCAAGTCAGCATCCTAGTTATCTCCTTGTGCTGGTCATATTTTTTTCCTGGACTACTTGCATGAAATATATAGCCTTTTGAGGGTCCTACTTTGAATCAGAATGCTAACAGGAAACAAGTGAATGATTTAAGGAGCAAATTCATTCACCTAGGGATTGATTACAAAGGTAGGGGTGGCATATAGGAACCACAAGGAACTTGAAGTTGACCACGTGGCATTGTTACTGCTCCAAAGCCCTAAGGGATGAGGGGGGGCGGAATTTCCTGAAACCCCCCAAAAGAAAGAGATGTATAGCACAGGCCTCCTTGGGTAGAACAGTGACCTACAGTTGTGGAACAAAGCCAATTCAAAAGGACCTCATAGAGAGGTAGACAGGAAAATAAATACTGTGACTTCTCTTGTGTCTTTCACTCTAGACTCTTTCCAGGGCTGCCCATTGACTAAGCCCAACTGGAAGCCACAGGACAAGGGAACTGGGTGACAAAGGTGGAAAGGAGCAAGGAGCGGATCTAGAGAGGAAAGAACAGCCATCCAGCAGAGGACATCAGGTGAGTTTCTCAGGTCTAATTCCTGTCCCCAGATGATGTTCCAACTGCAAGCCCCTCAATGTACTAGCAACTCCCTCTGGGAAGTCCTATAGGATGGGTCCATGCTGCCTTCCACCTCAGCTTTTATTCCCTTTTATTGACCCTGGGGCTTTTCTCTTACTTTTCTGTGAACTCAGCCATGCATTTCAAAGAGTGTGTGTTTATTTTCTACAACTCATCCTACTTACACGTTAGGATTATTTAGTACAGCATATTTCTGGAAAAGAAGACAATTTATCTCACCCAGTTTTACACAGACTTTATGATGCAGATACTATTAAATGTTTTAAAGAGAAAGACACTGAGACTAGGTTAATTACCAGGGGTCACTGAGCTATTAAGCCCGAGATTGGAACACTGACTCCAAAGCCCAGGCTCTTTATGCTACTCTAAACGTTAGGTACAAGCATGCTATCAGAAGAGTGGCAGTTGGATAAAATAAATAATAAAAGGAAAGAAAGATGCAGTACTTCAACGAAATGCAGAAA
Source organism: Xerus rutilus (assembly GCA_028644305.1). Classification (NCBI taxonomy): domain Eukaryota; kingdom Metazoa; phylum Chordata; class Mammalia; order Rodentia; family Sciuridae; genus Xerus; species Xerus rutilus. The sequence goes on along the minus strand of CM053405.1, from coordinate 45,201,129 downwards.
AAAACATACTGTATTTTTCTGACCTAAAAAAAGATCAGAAACTGCATGGAAAAATCCCTTTGGTCTTATTAGTCAAGTGCTGATATGAAATTTTTTTTTCTGAATACTTGATGTTTAAAAATAAATTGAAGCACATTCTATGGTCCCAATAGTTTGGCTCTCATAAAAATCCTTAAGACACAGAATGCTTCTATAGAGAGTGACCTTTGTTTCAATATTGCTTTGGCAGAAGGGGGCACATTACTGAACAACAGTGACAAATAGCCAACTTCAGAGACTAAATAATAATGGCTGGGGTTTCAATAAAATAAAATATCAGTTCAGCGAAAATTCAATTTGGGAAATTGATGCTCTGATTTTTGGTTTAAAAGATTTAGAAAAGGCTATTTTTATAATTTAGGCCACTTCCTTTTTGCTATATTTAAAAATGATTTAACAAAGTGAAGAATGTTCAATGAGTGTCTGCATCTACCAACCCCTCTCCCTAATTCATATGTTGATTCCCTAACTCCCAATGTCATGGTATTTACAGATGAGGTGTTGAGGGTTAGATGAGGTTATGAGAGGGAGTGAGGTCTTAGTCAGATGGGATTAGTGTCTTTGTAAAAGACACCAGAGAGCTTGTTCTATTTCCACAATATAAAAACAGTGAGAACCTGGCCATCTGCAAGCCAGGAAGGGTGCTTTCTCCACAATTCAACCATGCTAGTAGCATCTTGATCTTGGATTTCCAGGTTTCAGTACAGTGAGAAAATAAATTTATGTCGTTGTAGCATCCAGACTAAGGGACAGGTAAAGCAGATTAAGTCATTCTATTAAAAAGGGATGATGATGATGATGATGATGATGATGATGATGATGATGATTTTGGTACCAGGGATTGAACTCAGGGGCACTCAACCACTGAGTCACATCCCCAGCTCTATTTTGTGTTTTATGTAGAGACAGGGTCTCACTGAGTTGCTTAGTGCCTTACTGTTGCTGAGGCTGGCTTTGAACTCATGATTCTCCTGTCTTAGCCTCCCAAAGTGCAAGGATTACAGGCATGTGCCACTGTGCCTGGTTTATTATTTTTATTTTTAGCAATTTGGGGGGTTACTGGAAATTGAACTCAGGGTGATTTACTACTGATCTATGTCCCCTTTTATTTCTTGAAACAGGGTCTCGCTTAGTTGCTGAGGCTGGCCTCCAACTTGTGAATTTTTGCCTCAGCCTCCTGAGCCACTGAGATTACAGTCCTGCACAACCAAGCCTGGCTATAAAAGAGAAGAAAGTATTCTTTTAAAATGTCAATGTCAGAAAAAAGGGAAAATTCTGTAGAAATATACCAGATTAATGGAAGCTAAAGAGAATATGACAACTAAATGCAATACCTGACCTAGAGCAGATCCTATTCTGGAAAGGGGGAAAAATGATCTAATGGATAGTATTAAGTCAGCTAACAAAAATGGAAGATGGACAGTAGATTGGATGATTATTGTTTCAATGTACATTTATGAAGTTGGTAACTGTACTGTGGTTATGTAAGAGAATGTCCCTACTCTTTGGAAATATACCCTGAAATATTTGGGAGTAAAGGGTCATGACATATACAAATTACCCTCAAATGATTTAGAAAATCATCATAGATATAAAATATTTATATGAAGTAAATAGGGTAAAATGCTAATAATAGGTGAATATGCTAACAATAGGTATACAATAATCTTTGCCTATCTGCAACATTTTTGCAGAAAAAATTAACAAAAATCACTCATTTAAAAATTAACTTCAAAAAAATCAATATTTGGTTTGATTTAGGGTGGTGTTCAGTAAAACAGTGCAATCATATTGTTTTCTTGAGTCAATCCCTGAGAAAAACCAAACAATCATGATTGTCCTCCTTAGCATGATGTACTTCATAGATAACTGCTTAGAAAATAACTCCCAAGGGCCCATGGAAAAAAGCAGAGCCTCACTCACTGCCACTTCCTTCTGACAGACGGAAAGGAGGCAGTTCATCACTATGACCTTCCCTTTGTTTAACAGAAAAGTAAGAGATCAGACTTATTCCAAATATCTTCATAGGGTTTTGTGGAGATAATGCGTGGGAAAGCACTTCATACTTCCTGATATAGATTTAAATCAAACAGAAATACAGCAGGAGCCACAATCAAGTTGCTTACAAATGCTTTTCCACATGGCTAAAGGAAGTGGAAAACACTCTTCCCAAAAGACTAGCAAAGTTGCCTACCAGGTTATTGCCTTTTAAGGACAACATTTTTAAATTAGTAAGAAATTATTACATGTTCATCATAGAATCTTTGGAAAATAACCTTAGTGTAAGGAAGAAAGAAAAAGCCACCCATAATTCCACATAACAATTTGCTTTTTTTATATTTTCAGATGGTTTTCTAAATGAGTAGGTAGTATATGAAATTCATAATTTTAGAATAAATGGCAATCTATAATAAGTAGTAATTTGTAATTTGCTTTTAGAAAGTGCTACATTGGAAACACTTTTCAATATCGATATACCTACACTACTACATTTTAATGAAAACATCCACAAATATTTGCAAAACGTGATTATTTCCTTAGAATAGATTATTATTAGTGGAATTTCTGGATCAAATGTGGGGATATGCTGAAGGCTTTTGATCAATGTTGCTAAGTAGACATTCATCAAGTTCATCAACAGGTTTTTCAAGCCATTCATAAAATCATCAACTAATTTATGTCCTTCACCAGCCACTTCTGAGAATATATGAATTTTGAAACATTTTTAACTCTTTGGTTATTGAAATTGCATTTGTTTGATTACCAGTGTGTGAGGAAGTTTCCCTGTAAGTTTTCTGCTCATTTTTTCTTTTAGGCACTAAGATTTCATGTTTCTTGCTTATTTTATTCCCGAAGTATTTGTCACTTTTACTAATTTGTAGAAGTTTTAAAGAGAAGTTATTAACTTATTTCTGATTCACTTAAAATATATTTATTCATGTTTTAAATTGCTAAGCAAATAGCTACAGAAATTGGTAAGTTCAATGAATAAAATTAATACAGAAAACATTTGTAATACTGATATGCTACACAATTTCTCAATGGTCTCTAAATATCTGTGAAAAAGATTAAAAAGAGGAATAAAAATTCACACAAAATTATGTCACTTCAGTCTGTTTTAATCTGAATAGTCCTTTGACATTTTTACCCACAGCATGGACTTCTTTTAAAGAGAAGAGGCAAAATATTTCAAGTTCCAAATCTTTGTCTCTGTGTGGTGTTATTTAACTCCCATACAAAAAATTTAAAATTATTAAATAGGCAAATGTGTCAAGCATTTTCTTTATGGTCATTGGTTTCAGTGTATTTTTAGAATGGACTTTCCTCAATAATATAAATGTGTACCTTTATCATTTTCTTTTCTTTTTTTAAAAATTAATTTATTTAAATGCATTTCAAGTCATAGTACGTATATAGAACTCAGTGTTTCCATTTCTCTGGTTGCAAACCAGATAGAGTCACATCATTTGTGTCTTCATACATGCACCTAGGGTAGTGATGACCATCTCATTCAACCATCTTTACTACACCCCTTCCCTATCTTTATCATTTTCTAGGACTCTTATTAGTTTGGATTTTACAATTAAGTCTGTTACCTATATTATTTTGATGAAATGAGTAAAAATATTTCTAAATAAATTTACAGTGACACTTGTGAATATTAAATAAATGATATAAGTGATGATGTTGACAGGCAATTCTGTGTATAACATTAACCTCAATAAATGTTTAATGCAACAATAAATCATGCACATAACATCTGAGTATATCATATATTTATTTTCTTCATTGGGTTATTTTTGCAACAAATTGCATCAAAGAGAGGGAAAGACTGTGAGTCAAGATATAAAATCATCACATTCAATTTTATGTTAATAGTTTATTCTATTTCATTATATTTCCCCCAAAGATCCACTAGCATTTATCAAAATAATTGAGTATAATTCTGATCACAGTGATCACAGTGAATGATGGTTTTAAATATAGCTCATTAACGTGAAACAAGAAGAGGAAACCAAGCTATTATCTCTAAACTCACTTCTTATACAGAATTTAAATTGGAATAAATGTATCAATGAGGAATTTCCATCATCATAGAAGCCAACCTTCCTCTTACTAATATATTGGATGGTAGTATTTCCTACATACTCATAATTAGGGGTGAGACTTTCTGACAGGATTTTCCTGATCATTATGTTATCATTTAGCTAACTGAAAGGAGAATTAAATTACTTCTTTCTCATACAACATCTTGAATAATGTTTACATGTGTTTAATATTAGATTTGGTTTACTGAAGGGCAGTAGCTAATGATGGGAAATGCTTAAGGTAGAAAGCTTTGAAATTTTTATAAGTATCAGATGAGAAGTTATGGTTTATAATCTCAGAAAACCTGATTTTTCTCAAAATGCCTGCTCACCACAAAGCTAAAATTAAAAAGACAGACAACACCAAGCTTTAGTAAGAAAATTTTTCATCCATTGCTATCGAGAGTGCAACTGATACTATTTCTTTAAAAATATGGTTATATTTACTCAAGCAAAATATGATTAAGCATTTTACCATCCAATGATTAAGCATTTTACTTAGGTGTTTATCCAGGAGAACTGAAAAACCTATGTCCATTAAAAGATATTTACAAGAATAGCATCCTTATTCACGATAGCTTTATCTGGAAATAAATAAAATGATATTCAGTAGGAAAATGGATAAATTCACACAATGAAATATTATACAGCAATTTTAAAAAAACTGTAATCCAAGGATGAATCTCAGAGATACACTGAATGAATTCATTGACATGGAGTTTAAGAGCTTTCAAAACTAATCTATGGTGATTATTTAACTTTTGTGGGGAAGTGGACTGGGAAAAGGCATGAGGGAACATTCTGAGTGCTAGAAGTATTTTAAACTTGATCAGTTTGATGTAGCGGGTGGTTACGCAGGTGTATACACATGCAGAGATTCTTTACATATATCCTGTTTCAAAAGAGAAAAAACTCTGTTGATGGTTTTAACTTCAGGCAAGTTGAAATATGTATATTCAATTTTCTCCCATCTTAAAAGAATCCTCAGTCCCTTGTCCTTTCCCAGTATCTATCTCTGCCCTTTCCTTTATGAAGTTCGTTCAAAAATGTCTGTGATCAATTTTTTCTAACCTCTCAAATCTTGTTTCAACCAAGATCCCTAATATCCTTTCTATTTAATTTAATGAACAATTTTCAGTTATTTTATCACCAGTCTGGAACATTTGTCATTCCTGACTTCCTCCTCCTTGAAGGTCTCTGTCTTCCTTGTTTCTGAGATGCTGTCTTTCTTGGTTTTACTCTTACCTCTGAAGGTGCTACTTCTTAGTCCCCTTTGCTATTCCTTTATCTCTTGATGTCCTCAGGGTTCTTCCCTAGTGCCTGTCATCTCTCATTACACACTTTCCCTGACCTGTCTCATCCATTCCTGCTACTTCCATCAATTCCTTTTAAGTCCAGATCCATTTATTCATCAGCCTATTAGGCATCTCACTTTGATTTCCCATATGTACCCCAAACTCAATATATTATCCTCCTCTAAATCTTCTTTTCTTGTTTACCGTACCTGAATGAATGGCACTGCATTCACTCAGATGAACAAGCCAGAATTTTATAAGTTATCTTTAATTCTTCCCCTTTTTTTCTCAGATGCAATTAACCACTTTGGTTCTATCTTCTGAATTTATACTCAATTTCTTTGCTGCTTTCTATTCTCATACAATAATTGGAGTTCAGGTTAACATCACTGCACACATAAATTATACTAACACTCACTCAGCTTTTGTTCCTTTCCCACTCAATCTCCATAGTACTGTACAGTCAGAGCAAACTAACATGCAAATTTGATTATATTATTCCTTGATTAAGAACTCTTTAATGATTCCTATTATGGTTTGGATATTAAGTGTCCCCCAAAAGCCCATGCGGGAGACAATGCCAGAACATTCAGAGGGGAAATGATCAGGTTATGAGAACCTTAACCATCAGTGAATTAATTCCCTCATTGGTATTAATTGAATGGTAAATGAAGGAAGATAGGGTGTGACTAGATTGGGGGCAAGCCTTTGGGGTATATATTTTGTATCTGCAAGTGCAGTCTCTCTGCTTCCTGATCGTCATGTGGGCTGCTTCCCTTTGCCACTCTTCCACCATGATGTTCAGCTTCAACTTGAGACTTGAGAAATGGAGCTGGCTGTCTATGGACTGTACCTTTGAAACTGTGAGCCTCTAAATAAACTTTCCTCCTCTAAATTGTTCTTGTCAGGTCTTTTAGTCACAGCAGCAAAAAAAGCTGACTAGTTTGTTCTATTTTCATTATGCCCTCAGGATAAGAACCAGCTCCTTAGTGTGTCTTACAGCATGGTTCTACCTTAGTCATGGCTCAGCTTAGTCTTCAGTTCACTATAGTCTCATATTAACTGTTTTCAGTTTTACAATGTGCGTGACTCTTTTGAGTGGCCTCTATGTGTGCTCTTCTGGTGGCCACATTTTTCTCATCTCTTTTCTTCTCATCAACTCCTATACATTATTTTTTCAGTCCTGCAGATCTAACTCAGTTTTGCATTTACTCCCAAGTGATAAACCACTGAGCTATATCTCAGCCTCCCAACTCCATACGTCCTTAAAGTCTCATCTTAGATATCTATATTGCTTTCTTTGGGAAATCCTCCCGAATCTCCCTAACCTACTTTAGGCACTATCCCTGTAAGATCCCCGTATATCCTAAACTTATTCCGAAGATCACATGTATATTGAATTACTGAATTATCACTGCTTGTTTGCTTTCTCTCTCTTCCACTGCAGTGTTAAATTTGATGAACACAAAATATAGATAATTGGGTCATGTTTTACCAGAGAACTTTCCTAGTACAAACATGTCCGTGCATTGATTGCTCCACTATTTTTCATGTTCAGAGGGCAATTCTTTGTGAAATAATTCTTGTCATTACCTTAGTGAGGGCTCTAAAATGATGATAATTTTCACTTCATTTTTCTTATGTATGTTGATTCTCCATAGTAGCCTAGTACTTTTATAGTAATACTTCTTATGAAGAATAAGAACAATGGAGAATCTTTAATTTAGAGTTCTAAAAATTTTTGAGTGTTTTCCACATTTTTAAGAGGACTTTCTATGTTGAAGACATGTTCTATTTAAAGAGTTGTGCTGGGTGTTGTGGTCCAAGCCTGTAGTCCAAGCAGCTCTAGAAGCAGAGACAGGAGGATTGCAAGTTCAAAGCCAGCCTCAAAACTGTAGTGAGACTCTGTCTCAAAATAAAAAATAAAAAGGGCTGGGATATGGCTCAATGTTACATGCCCCTGGGTTCAATCCCCAGTGCCAAAAAAAAAGTTGTATATTTTCCTGACCGTGTTCAGGAAAAATGTAAGCATATGCATTTAAATATGAAATATTAATGCTGTATCACTTATAAAATGAGGACATGCCTCCTATTGTGGTTCCAAGACCATAAATAAGACATTAACAAGGCCACTTCCACATGAAAGAAAACGTCTGGAATGGGACAAAGATGTCTTCAAATCTGACTTCATAAAGGAGATAAAAGGAGATGGTGCATGTAGAAGAAATGCATATCATTTGTTTAATAACTTGGCATTTATTTCTTCATTCTTGTTATGAAATGTGATGCTATAAAATAGTGGTGAGTTCTAGACATAGAAGTCATATTATTCAATTCATAGTATACAATATGTAAAGCAGGTACAAAGGAAAATCATAGATGTTTATTGGTAAATCAAGCAATGTCTACATAACAAGTAAAGAGTTGAGGGCATCTCTGATTCGCTCCCTTCTACTTAGGGAAAAATGATTAACCTTAACCAGAGCTCCTTGTAAATGTGCTAAAGGTATTTACTAGTGGAAAGATACCAGAGAGTCCCTATCTAAAATAATGCTTTTTGGCAGTATAGACCTGGTCTGTCTAGGCTGTGTATTGCAAATAAACCTGCAGTTTATGGATTTTATGGGGCATGACTGGCTGAAGATTGAGAGGTGGTCATGTAAGCCTTTTCTATCTAACTGAAAAATGTATAAAACTGGGAACCTTGAAACCAAAATGGATTTTTTTTAGAACAACAGTTCATATGAATTGTTCAGTACTCAGCTGTTACTCCGAAACCCAAACATAATCTTATGTAGGAGAAAGGTACAGTTTATGTATGTGTGTGTGTGTGTGTTTGTGTGTGTGTGTATGTATGTCGTTGATGGACATTTATTTATTTATTTATTTATTTATATGTGGTGCTAAGAATTGAATCCAGTGCCTCACACAGGCTAGGCAGGCACTCTGCCTCTGAGCCACAACTCCAGCCCTGAAAAAGGGACAGTTTTGAGACACTGTGTCAGATAGACTCAGGCTCCTCCAGAAAGGAATTCTCATTTGTGTTGGGTTTTTAACAGTACCTTGTGTTTCATTAATAAAGTCTGTGGTTGGGTAAGCCATATAATACTCATAAGTCTACCTTGAACTTTCAACTTTTTGGTTAATATAGCAAGTCTAGATATGACAAACTAATAAATGTAGCATATCAAACCAGAGAGAGAATAGATTATTTTTTAAAGTGCTGTGAAAATTGGTCAATATCTAGAAATAAATGGATTCTTACCTTAGATTATATACTAGAACAAAGAATAAAAAACATTTTAATATTAAAATAGAAAATGTATAAAACTATTTCTTATTTTTACTTAGGGAAGATCTTTTTAAAACAATACATAAATAATTACTTAATTAAATTAACTAAAACATCAAAGGAAGAACCAGTAGAGAAAGAATTGATAGACAAAAATAAACTGGGGAAACATATTTGCAACAAATTTGACACATGAATTTAGTATATTAACTGTTAGAAATTACTAAAAGAAAGTTAATGCCACCATAGGAAAGGGGAAAAGATGATAAGTAATTGCTAAATGTGGAAATATAAAATAGCAAAAAACATAAGTACAACTATATTACAAATCAAGGAAACTCAAAATAAATTTTTAAAAAGGAGATATGATGTTCTGTGTATTACACTGGTTGCACTGAGAAGAATAATGAGGGGCTGGGCGTGGTGGCACACGCCTGTTATCCAAGCACTTTGGGAGGCTGAGACAGGAGAATTGTGCGTTCAAAGCCAGCCTCAGCAAGGGCAAGGCGCTAAGCAACTCAGTGAGACCCTGTCTCTAAATAAAATACAAAATAAGAAATAGGGCTGAGGATGTGGCTCAGTGGTCCAGTACCCCCGAGTTCAATCCCTGGTACTAAAGGAGGAAAAAAAAGAAAGAATGATGAGGATACCAATGACCATAGCCAGAGTCCCTAAGTAATGTCCTTCATTTGGTAAATGGATAAGAATACAGTGGCACATGCATTCAATGGAATGCTTCTCAACAATAAGAAGAAATGAATATTCAACAATATGGATCAATCTCAAGTAAAGTACAGTTGGCTAAGTAAAAGAAGCCAGACTCAAAAGGCTACAGTGTATATGATATACTTAACTGATATTTTGACAAAGGCAAAACTACAGTGACAAAAAGCAGATGTCTACATCAGCATGTTCCAGAGGCTGGGAATCAGAGGAAAGATTAACTATGAAGGGGCAACATAACAGAGTTTTAGGGGTGATGAACTCTTCCGTATCTTGATGTTGGTCATGGCCACACAACTTTATGCATTTGTTAAAATTCAGAGACTAAAATAAAAAAGTTTGGGAAATTTCAATTGTTTAATTTGAAAAAATAAGTTTTATGGAAGCATTCAAAACATTAACTATTAATTAAAATTAGCTATATAGGGCTAACATGCATAAGGCCCTGGGTTTGTTTCTCAACATCACACATGCGTACACACACACACACACACACACACAATTAGCTATACATGTGAAAAATACATATTTAATGGGTGTACCAAATTTTAAAACCTATAAGTCCATAAGAAGACAAGTCAAAGCAGAGGGAAAAATAACTTTATATTTAATTGGTCAAAACATTAGTAATTTCCAAGGTTATGATTTCTTTTTGTTTTCTTTCCTACTCTTCCAATGTTCCAATGTGGATACTTGCAGTTGTAGCATTCAGAGAAGTTTATCATGTGGTTCTTCATGTACCAGACTTTGAGTAGCATAATGAAAGTTTAGATAGCAACCTAATGGAACAGGCAAAAGTATTCTTTATATGACAGTCTCTCATGGATCTTCAATAAAAGTAAAGAGACTAACACTAAAATCATATTTCTGTGAAGGAATTTCCATCATGACCTGCAGCAAAATGATCAGAGATGTAGCTTTCTGGAACTTGGTCTTGATCCAGGAACAGAATTTAAAGAAACTCATATCCATAGGCTATCTCTCTTGAACATAAATGATTTTAGCCAACCTCCTAGAAAAAGGTAAAGCTTAAAAGTTCCAAAATGAACATCCTTCTCAGGTACAGTAGAAACTCTTACTAGTTGTCACTGAGACTGGCATTTGGGTGGTTAACAAGTAAGTACTCTATAGCTTTATATTTTAAACTGTTATTTTAAGCTGGTGTACATAATTGTACATAAATCTACCAGTCTTTTGGTAATGGCTGAGGTTTTCTCTGAACATAGTTTCATTGATTAGACTACTCTATGTGGCAAAAACTGTACTCATATTACATTATCTCCAATTTCCAGTTTTAATTTTTTAAAAGTATAGCAAGAATTTAGAGACACTTGTGTATACCAAATGCATAATACTTCTAGAATGTTATGATTATTTTCCATTGCTTTTTATAATTTATTTTCCACACAAATTTCCACAAATTTGATATCAATTTTTTTCTTACTAACTCATCATGTCAGTTTTTGTACTAACAGCTCTTTTTGCCCTCCTATTTCATTGAATTCCTTAATCAAAACCATATCATAAACAGATTTGGAACCCAACATAACTGCCTCTTGGTATATATAAACTGGTGGGACAGATTCAGGAAGTCAACTGTAAGAGTCCCAGGGACCAGGCAATTTGCTGTGATTTTGCCAGGGAACTAAGTCTCAGAACACCAGAGTTGTGGGTTATGAATTATGCAGGGCCATGTCACCCATCTCTCAACACAGATGTGACTCCAAAGCCCCTTGCCACACTGATAGTGATAGTTCAAAAGGCACCAGAGTCCTTGACATGCGGCAAAAACCAATGCTGGCCTTGGTATTGAAATGCACAAAGTCCCAGAAGGACTCTGTGCTGGAGGAGTTCCACTCGCAGTGGTACTTTGGTGACACACTGCAATATCAATGCTTGCCCCACTCTCAGAGTGTGCAACTCAAATAATTCCATAATAAATTGTTTCCTGGGGATTTTTTCAGATCTGCCCTAGCTCATCTTGGTGTGCAGAATAGCTGAGAGGTATTCCAGCTGTCTCTGGCCACAAACCACTCCTACTGGTTACCTGGTCAGCATAACAAAGGAAAGAAGAATGGGTTAAAAACTCCCAGCCTTTGATCTCTCCCAGAGGCACAGCCTGAGAAGACATGGATTAATAGATTTGCTTAGGTTGTGATCATCTACTTTTGCCTGAACAATCAAGCACTTTGGCAAAGAGGAAATTTTTACTGTTTATTAATACATTTCTGTTATTGCTATTTATCATTTGGATATCTATTTTTCTTTCACTCTTTTTCTTCATATTTTAATATTTAACATTTTCTTTTTTCTGTATTTTAATTTTTTAGCTTTCTCCTATTTCCCAGTTTTTCTTTTATCTTTTAAAGCTTGAAATATTTTTTAAAATTTTTCTTCTTTCTTCTTTTTTAAAAGTTCTAAAATTGATTTTATTTTTTATTATTTCTTAATTATTTCTCAGTTCATTCTATATTATAGTTTCCTTTTCTTTTTATGTTGTTGTTGGTGTTGTGGTGGTTGGTTTTATTTATTTTTTACTTTATTTCCTTTTCTGATTTTTTCTTTTTTATTTGTGGTGCTAGGAATCAAATCTTATATTTTGAGCACATTGGGTGTGTGTTCTTTTGCTCAGCTACACTTCCAGACCAGTTCAGAGAAATTGTTCCTTACTTTAGTCATACTCTACCCTGTTCAAACCTTGGCAAATACTTAAACATAAATAATAGGGCAGATAACCCCCTCCCCCCCAGCCATCAATTCACCTTCAAGTAGGCTAGGACTGGGAAGACTGAAATCCTGCTTCTGTACATTAACCTTTATACCAACAGCATTAAGAATCACACACAGTTGTAGACCTCAGGGACTTCATCATAGATTACTCCCATACCACATCAGACCTCACATTGCTGTATTATGCTGACTGTACTACATCTGCCTGAACTACTGGGAGATCTCACTCTTGCAAGACTTACAGAGAAAGTGTGTTCCTCAGGCTCTGACAATGTGTTACAACCCTCTCATCACAGCCAAAGAAAACAAAGGGAAAATATGCTATGAAGTATACTTGAAATTGAACTCAATACTACATAACAAAGTGATATCCTTGGGCATCACATCAAGGAAAGACTGCTTACTAAGAATGCTCACACATAAAGTAGAAGAGATAGCCATCTCAACAGATGCACAAATTTCAAGTGAGAAACACAAAAATATGAAAAAGGAATCAAGGCAATATGACACCACCTAAAGTTTATAGCTTTCTAGTAACTAACTGATCCCAAAGTTATTAAAGTAGATAAAATGCTAGACACAGAATTCAAAAGAATGATTTTTAAAATGCTCAATGGATTAGAGTGGGATATGAATAAACAGTTAGATGAATTAGGAAAGACAATACAAGATAGGAACAAGCAATTCAAAAGAGATTGAGATTTTGAAAAAAAACAAACTGCAATCTTGGAAATAAAATCTTTAATAAGTAAGATTCAAAATTTAATTGACAGCCTTACTAGTAAATGAGATAAAATGGAATAAAGAATATCAGAGTTGAAGACAAAGTTAAGGAATTATTACATTCAGATAATAATGAAGAAAGAAGAAAAAAGAAAAAGGAAGAATAAACAATGTATATGGTCTTTGGGACATCTCTAATAGGCCAAATTAAAGCATAATTGAAATATTCAAGAGAGAAGAGCTATAGGCAGAAGGCATAAAAAAATCTATTCAGCGAAATAACACAGAAAATTTCCCAAATCTTTGGAAAGACAAGAATATTTAGGTAGTGGAAACATTTAGAACCCCAAATAGACATGCTGGGAAAGAACCTCTCCATGACACATTATAGTTAAACTGTCAAAAGTACAGAAAAAGAAAGAATTTTAAAAGCTGCAAAAGAGAAGTGCCATGTCACACTTAAAGTCAAACCCCTCAGAATAACAAAAGATTTCTCAGAAGAAACTCTAAAGGCCAGAACAGGATGGAATGATGTATTTCAAATCCTGAATGAAAATGCTGACAACCTAGATTATTATGCCCAGGAAAGTTATACTTTAGAATTGAAGAAGAAATAAAGATGTTCGGGGCTGGGGCTGTGGCTCAGTGGTGGAGCGCTTGCCTAGCATGCATGAGGCACTGGGTTTGATCCTCAGCACCACATATAAATAATAAATGAATAAAATAAAGATCCATCAACAACTAAAATATTAAAAAAAAAAAAAAGAAATAAAGATGTTCCTTGCTAAACATAAACTGAGGTAATTTATGACCATTAAGCCAGCATTATAGCAAATACTTAAGGGAGTCCTACACTCAGAAAAGGAGGAAAGATAAACATAATTGTGAGAGCATGGGAAAGAATAAATCTCACTAGAATAGATAAGCAAATGAGAATTAGAAAAGAAATATTAATAGAGAAAACCACCAAATCTCCAAGATGAGTAAGATAGGAAGAAACAAACATAGAACATTAAAACAACCAGAAAACAACAACAAAATGACAGGTAAAGTACATACCTTTCAACAGTATCTCCTAAATTTAAATGGTCTCAGTTCTCTAATTAAAAGATGTAGACTAGATGATTGAATTAGAAAACAATGCCCAATAATATGCTGCCTACAAGAAACAAAAAATACACAGACTGAAAGTGAAAGGATGGGAAATGATATTCAGGCAAATGGATTCTGAAAGCAATCAGGAGTAGCTACACTCATATCTGAAAATAAACAGACTCTAAGCTACAATTAGAAGAGACAAAGAAGGTCACTAAATATTAATAAAGGGAACAATTTATCAAGATATAAGGATTACAAATATATATGCAGCTAAATTTGGAGCACCTAATTTTATAAAACAAACACTACTGGATAAAAATAGGCTCAACACAATAATATTGGGTGATTTTCATATCCCACTGTTACAATTGGATAGATTATCCAGATGATAAAAATCAACAAAGAACTATCAGAGATAAAGTACACTATAGATCAAATGGATAAAAAAGGTCTCAGGAGGTAGCCACATGTGAGGCTCTTGTTTTATCCTCAGTACCATAAAAAACCAACCAACCAACCAAACAAACAAAATCCTGGTTTAAGATGTAGAGAAAAAGAAAATTCTTACACATTATTGGTAAGAAAGTAAGTTAGTATAGCTAATATGGAAAACAATATAGAGTTTCCTCAAAAAGTAAAATAGAACAATCAGATGATCCAGCTAGACCACTTCTGGGGATTTATCTGAAGAAAACAAAGTCAGTATACAAAAGAGATATTGCATTTCCATCTTTATGGAAGGGCAAAAGAAGGTAAGAGGGAAAGTGGACATGATCAGAGCATGATATATGAATATAGGGAAATTGATACACATACAACCAATATGTTAATAATTAAAAATAAAAAAGAATATCTGTAGTACCTGAAATATAGTTATTCATTGGAACTGATTGACTACATGTATGCTGTAGATATATTTTGTTTTGAAAAGTACAAAATGTACAAAATTCACACAAACCTGAATTGCAGTACTACATAAAAATTGGATCAAGATTTTCATTCTACAACAAAACAACTACTACTGCTAGTATAAAATATATTTTGATATTTTTAAAATTGTGAATGTTTGTGACAATAAACTCAACAGGAGCATAATTACTCTTTTAAACACAATTTCTTTTTCTTCATACTCTCTCATCTGGGATATTTGATGCCTAGTGGATTTTTTACATAGCACATCTCAAAATTTCCTATATGCTCTCTTCTTCTTCACCACAATCATTATCTCTTGCTCTCAACTGAGTCTTCTCCATGGAATTCAAAACTATCATTCTTTTTGTGTTATAGCCACAGACTTATGTCTTTAAACTCAGCCCTGCCCCAAGATTATGAGTTGTTTTTCAGGTATTTCTAGATGTCTAGTGAGGATATTTCCCACCCAAAGAGACTTCTGAATTTCAGTTCTGCAATTCCTATAGTGCAGGATAAGACTATTATGACTTTGACAGATACAAATTATCCTTCTCAGCAAAGTAGAGGCTTAAATTGGCACCTTTAGTTTAGTTCAATTCTAACTATACCCCAAAGGATTTGTCTGCATGGACAGCCTAGATAAGTCTTTTTGAGATTGTGTTAGCCATCTCTATTCCCAAGATTCCCTTCCCAAAGAGTTTTTTGCCATTTTCAAAAATTATATTAAAATCTTCCTTTACCACTAACTTCCCAAACACATGCAAGTTGCTTTCTGAGGCCATAAAGGATGATGTGTGTCTTCCTATCTACTTTGGAGGAAAGTGAAGATCTAGCTTAGCTAAAAGCCATGTGAATTTATTGAGATTTTAAATCAAAATGAATAGTAGTGTGTGAGAAAGCTTTGCTTCATGCTATTTAAGATGGAAGCTCTGTGTTGGAATGCCTTTCCTTGCAGTTAATAATCAACCTGTTTTTATTTATAGGCATTTTAAGGTGACCATATATTTTCCTCTTCAATAATGATGAGATGGAACTGGTAGGAAGCATCTTTCCAGCAGTTATTCTTGCATGGGATGACAGCAGAGCCAATCCTAACCCAAGCATTCATTCAAGTTTCTGGGGACCATTAAGCCAACCAGTGGATGCATTGAATGTATGACATTCAAGATGAATGCATCCACTTGTGCTCTGACAAGAAAAATGCGAACATCGTAATAGACCTGTCTATTCAGAGGTCTAAATCAGGACAGGGAATGAATACATGCTTCCAGGAATAGAAAAACTTCTTGATAAACATGTCAATAGTCTCTGTCTCCACTTCCTCACCCGTCACTGTGTCTTCAACCTCTACTGTGGACTTCTGTCCCCAGCACTCCACTGGCTGCTTATGTCAAGTTCAGCAAGAACCTTTCTCACAAAATCCACTATTCCCTCTGTCCTCATCTTATTTGAATGTCATAAGAATTTAGCACAATTGTTACACCTTCCATTTTGATACACATTTCTCCTTGACTTCCAGGTCCCTATAACCCTGAATCTATGGCCCCTCCTCCTTTTCCTTTACTGGACCTTTCTCTTCTTCCTGAACTTTAGAAGCATCTCTGTGCTCAATTCTTCACTCGCTTCCATTTTCTAGCTACATTATCTCCCTAAACAAAATCATTTATTCCCAAAGTTTTAAATACCACCTTCATGCCAATGTCTACCAAATTTAAATTTATAGAACTGACCTTTCTTCTGAGCTCTAGAATCGTCTTAATGGACATGAGCTTCTAATGGACATTAATGGATGCCTAAAGCAATCTCTAAGTTATTATATGCAAACAGAGCTTTGGATTTTTGCTCTCATCCCCTACATGTACTTCACCTAAACCTTCCTGTTTTATGACATGGTACTCCCACTGAGTCAGTTGCTCAGGCCAAATCAAAGGACTTTATTTTTATTCTTCCTTTTCCCTCATCCCCCTCACTCTCCTTCCAGTCTGCAATCCATCTGGAAGTCCTGCTGACCACTGTCTTACCTCTAAAACAGTACCTCTAAAATAGCCACTGTCACCTGAGCAACTGATTGCTCTCTTTCTCTTTCTCTTTTTCTCTGACATTAAAAAAACATAAATCTCATCCTCTAATGGCTTTTTACTCATTTTAAATCAAACCCACTGTTCCCTGTGACCTAGTATGACCCCACCAGACTGGTTCCCTTCTGACCTTCTCTTGTCCCGTTCACCCATCTCTCACCATACTCCCATCTGCCAAGTTCTGGAACTTGCCAAGTTTGTTGCTGCCTCAGGGTCTTTGCATTTACTTTACCTCCTGCCTGGCATGCTCTGTCCCAGATCTTTGCATGGCTGGTTCCTTTTACCATTCAAGTATTACCTCAAATGTCACTCATTCAGATAGCACTTTCCTCCCCACTTAAATCAGCTGCCCTTTCTCTGCTCCCAGATGCAGCATATATACTCTCATATTATCCATTTATATTATTGTCTTTATGCAGTAACATTTTTGTGCTTGTCTGTTTTCTTATTTATCATATGTCTCCCATAGCAGATCTAAATTGCATCAGGGAAAATCATACCTGCTTATTTCCTAGGGTACCCCTCGTGCCTGTTCTAAGGGATATTTTAGGATAGCATCAAATATACTTTCCAAATTCCATGGAATCTGGAAAATAGGGCTATTTGTCTGTATTATAGGTTTTCACAGCTTCTTATTCATTAATACAGCTGGGAGTTAAAAGGCCTAATTCATCCTGGCTGGGTTTCAGTGTCACCAACCACATCACTCTCCAAAGTTGAGAAGGCTTGATGGAGCCTGATGATGAGAGGCTGAATGTTTCAGAAGCAATGAGAAGAGAACTGAATATACATAGGGGATGATGGTCCATTCAAGAGGAAAGAAATGAGGTGACTATTTATGTGATTCAATTAAGAAACTGCTATGGTTATCCCCTGGGCCATACCAGTAGGCAGAAGAGTTCTCAGGAATAGCATCTGGAGGATGCTTGGACAGAAAGGGAGATCAACTGGCAACAACAGCCTTGTGTGAGCTGTGGGAAACACAGGCATGAGTGGGAGTCCAGATTTCAATCAGTGCATGTAGATGGATGGAGTTGTGAGCAGGGGGCCAGAGACAAAGGAGCAAAGAACGATATTGCAAGGGGCACACTGGCAACATCGGGGCTTCTGCTGAGACAGGAGCTGACAACAGCGAAGGAGGGACAAGGCCTCTGCTACCAAAGACACCCAAGGAGAATGCTCACACAAGGAGGTGTGTAGGGTATGGGGGACGCCAGATTTCTCAAAAATTGAGGGATGAGCACGCAAGCCATTTTTCTTGGTTTCTAAATGTAACAGTACCCCCAGGGGGTTGAGGGTATAGTTCTGTGGTAGCATGGACTAGGTCCTGGGTTCAATCCCTGACACCCCCCGTCCTCAAAAAAAAGCAGCCCCAGGAACAGAAGAATTTAGAAAAACCATTCATTATTTATATGGGTATTTGAGCAGCTGATGCTTTTACTTTCTCTATGAAATAGGAGACTAGATCATTATTCATTTTACTTGTTTTTAAACGGAAATGGCCTTCCAAATAGCTAAAAAAGCAAACATAGATGCTCCTACATTCAACTTCCAGTAACAAAAGGTTATTGTTTTGACACTTGAAAAGGTACACAATTTCTCTCAAAAATAAATGCTTTTTATAAACCACATTCTGCCTCTCTATGCTTTACCAATTAAGTCTCATTGTTCCAGGGAGCTCTTTCTGTTTGGGTTTATGAAAACAGACACTAAACTGACATAACCCAGCTATGGCTCCAGGAAAAAAGGATATTGCAACAAATTGTGGGGATGCTTGTACTGTTTAGAAAAAGATTTAAACCATGATAGCATTAAGTCATTGTTCAGCTCTTCCTATATGTGACTTCAGCTCAGTTTTTAACACCTAAATTAGCCCAACTTTACGTATAGACCTGTCTTGGGTGAGCTTCTTCCTTGTCATTTTTCTGAAAGACAGTAAGCATGCCAAAAAGATTTATGAAACAAAATTTTTCAAGACCTAAGATTATCTCTAAAAAGAGCACTTACTGATAAGCAACAAGCAATCTTTGCTCTTTAGTTGTGTGTTTATGCACACAGCAAAGAAAGAATAAAACCCCAGCAGGTACAAAATTAGAGGAGATAAAAGCAGGCAAATTTCCAAGATGATGAAAATGTTCACACTGTCTAAATATATTAGTATCTCTGCTCTAAATGACCTAAATCCCACATATGGTTTGAAAACTTAGGTTATCTCTAATTCTTGCATAGCAAAATACACACACTCAAAATCATGTGAGGATGAACTCACCACACCCATGTGTAAGCAAGATATTCTTTTCAGGATATATGAATTTTTATATTCCTATTCCCATAACCAGATACTGGAAACCTCAAAGCCTAGCATGCCGAAAAATGCAAAATAAATGCAGAGTGAAGAATGAATGAATGAATGAATGAATGAATGAATGAACGAACAAGGAGTGTGTTTCCAGACTCTGGCCTAGAGTGCTGTGACTCAGTTGCATGGGATGACTTCTTTATGAACCAGAGCTGGGGTAGAAAACTAATGAGAGTGTAACTCCACAGACCCTCTAACTTGGAAGACGACCAATAACTCTGTCCCCTAGTACAGAATGTTGTTTGTGCTCAATTGACTTATGTCTCCAATGACTTGAAGTTATTAACCACAGGGTTTTTTTTTTTTAATTAAAAGAATGAATAAAGTACTTTTATAATAGATTGCAATTTTCATTGGAATCCTCTCTTATGAGATTTTCTAATACTGCAGAAAAACAGAAAGAAGAACCTAGATATATCTTCTTAAACCAGTGTTGTTCTGCAGTGGACATTTCTTTAGCTATTCAGCATTTAAACCTTCTTCTTCTTCCCCTTACTAGTGGTTCTGAGAACGCATGAAGTCCACCATGGAAGATGAAATGGGGAGAGCCCCCCTTTCTTACCCTCTGCAGCCAGGATGCTGCACATGGCCAACTGGGTGCTCCTATCAGATCTGTGAAACTGGAGTATGCATCTCAAGAGAAAGGAATGGTTAGGACTCATTTGGAGCAGCAGTATCCACTGGTGGCATTTGTTGTAGCAGTACCCTGGCCATCCCAACTGGGCCATTCCTGCTACATAGTCTGTCCAGGTTCCTTTGTTCATGCCCATTTTCGAATCCTTTTTTCTCCTATTCTCATTTAATTGTATGATCCTCCTATAACATTCCAATACATTTTAATGTTTGCTTAAGATATACACAGCCAGTTGTTCCACCTTCTATAACATTCCAATACATTTTAATGTTTGCTTAAGATATATACAGCCAGTTGTTCCTCCTTGCAAAAAAAAAAACAACAACAACAACAAAAAACCTAATTGACAAATCTCCTCAATTACTGATCAACAGCAGAGCTAAGCCTATTCCTGGAAGTTACATATAAAATAAGGAGAAGAGCAAAAAGTTATAAATTGTAAAATAAATTAAAGCCACATTCAGAGGCTATTTGTGTTCTTCCAATTGTGATACAGTGATAAGTCTGGTGGCCTTTGAATCAAGAGGATATACATTCAATCACTGACCCTGCTGCTTATTGACTATGTGACCTCGGGTAAGACACTTAATCTCTATGAGCCTCCCTTTCCTCATCTACAACAGAGGAATAAAAATATCACACAGGTATGTTCCAAGGACAATGTAAGATTATTTTTATCATGAAAGCCCTTTTAAATCTGGAAGCTATTTTTATCATTTTAGGCCAACAAACTCTATTCTGTATAGTCTCACTATATATTTCTTAGTTCCTTTTTCAGGCAGAGACTGAGAAGTGAAATGATTCTGGCTTCAAATTCTAGTGTATAAAAGACCTTTACCATTACTTCCAGTGCAAACAATGAACCTGAACTATGTTGAAAAGATGAGTGAATGACTTCTTTTTTTTAAATATTTTTTTAGTTGTTGATGGATCTTTATTTTATTCATTTATTATTTGTATGTGGTGCTGAGGATCGAACCCAGGGCCTCACGCATGCTAGGCAAGCGTTCTACCACTGAGCTACAGCCCCAGCCCAGTGACTGACTTCTTAATTCAAAAACTTAAATTTATATTTAACCCAATTTACTTTACTGTCCTACTGATGATGCACAAATGAAGACAGTAAAAGCTGTGTTCACAACCCAGCTCTTGGGGCTGCATGTTGCTCTGTGGTTGAGCACTCCCTTGGTATGTATGAAGCCCTGGATTCAAACCCCAGCACCAAAAATGAAAACACATAAACAAAACAAAACAGCTCCTCTACTGGGTCATACTTCAAAGCTACCACCTCTACACATTGACTTCTACCTAAGAATAATGTGGTTGAATCAAGTTGTCTTGGTTTGGCAGTGTCACTTGGTACAAAATTAAATATTGCCCACGGAGGCTCTTAACTGGCCATAAAGGGAAGTTTTCTGGTTATGTGATGCTGTGACAGATAATGGGAAGCTGTGGAAACTGAGGCAGAGGTGCATAAATCAGAAGGTTGTATGATGCTGGCAAAGCAAGAATTATAATCTGAAATATGGTCCTTGTCATGAATGATGTAATAATTTTCTCTTGGAAGTTGATGGAACTCTTCCAAAAGAGCAGGGGAAAAGAGGGGGGAAAGAAAGAGACACTCGTGTGGGATTGCTCTCCATTGCTCTACTCTTGGGAACATCCCCTTGAGGAAATAAGGAAAACATCCTTTCTTGGGGGCTTTGCTTGCTCTAACTCATCCTTTGTCTATGCCAGTGGTTCTTAAACTTGGCTGTACTTGGTGATATTTTTATAAAGTCTGGAGGACAGGCCATGCCCCAGATCAAGTGCGTTAGAATCTATGGGTGTAAAACCCAAATACTGACATTGTTTAAGCTCCTGGGGTGATTCCATTGGGCATTGCAAGTTTGGAAAACACATAGGTTGTTTCATAACCTGTTTATTCCAGTAAAGTCTGTGAATTGAAAGCGTCAGTATCTGAAAGTTTATTTTTCCCTGTTCTTCTACCCAGGTATCTTGATGCTTGAGCTTGGAAATAAAGTCAAGATATCCTTAATACATTATGTGCATTTACTGTGCCTAATCACTTTTATAACAGAAATGCTGGCCTTAAACCCAAAGTAATTTTCTAATGTAGTGGCTTTTGTAGGGGGCTCATCATTTCTCTAAGGCATTCTTTTCTTATTTTTAAATTTGTCCTAATCAGTTATACAGTAGAATGCACTTTGACACATTGTATACAAATGGAGCACAACTTCTCATTCCTCTGGCTGTGCATAGTATAGAGCCACACCAGTAGTGTAATCATACATGCATAATGTCTGTCTCATTCTACTGTCCTTCCCATTCCCACAGCCCCACCCCTCCCCTTACTCTTCTCTGCACAGTCCAAGTTTCCTTCATTCTTCCTGACCCCACTGCCCCACTACAGATCAGCATCCACTGATCAGAGAAAACATTCGGGCTTTGATTTTTTGGGGGGATTGGCTTATTTCATTTAGCATGATATTCTCTAGTTCCATCCATTTACCTGCAAATGCTAAGGCATTCTTTCTAAAATGAAATATTCTATTCTTAGTGTCAGACCTCAGAAGAATTATTTTTGAACACTTGAAATATCTTTTCTTAAAAAATACCAAAGAGGAAAAAATACATTTTTCTAAATCAAAATATAATCTTCCAAACTATTTTTATCATTTTATATACAATTCTCTTTTTTCTGGCTTACAGTGAAGATGTTATCAATACATCAAGTATTTTTTGGTTAAGGAATATTATAATAATAATAATAACTGCCATGTATCAAACACATATGTTCGATGTTTTGCTTAGCACTTCACATTATTAGATTCTCATGGCAACCAAGTGAAGTGGGTGCTATTATTATCCTTAATTTTTCAGGAATGGAAACTAAGGCTTGCAGGTGATAATTTTCTGAGGTCACATGTTTGTTATTTAACATGTTTGTTAAATAACTGTTATGTCATTCACTTCATGGGGGCATATGTGAGTGAACAGAGATTGATTGAGTGATTGTGTGCCTGACTGTGTCCTGGTCTCTTTTACTGATAACTCTCATCTGATCTTCATCACCACCAAAACATAAGACAAAAAATATATACAAGATGCTGTAGGGGAGAAAAATAGACCAAGAGTCATCTCTCCTGGCTCCCTGGCCTCCTGACTTTCTCACTCCTGCTTCTTCTCTCATTATTCTCTCCAATGAAATAAGGGCAGCCCCATCAGGACCCAGAACAAACACTGCAGGAGAAATGCCTTCTTCATCTTCCCACCCTCTCTCTGATCTTCAGTCTGCAAATCAGGAAGAGAAACAAGTCTAGGGCTAGTACACTTTTGTAGGTAATTTAGAGGACAAACAAAGCAGCCAGTTTTGCACATAGCTGCCTAACACATATAAAAGCTAAAATTTAGGGGCTGTGAGTGTAGCTCAGGGGTGGAGCACTTGCCTAGCATGGATGAGACAGACCATTGGATTTATCCTCTACCCTGCCAAAAACAAACAAACAAACAACCCTAAATGAAACTAAACAAAAGCTCCATATATATAAGCATAATTATTTTTTAGATTTTACTACAACTCTATTTAACACCACAATTCAAGACTTGAAGTGTTTGAGTAGATTTTCCCCTTAGCATTTAATACAAAATATTTAGAAGCATGGTTATATAAAAACAAATGAAAATTACTTATCTAGAAAGGAAAAATTGTAGATTTTGGTGTCATCTATCTATATTTTGCATTTTGTTTCAAAAAAGAGGTCATAGGGTAAAACTGCTTTATAATCTGGAGTTTCACTTAATATCATTTTAAATGTCTGCACAGTATTCAAGCACCTTGGTATATCTTTAGTTATTTAATCCCCTATTGGGTCTTTAAATCATTTCTAATTTTTTATGATTATGAACAATATGGTAATATACATACAAATGTTTGCAGCCTACAGAAAACTTAAAAATTATATGAAAACTACAGCTCAGAGTGGTCAAGCAATTGATCAAAATTACCCAGTTAAAAAGTTTGGCAGAAATACTAAATGGGGTCTTCTGTTGACCAGTCCTGACCATTTTCCTCTATACCAGTGGTTCTCAATTCCTACTACATGTTCTCAAATCATCTGTAGAAATCTTTTAAAATATCATGCCCTCACCTTGCTCCCAAACATTCTGATTCAATTTATCTGGGGTGGAGCCCAGGTATAATTATTTTTAAATACTCCCCTGGGGATTGTAATGTGCAAAAGAGTGAAGAGCCACTGCTCAATACCAGGCAGCTGCTGAAATTGAGATCTCTTAAGGGAGGTATCCTGGGACCCTACCCTCTCAGCATCAGCTTCTGCAAGTTAAAGTGGGAACTGGATAATCGAGCCTCTTGAAACCTGCTACAATTACTCTTTCTGGAGCTAACAGTACCTGGGCATATCACTTTTGTGATTTCTTAATCAATTTTCACAGGACACTTGGTCTTGAAAGCTAGAAAAGTGCAGATTCTTGTTACTGCTCAGGTTTTAGAGAGCTTTGAATGTTTTGCTTTAGAGCTGGTTACAAGGGAAAGGCTGGAGGGCAAGTGAAGAGCTTTAATTCAAGGGAAATTGGAGTGTCTCAGGCTTTTCTCACTTGTACTCAGAGCTCCAAATCCTTTAGCACTGGCCCTCAGATCTCAATGGCTCTGAGCCCCCACCTGCTTGGCTATAGCCAGCCTCTCCAAGCATTTCCAGAAACCTCAGGCTTGTATTTCCATAAAATACTGGTAGGTATTTAAATGGTCCTGTTATTTGCTCACTGCCTAAGTAACTAGCTGGAGCACCTTCAGACTCAGACCCTGACTGTCTCACAGAGGTGTCAACTGGACTAGAATTTGGCCATCACTGCCATTATCCCTTCCTAGTTGCAGTGGAGTTGGAAATGGATGGCACTTTGATGCTAGGAAAAGTGGAACTCACCCATTACTTTTTCAGACCAAAGATTGCAGGTTAGAAAATAAAGACTGCCTGCTATGTCTTCCACTTATTTGAAGAAGTGTCTGAAGACAAGGTTAATTGGACTGAAAAACTCTAAGATTTAGTGATTCAATGTTCAACTCACAGTTACAAATTCCAGGGCTTCAGTTGGGAACAGGCTCAGTTGGTGCAAGCTATACCAGAGTACACTTCCATAGAAAGCAAAGTGCTAGATGATATCTCCCTTGTGGAGAATTTGCTCCTCGCTGTCCCTTCTGTGATTGAGATTCTTCAGATCTCTATAATACATTGGAACAACAACTGAAGGAGAATAATTGCTAGAAATAAAAATGGAGATGGGTATTCACTCATAAGAGATAAAAGAATCTGCCTGTTGCAACCCCCAAAATCCCTTAAAGATACATAACAGGATGAATGGAGAGGGGCCCTGTGGGATAGAGGACAAGGCCATGGCTTCTCATTCTAAGCTCCCAGGTCATGTGGTAAAGGCAAGTTAGCTCACCTCTCAGAGCTTCAGTTTCCTCAGATGTAAAACGGAGATGATGATTTCCAGTTTATAAAGGTGTAGTAAGGTTTAAATGTCCTCAATGTAAGTGGAAGCACTTTGCTCTGGGAAAGCAGTAGAATATCTATGGTGACAATGGATTCTGTTTATTCAGTAAAGGCTGAGTGCACCTCTTAGTGGCCTCTAGGGCTCCAGTAAATCAAGGGATATCACACAGCACCCACTTTAGTTCTAAAATTTTAGACCCTGCAATTGCAGGAAGGGTGAGGGGACTCCATCAGATGCTTGAGAAGGAATACGAGTCCCAGTAGTTGTTTCTTCAACAATTTATTTGACTTAGCTAGCTGAGCCAGGGTAGAAAAGCTCCCAGATCAAGGTTGCCCTCCCATATCTCTGGCTCTTTTTCTATCTTCATCTCCACCTCCATCACCAGAATCTGCATTGTGGAAATTCCTGAGGTTTCATTTGTCCCTGAAGGAAGGGGGGAAATAGATTTGTGTGGGAAATAGGCCTGGAAGAAGGAATAGTGCTGTCAGAGGTTGAATGGTGTCTGTTTACCTCCTGAACCCTAGATTAGACTCAACCTCAGTGATGAGATCAAGTAGAGGCAAAAGCTTCAGTAAATACATCAACAGTTTATGGGTAGAGTTTTTTCAAGCCCCAGCCCTCAGAATAGAGATGGAGTGGTGGCTATTCTCTCATTTCAGGATGGACCTCCAGTACCACTCTGCCACCTTAGGGACTGATTGTTTTCAAAATACCTTAAGCCATCACTTTTGCCTGGACTTGTCAAGATGGTGGCATGGAAGCTGTGCTAAGGGGCCAGTGGGCAGTGGGCATGGACAAGTGAAGCCAATGCAGGACGGGGAAAGCAGTCTAGAAGTTGCTGTGTGGTACCTATGGTTGCAGATTGATCATGTGCACTGATTCCTTGGGGACTGATATAATAATAAACAATAAAAAATTAAAATCCCTGAAAACTTAGGAGTTGGGAACCTTACTAATCTCAAAAACTCCAGAAGGTATAATTGCATTAGTAGTATAATAATGGTGCTTGAAATATTGATGCCAAATCACATGTATAGATGCTAAATTTATGACTAAAAGGAACTATCAAGACAAAGTTAAATTATTATAGAATTTGTGGATCTTGGAGTTTTCATGAACTTAATAGGTCAGCCATTTGACCCAGCTTCCCTCCAAATGAACAAATTTCTTCCCTAAACATTTTTCTATTTGGATGTCAGACCTATGCCTTTCTAGTCCTAATCCTCTTCCTTTTAGTCTCATCTCACCTGAGTGTTTTATTAGAGGAGGGAGGGGAAAACAGGGGAGGGCATGAGAAGAATGGATAATCCCAGGCTACATTCAATCTTAGTCTTGGAATAGAGACAGATTGCATATAAAAAAGGAAATGTTAGATACAGTTTCTCTGCCTGTGAGAAGGAAAAAATCTGATCATATAATGAACAACTTTGCTGGGAATTCAGAAATAGCTATGCAGAAATGGCCATAACTCTTATAGAGTGAAATTTATCAGTATGTCCTATATGGTATTCTCTTTCAGTTAAATCCTACCAGCAACTAAATCATATAAATAACAAGAAATCGGGTTAAGAGTTTTTCCTTTAGGACTTCATTTAGATAAAGTAAAATATGTATATTCGATATTTGGCATGCATGCAGACCTCAGACTCACAACTGACAGGCTTGATCTTGCTCATAATAAGATTAATGGTTCCTGTTTAATGCAAAATAATAATTTTGAGGTTATATAATCATTTAAATAACTGCCTTCCTGGCAAAAGAGGGTCTTTGAAGCAATTTGTATTTAGGACAAATGGACAAATATTATCATTCCTTCCTTACGTTCAATTCCAGAAATGTTTAACAGGTTCCTAAGGCTAATTAAATAGAATTAGCCTTCAATAACTAATAACTCAAAACTAAAATTCATTTCCTTTTTTTCTATATTTGCTAAGATTTTTTAATGAGGTGACTGGTATTGACAGGCTTTAACACTCTACCGCGTGCAACTGTAAAAGCAACAAAGAAATTAACAAGGTGATACTGATCACAATGACTAATACAAATCCAAAATTATACAACATTCAGGCACTTTGCAATTTGTCCACCATCAACAACTTGCAGATATTCTGAGCAAACAAGCAAGTGATAACTAACAGAGACAGACACAGAAGGCTGAGGCTCCCTGAGTCAGAAGGCATTGGCCAGCATACAAAAATCATGATATTTCATACACAAACATGGATTCATGGTCTCTTAAGAAATAAACTACATATTTGTGGTGGAGGTGGAAGTGGGTCTCATAAAAATCTAAAGGAGGTCAGTAGAGTAGAGGAAAAGGACCAAGGGGATGGAGGAGAGGAGGGAAAGGAGAAAATCCTGGGGAATAATATTGGCCAAATTATACGTATGAACATGTAACAACGAATCTCACCATTATGTACAACTGCAATGCAACAATTAAAAAATGGAATAAAAACAAATAAGATTTTATTTTAAAAAAAAGAATTCCCCAAAACGCACATTTAGCCCATACTTCCACATGGGAATTGGCAACCAATGAAGCCAGGTGGCCACAGGCTGCTTCAGATGCTCTGGGACGTGGCCTTGCACACACCACCACACCCTCACTTATCTTGGCCCCAGTTGGACATGAGTTCAGAGACCCTGAGTCACACTGCACTTCAGAAGTCCCTTTCGTTTCCCTTCAACTTCATCCCTTCATCTCTTGGCAGTACCAACTCCTTAGTCAGCATAGTTCCCAAAGAACTAATTCGGCCCTCCTTCCCCATTTCCTTTCTTCTTTTTCAGCTGAATCATTCTCCTTGCCTGCCTTGTTCCCCCTCACATCCCACAGAATTTCCTCCTCAGAAGCTGGAGAATGCCTTCAGAATGCTGACGCGTGAAGCAAGACTTTCCCGGAATGAACTGTGCTCGCCTCGCTTCTGGAAAGATTATACCTAAGTGGATACCTTAGGTATAATCTTCACATGAGATATACAGTGGCACCTTACAATAACCTGATATGAAGATTTAGAGACTAATTTAAAGCCACTCTGAGTCTGAAGATTTGGTAGCTTAAAACACATTTCTTCCTCAGAAAACAAAAGGTTGAATCTATGAATATAAAAACAGTTGATATGGTTTGTTTTATAGAAGGAACACTTGCAGAGTGATTTTGTACCATGGTGGATATTGCGGCCTAAAAAAATCTGAGCAGTTTCTCCATTATTCAACAATGGTACAGTATTCAAACAGATGCAGCCATTTGAGCTCAAACTTCATATAGTGAGAGAATGTGGCTGAAGAGGGGAAAGATTCATAAGAGTTACCCAGTGCAATCTGTCAAATCCTGTTCTTCCTCATGAAGTCACTCTTAGCACACAGTTGGTGTGTCCTGGCTCCTGGTTGTATGCTATCTAATGAGAGCTACCTCCACTCTCCCCTCTGTTTGTGCACACATACAGGGCTCCTCAAATGTCCATGGGCGATCTTCCCACAGCTACCCTCCAGCCCTTGGTATCATTCATTCCTCATCCTGGCCTGCATTTCTTATTTATTCCTATGCTCATTGGCACCCTGGACGGGAGCTGGGTGGCCATGTCATTGTGGTGGTGGGGATATCCTGAATTCTGAGGCTTTGGGCCACCTGCTATAGCCAAGAGAACTGACCTAAATGGGGAGAGACCTTCCACTCACCCTCAAGTAGGGTGAGTATTTCTCTCTCTCATGGAAGTCTATCCTCAGCCAAATGATATATTCCCAAGTCCCAGTACCAGAAAGTTCCTGACTTCACTTGGATTACTTGGGGGTGAAGATATGTTGTGGTTCTTATAGAGAAAACCTGTCTACTCTGGCCGCTACTTATGAACAAAGCCTATGGGAGGAATATCACAATACTAAAACAAACAGATCTTTACAAAAGTTAATAAGAACAGGAACAAGTCTTGAGATGATTGATCCTAGACTCTGCTTATTGATTTCTTAATTTATGGAAAAATATGCATGCTCCCTATCTGCTTCCCCCACCCCCTCTCTTTGCAGTAAGAATAGGTGGAAATAGAATGTGTTTTAAAAAACAGAAATGATGACACAAACCCCAAAATGTTTGAGGTGTACAATTCAAGAAACATTAAGTATGCACTGCACATCGGAAACCATTTTGGGAATAAATTTCTATTCCTACTTAAATTTTTCCTGCATAAGAAATATTTTGGTGAGGATAAGGAAGGATTTTCATTGTGACGAGTAGTAATAGTCAAGGTAATGGAATAATAAGAATATGATACTGAACATGAAAAATGAGACATTATCTGTTTACTGATAAATAATATCTGGGAAGGGGGACCATCAGCTTCACATATGTGCTCAGCTCCACGAGTGGCTGGCAAGAATGGAAAGGCTACTTTGTTGTGAGGGCTCCTGTAATCCCAGTGGGAAGCTGTCTCTCCTTTAAGACCCTCCAGCCCTTGGTACCATTCATTCCTCACCCTGGCCTGCATTTTTCATTTATTCCTATGCTCACTGGCACCCTGGACGGGAGCTGGGTGGCCATGTCATTGTGGTGGTGGGATATCCTGTTCCTTCCATAATGTTCTCTGCCTGGAAGAAGCAGATCAGCTCTTGAAACACCCAGAATTCAGCTCAGCCAGGCCTGGGACAAAGTCTATCCTTCAGGGTCATTTCTAGGACCTGCATGATAACAACCCAGAAGGAAAGGGCCCAAGGATGGAGCAATTTGAGTAAATGTGGTTATGAGGGAAGAAAGTTTGAAAAATTCGGGGTCCAGAGAAAGTGCTGAGACCTCAGGAATGCAGAGCCAAGATCCATTTGCATTCTGCTGGCAGCTCCAGTAAGGCCATAATTTTGTTATTCTTCCATCCTGTTTTCCTCTTCTTAGGAGCTGAGGAAACCTTAAAAGCCCTCAAGTCGGCTGTGTGTGTCAGCTGAAGAGATCCTTGTTCTGAAGTGTGTCCAGGGGAGGAGAGAGATTTTTAGTGGAAATAATAGTTTGTGGCAGTGGAAGAAAATGAAAGGAATCCTGGGGCAGTCCAAGAAAGACAGGGTCAGTCTGGGGAAACAGCTCATGTAGTGGCTGGAATAAAGCCTCTGGTACCAGGGAGACTAGTGTTCAAACCCCAACCCACCAAATAGTTTGACCAAATATATCAAATTTTCAGAACCCTAGTTTACTACAAAATGGTGATCTAAAAAAAAAAAACTAACATTTTGCTTGCTCTGAAAAATTCCACATGTGCCTCACTTAGAATCCCGAGACATTCCTGGAAATGCATTTGCTCTGAAAGGATGGCCATCTTGGAACCATAGGGAAAAGTCAAAAGAATGACAAGGGCCTCAATCCTGACATTCTTGAACTGGTGAAATAATTTCAGCTCCCATCCGATTACATAGTTGGCTCTATAATATGGTCACTCTGGCCAATCACCATCATGTGCAAGTAAATTTACTTCCCAGTCAGCATGCCGGCCTTTAAAAACATTATCTCACTGGCTTGTAAGAAAATACTATTTCTGAAGAACTCATTTAATCATGGAGCAATGTATGCAACAGGCAGAGCACATAGTAGGATCTTAGCACATTTAAATGCTTATTTCTGGTCAGGTATAGTCCCAGCTACCTGGAATCACTTCATCCCAGGAGTTTGAGGCCACTCTGGGCAACTTAGGAGGACCCCATCTCTAAATAAATAAATGAATAAAAACAATTTCTGTCTCCTCTTGGTTCAGGACCTACAAAGAGAGTCTCCTGGGGTTTACCCATGGCAGGAAGTCCACGGCCATACAAATAAAAGAGAAAGTATGTTCCTGTTTGCTTTTCAAGGCTCAGCCAAATGACATCACCCCCTCCTGAAGTCTTTCTCCTTGGCTACACCCACTGAGATAGAGCTGACTGCTGCCTCCTTTATATCTCCACTGCATCATCTGGAAATTTCTATTGCAGTATCTATCACATTGTTAGGAAGCGGTTTGTTTACATGTCTGCTCCATCTAGATGCTAGGTGCTCAGCACCTCGAGTGCAGGGATTGTTTTCTTCATCTTTATGCTTCTGGAACTAGCACAATATCTGGCCCATAATAGGTGTTCAATGTTTAATGAATAAGTGAAGAAACTAAGAAGGAAATGGGCAGAAAGGACAGGGAGATGCTAAAAGATCTCCTACCTTCTCTCTTCCCACTTCAGACCCCTTTCCTCACTTCTCACATCAAAGCTTCCTACTTTTCCAGTCTCCCCAGTTTTGCTAAAGATCATGTCCTCAGCCTTACCTTGTGGATTAGGAGAGTTTTATTCTCACTAGACAGCTGGTATGAAGAGAAATATAAGTAAATCAGAAGATGAAACTTGCAACCAGGGAAGCCACATGATATGGTCCTGGCCAATAAGATGTTCATGGAAGTTGCTATATGAGTCTTCTAATAAAGGCCTTTAGAAACAGACATACTTATTTGGCTTATGTCTTTCCTCTATGACTTTCCTGGAACATAGACACAATTTCTGGAACTGCAATAGCAATCTCAGGACGCTGAGGAAAACACTTGGAGTACTATAGAAATCTCAGTCCTGATATCCTTGAATAATGAACAATGCTTGTAACGTCCCACCCCTGGGTTTTTGTTGTTGTTGTTGTTTGTTTGTTTGTTTTTGGTACAAGGGATTGAACTAAGAGGCACTTGACCACTGAACCACATCCCCAGCCCTATTTTGTATTTTATTTAGAGATAGGGTCTCACTGATTTGCTTAGCGCCTTGCTTTTGCTGAGGATGGCTTTGAACTCGTGATGTTCATGCCTCAGCCTCCTGAGCCGCTGGGATTATAGGAGTGTGTTACTGCACCTGGCCCACTCGTGGGTATTTAATCATGTGAGAAAACTAAACATTTATGTGTTTAAGTCACTGATGTCTGGCCTATGTTACTTACAGCTAAAGACAATTTTGAACTAATAATCTAGCTTGCTTTCTTTTCCTCAGACATTCCAAGGTCAGTTTATAATTAGAAACATCACACTTGCTGTTCCCTTTACCGGAAATGCTTTTCTCTCAGATTATCACACATCTAGTTCCTTCTCAAAGTAAGATATTCAGGTAGGATGTCACCGCTCAGAAGATCCTTTTTAACTACCCTATCTGAAAATAACTTCCCACATGGCATCCATAAATCTTTCCTATCATTCTGATTTATTTTTATCACTGCATTTACCACTATCTGAAATGCCCTTTTGCTTGTTTCATCTTGGTCACCACTCCCCTCACAGCACGAATGCAGAAACCTTCTTTGTTTTGTTCAGAGTGGTTGTATCTGCAGCACCTGGAAGAACACATGGCGGATGGTGGTGCTCCAGGAATAGATTCCCAAATAGAGAGATGACTTCTGAGTTGGGCCACAAATAGAGTTTCCCATAGAAAATACCATCATATATACTGAATAGGTTTATGATTTAGGGAATTACAGGTTAAATATGATTTAGAACCTAACTATAGAGCAGTGTTTATAGGAGATACAGAGCTTTGAGTTCAATATCCCTTAATGAGCTCATTAAAATCTTGACCATAGATCATTTTGCACTTTATCCCCATACCCAGAAAACCCTCCTGCCTCCCTGAGTTAGTTGTATAGCTGCCTCCCACCCTTTTATCAGATTTTAATTCCTTGATGAAATTCTTTCTTTGATTTACTAAAGGAGGTTTCAAAAACCTTTTTTTTTCCTTTTTTCTTTTTTTTTTTTTTTGGTCTCTCTCAATGTTAGGGAAGTTTCAAAATCTGATTTCCTTCCAGATCTTATCTCATTTCATGTCCTATCTTGGTGAAACTTAAACTCAAATCCTTTCAAAGTTACCTTGTCTGACTTCCTGCCCTCCCATGTATCTTCTGTGCCTCATATTTTTTGATAGGTCTGCTTAAAAACAGCAAAATTGATGCTTCCCTGTTTTGGCTTTTGTTATGAGAAGCACAGGATGTCATAATGAGACTACAAGACCCTGATATTCAGGTGACTTATTTTTTTGGCTAACAAGTGTGCCTTTACACATAGAAACCATCTTTCTAGACTAATAGGATAGAGTTTTCCTGCTATATACATGTAAGAAATTAAAAAGAATAGTGTGAAGAAGTGGAGACTTTAAAAGTTAAGTGGTAAAAGCTAAGCTCAGGCATATACTTTGGTTACTATTGACAGATTTTTAGTTTTTTCTCAATATTCATTTGCTCTATCTTTCTCTCTCTCTTTTTCTTCTAGCTATAAATTTCTCATTTTACTTAATGTGGCTATGGGGAAAAGAACACTGGTTAGGTGAAAGTGTGCAGTTGGGTGTGACAATGTGATGCAGTCTGGGAAGAGGTTGTGTTTGGAACTGCTTAAAGAGTGGTGGTGCAGCTGGAAGCGTGGCCTCTCACCTTTCCTCTTTTCTTCTTTCTAGTCTGGAATCCAACGCAGTAATTGTGCATCATAAAGTGACGTTTCAGGTGGAAGCCACAAACTAAAAATGGGCAACAGAACCATGATTGCATGAGCCACCCCCCCATCAAATTGTCCATTCTAAGGCTTTTCTGTGCAAGAATAAAGCCTAGTGTCTTTAAGCAACTGCTACTTTGATTTATTTTTGTTAAATGTAGCCAGGTATAATCCTTTCTGATACAAATGATCATGTAAGAAGCTTTTAAAAAAATATCCCAATACCCAGGCTACATCTCAGGCCAATTAAATCAGAAATTCTAGGGGTGGAACTTAGGTATAGCAAATGCACAAAGCTGCCCCAGTGATTCCCTGTGCAGCTCAGGTTGAGAATCACTGCATTAGGCTGACAGGCTTCATACGTAACATGTTCCAGAATCTCCTGGGGGATGCAATGAGGCTTGTTAACAACTTGAGTTTCCAGGCTTCACACCCAGAGGTTTTAGCTCCTTAGGTCGGAGGCCAGGTTGATTCTGATACTAACAATCTAGGGATCACATCTGAAGAGACAGTGCTTTAGGTACTAGGGAATCTTTAGAAGTTTTAAAGCGAAGAAAAACAAGATCAGAGGAGGATTTCAGGAGGATTAGTCTAAATCTGGTGAATAAATTGAAGAGGTGAGGAACTGAAGGTAAGGAGATCAGATGGGAGGTAGTAGAGTAGTTGATGGTCTGAGGGAATAATATATTTCTGAACTAAGAGGGTGGCCACAGAAATGGGGAAAAAGAGAAAGAAAGAATAGACATTGAAAGCCATAAAATACTATAGGACTTGATAACTGAGAGGATAAAGGGTAGGGGAACCTCAAGATATTCTTAGTGGTGGAAGAATACACTAGGGGGTGTGATTTCTGGGTTAGAACACATATGGCCGGCCTCCTTTTGCTTAAATGCAATTAAATTGCTGTCAGCTATTACTTATGTATCTACACCTACAAACCTTAGATTTATTTTTTTAGCCTGAGTGTATCTAGAGTATCTCATTAGGTTGGAAACATTTATTTGTTAAATCAGTTCTATTTAAAGGCTTGGAAGCTTTATCCTAACAAGAGTCAATTTCACAAATAAGTTTAATGTGTTTATAAATATATGTGTATATATGTATATATATAAACACAAACATTTATATCTGTGTGTGTGTGTGTGTATACACACACACAAGCAGCTGAGGATTTTTCATGAGGTTTTGCTTTTTTTTTTTTTAAATCAAACAAAGTGAAGGAAATAAATAGGCAATGTAGTTA
Source organism: Xerus rutilus (assembly GCA_028644305.1). Lineage (NCBI taxonomy): Eukaryota > Metazoa > Chordata > Mammalia > Rodentia > Sciuridae > Xerus > Xerus rutilus. The sequence continues at coordinate 45,165,954 of CM053405.1, read as the reverse complement.
CTATGTATAGATGTCTCTGGGATGCAGCACAACTAAACACTCAAGGGCTAAAAGTTTAAAGAACAATTCTAAAAGATGATTCTAATAGAAATGATTATTTAAGTATTCAATATAAAGGCACCAAGCAGAGGGATGTAATGGTGATATTAAACATAATTACTTATGAGTAATTGTAAAATAACACACTGCTGATTGGTTATAATAAGGAAGGCCTATGCTTCAGAAATTGATCTTAGATATGCTCTTCAAGTCCTCCATTATTTGAAAACTGACATACTGATTTTAGAGTTATAAAACAGTAAAAGTAGCAGTCAAATATAGTAGAAATGTCATAAAATGTGAACTGATCTCATCTTTCAGTTCTTACTAAAGTCTGGATCACATCACGGTTCCTTGCAAGAATAAACTTTGAAATATCAAGTAAACTTAATGAACAACAAGGCACACACCATCACTGAACGTGCCACTCACAGTGTGGAGATGGTGAAACACAGCCTTGCCCTCTTGCACTTCTTAGTACAAACAAAAAAGTGAGGATGAATTTCCCTAAAGTTCATCGTAGGCCCAACTTTCTCTCTAATTGGAATACCTATTGAGAAAACTCTAACAAGGTGAAAATTGTTCGATCTGTTCAAAACATAAAAAGGCTCAACTTTGCAGATAATGGAAGAGCACCTCTCTAGGTCCCCTCTCACAGTGAGTGTAGCGGCTAATCAGAGCACTCTCTGATCTGATGTGAGTTGGTACTTGGTCATGTGCTCCAGAATATGTTTATGGTCCTTAAGCAACAGTGTATGCACCACTGAGGGACTGCCACCTGCCCAATACTTCCCCGCACACTGGAGAGAGTGGTCACTCCATGTGCGTATTGTCAGTTGATTTTTGTTGACCTGATTGTGATCTTGTGAAAAGGAGAAAGGTGAATATAGACAGATTCACAAGCAAACACCATGTGAAGCTGAAGATAGAGATACTTCAACAAACGAGGGAGCGCCAGGGATGGCCAGCAACACTAGGCTAAGGAAAACGAACGGAGTAGACTCTTCCTCACAGTCCTTAGATCTAGGAATCAACTCTGCCAAAACATTCCCCTTAACCTTCTTGCCTCCAGAATTGTGGGGCAATACATTTCTGTTGTTTAAAGCCACTCAGTTTGTGGCACTTTATAATGAGAGCCCTGACAAACTAATGTACAATTGTGCTTCCATCCTTATCTTAAAGGTTAGCATATTTTTTGGGTATAGATATAACTTGCCTTTCACTATTTGACCAGTGAGAGTTAAAAATTCTAAAGCAAACACCTGTCAAAGGGAAGGAAAATAAAGGACAGAGTGGGTGGCCTGGCATGCCTGCCAACTGCAAGGCTCTTTTGCTAATAGCAGAGGCTGTCACTGCCCACTGAAGGCCTCCTCCACCGTGTGGATCAAAGAAAACTGAGAAGGTGCCTCCATGGTCACTGAGCTCTTCTTCCATATTTTCCCAGCCCATGTCATTGCTGTGGTCTTTGCCATAGTGTCAAAGGGGACTTTACTAAGCTGCAGTTCTATTTTCCTTCTTCTTAATAAATGGAGCAAGGGAATGGACCAGAAACCTGGTAGAAGTGGAACTGGAAAAAAATGGAGTAGAAGAATTGGATAGGAAACAAACCAACCAAAACAGTCCAAGGAAGGAGGAGGCAGGGAGAAGGAGAAAAAGGAGAGAAACATAGGCCTGGCTAGTCAGGAAATCGTTGCTGGAGGGAAATCCTGAAAATCTGTATTGATGGATCTCTAGGATATTTATCACATGGCTTCCAAAAAACATAGGGAAATTAAGATTCTTCTTGTGAATTTAGTATAAGTTCAGATTCAAAAAGAAAATTATTTTTAGAATTCAATCATTAAACTCCCTGTATGGTGCTTCTTGTTTCCTAGGTCTATTCTGTAAACAAAATCTGTACGGTTGTACATCAATTAATGTAGAATACTAGAACGAAGCCATGAGACTGAGAGCTATTTGGTTCAACCCTTTTCTTTAGGTGCACAGGGAATTTAACAGACTTGTCTGATGTCACACAGGCTACACCAGAACTAGGCAAAAAATTCTATAAGTATTATATAACTTACGAAGTTGATATAATCAAAGAAAATATATATAAACCTAACAATTTCTCCATATTGTCTGTAAGGGGTTCAAGAACAGGCCTTTTGATGGCCTTCTGGGAAATTTCCTCATAGAAAATTCCTCAAAATATAATGTAAGAAACAAAGACAAACAAAAATTTATTCCAGCCATAATATTTATTTGAAAAAATTTGATGGATTAATATACATTTTTATATAAATGTATCTTGACAACCTGAACTTTATGTTTTAACATTTATATCTTAACAATTAGACTAACATCAACCCATACTTAATAATAAGAGAAACTTACTATATAACAGACAGCCTCCTAAATATTTGCCCCTCACAATGATTCTATTATTTATTAACCCCATTTTGCTGATTAAATAGCTAAGGCAGGGGCTGAGGCTGTGGCTCAGTGGCAGAGCGCTTGCCTCGCACGTGTGAGGCACTGGGTTCGATCCTTAGCACCACATAAAAAAATAAGTAAACCAAATAAAAACACGGTTTCCATGTATAACTAAAAAATATTAAAAAAAAAAAAAAGAAGCTAAGGCAGAGAGAGATAACACCTTTGCCCAAGGTAATACTACTTGTGAACTATGGTAGGACTACCGGTCTGGCCCCCAGGTTTATGTATTTAGCCACTATACCAGATGACCACTTGCCACTCTGTGAAACAATTTGCATACCAAATTGCACATATACCCTTAGTAAGTAGTAAAGCCAGAATTTTATCCAGATCTAATCTGATTTAAAATTAATGCTCTTTTCCATTATACTACCTTGCCTCTCGCATTAGCATACTTAAATCTTATTTTTAAGATCTGGTATATGCCCTTCCACACTTGGAGTTTCTTCAGCAGCCATCAACAGAAGGTATTGACATGAGGAACACTCAGTTTAACACAAACACCACTGAAGCAGCATCAGAAAGGAATCCTAACCACCAGCCCACCACAGCATCAGCTACTGGGATTTACTGGGGGCTGGTGGCCCTTCTGGGTCACCCCTCTCTTGTGTGCTGTGCTCTTCTTCACCTCATTCTTGGGAGGTGGTAGTGTGTTTGATAAAATAGGCACTAGACCAGGGATCAAAAGACTCAGGTTCCAGTCTCAGGTAGCCTCTGATAGGCAGTGCCATCAGACAGGCTGGGCATGTGGTCCCTCTCTGCATACTGAGTTCTCTCAGTCCTCTCAAATACTCCATGAGCAAACACAGCAACTAGTTTACAGATGAAGGATCTGATAGAACATTAATTCCATCAAGGTCATAAAAGATGGTATTTATTCCAGGTTTGTATGACCAAAATCTCCTGCATACTCTGCCAAGTTGCATCTAAAATCATTTTAATCTTCTGAACCTCAGACTCCTCAAATATAAAGTTCCCTGGAGCCCTAGGGTGTCTCAGCAGTCACTTTGGGAAGGAAGTCCAAGGAGACAGGGTCTGGACTGTTACCTACCCCTGATATGCAAGCAGGCACATGCATCGATGCATACATATACCCTCAAACAGTATATAGCAATGCTACTTTGACCTGTCTTCTAGATTTGACTTTTCACATTTAGATTGAAGAGAGATTTACTGCTTAAAAAGTCTGGGGCTGAGCATGCTGGTGCACACCTGTAATCCTAGCAGCTCAGGAGGCTGAGGCAGGAGGATTGTGAGTTCAAAGCCAGGCTCAGCAATGATGAGGTGCTAAGCAACTCAGTGAGACCCTGTCTCTAAATAAAATACAAAATAGGGTTGGGGATGTGGCTCATGGGTCAAGTGCCCATGTATTCAATCCCTGTTACCCCCCCCCTCCATGAAAATGTCTGGCTACTCTTGCAAGTGATCTTCAAGTGTGTGTGTGTGTGTGTGTGTGTGTGTGTGTGTGTTAACGGGGATTGAACCCAGGGCCTCATATATGCTAGGCAAGTGCTCTACCACTGAGATATATCCCCAGTGCGAGTAACCTTTAAGGTTGCTCTCAGCCTTAATATCTAGGAAAAGATCTGTGTTGTAAACTTATAGTAACTTTGGTAAATCATACCAGGCAGAGGAGACTCCTGATTCACCTGGCTGGGTTTGTGCTAAGACACTTCCTGACTCTGAGAGTAAAGGCTGTTGCTGGAACAGCTATTGACTTAAACACCATTTGAGAAAGTGTTTGATTGTGTTGGTAAAGACAGCCTTCTTACCCAGGGTGGTCAAGAGAAACTCAGGCTGGGTTTTCTCTTTTGTGGTCACTACCATTCCTGGAGTGACTCAATTGATCAGGGATGAAAAGGAGGTAGCATTTGTGGCTTAATTCTGACTCATAATTTTTTTTTCTTCCTCTCTTGTCTCATCTTTTTACCCTGTCTACTTTCAATCCCATCTCCCTCCTCTGACTCCAGATTCAGCTGGTAGACAAGGAAAGGGTGGTCTGTATTGGTAAGAAATTAATTCACTAACTCCTTAGTGAATTTACTAACCTCTTCAATTCCATCACCCTAAAAAGATTCCTTGAGTCCATCTTAAGTCACTACTTGTTCCCACCTAAGTTCTACATAATCACTAATCTACTTGTTGTCCCTATAAATTGGCTTTCTCTGGGCATTTCATATCAACATGTACACTATGTGGTATTTTATGACTGGCATTTTTCAGTTAGCCTATTCTTTTTAAGATTTATCCATATTTTGGCATTGTTAGTATTTTGTTCTTTTTTACATAACTCTTTGAATGGTATCACTAAACAGAGAAAAGAGCATGGATTTCAGAAGCAAGGAAACATGGAGGTTGAATCGAAGATGTGACACTTCTTTCTTTTTTTAACTGTACAAGGACACAATATCTTTATTTTACTTATTTATTTTTATGAGGTGCTGAGGATTGAACCCAGTGCCTCATGCATGCGAGGCAAGCGCTCTACCACTGAGCCACAACTCCAGCCCCAAGATATGACACTTCTTAGCTGGATTTTTGAGCAAGTTCCTTAATCTCCCTGAGCCTTCTTGGATAATAAGGATAATAATCCCTCCTTCAGATGCCTATTTTATAAATTAGCTGGATTGTGACAGCAAATAGTGGGCACTCAAGAAATCCAATATTTTTTTCTACTTTCCCAAGAACTTTTGCTTTTATTACTCCAGCTTCATATTGTAAATGGAATCCTTCAGCCTTTCTACAAGCCTTCACATCAAGCTTGAAATGAGAGCCTACATAACAAGCAATATTGGAAATGGAATTCCACAAAAAGGAATCACATTCTTCATTAATGGAGCCCTGAAGGTGAGATACTAGAGGATTTCCTTCAATTATATCACTGTCATTTTTTATAAAGAATGTTAAACTGCATTAATTATTTTCAGTGGGGGAAAATATGTCAAATTTTATCCTTGACCATTTTCTGAAATTAGCTTTACCTTTGCAAGGATCTAAGAACACCATATTTTCTCACTAATTCCTATAAAACTTCCCCATTAACATTGACCCTCAGTTAATAGATAAGCAACGAAGTAAATACAATCCACCTCAAATCCTCAAAACTCAACTATTAGTTACTAGTTTCAGATCCCTTCTATCCTAAAACTTAGAAGAACTGAATTTCATGTGTACAAAAAAATAAACATTCTGAACTGAACTTGTTCATTTCTCCAGCCCACTTTCTCTGCTTAGAAAGAGTTCTCATTTTGAGTTTCAACTTAAAGGGATCCTGGATATAACCCCATCCTATACTCTTGGACACAAAGGTTATAAAGTTGCTATGCCTCAGCCCTACATGGAAAATTCCCTGTCCTAACCTGCTTTTCCTCTGAGACATTGTTCCTCCATATTTTTTAACCCATTACTCCCCCCTTCGTATTTCTTTTTTTTTCTCCAATTCACATTTCTCCTTCAGGTTTCACATTGTCTTTGTCTCTCAGATCTATTATAGCCTGCATTTTTTTAAAAATACTTCCCCTTCACTTCCCAGATTCACTTCCTATTAAGTACATATTAAGTACATATTTTGCTGTCCCTCACTTCCAGGAAATTACAAAGGTGTATCTTTTTTTTTCAAAATACACAATGCCTATTGTTAAATGTAAGCTAGTAAGAAAGGCAACATAGGGCTTTCCAGTCTTTTTTATAGTGACCAGTAATAGTCATATTACATATTATTGGCATTACCAATGATGAAGAGAAAATTGTATGCAATTCCTACAAGTGATCAATCTATAACATTATTAGGTGAGTCTGACTAATTTGAACATCTATTATGATAAAATTATACTCACACAGATAAAGATTATACCATGACTGAACCAACCACTTAAATTACTGTATTTGTACAAGGGTTTCTGTGCTTCCTTACTGTAAGTACTTTAAAATAGCAACTGTTAACAAATCCCTGGCTAACTTTTCTCCCAATATGGAGATCAAGAAGGAATAGATGGAGTCCCAGGGGAAAAGTTTTCACTCACTCTATTATCACCTTACATAGACCTGGGAATCCATAAATACAAAATTAATAACTTGAAGGAACAAAGTGGCCTAGGTTTATTCAGATTTGTGAATTTCTTCAATCTGTAAAAACAAACAAGCAAAACCCTCTCTTTCAATATTGCTACAGTGAAGAGAGTAATTTATATCCGAGACTTTATTTTAGGGATTTTATTTTAAATCACAGGAATTTAACTCATGGTATAAATAGTTTGGTAAATCTGGTGTTTAGCAAAGATTTTCTCTCTAGAGCATAGCCCTTTTGTTTGGTAGCAGATGACAAAATAATCTTGAGGCATGATAATTTAACTTTAATTTGATGTTCAACCCCATTTCCCAAATCTTAAGTCCCAAATTCCATTATGCAGCCATCATACTGAATTTTTTAAAGAAAATCTCTTAATTACTACCTCCCCCACAAGAATCTTATAGCCTTCAGATTATGGTTTGGCCTATAGTTTGTTTATAGCTCTCTAGAGAATTCCAGCCTTAGGGTAATTGGTTTAAATCCCAGATTTGCAAAGATCACCTCTGAGCCTTGGCCACCATAACATTCTGTTAGCATCCATGCCTCATATACCATTTATCAAATAATGCCAAGAGACTCCTACCCTGAGATGGCAGCCAGTTTTTGATGTGCCTGACGGGCCATTTCACAGCCTTTGGTTCTTGTCTTGTGCATTTCTGCCCGAAGTGAGGGGCAACTGACTGAGACGTCCCCAATAGAAATGACCAACTCTCGGTACAGGGCCACTTGCGTGTTGAACTCTTGGACAAGCTGGAAAAGAAGCCAGTTTCTTTCACCAAACACTTGTCATCAAAAAGTTTCCTATTTCGGTGTACAAAAACGAAATTTCTCTGACCTCTGAGCCAGCTCCCCACATCTCCAGTCAAGGAGACTAAGGATTGTTTAAAGCTTAAGGCGCAAAGATGGCAAGTCTCTGTCCAAAGCAAATGTTTATTTTCCATAAGCAAGCCTAACCCTGGAAACTATCTGCAGACCTACTTGTCTCCACCCATTCTGACTGTTTCTGAAGAGCAAGGGCTTATTTGGAGAGCTATCATGCCACTCCCAGGTCACTATAGAACGATGCTGGGGACTCCCACATAGACGCTCCCCTCTGCTACTGCTAGGACATCGATATGAAGTGGCAAGAGAAAAAAAAAAAAAAGACCAAAACTGGGGTGTAACAGGCAAAAACAGCCACCTCCAGCCAGGCCGTGGAACCCCTCTGGCTCTGGAGCCTGACGGGAAGACTGGCCAGTTTCTGCGCTGGAACCTTCATACCCTCCGCAGCGCCCCGTGCGCTCTGTTTGGGTTTGTTTGCTACTGTCTCACCACAAAGCAGCACTTCCCACCTCCCCAACCCCTCCCTCCTGGTGAGCGAGCCAGTTCACCCTGTATTTCACATCCATCATTCTTCCAGGGGGTAGAGGTACAACCGATAGACCCTGAACCCCACGACTCTGGTCGTGGCACTTCTCTCCGCAGGGTCATTACGACCAGGCTGTTACCCTGAATCTGGGGTTCTGCAGATTTAAAAATAGTACATGGCACGTGATCGGCATGGAGGAGCTGAGGGTGGGGAGTGGCTGGCACTCAAGCGAACGATTAACATACACGACTCCCCGCACCCCCTCTTAAAAAAAAGAGGTGCAATTTTCACCCACCATCTTGCAGTCGTCCAGGGCTCGTTGGGTTTTGTGGGCGCTTTCGGAGCCGCTGCCCCTGCGCTCCCAATCTCCGCTCTGCAGCGGGGGCTTGCTGATCTGGAAGATGGAGGAGCGGGTGGACCGGCTGGGGCGCTTTTTGCGCCCATTCGGTGCAGAACTCATGCATACACATCCACCAAGCCGAAGCCGCTGGTGCAGTGCGCCCCGGCGCGGGCGGCCCGGTGGTTGCCCTGCACTTCGCGGCCAAGCAGCAGAAGCCGGGACCCGAGGCGCACAGCTCACAAGGTTGGAGCTGGCTGCGCGGGTGGGTAACCTTCAGCTTGAAGGAGAGCAGGGGAAGCGCTGGCTGTGCTGTGCAGCATCTCTTCCACTAGCAGCGATGAAGAGGCGCGATCAAGTTCTGCTCAGCAGCATTGCCGGCCCTGTCCCGGGAGCTGGACGCTGGCGTGGGTTCGCACCGCCTTCCTCTCCGCATGGATTGCACGGCTGAGCGAGAAGGAACGCGCTGCCCCACGGTTCCGAGTTTCCATTCAGATGGGGGAGCAGCTTTCAAAGCCTGCGCTGTAAGGTGGGGGGCGGGAGGGGGTGTCGCTCTTGCTTCAGTGTCTTCCCGCAGCGGCGCTCAGTTCCTTTCCCCTCCCTCTGCGGTCGCCAGGCCTGGAAGGGCTGGTCGTCCCCGCAGCAGGCAATTGGCTCTAATCGGTTGCCTTGATCCCTGGTCTTCACCGGCTCCTCTGTTTAAGGATCCCAGATGAATCCGTGGCGGGACTGGCAGACGCAGGGAATCGGTCCGGCTGACGTTGGTCGCGGCCCCGCACATTGATAGGACAGGAATACTAATGTGATCTGTCCATATACCCCCCTTCCCCCTCCACAGTTTATGCACTTATCCAATCAAATCCCAGGGAACATCAATTGCAATATTACTTCATCTGCTCTATTATTAGAAAAGAAAAGTGTCATCAGAGTAGAGCACATTGCCACATGCTGGGACCTAAACAGGATTTTAAATAAGCCAATGTGGGCTCGGTCCTCAGCATCACAGAGAAGACCGTCTGGGGCCACAGGAGGAAGTGAAGTTTTTGCTTCAAAGAAAGATCTCTTGATAACATAAAAGGGAAGCTTTGTTTCCCTGAATTGTTTTTGTTTTTGTTGTCTTTATTTGTAGGAGTGGGGAGGCGATCAGGTGGAATGCACAGAGGCATTCACTCAAACTGTTCCTCATCCCCATCCCATTTCAACTAGTAAAGCTTTTGGTTTTGCACTGCCAAGTCTCAGGATCCGGCTGAGTTTCCCAGTATAGACAAGAAGAAGTAAGAGCCAACACACTTCCACGGACCCTCAAAAATGACCCTTACTCCTCTTTAGAGTATCAGTAACCTGGAAACCAATAAGAAGAGGAGCAGATGTCTGTATGAAAAGGGGTTGGGATGAGATGTCAGCCACTTATGTTCACCCTTAATCACTGACTTCCTAAGATCCTTCTGGGAAGAAGAGGGAGTAGTGTGGGCATTCAACTCTAATGCTCTGAGGATGCTTGTTCTCATGAATGATTTATTTGGAGGAGGGAGATAAAAGAATCCTGCCACAGGGGAACTAGTTATATGGGGGAAAAGCCTATTAAGAACAAATCAGAAGCTGGGAGCGGTGGTGCACTCCTGTAATTCCAGCACTTTGGGAGGCTGAGACAGGGGAATCCAGAGTTCAAAGCCAGCCTCAGCAACAGTGAGGCGCTAAGAAACTCAGTGAAACCCTGTCTCTAAATAAAAACACAAAATAGGGCTGGGAGTGTGGCTCAGAAGTCAAGTACCCCTGAGTTCAATTTGGTACAAAACAAAACAAAACAAAACAAAACAAAACAACAGGGGTTCCCGGTCAATCTCTTAAGGGGATATGGAAAGTACATAAAAAAAGAGAGCCAGAAACAGTCATGAAGGCTAACACCCCAAGGTAGGGGGTGGCTCTAGAATTATTATTATTTTTTTTACAGGACAGTTAGACATTGACATGGTGTGGTAAAATAAGCTAGTTGGCCTCAGAACCTGGTTCCTGGCGCAGAACTCCAAAAACCCGTGGAAATTACCTGAGGAATAAGGATGGCAGGAACATCTTGTTGCCAGAAAGAATAGCCCCTAATTGGAAGCTTGGAACTTTCAGCCCCACTCCCCAACCTTTGGGGAAGAAAAAGGTGATAAGTGATTGAGTTCCCCATCAATAGCCAATTATTTAATCAATTATGTCTATATAAGGAAACCTCCATTTAAAATCCTCTAAACAACTATGGAATGGAGTTTACATTGGGGAGCTTCTACATTGGGGAAAACATCCAGGTGCTGGGAGGATGGCACACCCAGAAAAGATATGGAAGCTCCTTGCATCTCTGGCATACCTTGCCCTGTGACTCTCTTCTATTTGACTGTTCCTGAGTATCCTTTAAAATGAACTGGTAATAATAAGTAATGTGCTTCCTCAAGTACTATGAGTCATTCTTGCAAATTATTGAACCTGAGAGGAAAAGAGATTGGAATCCCAGCGTCTATCACCAAGTTGGACAGAAGAGTGGGTAACCTGGGTGAAAGGCCTAACACTTTTGATTGGCCTCTGAAGTAAGGGCAGTTTTGTGGGAATGAGCCTTTAAACCTGTGGAGTCTAATGTTAACTCCAGGTAGTAAGTGATGGAAATGAATTTTAAGACACATTGGTGTTAGAGAATTGTAGTGGTTTTGCAAGAGACACCATGTATTTGGTTGAGGAGGAAAAACAACACCTAACAGGTGGATATTTGAATGAATATTAAGCTGCATTTGCATATTACTTCATAAAAGATTGAGAGTCAGTTTTCTTTATCACAAACTAGGGGAGGGAGCCATCAGTTCTCTTCAGACCTTTATGGTGTTGTTATCTTCTAGGGCTTTAGATGGCCCAGAGAGCAGTATGAAAGGGATCTTATGTTGGCTGAATCTCCTCAAATATAAGAAGTTAAATGAGATTAACTCTTAGCCTGACTCCTCCCTTTTCCCTTAGTCTCAGTTTGTTCTCTACTGCATGTGTATAGGGAGAAGGAGGGGCTAAGGGATAGTTACACCAGGTGCCTGAGATTTGGTGAGTGGTTAAGAAGAAGGTGACCAAGGGGCCAAAGGACTTTAAGGAGAAATTAATAATACTCATTTGTAAATTCTTTAAGTCCTATGATATAAATACCTTTAATTAAATTGCTCCCCCCCCACAACTTTTGAGAGAATCTGCTCTAGTCCATGGTTGATGGGGCTTTGGAGAAAGATAGGAAAAGACATTGCCTTTTACATGTGTATAGATAAGAGGGAGAGAAGGCGACACTGGAGATCAATCTGCTGGAAGCCTTTCACCACTATTCTGTTATTTCATCCCTTTACACTGCAAGAAAATTGTAACTTGCACCAGATCTGAGAATCTCAAAGCTCCGCAATAGTAGATTTCTACTCTAGCTACAACCATCTGGTTCCTGCCCTCATCCCCTTCTTCTGCATAGAGATAATTTCAACAAATTAAAAGAAAAAAAGGCAACAAAATAGCATTGCCCTGTTTCCATGCCATATTTCTTGTAGGAAGTGGGAGAGAGAAGAAAACTGAGGAATAAACGAGACAAATGTAATGCCACATCTAAAGGACTATAGACTTGGACACCTGCTGGGGTATTATGTGGAAATTGTCATTTGCAGGTGCCCCTTGGCCTTGACTGCCAAGGACAAGGTTAAAGTCCAGTTGGAAATCTCAAAAGCAAGGGCACATTTTTCTGGTTATTCAGATCCAATTTTGACATATCTCTGACAACAGGTTCCCTAGGAGGCGTATGGCTTTGACAAGGGTCACGTCCTAGATTCACCAATATAAGATACACCTTACATTCCATGTTCTCTCTGTGGAAGTAGAAGAGAAATCATTTTAATTTAATCTTTAAAAAAGAATACTCTGAGAGAATATCAGTTTAGAGTGAACATGAACCACTGACACATTTCTTCACATTGGTGCTATGAGGAATCATGTTGAGATCCATGAATGAACAACTCAAACTCGTCAGGGCTCTCATGAAAGGAGATATTGGGAGGCAGATTTCATTTAGAAATACAGTTCAAGAGGGTGAAAAACAATGAAAAGGGCCTTATCTGAGTTGATATATGACAGGCAGAGAAAAATACATTAAGATGCTGAATTCCACAGGAGGCTGAGGCAGAAGGATTGGAAATTCAAAGCCAGCCTCAGCAAAAGCAAGGCACTAAGCAACTCAGTGAGACCCTGTCCCTAAACAAAATACAAAAAAGGGCTGGTGATGTGGCTCAGTGGTTGAGTGCCCCTGAGTTCAATCCTGGTATCCCCAAATCCCTGAAAAAAAAAAAAGAAAGATAGAAAGGAAGAAAGATGCTGAGTTCTAGAAGCTGGGGACATCTGAAATGAATGATCAAGTTCTTTTCTGTAAATGTCAATAGATAAGATATTAAGTTATTGTGAAGAATTTAGTGAATAAATTATCTACTAAATGATTCATTTCTACTAAAAATAAGGAATCCAATATGTTGGGAGCATTTATTTATTAATTTCACAAATATTTGTGAGTTTTTAGTAGGGACACATCCAGGTTTTATTGTTCCTGGAACTTTTGCAATTTATGGGCCTTTCTTTAAGAAAAAGAATTCAACAATTTAAATACAAAACTAGATATATGGTCTTAGAAGAAGTCTGTGCAAGTGAGGTTCCCTGAAGCTTAAGCTTCATTATCTTCATGTAAATTTCCACCTTTGGTATCTCACATATGCACACCCTGCTCAGTTTTTCCTCCTTTTCTGATAATAACATGTTAAATTTCCTTTGAGAAATTAGTCTTCTCTCATTTTTTGCTCACATGGCTCTGTGAGTGGGCATATGACTCAGGTTTGGCCAATAAGATCACTGCATCCCAATAGCCACAGTGATTGGTTTAATAAGGGATAGGAAATCTAAAGTGGACCAATGAGGTTTAGCCTTGAGACTTTTTCCTGAACTATCAGGTCAAAACACATGACACTGTCATTATTCAACCATTTTTGAACTATAAAACCTGAGATAGGTATTGAAGTATAGGTAGGATCTGGACAGATGTGTGTGAGAGCTTTTCAGAGGTTGGCTAATGGCGGGAACAAAGGCACAAGAAGGGAGGGCATGAGGAGTGTGACCTGAACTGAAAGTAAAGAAGAAGGGCTCAGGTGAACATGTTTTGGGTGAGGTCAATCATGTAGGATAAATAGTCTGGTTCCTTTGGTTTAAGAAAGGAAGGAAGACGTTAGCAATAGAGAAAACCCTACAATTTTCTTTGGATGACAAAAATGTGTATGAATTGACTATACGTTGGGAAACAGATATACCCAAGCACTAATCTGATGTCTACCGTGATCTTCCTACACTTTTGCTGAAGTGGACTTTTTTGAGTCTGAATTCCAGTGTTCTCAGAAATCAATGATATAACTTAGAGGCAGATGGGAGTTAATAGTAGCTAAGAATGGCATGTTTCACGTTACTTACAGTTTTTAGAACAAAACAGATTTTGTCCTAATGCTGGACTTGAGACAAATCATGGGGAAAAACAAGACAATTATGGTTTCTTGATTAAGTGAATTAACAAGATGCAAGTGACGTTTTAAGAAAATTAATTTGGCAGTGATATGTAGCATGGATTGGAATAAAGAGATTTTTAAAAAGCCATTTATTTAGCTATTATAATAAACCAAGCAGAGGAGCAACCCTGCTGTGCTGGTAAGAACCACGGAGATATTTAAGAGGGTTTTAAGGTCAAAGAATTAACCCACAGCAGGACTAACTGAAAAATATCTGAACTATTCAAGGTAAAACAAACAAACAAACAAAATAGCAATAGATATTTCAATCTCCCACGGAAATAACAAAACGCATTGACAATTATCCCTGAAATTTGCATCTCGCCCTGGCTTGATAGAGGCTTTTCTGCCTGATATGTATCCATGACAAGTACCCATTAGTTCACCCTCCATTCTGCCTTGTCTGTGAATTTTACTGAAACCTCCTGCAATTGGACTAGTTCTTTTTCTCTAAACACAGCTCCAACTTAAACCTAATCCATAGCACACCATCCCAGACACATTATTCACTACTTTGCTGAACCTATTTCCTTCTTCTGACCTCACCAATCCTGTCTGCAATGGTCACTCTTCCAGCAAAATCTGGTTCCTTTAGGGACACTTGTGGCCCTGCCAAGTGTGCTGAAGGAACACTGCAGGGGACAGACTGTGTCTGTAGAACTAGCTCCTTAACTGTCCTTTGACCCATCAGTGCCCTGGCTCATTTTGGCCATTTTATTTCCTACCTTTGTTTCATTCTCTGGTTCATCTTTACTTCTCTCTTCCATGGTTCATACAATGCATACATATCTTTTCCTTGCTTTAAAAAATTACATTTCAGAAAAGGAGAAAGTCCTTTTTGACCATAATTCCAGTCTCATTCTTACCCTGCCTCCTCAGATATAATTCTTATAAGTTTACTATGTAAATCTTATATTAGGTAAATATACTTATATCTTCCTGGGAAAACTGCATAGTGTTTTGGTGTTGTTTATGTATGTCTGTTTTATAGAAAAGATATATTCTATATCATTTTGTATCATACCTTTTCTCTTTCGTCTCACCTTTCTTCTCATCTTCTCTTCTTCAGGAGGCTTTTGTATTGGTGCTCATGTATCTCAATCTTGGACTTTTGTACAATGTTCTAGAATAATAAATATATTATAGTTTACTAAACCATTTCCTGAGTTGGCACATTTAGATTATTTCCAATGTTTTAATATTATTAATAAGGTTGCAATGAAATTCTTAAGACAACTTTTTTCTTCATATAAGGGTGTATAATTCAAAAGTATATATGAAGAAGTAAAATTGCTGGGTCACAGACTATGAGCATTTACATTTTAATAAGATACTTGAAATTTCTTTTCAAATTGGTTATATCAAATTACATGCATGTTGGTTATTTATGAAGGTTCTTCTTTCCTTACACGCTGGCCAGTTTGATATTATTATACTTTTAAATGTGTTCTAACTTGACTTTCCTATTTTGATGCTGTATTCTTTCTCTCTGCTTTCCAGTTTCTCTTCCCAGGCTTCTGCTGATTTCATCACTCCTAGCAGAGAATTTCTGTGACTTATACCTGGTAGCGCCCCCACCCACAACACTACCCTCTCATCCAGTATGGCCCTAAGACTCATGTTCACATGAGTAGCCATGAGTTAGTGTGGCTTATCTTGAAAAGACCAGGCTTCCAGATTGTTTACTTTTAGGGAATATAGGCAGGGCAGGGATGAGAGCAAAAAAATTAAAAGATGAATTCAAATTTCCTAATCTGAGAAATTATGAAAATGGAATTTTCTCTGATAGCATTGGACAATTGAAGATATTAGACTAGGTTATAAGTTTGAGCTAGGGATATAAATTTAGAAGTCAAAAATAAAAAGTGGTCAAAGAAGTCCAAGAATGGATATGCTTTCACAAAGGAGTAAGTATAGGAAAGAAATAAGGCAGAGGAGAAGTCAGCAGAGAAATGGAGAAGAGGTTGTCAGCACTGTTCAGAAAAAGTCACTGAATGCAGTGTCCCAGAAGCAAAGGGTGGGGTCACTTTCAAGGAGTAAGCTGTCTGTTGCCCTAAGGGTTTCAAGGAGTAAATGTCTTAGAAAAATCCACCTGGGTAAGAGGAAGTCTTTATGAAAAATTGGATATTTATAGTTGACTAGAAGGAGCAAAACTCAAATTATAAGTGAACCCTGTAGTTAAGGAAGTGGAAGAAGCAGGCAAGGTTGGCAGGTCTGAGGGCAAGGGGACACAGGATAACGTCATGGGATCAAAGTTCTGACTAGTGTGTTTGTTTCTTTAAAAGGACGCATTTGCAAAAGAAGGGAAGATCCAGTGGATAAGTAAAGGCAGACATTGCTTTAATAACAAGACATAATTATAAGGAGGAAAAGGTGTCAGAAGAGAAAAAAGAATGTGGCCCAATGTACAAATGAATGGAAATCTACTAATTTTTTATTTTTTAAAATAAGAAGAATCTTGAACAATATTCCTGAGTCCTTAACAAGAATTCAGTGTTATTGATCTCAGTTCAATACTGACAATAAAATCTAAGTTTAAGGGTCTAGGTCCTTAGAATAAGTAAATAAAATACTGAACACATAAAGGGCAGTGAAATAACTAACACCAGCAGCTGTCATTGGGGGTTGAGGCACTAGAACTCTGGAATTTTCTTTTTTCTTTAATTTGTTCTTTTTAGTTATACATGACAGTAGAGTATATTTTGACATATTTATACAAACATGGAGTACATCATCAAGAAGCATTAGAACTCATGTATTTTCAATCCAGTTACTGAAATTCTGGTGCATTAGAGAGAGGGTGATAAGGGAGATTCAGGGTCTTCTAAGGAACCGGCTCAGAACCTGGCTTGCGTCTTTTCTCTTCAGCTGATTTCTACCACTTATTTCAACAACCTGTTCTAGCATCTAATAAACCTTGTAGTACGGACATTTCTTCTTCATGTATATTTTAAATTTCTCCTTGGAGAATTTCCTTAGTAAATATAAGAAATTATGAGTTGGACTTGAGATAGACAGATGAGTTCATATAAAAATTGTTTTTTCAAAATGATGGTATAACTAAGTCTTTTTTCATTTTTATTTGTTCTTTATAGATATACATGACAGTAGAGTGTATTTTGACATATTGTACATACATGGAGTATAAATTCCCATTCTTATGGTTGTACATCATGTGCAGTTATACTTATTATGTATTCATATATGAACATAGGAAAGTTATGTCCAATTCATTCTGTTTTTCCCATTCTCACCTCCTCCCTTCCCTACATTCCGTTTGTCTAATTCAGTGAACTTCTATTCTCCTCCCCTCCCTATTGTGTGTTAGCATCCGCCTATCAGAGAGAACATTCGGCCTTTGTTTTTTTGCGGGGAGATTGGCTTATTTTACTTGGCATGGTAGTCTTCAGTTCCATCCATTTACTGGCAAAAATCATGATTTTATTCATCTTTAGAGCTGAGTAATATTCCATTGTGTATATATACCATATTTTCTTTATCTATTCATCTGTTGAAGGGTACCTAATTTGCTTTCATAGCTTAGCTATTATGAATGGAGCTGTATAGCTAAGTCTTTTAAATTCTGACTGTAATGGGAAGAAAACTAGGTTGGAGAGAGTGTTACTTAGCTCCAAGGCATGGAGGATCTATGGTTTCTCCTCCCTGAGGGAACTGGGAAATAAAGGGGGACTTCTAGGGGACTGAGAGATGGAGTGTTCAGCATCAGGCTAGGATTGATTCCAGCCCCTTCTGTTTGATTCATTCTGTCCTCTCTCCATTTCTGGAAATTGGAAGGACTTATCTGATGTCTCTGTTCTGGTAGTCTGGCAGAAGTAGAGTGTGTCTGACTTCCAACTTGGCAGCGGATGCAGCCACAGTACTTCTGGCTTTTTCGAAACTGCCAGTTCAGAGTCCACCAGCTCTACTGATTTGTTTCATGACCATAGGTAAAATGAGGCCATTATCCTCTTGATAGTAATACTTGCATCCTTAAAGATTCATATGATGTCACTTTTCAGGTTTTTTTCCTTCCAGGTGAAAGTAATTTAGTTCCTTTCCCCTTCCTTGGAGATGTGCATAATCATTTTCATTATTTCCAAATATTTGAAACTATTCTTGAGAAGGTCTCTAATAATACCATGATTGAAGTAAAAGTAACTTTGTTGTAATTTCATAGTATATCTAACTAATACCTTGAGGCTCTAATTACTATTTTTAAAAGTAAATGACTATTCTAATAATTTGTATTGACTTTGTCATCTGAGAGACAGATATAAAATGTTTGTATTTTATATAACAACAGTAGTAAGAGAAAATATATAATAATATGCTTTTAGACCTGGTCTAAAACAAGATATGAAATAAATAAAACAGAAATATATACCAATTAATACAGAAAATTCAGAAGGAAAGACCTTTGTTTGATATTACCTGATTGTTTTGTGTGCATTTAAAGGAGCTAATAACTTCTCCTTTTTATAAATCTAATCCTTCTTGTTACTCTATAGTTATATCTGCAATAAAAATTATGAAGAAGTTCTTAGATATGTAGACTGAGAAGTACTAGACATCGGGAGAATGTTATGTGAATGTGGTGCAGCCCAGGAATATATTGAATGATTGATAGATAATAATTCTTTATCAGGCTAAAAGACAATTGATTACAATGAATTCATTATAATGCTGAAAGTTATTTTAGTGTTTTTATAATAAACTCAGATCATCATTAACAAAATTTGATTGAATATTTGGTGTCTTCGGGACATTAAGTTATATAACAGGGAATCCAATAAGTCAGATGACATAGTTCCCACTTTTTAGAGCCATAAAAACAGATATCTAAGATGCAAATATTAAATGTCATAATTCATGCCTGCTTATGAGGCCTAATAATCCAGGTGAAAAATGGGTCCAGATAGGACTGGGACAAGAAGAATTGACGGTTGTTGGGGAACTAACTGTCCATTATGCTTTGTCCAAAAAGACAGGACAAAATTGACATGATTCATATCAGTTTGAATAGCAAGTGAGGTGTAATCTTGTTGGAGATTTTTTTGTTGTTCAAAAAACTTGACTCATGTTACCATGAGCTGGGTGCTGGGAAGATATTGGTCAAAAGATACAAAATTTTAGTTAGGAGGAATGAGTTCAAGAGATCCACTACAGAACATGGTGACTGTAGTTAGTAATGTATTCTCAAAAATGGCTAAGGGAGTAGATTTTAAATATTTTCATGTAAAAAATGATTAAGTATGTGAGACATTGATGCTAATTAATTTGATTTAACCATTCTACAATGTACATACATTTTGAAACATCATGTTGTACTTGATAAACTTATGTAATTTTTGTCAATTGAGAAAAATAAATAAATTAGGGAAAAATTAGAAAAAAATCAAAATTGAGGAACATTCTACAAAACCTGACTAATGTTTTTCAAAAGAATCATGATCACGAACAACAAAAGACTGAGAAACTGATAAAGATTGGAAGAGACTCATGAGACATCATGACTAAATCCAATATGGTATCCTTGATTGGATCCTATATCAGATAAAGGTCATTTTTGAATAATTTGTGAACTTGAGAATCTGTACTTTGGTTAATGGTAGCATACCAAAGTTAATTTTTTCATTTTGATAACTACTATGGTTATGTAAGAGGCTAACATTGGAGGAGTTGGGCAAAGGGTTTGCATGAACTTTCTGTGCTATTTTTACAACTTTTCCATAAGTCTAAAATTATTCCAAAATAAAAAGCCTATTTAAGAAAACATATATCTACTACATGCTAATTGCTGGGGATACAAAATAAGAAAGATCTTTGCCTATGAGGAACTTACAGTAACAGAAATAGAAATGGCAAGAAACATATGTAGGGTGACAGAATCTTCTGTGAGAGGAGTCTGTTGGCAGTGAGTCTCCCAGCAGACAGGGGAGCAGGGCAATAGGCTAACAAGAGCTCAGCAAGGTTCTGAGATCACAGAGGCTGGGATTTGATGACAGCTGAGGTAAAATGCAAAGCAGAAGTTCAGTGATATGGATCATGCCAAAACTCTTGGGAACAGAGAAAGTTTGCAATTCAATGACCTCATTGATATACAAACTCATCCACATCAGGCTTCTAGCTTTTGGCAACAAGACTGGTTTTAAATCTAGAGTATTCTTGTGTATTACCTGACTCAGAGAAGAGAAGGGAACTAGGAGTGGAGCTGTGTTGACTCCTGATTGTGGTTGGGGAATGAAGAGCTTACATTTGGTTACTAAATGAGTAGTGGGTCAGTACAAAAGATTCAAAGAGAGAGCTCATTGCTGAAGTTGTTAAAAAAAGAAAAGTTTTCAGGGAGAGATAAAATATGAAGTGGATCTGGAAGAAAAGAGGAGGGAGGTGGGACTTAGATAAGGAAAAAGAGCGGGAAAAGCAGTAAAAATGGGGGAATTGGTATGAACAAAAGCATAAGAGAAGGGTTCAAATGAACATACTATTTTTAGGGAAAGATAAGTATATCTTTTTGGCTGGATCAGAGAGTTTATATAAGTAAATAATAATTAAGAAGATTGGGAAATGGTTTGGAGCCAGGTTATAATAGATCTGGAAGTATCAGGCTGTTTTGGGCTTCGTCCTATAAAAAAAAGAGAAACTGATTTTTTAAATTATTTTGAAAGAGAAAGTTTAGCAATGTTTTGAGAAATGTCAGTGTATAGAATGGATCGAGATCAGGGTGAGAAAGATTATTACCTTAAAATAAGGAAACCTGGAATGAAAACGCAGGGGGTAGGGGAAGGGGGGATTGAGAAAGATACTAGAAAGGAAGACTTGGAAGACTTTGAATGATGGAAAAAATATGTATGTTTTCAGAGTTTCCTATTTATGAGGTTGAATTTCTCCTGAGATCAAAATTCAGTATTAGCTGGATGTAGATGTGTTTAATTGAGGTGACAATGAGACTTCTTAGGGAAATAATAGTCCTGTAGATAATTATATTTACCACATTTGAAATTCAGTAAAGAGGGCTTGAAATGTATGTCTGAGGATCTTTCTGGTAAAAGTGAAAGTTTAAGCACTTAATAGAGGATTCTTCAAGAGAATGCATAGAAGAGTGATTGTCAACCCAGGCTACATGTCATTGTCATTGGTGCGGTGGGCAGCTCTTACTTCTGCCTGCCTTCCCTGTTGTGGTAACAGAACACCTCCTTTCATTTTAAGAGCTGCCTCCCTTCTTTCCATATAATTTTGGCCAGAGGGTCTACAATTATGGGATCCCACTTCCCACACCATAAAGGAAGGCCTGCAACTCAGGCAGGACAATCATATCCCTTAGATATGGAGGCTCATCCAAGGGTAGGGACACAACTGAGTGTCCTTTATTATTTAATATGTAGACCAAGGTAAAGAGGGCCTAACTCTTCTCTCTGGAATCACTAGCTATGCAGATGATGGGAGGAAGAAACTTCTTGTAGGCTCTCTTTTCCACAGTATAAAAGTCTGCCTACCGATGAAGCCAAGAGAAAGAGACAGGGCCTTACTGCCATCCTTTGGATCCCTAGAACCAAATATTCCTAAATTTAGTCCTATCACAGGTCTGTGAGCATGGCCAGCAAGCCAATCTAAGGCTTGGGATAGGGGAGGAGCACTGATGAGGCTGTTGAATCAGTTGCCTGAGTCACCTTGTTCATTTGGCTGTTTAGATCTTAATTCAGGACTACGTAAGTGATTACATGACAAGGATCTTACAAACACATTGTACCAATGTCAGTTTTCTGATCTTGATATTGTACTATGGTTACATAAGATGTAACTTTTGGGGGGAAACTGGGCGAAGGTACACAATCTCTTTCTGTACAATATGTTTAACTACTTGGAAATCAATACTTAAAAAAATTTAAATTTCTATTTATAAGACATGTAAATATAAAGACAAGTTGGAAGTTAAAAGATAAGAAAATACATTCCATGCATAGATACATTCATATCAGACTTTAAAATAAAATGCATTAATGTAAGATAATGAGAGTAACTCCATGGTGGGAAAATTTTTTTTTTATTGGATAGAATGCTACTTAATAACACAATCTCAAAATACAGGGAAGTAAAAACTGACTTAGTTAAAAGGAGAAATAAACAAATCTACAATTAAAATATGAGATTTCACCATACATTTTCCAATAATTATAGGTAAAATTGTTAAAAACTTAACAACAATGAAAATCTGAAAGGACAATAAATTGACATATGTCCAGGTTCTACAACTATAGAATGTGTATATTTAGGACAATTAGTTCCATTCTTGACCATAAAGTAATTCTCAACAATTTTCAGAAGTTTAGAAAAATACAAATTTCACTCTTGATTACAAGACAGAAATTGTAAGCAATTAGAAAATACTTTATGTTTGGAAATTTAGAAAACACATTTATAAATTGTTAAATAACTTATAATGGAAATTTAAAAATATTTATATTAAGTGATATGAAAATACTATATATCAAAACTTATTTGACCATCTAAAGTAGTAGTTAGAGGGTGATTTAAAACCATAAGTGTTTATATAAGAACAGAAGGGCTAAATTAATGACCTAGGTATCAACTCAAGATGCTGGAGTTATAATAGCAGAGGGAAAAAAAGCTCAAAGAAAATATTAGGAAGAAAATAATAAATATAACAATAGTAGTTAATGAAATGATAAATAAAATGACAATAGAAAGGGTCAATAAGACAAAGTTGGTTTTTGAAATTGATATATTTGACAAACCTGGCAAACTTGAGAAGGCATGTAGAAACAACATTAGGGACTTAAAAAGGAGCACCATCTTTGCAGATATTAGACATAAAGACAGTAAGAATATATTATGAAACATTTTATGCCAATACACTCCAAAATTAGATGACATGGAAAAATTCTTTGAAAAATTTATTTTAAGACATTAAGACAGAATTTTTTTTCACAAAGAAAATATACAAACCACAGATGGCTTTAAAGGCAAGTTTTACCAAACAGTGAGGCAAAGAATAATTCCAACCTTACACAAACTATTCCAAAATATACAGAGGAAATAGTCCTGACTTAACTTATAACACCAGCATAATTTTGACAAAGATAGTACAGGAAAGAAAATTATAGTTCACTTTCACTCATTAATATATATACAAAAATCCTAAACAAAACAAAGCAATCAAAATCTGTATGTAAAAATACCGATACAACATTGCCAATTTGGCTTTATTCCTTGTATGAAAGATTAATTTAAGAAAACAATAAGTATAACTTAATATTATCAGCTTAAAGAAGAAAAATCATATGACAATTTACTAGATAAAACAGTTGATAAAAATTGATAGCAATTCAATATTAACACTCTGAACAACCTAGGAAATAGAAGTAAAATCACTGAATGTTATAAAGAGTATCTACAAAATCTTAGAGTAAACTTTATCTATAGTGTTGAAACACTGAAGACATTACCTTTAAGATCTGTAAAACTACAAGAGTTGCCTGTCATAACTACTTGCATTGTATTAGGTATACTTACCTATCATGATAATATAAGAAAAAATAAGAATAAGAATTGGGAAGGAATTATTCTATGTATGTATTTGCATAATCTATCTACAAATACATTTCTAAAGGTAAAAGAAAAGACATGCTCATAGTTAAGAAATTAGAAGAAAATAGAATAAAAAGAAAATAACCATCATAATCTTAATATCCAGAAGCAACCAGAGGCAGTATGTTGGTATATTTTCTTTCAATCTTTTTTATATGGTTTTTAAAATCATAGAAATGTAAATGTTCTGTGGCTTTAAAAACCACATAAATGTTAAGACACTTAATGTGTGCAGTTTTATAGCCTTGCTTTTCGCTTCAATCTCACATTTTTGCTTATCATTTAAAATTGTTTAGAAAGTCATTTTATTGACTGTAATATTCTCTTGTATAGATGACAATAATAATTTATTTTTACAGATGTTTAGGGAGTTTTCAAATGTTTCTACTGTAAATACCCTAATAATAGAGGTCTTTGTCTTCATTTTACATATGTCTACAGGAAACGTTTTAAAAATGGAACCTACCTTTAAGAACATATGGGGCTGGGGATATAGCTCAGTTGGTAGAGTGCTTGCCTCACATGCATAAGGCCCTGGGTTCAATCCCCAGCACCATACACACACACACACACACACACACACACACACACACAAAGTCTATATGGATGTTCAAAAACTTGTAATATTCCCCAATTGATCTCCAGGCTATGTCAAATTAATTAAACCAGAAGCATCAGATTTGTTACGTTTCCAACTCATTAACCCTAACAATCACTTAATATATCATTTTAATTTATCTTTGCTAATGAGGTAGTTAAGAATATGTTGTCCCACAATATGCTGCTTTGGCATAGCAACTATCTTGGATTAAAGGCACTTGAAAAAACAGCAGGTGCAAGATCACGCTGATTTTCATTTTGTGTCTTAAGAGCAGGAGATGAAATTTCCATGTGAAAGAAGTCTTCTCTACACCAAAAGGAAAATCACATTTTTTATCATCGAGGATGAAAGTTTGAAGACGGATATCTGTACAAATAAGCCTTGTTAAACTCTTACTTTAGCCTGAGCTCCTTTACCTTATCACATTTCACAAACAAGTGCTCTCCATGCAATTCAGTATATAAATGATTGACTAACTGCTCTTTGCATCTTCATATCCTTATGAGGACTCCTGTGTTACATAAAAACTATATTAAGTACATTTTGCATGCATTTCTCCTGCCACTCTATCTTTTATTAGGCTAGCTGGTAGCCTAGGAAGATGGAGGTGGAGTTTTGCCTCCCCTATACTATTTTGATAATACTCATTTTTAAGTAGAGCAGGTTTACAGAAAATTAAAAAGAAGGTAGAGAGATTTTCCATATACCCACTGTGCCCATATGTGTAATTTTCCCCTTTATCAACTCTCTCATCAGAAGGGCATATTGCCTATAAGAGATGGACCTAAAATATAAGAATTTTCATTCTATCTTGGTATTTTCTTGATTACTAGTGAAGATGAACATTTTTCATGTTTCTGGTCCACTCATGTATATTGTGTATGTTTTCATTGTCTTTTCCTGTTCATCTATGGTAGTTCAATTATCTTAATGATTTTAAGAAATGGTTAAATTCTGATTATAGTAAGAATATTACCATTTTTTATACCTGCAGTAAACTGTTCCTATTTTGATTTTTTGCTTTCCATGTACAAATAACAATTTTTATTTTTTTATGAAAAAATGTACAATAAGAAAAACTGGTCATTAAATTTTATTATGCATTTCTCTTTTTTAGTGAAATGATTTTTTTATAATCCAGGGGAATTGAGAATTTTTATAATATCATACATATACAGTAAGAGAGAAAAAGTAAAGGCTGGCTGAGTTGGCAGTCTTTTTTAATATTCTAGTCACTTTGTAATATGAAGGATGAGAGAAGTGTATACAATCCTGTGTTTAACCTTTTAAATCAGGTGCAGTAATTACTACCAAACGGAAGTGGCCAATTCAATGTTCCTATTTCTGGTCAATGATAGCAGTCATTTTCCCAAGGGCTGTATGAAGAGTGTGTGTACATGAAGATACAGAGAACGTTTTATTTTTTTTCTCTTGAGAACAAAATTCTCACTTAGAAATTTTTTTAAAAAAATTTCATTCTCTTAACTAATAGGCTTTAAATAATCCACTTATTTATTAAAGACATAATTGTGTTTCCTTTAGAGAGATTAAAGGAATATTGAAGAATTCCTATTGATATATTTATATGTTACTTTCTCAGTTTTTGTCACTATTACTTCCTATTAAGAATTGTTCCTAAAATTTATAAAATTATCAAAACCAATAAGTTTTCCTAAATACAAGGCCAAGAATTCACCTCCAATTCAACTTTCCATCTTTACCGTATTGTCATGTTTCATTCAACTGACCTCAAAGACAAAAGAATATCACCAGAAAAAGATAGAATACAAATAATATAAAATTAACAACAGAAATATCCTGCAAATTAAAATTTAAACATATGAAGTCTTCTCCAATATCAGATTCCCTTGGGGAAGGTTAAACTCTTCCTCCATGTAAATGCTTGGAGTAATTAGAAGTAAATCCCTTCTAGTTTTTATTCTTCCTCTAAAATGGGAGTAGCTTTTTTATATTACTCTCTCAAAGCTCTCATCTCTGTATATAGTACACTGGAAAAAGTCATTATATTCCAGGTAAAAATAAATAAAAAGAGACCTACATTCACACACATGCTGGCAAAATTTTCAAATATCAGGATAAAGAAAAAACTCTCAAGCACAAATGTAGGTAAAATAGATAAATTTCAAAATAACAAAAATCAGACTAATCTCGGATTTCTTCTTTGCAATATTAAATACCAAAGGACAATGAGCAAAGACTATAGAGTCATAATGAAAAAAATTTGTAATTTCTAAATTTTCATATCCAATTAAGCTATCTTATAAATAAGAAAGTAAAAGATATTTTCTTAAAGGAAATAACATATATTCTTGATAAAATTATTGATAGTTGAAGCAGAATTGAGCTCAAGAGGGCAAAGTATAAAAAACAAAGGTACATATGATTTAATTGTGGTCATACTGGGTTACATAGTCTTGAAAGAGCCAATATGCGGTATAAATATAACACACAAAAATAATCTAATGCTGTGGATGTTTCTTAATGGTAGAGTGCCAAGAAGGCTCAAGGCCCTGGGTTAAATCCCCAGAACTTAAAAAAAAATTAATCTAGGGCTGGGGTTGTAGCTCAGCGGTAGAGTGCTTGCCTCGCATCCATGAGGCACTGGGTTCCATCCTCAGCATCACACAAAAATAAAGATATTTGTGTCCATCTACAACTAAAAAAAATTTAAAAATTAATCTATATCTTAAGTCATTGACTTCATTAATGAAAGAACTATGAATGTAAAAAGAATGGGTGTGAATCAATGTTTATAGCAGCACAATTCACATTAGCCAAGCTATGAAACAAATATAGGTGCTCTTCAACAGATGAATGGATACAGAAAATGTGGTAGACATACACAATGGACTATTACTCAGCCATAAAGAAGAATGATATTATGGCATTTGCTTGTAAATGGATGGAACTAGAGACTATCACGCTAAGTGAAATAACAGTCCCCAAAAGTCAAAGGTTGAATGTTTTCTCTGATATGTGAAAGCTAATCCAAAATAATGGGGAATATAAAAAGAAGTAGAAAAAGATCAGTGGATTAGTTGAAGGGGAATGAAGGGAAGGGAGGAAGGATGGGAGAAGGAAAGAACATTGGAATGAATATGACCTAATTTTCCTATGTATGTATATGAATATACTGCAGTGAATCTCACCATAATGTATATACACAAGACACTAATTTTAGAAAAATCTATGAGTAAATAGCAGAAAGATCAGGTGAGTAGTGGGGAAGGAAATGGGGAGGAAGGAAGTAAGAGAATGGAGAAGTATTGGGAACTGAATTAGAACAAATTATATTTCTTATAATTTTGTCAAAGTGAATTTTAATGTTACATATAACTAAAAAGAACAAGGAATTAAAAAAAAAAGAATGAGTGTGAGCACTGAAAACAGCCCAAACAAAGCTAGATGTGAGCAATAGCGGTATACCTGTTTTTTAATTTATTTTGAAAATGAAGTTATATGATATAAAAATAGAAACACAATGATAATGTAAATCTCAAATCTCAGACATTGTTATGAAAAACTGATAATCAGGGAGCAGGAAGGAATGGAATTAAAATGTGCTACAATAATGGCATACCAAAAGAGAGGGGAATAGTATTTAAACACTGATGTTGCTTAGAATTGCTGATGCATGGTAATAATGAAAAACAGACCACTTTTAAGTTGGTTTTATGCTCATTTTCCACTTTCTGTATCCTTAAAAGTGTATAAAGATTCCCTTTTCTCCATATCTTTGACAAAATTTATTATCTTTTGTCCTTTTGATAATGGCCAACTGAATGATGTAATATCTCATTATGGTTCTAATTTGCATTTATCTGATGCTTAGGGGTACTGAACATTTTTTTAAATATATGTGTTGACCATTTGTGTTGTCTTCCTTTGAAATATTAAATTTCTGAACTCATTCAGACGGTTCCCATTGATCATGCTCTACTCTTATGATATAGGTCCCAAATAGGAAATTTAAGAAAGCAGTATAAGGTAATGCCTTTAAAGGGATCATTAATGGAATTTAAGAGAATTTCCAAGCATGGAACCATTTAAAGAGGAGGAGGGCAAACTTCTAGTAAGTGACTGTAGTTAAATAGTTACGTGAATAATACCACATATAGTTTATAACAGGATATGTAAAAATGTGATAAAGAAATTGGAAAACATCTGAATAGAAGGTAGGGGGGGATTTTTTCCTCCAAAAACTGCAATGGGAAGGGGTAAGAATTGAAAAGTTGTGGACTGGCCTGAGAAGGGCTTGACTTGATGGTTCCTCCAAGCACCAATGCTAGTGAGTTAGAAAACTAAAGATGTAAACCACAGTCTTATCAATTTGAGGTGCCAGATACTTGGAAATTTAAAGAGAAAATTTTTAGTGGGATAATAACAAAGATCAAGATGTGAAATCTGAGTATAAACTCTGCCTGTATTTCTAAACTACTCACATATGGAGTAAATTCCAAGGTAGACAGCAAAAAGCAGGCAGAGATGTGAAAAGTAGAGAAAAAAGTAAAGGATGAGAGATGTTAGTTTGCTTCTTGTTTTTCTTTCTTCCTTTCTTTTTTAACTGAGTGCATTGTCCCAATAGCACGAAGTTTAGGCAGGATAAAGCTGAAAACTAAGGGCTTGAAGTGTCAAAAGACTGAGCCAGAGGATGGCAGAATACCTTGAATTTGGGGAGTGGAATCCCTAGAAACCAGGAAAGGCTAGGATAAGCTCTCAAATGTGAGAGCTGTCCAAATCCTTGGGTGACTATTACATCACATAGGCACAGGGGGTCACCAGTAGCCAGGTTAAGTAATCTGGCAATAACTACAAGTCATAAGATTAGAACACAGATGTCAGTAGTTGCCTAACACAGGCAAGAAAACATTCACAATTTGAATCCAAGCAAGTAGACTATCCAGTAAAAGAACAACAATGTTCAGAAAAAAAATACTTGATGTCAAAAAAAGAAAGAAAAAAAGAACAACAATAAACAACAGGCAAACACAGATAAACCAGATAAACATGTCCAGAAAAGCACAACAGAACTTGAAGATACCACAACATATTATATGTCTAGTTTCCAATCAAATATTATTGGACATGCAAAGAAACAGAATGAAAGAGTGACCTATACTCAGAAAAAAATAAGAGTCAATGAAAAATGGCTCCAACTGAGCTCAGATGTTGATTTAGCAGAGAACAAGACTTCAAAGCAACTATTATAAAAAATTTCATGGAATTAAAGAAAAATATGTTCCATAAACTGAATGATCTTGGTCAACATTTTTTGACAATTCTAGTCCTTTCCTATTCCATATAAATTTTAGGATCAGCTTTTCAATTTCTGCAAAATTCTCCTTCATGGGAATTTTGATAGGGATTGTGTTAAATTTATAGATCCATTTGGAGAGAATTGACATCTTAATATAATACCAAGAATTCAAATCCATGAATATAAAATACATCTCCATATAAAACTTCTCTTAATTTTTCTTAGCAATGTTTATAATTTTTGGTATACAAGGCAGACACTTCTTTTAAAATTTTTCCTAAGTATTCTGCTCTTTTTTTCTGCTATTGTGAGTAGAATTTTCTTAATTTCTTTTTTGAATATGTCTTTGGTAATATAAAGAAATAAGATTGATTTTTGTAAATTGATTTTGTATCCTATGATTTTGCTGAACTCCTTTATTATTTAAATGCTGTTTTAACTGTAAAAATAAATATTTAATTTTAAAACAGTTTTGGATTTACAGAAATATTGTGAGGAGAGAGCATTTTTATTTACCCCACTTAAACAGAATTTTTACAGGACAATTTATTTTGACATAATTGTAGAAGCATGGAATATAATTTGTTCTAATTCAGTCCCCAGCACTTCCCCTTCCCATCCCTTCCTTCCACCCCCCATTCTCTCCCCTCTACTCCATTGATCTTTCTGCTATTTACTTTTATTTATTTATTTATTTATTTATTTATTTATTTATTTAGTATCTTTTGGATGTACATGATGGTGAGATTCAGATGATGTATATATATATATACACACACACATAAGAATGTTAGGTCAGACTCATTCCACTGCCTTTCCCTATCTCACCTCTCCTCCCTTCCCTTCATTCTCCTTTGTCTACTCCACTGATAAAAATGTCAGTGTTGGGCCAACATTTTCTTCTAGCATGTTCAGTGTTACCGGTCTAATTCCTAGCTCTTTGATCCACTTTGAGTTTTGTGCACGGTAATAGTAGAATTTCATTCTATTACACATGAATTTCCAGTTTTTCCAGCATCATTTGTTGAGAGGCTTTTTTCCAATGTATGTTTTTGTACCTTTGTCTGGTATGAGGTAACTATATTTATGTAGGTTTATCTCTATGTCTTCTATTCTGTTCCACTGGTCTTCATGACTGTACCATGCTGTTTTTGTTATTATATCTCTGTAGTATAATTTGAGGTCTGGTATTGTGATGCCTCCTGCTCTGCTTTTCTCATGAAGGATTGCTTTGGTTATTCTAGGCCTCTTATTTTACCAAATGAATTTCATGATTGCCTTTTCTATTTCTGTGAAGAATGTCATTGGGAATTTTGATGGGAATTGTATTGAATCTCTATAGCACTTTTGGTAGTGTGGCCATTTTGGTAATATTAATTCTGCCTATCCAAGAACATGGGAGGTCTTTCCATCTTCTAAGGTCTTCTTCAATTACTTTCTTTAGTTTTCTATAGTTTTCATTGTAGAAGTTCTTCAACTTTTTTGTTAGACAGACTCCCAAGTATTTTATTTTAGATGCTATTGTGAATGGGGTAGTTCCTCTAATTTCTTTTTTAGCAGATTAATCATTGATATATAGGAATGTGGTTGATTTCAGGGTGTTGACTTTGTATCCTGCTACTTTGTTGAATTCATTTATGAGTTATGGGAGTCTTCTGGTGGAGTTTTAGGATCAAGTTGTTGGTAAACATAATTTGAGCTCTTCTTTTCCTGTTTGTATCTGTTTAATTTCCTTCTCTTGCCTAATTGCTCTGGCTACAGTTTCAGGGCTATGTTGAATAGGAGTGGGCATTCCTGTCTTATTCCAATTTTTAGAGGGAATGCTTTCAGTTTTTCTCCATTTAGAATGATGTTGACCTGGGCTTTGTCATACATAGCCTTTAAAGGTTGAGGTAAGTTCCTTCTTTCCCTAGTTTTCTAGTGTTTTAAACATGAATGGGTGTTGTCAAATGGTTTTTCTGCATCTATTAAGATAATCATGTGATCCTTGCCTTTGAGTCTATTCATGTGCTGAATTACATTTATTGATTTCCATGTGTTGAACCAGCCTTGCACCCTTGGGGTGAAACTCACTTGCTCATGGTGCATTATCTTTTTAATGTGCTTTTGTATGTGGTTTGCCAATATTTTATTAAGAATTTTTGCATGTATGTCCATCAGGGATATTGGTCTGAAGTTTCCCTTCCTTCATGTGTCTTTGTCTGGTTTGGTATCAGGATGATCCTGGCTTTGTAGAATGAGTTTGACAGAGTTCCCTCCTTTTCTATTTCATGGAGGAATTTGAGGAGGATTGGTATTAGTTCTTTGTAAGTGGGGCAGAACTGGGCTGAGGACCCATCTGATCTTTGGTCTTTTTAATTTTAGTATTGGAGTATCTTAGAATTTTCTGCATACAGAATTAAGTCACACACAAATGAAGTTTTTTCCTCTTTCTCTTCCTCTTCTTCTTCCTCCTCCATATTTTAGTTTGGATGTCTTTTTTCTTTTTTGCCTTATAAACTAACTGGGAACATCCAGTTTAATGCTGAATAGGACTGATGAGAGTAGACATCCTTACCTTGTTCTTAAGATAATTTGTAACTTATGAAGATGCCCCCCTGTCAACTAGGAAGTTCATTTCTCTCATTGTTGAGTGTTTAATCTTGAAAGGCCATGAGATTTTGTCAAATGCTTTGTCTGTGTCTGTTGAGGTGATTGGTGATTTTTGTCATTTATTCGCTTATTTTGGTGTATTGCACTGTTTTCCCCTTTCATCTTTTCCCTCTTTCCCCTTTTCTTTTTCTTACAGTGTTTTCCAGGATGTCCAATGATCTGTTAAATGGTTATGGTGATTGGGATCAGCCTTGTCCCTTAGGGAACATACTTAAAGTTAGTTTACTATACAGAATTTCATTGTTGGCTTATCAATCTATAATAGTCATTTTCTTCAATTGTTATGAATTTTTAATACTTAATTTTATTAAAGACTTTTTGCATCATTTGCTATAATCATTTAGTTTTCTATTTCAATATATTAGTATGGTACATGGATAGATTTTCTGTTGTTAAGCCATTGTTAACATTCTCAGGATAAATCTAAACAACGTCATTTTTAAATGTACTATTGGATTTACTTATTTTTTGAAAGAAATTTTATACCCACAGTTATAAATAAAATGAGTTTACACGTCTGTAATATGGTTTTGAAATCTTGATTACACTAATCTCATGAAATAGACCGAACAACTTTGTACAACTCACTTGCTAAATATTCTTGGCTTTGGGAGGGAGAAAGCTTTGACACTATTTCAGTTTAATTTCCTTTATTTGTTCGTTTTATTTTTCTTATTTTATCAAACTTGGCACTTTGTATTCTTCTAGATGTGTCCATTTAATCAAAGTTCAGTTGAGCAAATGACCAACTGGCAATATTTCAAGGGGTTGTATGTGGCGTACTGCGACTGCCGTGGGGCCTTTGCGTACAAGGGCACTCTGGGGTATATTATTGATTGAATGGATCCCATGAGTACACAATAACGAGTATAAAATGTAATTCAACAAGAGCATTATTTTTTCACTTGCTCTATTCTCACAGTCATATCAGAGGCCATATCACAACAGAACGCTGTATTTCACAGTCATAATATTAGAGGTTATAGAAAACTACAAATGACGAATCATGAGGTAAATAGAACAACCGTGGACTTAAAAATCGTGGATTTTTAAGTAAAAGTGACATAAGGAAAGGTCATTGGGATTTTATGATAGCGACAGAAAGGGGACCTCAGGATTATGGCAAAGAATGAGATGAAATACTCTTGTACAGTCTCCTTAAAGGTAGGTCTATTTTGTTTTTGTAATCAGCGCCATGCACAAGTGCCTGGTGTAAGGATATTTATTTTAAATTAATGGATAAACGGAAGGACACCCTTCAAAAGGAACTACGGATTTGAGTGTAGAAAAGGTTTTACTTAGAGAGATCTTGAAGAATAGCCTCCTATGTCCCCGTCAAGAGTTCAGAATCCTTATAAGGATCAGAGTGAAAAATATTTAAACTACAAAATTTTAAAGAAACGAATTGTGTGTGACTACACTCCCAGAGCCATGGGTTCTGCTGGTCTGAATCCCCTCTACTGCATCCTGCGAAGGAAGAAACGAAAGGGACCTGGGTTTCCGTTAGGTCCTCAACGGCCCTGGACCATAGGATAGTGCCTCTGTGGCCCCTCTGTGGTCCCAGCCCGGTAGGGCGAGCGCAAAGGCCCCAGGGCAGTCGCAGTGCGCCACGTACAGCACGGCACGCCACGTACAGCACGCCATGGCCGCCACGTGCTGCTCACGCCCCGGGGCCCCTGGGACTTCTGGGGAGGGGCCAAGGAGGCTG
Source organism: Xerus rutilus (assembly GCA_028644305.1). Lineage (NCBI taxonomy): Eukaryota > Metazoa > Chordata > Mammalia > Rodentia > Sciuridae > Xerus > Xerus rutilus. The sequence goes on along the minus strand of CM053405.1, from coordinate 45,132,253 downwards.
AGAGAGTCGGTGTGGTTCCTTCCCTTGGAGAATGGAGGCTGCGGAGGAGGCTCCCGTGGTGGCACTGCCTCAGTCCCCGGAGCCGCCGTCTTGCCCGGGAGATATCAGCCCCAGCGACTTGACCATCCTTCATTTCAACGACGTGTATGACGTGGACCCGAGGACCGAGGAACCTGTAGGAGGCGCCGCTAGGTGTGGCCGCCATCTTCCTCATCAGATTCTGGAGGGGCAGTGTGGTGGGTGGAGTGGCCTCCGAAACTCGCCAAGACCTCCTGGAAGCTGGCAAGACTTCTCTGGCAAAGACCCTTCTGTGTGGGCTTCAGCTCCCTGCTTGCTCTAGTAGTAAATGGGGTGGTTTTCCAAGCCAGAAGATGGTGGCAGGGCTAAGGTGAAAAAAACTGGGACTAGTATCTGCGCGTGCCACCAGGGGAATGAAAACCCTTTCTTGAAATGTGCACTGTGGGAAATGCCCTTATTTAATCCAAACCTGAATTTGGGCTCAATTTTTCCACTATTTATGTGATCTTATTGAACCTATTTAATCATTTGTAAAGAGAGAATTGTTTTATTTCTCTTCAACATTAAGTGAGGTAATTTATGGAAAGCAGCTAACAGTGTTTAGCTTGGTCTAAGCAATCAGTTAGTGCCAGTTTTTAATTTCTCCCTTTTCTGTGTTATAGAATTCTCAGCTCATAGAGATATCTATTAACTACTAATTGTCAGGGACCTACATTTTTTTTTAAATATTTATTTTTTAGTTGTAGGTGGACAGAATATCTTTATTTTATTTTATGTGGTGCCGAGGATCGAACCCAGTGCCTCCCACATACTAGGCGAGCACGCTACCACTGCGCCATAACCCCAGCCCCCAGGGACCTACATTTTTTAAACACATCTTTCGCCAGGACAGCTACAAACTGGTGACCTTATAGTGATCAAGACAGAAAGGCATTTGACAGGAGTTTAAAGACTGGTAGGATGTGAATTAGGAGAGAACAATTAGGAATTGGAGTTTAGGGAACGTAGGCTTTTATAAGTTTGATTTTTTGCCCCCTTACTTGGGTAATATAAGACAAGTCACTGAAACCTTCTCTTTGGACTTTTTAAAAATTTATTTGTTCTAAGATGAGATTGGGCTCCATACCATCTAATTGCTCTCAGAGATTCAAATGGAAAATGTAGGGAAATGGGGAAATAAAATGGGTGCTAAGGTAATAAAAAGGGTAAATGTGGCACTAACGTAAAGGGATAGTGAATGTAAAACTTGGGGTCACAGAAAATGGTGAATGTTTGGTTAGCAGTTGGAGAACTAGTCTTGGTTTTTGCAGATAATAAAAAAGGTGTTAGTAACATGATCCAAGAGGTATTTTGGAAATACTAAGGGGAGATTTGGGATATAAAAGATTAGAAAATCTATTAAGAGGAGAAATAACTGAGGCTTTTTTTGTGAATATAGTTATGTCAGGTTGGGCAGTAAGAAAAGGAGCAGGTGGATTTGGGAGAGGAGACACAGGACAAGACTTGTCAATGATGTGAAATAATGTGTATATGTACATTTATATACACAGAAAGGGAAACATCAGGGGTTAGGTAGTAGAAGAGAGTGATCTACAATTGTTTTGTTGTTTAATATTGAGTAATCAAGAGCATTAAACTATTCAGGAGTAGCTAGTTTTTTGGGAATAGATGTTGGAAAGGAAAATGTTAATTTGAGATGATGATTGACTAGGTAGGTAGAAGTGAATAGTAGTATTTCTCTTTCCAGTATTTTAACCGCCTCCTGCCCCAAGTTCTTTTACACTCGTGTGGCTCTTCTGTGTCTTGGGAAGAAAACTCTATTCTTTATTTCTACATCTTCTCTGTGGAGAAGTTCATTTGTTGTAGTACAGGCCATTTGGAGGCCTACTCAGTAGTTCTTCATAAGGGTAGGCTAGTTTCTTTCTTCACTAGTGCTTTTTGCCTCTGTTTTTAGTCAAGAGTATCTATTCCAAGTCACTATAGGATGTGTAATTGGAATCACATGGAGGATCAGGCAGGAAGCTGCATATACCCTGGTCGTTAAGATTTATGGATTTGTATCAGAATGTGAACTACTCAGAAAGAACTTTGTTTTTATTATCTTGTTTTTCTCAGCACCCACATTAGTGTCTGGTATAAAGTGGGTACTAAATAAATGCTTTTTAATGGAGAAGGATGGGAAATGCTGGTACAACTGAAGTGATAGAATGGTTCTGAATGATGACTTTGTAATTTAATCAAACTATGGTGGTGGTGGTAGTGTTAATGAATGAATATTATATGTTCTTGGCCTTTTATTTTTTAAATTTTTCTAATCAGTTATACATGACAGCAGAATGCTCTTCAATTTATTGTACACAAATGGACCACAATATCTCACATCTCTGGTACACAAAGTAGGGTCACACCATTTGTGCAATCATACTTGTACTGAGGGTAATGACGGTTATTTATTTATTTCAGTAAAAGAAAGATCTTTTCTTTCTTTTTTTTTTTTGGTACTGGGGATTGAACTCAGGGGTACTTGACCACTAAGCCATGTCTCCAGCCCTATTTTGTGTTTTATTTAGAGACAGAGTCTCACTGAGTTACTTAGTGCCTCACCATTGCTGAGGCTGGCTTTGAACTCACAATTCTCCTGTCTCAACCTCCCAAAGTGCTGAGATTACAGGCGTGTGCTACAGTGCCCAGCAAAAAATCTTTTCTTTACAAAGAAACTTTATTTCATTTTTTCTGTTTTTTAAAAAATTCTTTTTAAAATATTTATTATAATTAGGTATACATGACAGCAGAATGCATTTTGATTCATTGTACACAAATGGAGCACAACGTTTCATTTCTCTGGTTGTACATGGTATAGAGTCACACCATATGTGCAGTCATATGCGTACCTAAGGCAATGGTGTCCATCCCATTCCACCATCTGTCCTGCTCCCATATCCCTTCCCCTCCCCCCCTTTGAACAAAGTTCCTACATTCTTCCCACACTCCCCCCTCATTATGGATCAGCATCCACTTATCAGAGAGAACATTCGGCCTTTGGTTTTTTGGGATTGGGTTACTTCTCTTAGCATGATATTCTCCAGTTCCATCCATTTACCTGCAAATGCCATAATTCTATTTTCTTTTATTGCTGAGTAATTCATTGTGTATATACACCACAGTTTCTTTATCCATACATCTATTGAAGGGCATCTAGGTTGGTTCCACAGTTTAGCTATTGTGAATTGAGCTGCTATAAACATTGAAGTGGCTGCTTCACTGTCATATGCTGTTTTTAAGTCCTTTGGGTATAAACTGAGGAGTGGGATCATTGGGTCAAATGATGGTTCCATTCCAAGTTTTCTAAGGAATCTCCATACTGTTTTCCAGATTTGTTGCATCAATTTGCAGTCCCATCAGCAGTGTATGAGTGTGCCTTTTTCCCCACATCCTTGCCAACACTTGCTGTTGTTTGTATTCTTGATAACTGCCATTCTGACTGGCTGGAGATGAAATCTTAGAGTAGTTTTGATTTGAATTTCTCTAATTGCTAGAGATGTTGAACATTTTTTTTCATATACTTGTTGAAGTGTCTGTTCAGATCCTTAGCCCATTTATTGATTGCGTTATTTGTTGGTTTTTTTGGGGGGAGAGTGTTAAGTTTTTTGAGTTCTTTATATATTCTAGAGATTAGTGCTCTATCTGATGTGCTTGTGGTAGAATTTTGTCCCAAAATGTAGGCTGGCTCTTCAGCTCATTGATTGTTGCTTTTGCTGAGAAGAAGCTTTTTAGTTTGAATTCATCCCACTTATTGATTCTTTATTTTATTTCTTGTGCTTCAGGAGTCTTGTTAAGGAAGTTAGAACCTAATCTGAACTGATGAAGGTTTGGGCCTACTTTTTCTTCTATTAGGCATAAGGTCTCTTGTCTAATTTCTAGGTCCGTGATCCACTTTGAGTTTTGTGCAGAGTGAGAAATACGGGTTTAGTTTCATTTTGCTGCATATGGATTTCAAGTTTTCTCGGCACCATCTGTATCTTTTCTTCAATGTATATTTTTGGTGCTTTTGTCTAGTATGAGATAATTGTATTCATGTGAGTTTGTCTCTGTGTCTTCTATTCTGTACCATTGGTCTCCATGTCTATTTTGGTGCCAATACCATGCTGTTTTTGTTACTGTAGCTTTGTAGTTTGATTTAAGGTTTGGTATTGTGATGCCTCCTGCTTCTCTCTTCTTGCGAAAGATTGCTTTGGGTATTCTGGGTCTCTTATTATTCCAAATGAATTTCATGATTGCCTTTTCTATTTCTATAAGGAAAGACATTGGGATTTTAATTGGAATTGCATTGAATCTGTATAGTTCTTTGGGTAGTATGGCCATTTTGATAATATTGACTCTGCCTGTCCAAGAGCATGGGAGATCTTTCCATCTTCTAAGATCTTCTTCAATTTCTTTCTTTAGTGTCCTGTAGTTTTCATTGTAGAAGTTGTTCACCTCTCCTGTTAGATTGATTACCGAGTATTTGATTTTTTTGATGCTATTGTAAATGGGGTAGTTTTTCTAATTTCTCTATCAGAGGATTCATCACTGATGTACAGAAAAGCATTTGATTTATGGTTATTGGATTTATATCCTGCTACTTTGCTGAATTCATTTATGAGTTCTAGAAGTTTTCTGGTGGAATTTTTTGGATCCTCTAAGTATAGAATCTTGTTTTCAGCAAATAATGATAGTTTGAGTTCTTCTTTTCTTACTCATATCCCTTTAATTTCTTTTGTCTGTCTAGAGTTTCAAGGACTGTGTTGAGTAGAAGCAGTGAAAGAGGGCATTCCTGTCTTGTTCCTGTTTTTAGAGGAAATGCTTCCAATTTTTCTCCATTTAGGATGATGTTGGCTTTTGGTTTAGCATAGATAGCTTTTACAAAGTTGAGGTATGTTCCTACTATCCCTAGTTTTTCTAGTGTTTTGAACATGAAAGAGTATTGTATTTTGTCAAATGCTTTCCCAGGTATTATTGTGTTGTGATCTATTGAATTCTTGAAGTTCAGAGGTTTTGTCTGATATACATAGATGCCCCATTGTTTGGGGCATAGGTATTTACAATTGTTATGTATTGTTGATGTATGATTTCCTTAAGCAGTATGAAATGTCATTCTTTATCCCTTTTCACTAACTGGTTTGAAGTCCACTTTATCTGATATGAGGATGGAAACCCCTGCTTGTTTACGTGGTCCATGTGAATGATACCTTTTTTTCACCATCAGTCTATGGATATCTCTTCCTATGAGATGAGTCTCTTGAAGGCAACATAATGTTGGGTCTTTTTTTTTTTTAATCCAATCTCAGTCTGTGTCTTTAATTGATGTGTTTAGAATATTGACATTCAGGGTTATTACTGAGACACAGTTTGTATTTCTGGTCATTTTGGTTTATTTTTGGTTTTTAACTTGACTTGGTTTCTCCTTTAATTGGCCTTTCCTTTAGTGTAGTTCCTCTTTTTATATCTTTTCATTGTTGATTATCATTTCCTCCTCATGGAATATTGTGTCAAGAATGCTCTGTAATGCAAGCTTTGTTGCTGTAAACTCTTAACTTTTCTTTATCATGAAAGGTTTTTATTTTGTTATCAAATCTGAAGCTTAATTTCACTCGATACAAGATTCTTGGTTGGCATCCATTTTCTTTGAGATCTTGGTATGTGTTGTTCCACAATGTTCTGCCTTTGAGAGTATGGGTTGAAAAATCTGCTGAGATCCGAATTGATCTCCCGCTACATGTAATCTGATTCCTCTCTCTTGCAGTCTTTAAAATTCTATCCTTATTCTATATGCTAGGCATTTTCAATATAACATGCCTTGGTGAAGATCTGTTTTATTTTTGTACATTTGGTATCCTGTAAGCCTCTTGTATTTGGTTTTCTAATACATTCTTCATGTTTGGGAAATTATCTGATATTATTACGTTGAAGAGATTGTGCATTCCTTTGGTTTGAAACTCAGTGCCTTCACCTATCCCATAAATCTCACATTTGGTCTTTTGATGCTATCCCATAATTCTTGGATGTTCTGTTCATGGTTTCTTACTATCTTTACTGTGTGGTCAGCTTTATTTTCATGATTGTATATTTTGTCTTCATTATCTGAGGTTTTGTCTTGCAAGTGATCTAATCTGTTGGTGATGCTTTCTGTTGAGTTTTTTCTTTGGTTTATTGTTTCCTTCATTTCAAGAATTTCTGATTTTTTTTTTTTCAGAATCTCTATCTCTTGAAGTATTCTTTTGCTTCCTGTATTTGCTCCTTTATCTCTTTGTGTGATTAATGGTTGCCTTTATTTGCTCTCTTATCTCTTTGTTGGAATGATCAATTTTTGCCTGTATTTGCTCACTTAAGTTATTCTTTAATTCGCAGATAATTTTAATTATGTAGATTCTGAACTCCTTCTGTGACATTTCATCAACTGCCCTGTCAGTGGATTCTATTATTCTAGGATCTTGGTTTTTTGGGGCACTTCTCGTTTTTTCATGTTGATTATGTGTCTTCCTTTCTTGCAGTGTGGATTTGAGGTATTACAGTTTCTACCTTATAGTCTTGTATTGACCCTGCAGATTACCTGTACCTCACCTTGGTGTTCCCTTACAGTCCCTGGCTGTTGTCCCCAGAGGGATGCCACTGCAAAATGGCTTTGGGCTGACTCTGGAGATGCAGCGCTTTGGCATGCTGTGCTGTGGTGGGCAGATGGCTCTAGGCCCTATCTGTTGTCCCAAGGTGGGGGCTACTACGTGAGGAGGGCCAGGAGGGCTATGACGATGGCTGCAGTGTCCCAAGATGGATTCAGGAAGGGAGCAACAGTGTGGACCTGCACTCTGCACAGTGATGTCCTGGGTCTAGGCTCTCATAGAGGTCCGTGGGGCCTGACCTAGGCCTGGACTCCTACAAGGGTCCCTGGAGGTGGTTCCTGGGCCTGGGTTGATTCAGGCGTGGGTTGGTGGATTGGGTACTGGGCCTGGGTTGCTACAGATCTGTAGGGTCTCTGGTGCAGAATGGTGGGGGTGGTCCTGGACACAGCCTGTGCTTGGGTTCCCACGGGGGTCCCTGGAGGTGGTCCTGGGCCTGGTTATGGGTTCATGTGTGGGTTGGCGATATGGTGTGGGTGGTCCTGGGCCTGACCTGGGCCTGGGCTTCCATGGCAGTCTCTGGAGGCAGTCCTGGTGCTCTGATACAGAACTGTGGGGGTGGTCCTGGGACTGACCTAGGTCTGGTCATTTATTTTTCATAAATGTTTTAAGTTATTTTAGATTTCCACAAAAATTATGATGATAGTACAAAAATTTGCTTATTCCCCATTACTTACATTTTACATTAGTACAGTCTATTTTTTATAATTAGTGAACTAAAGTTGATAGTTGTTACTAACCAGTATCCATACTTTATTCTTATATCTGCAATTTTTCATAATGTTGTTTTTGTGGTTTAGGATCCCATACAGAATACCACATTATATTTGTTGTTCCTGACTCATTAGGCTCTTTTTGGCTGTTAGTTTTACTAGACCTCCTTTGTTTATAATAACCTTGACAATTTTGAGGAGTACTGGTGAGGTGTTTTGTAGTATATCTTTTATTTGAGATTTGTCTGGTATTTTTCTGAAGATTAAACTGGGTTTGTGTTTTTTAGTAGGAAGACCATAGAAGTAAAGTCACATTTTCATTATTTTCCAGGGGTACATATTACCAATATGATTTATCATTGTCAATATTGACCTTTGTTGGATTTCTCCACTCTAAAGTCACTCTTTCCCCTCACAATTTCTGTGCTGTAACTTGAAAGGAGTGATTGTGTGCTGCTCACATTTAAGGGTGAAATATCAACTTCAAATTACTTTTAGTACTTCTTAATGAAAGATTTGTGTTTTCCTTATTTTTATTGCATTAATTTCCTAGGATTGATGTAACAAAATACCACAAAATGGATGACTTCTAATAATATAAGTTTTTTCTCTCACAACTTTGGATGCTGGAAATCTGAAATCAAAGTGTTGGCAGAGTTGATTCCTTTAAGGGCTCTGAAGGAGAATCTTGTTCCATGCTTTCACCTACCTTTTGGTGAAGGCCAGGAATCCTTGGTATTCCTTGGATTACAAATGCATTACTCCAATTTCTGGTCTGTCTTCACATGGTGTTCTCCCTCTATGTCTCTGTGCCCAAATTTCTCATGTCTTGTAAGGATACTAGTCACTGAATTAGGGTCCACCCTAATCATGTCTTCTTATCTTAATTACATCTGCAAAGAACCTGTTTCCTATTGAGGTCTACACTCAGGTGCCTGGGATTAGGACTTCAACATAACATTTTTGGGAACATAATTTAATCTTTAATAAATAAAGGTTCATGAATGTTATCTTTTGTTTTTTAATTTGTTCTAATTAGTTATACATGACAGCAGAATGCATTTTGACTGTTGTACACAAATGGAGCACAACTTATTCGTCTGGCTATACATGGTACAGAGTCACACTGGTATTGTAGTCATACATGTATATAGGGTAATAATGTCCATCTCATTCCACCCTCCTTCCTACCCCCTGCACCCCCTCCCCTCACTCCCCTCTGCCCAATCCAAATTTCCTCCATTTTTCTTTACCACCACTTCCCCATTATGGATCAGCATCTGCTTATCAGAGAAAACAATTGGCTTCTGGTTTTTGGGGCTTGGTTTATTTTGTTGTAGGGACAGACGAGGCAAGACACCAGACAGACATAGGAAGTAGGTTTATTTGACAGCAGTTGGTTCAGACGGTAAAGCTTTTACTGTAATCAATTAATCTCCTTGAACTCCGAGTTCAGGCAGTTTCAGAACTTTATACCCAGTGTGTAAGGGGAGGGGCTCAGAAGTTCACAGTCTGCAGAAGTTCACACAAAAGCAACTTTTTCTTTCACTGTTCTGGGCAACTTAACACTTCAAGGACAGCACTGAGAAGGTGCTCACATTTAAGGGTGAAATCTCCCCTTTCTTTCCTCCCCCTGCCAGCTATTACCATGGAGCCCAATTAGTAACATCTTTTCTTATCTTTGAAATAAACATTTCTGTGAAGCTCAGGCCCAAGGCCAGAGGCCTTGTTAAAGGATCTGTTTTTCCTACCACATTTTGCATTTGCAAATACACTTCTATAAAATATTATATTGTTACTATACTATATAGTCCATAAATGTTTGTGAAAAATCTAGTAAATGGGGATTCAGCACCTGGAGTGCTGGTCTTTTTCAGGCCAGTGGCCAAGTAAGGTAGAGCAACAGGTAATAGGAAGTTTAACTACATTGAACTTCTTTTGTGGAGACTCTTGCTGATAGTTGTAAGATCAATTATGGTATAGATTTCTGGAGAAGGTTTATTAAGATTGTCTGTGGAATGGGGGGGCCACTGCAATTTCACTTAGCATGATATTCTCCAACTTCATCCATTTACTGGCAAATGCCATAATTCCATTCTTTAAGGCTGAGTAATATTCCATTGTGTCTATAGACTGTATTTTCTTTATTCATTCATCTGTTGAAGGGCATTTAGGTTGGTTCCATGGCTTGGCTATTGTGAATTGAGCTGCTATAAACACTGATGTGGCTACATCACTGTAGCACGCTGATTTTAAGATGTTTGGCTATCCCCAAGGAGTGGGATAGCTGGGTCAAATGGTGGTTCTATTCCAAGTTTTCTGAGGAAACTCCATACTGCAAAGTGATAACACCAATTTGCAGTCCCATCATCAATGTATGAGTATACCTTTTTCCCCGCATGCTCACCAACACTTATTATTGCTTGTATTCTTGACAATTGGCATTCAGACTGAAATGAGATGAACTCTTACAGTAGTTTTGATTTACATTTCTCTAATTGCTAGAGATGATGGACATTTTTACCTGTGTTTGTTGATCAGCTGTATTTTTCTGTGAATTTATTGATCAGTTTATTTGTTTTTTGGTGTTACGTGTTTTGAGTTTTTTATATATTCCTGGAGATTAGTACTATATCTGAGGTGCATGTGGTAAAGATTCCCAATCTGTAGACTTTCTCATCACATTATTGATTGTTTCCTTTGCTGAGAAGATAAATTAGGAAAACTACTCCATTCACAATAGCCTCAAAAAAATACTTGAGAATCAATCTAACAAAAGAGGTAAAAGACCTCTATAATGAAAATTATAGAACACTAAAGAAAGAAATTGAAGACCTTAGAAGATGGAAAGATCTCCCATGCTCTTGGATAGGCAGAATTAATATTGTCATAATGGCCACACTTCCAAAAGTGTTATACAGATTTAATACAATTCCTATTAAAATCCCAATGAAATTCTTCATAGAACTAGATAAAGCAATCATGAAATTCATTTGGAAAAATAAGAGACTCAGAACAACCAAAGCAATCCCTAGCAAGAATAGAGAAGCAGGAGGCATCACAATACCAGACCTTAAACTATACTACGGAGCAGTAGTAACAAAAATGACATGGTATTGGCACCAAAATAGACATGGAGACCAATGGTACAGAATGGAAGACACCAAGACAAACCCACATACATATTATTAACTCATACTAGACAAAGACGCCAAAAACATACATTGGAGAAAAGATATCCTCTTCAACAAACGGTGCTGGGAAAATTGGAAATTAATATATAGCAAAATGAAATTAAACCTCTATCTCTCACCATGCACAAAATTCAACTCAAAGTGGATCAAAGACTTAGGCACTAGAACAGAGACCCTGCACCTAATAGAAGAAGAAGTAAGCCCAGATCTTCTTCTTGTCAGCTTAGGACCTGACTTCTTTAACAAGACTCCTAAAGCCCAAGACGTAAAATCAAGAATCAGTAAATGATGCCAGGTGCGGTGGCACATGCCTATAATCCCAGTGGCTTGGGAGACTGAGACAGGAGAATTGCAAGCCCAAACCCAGAGTCAGCAATGGTGAGGCATTAAGAAACTCAGTGAGACCCTGTCTCTAAATAAAATACAAAAAAAATAAGGCTAGGGATGTGGCTCAGTGGTTGAGTACCCCAGAGTTCAATCCCTGGTACACCCCCCACCCCCCAAAAAAAAGAATAAATGGGATAGATGGATTCAAACTAAAAAGCTTCTTAGGAAATGTCATAATTTTTAATAGATTTCCTTTCAATTTTTGTGGGATCCCAAGGAAAAGCCATAGGTTGACTTTTGAGGGAGTAAAACCAATATACATCAGACAGCAGAATTGGATTTGGGAAATGCATTCTTTGTATGTGTTGTGTAGTTCAGTACAAGCTCTTTATTTCATCTCATGCCTTTTTTCAAACCTATTATTTATATACATATTTGTCACACTAATGAAATATTAGTGTCTTTGTGGTGCTCAAGAGATTTGGAATACCAATATTTTTGCATTGTCAGGGTATGAAACTTGGAGGCTATATTGAGATACTAGTAAATAGAACACATTAGTGACTGCCTTTGAAGGAACAAATGAAAGTACTCATCTTATTTCAGGACTATTCTGATGATAAAAAGAAGTCTGAACTCATTGAGTGAATATTCTTGTGTGGTTGGCATTTCTGGGAATATTCTGTTCATAATTGTAATTAAGTTGCAGAAGGAATTTGTGTGTATTTAGATTGATGGTATCTCTGGACCATTTTGACTTTGGTTATAAGATTAACAAGATGCCGTGACTTCTCTTCCTTAAATGTTTGTGTTCATTGCTCACTTCTCTGTTTCCTGAAGTAGTGATTTATTTAATATTTATTTGGCTCAACAAATATTTATTGAAAGCATACCATTTACCAGGTGTGGAGCACCTGATAAGTATAAATAACATATACAAAAACATTAAGGAATGTTTTAGGCAGTGGTGATAGAGCAGGGAACAGAAGAGGAAAAAAAAATCCAGTCCTCATAAGTGCTTGTGTTTTATTGGGAAGTAAGACAAAGAAGAAAGCATGTATTGTATCAGTAATAAGTAAAAGTAATACAAGGTAAGAATAGGAAGAATGAGGAGTCGAGGTTGGGGATGGCTACTATTTTTAAAAATGTTAATTAGATGAGACCATACTGAGTGTTATTTGAGGTGAAATGTGAGTAAAATGAGGTACCATGAGACATTTGGTTTTCTATGAAGAGTGTTTCAGGTTGAAGAAATTGCAAGAGCAAAGGTTCTGAGATGGAAATGTGCGTAAGAGGGTTTCATGACCATCAGGAGGCAACTGGCTGGAGCAGAGAAAGCAAAGGGGATGTTAGTAGAAGATGAAGTCTGAGAGGGAGCAGAAATTACATCATAGATGTACATCATAGTCATATTGACAATTTTGGTTTTTACCTTGAGTAAACTGGGAATCCACTGGAAGTTATGAGTAGAAGAATGGTATAAACTTACAGATTTTAAAAGGATCACTCTGATTGCTGTATTGAAAATGGACCTTATGGAGAGGGAGAGATGCTGGATATATACCTATGAACAAAACTAGACAGTTCCTAGCCATCATGGAACATATAGTCTAGAATTAGGCAGATCAAACAAGAAACCCTCATAAATGAAAGTAAAATGATCACATAATAAGTGCCGTGATAATGCCTAATAGGGCACCTCCTTAGTTGGAGAAGGGTTTGGGAATGTTTCTCTTGGGGGTAGGTTATAGAGTGAGTAGGAACTAATTTGACAAAATAGACAAAATATATACTATTTAGAGCATGTTCTTGTTTACTTTGGAGGTTTTAGCTATCACCTGCATTGCAAATATAAATAGGCAAAACATAGTCCAGGGAGCCTTACAGATCTCTATGAGATCCTTTTGTGTGAACCTCATTGCCAACACTGTTTTCATAACAGTCTTAATAGATGTTCTTTGCCTTTTTCACTCTCATTTTCTCATGAGTGTATTGAGTTTGAAAAGTTCATTCATATGTAGTTTGAGATACCACATTGAAAGCAATTGTTAAGAAATGTTTTACTGAGTTTTGGTGTAGTAATCAAAGAAAAATACCCATAGTTATCTGGAAAGTTTATTCAAAGACTTTTCCAGTTACTTGTGTGAGACCATATTTCTTCATGTTTCAACCAAAGCAACCCATTTCCATAGTGAATGCAGCAGCAATGAGATTCCAGCTGGAAATTTGCAGAATCTACTCTTTTTGTGTATGTGTTTGAAAATATATTCATTATAAAAGTATAAGTTCTGGATTTGTTGATATTTAAATAAATTAATAAGTATATATGTAAATATATTTCTTAGTTTTCTGAGAAGCGGGTATGAGAATTAGAATTTCTGTTGTTTCCAAGTGATGCTGATGCTTCTCATCTGAAGAAATACTTGCTAATCTTTACTGGAACACTGTAGTAACACTATAGTGTTAGCTGGAACACTAACACTAATTATCACATATGGCTTGTATTTTTAAAATATGTAATCTTGCTCATATTTTCATTCTTTTTCACTTATCTGATTCCTAAGACTTGGACCAAATCCTGTGGCTTTTTCTTTCCATCATCTGAACTCCTGTATTGCTCAATTTTTGTATTCATAATTTTTACTAATGTAATCACTAAGAAATTTCCAGCACACTACATGACTTCTTCATGCCCTTTCCAGTCACTACTGTCTTCTCTCTACCCCTTTAGATTGTATAGTATGTAATCATTTATATTTGGCTGCTTTTGCTTAGCCTTGAGATTCATCCATATTGTATGTATCAGTAATTTGTTCCTTTTATCATTGAGTTGTATTATAATGTGTGAATATACCACAATTTACTTATCCACTGTAATGTTGAAGGGTATTTAGATTATTTTCTTATATTTGCTTTTGTGAAATCACTACCATCAGCATTCTTGTATAATAATCTTGGTGGACAGAAGCTTTCATTTCTGTTGGGTGTATGCCCAGGAGTGGAATTTTAATGTCACATACAGACATATGTATAGTTTTAGTAGATGCTGCCAAACATCTTCCCAAAATAGTTTTACCAACTTATGTGTCCATCAGAAATGTATAAGAGTTTTAATTGCTCTGTATGCTTGCCATTTAGTATTGTCTGCTTAATTTTATCATTATGGTAGGTGTATAGTGATATACCATGTGGGCTTAATTTGCATTTCTTTTTAAGTGATGATTTTGAGCATTTTTTTTCTCACATTTATTGGCCATTTACATTGTTTTTTAGTTCAGGCTTTTTTTAAAACCAATTTTTAAAAATAGAGTTGCCTTTCTTTTTAAAAATTGATTTGTAAGAGTAGTTAATATATATTTTGAGAGTATTAACTATTTGAGTAGTTATATATTTTGTAAGAGTAGTTAATATCATATTTTGGATATGATTTCATTATTGAATGTGCTTTAAAGATATATTATGTAGTCAGCATTTGTCTTTTTACTCTTCTAATTGTGTATTTTGATAAACAGATGTTCCTAATTTAAACTAAATTAAATTTATCAATATATTCTTTTGTGATTTGTGTTTTCCTCTGATCTTCTTAAGTCTTTGCTCCAAAGTTATGAAGATGAGGTTATATCATTTCTTCTAAATGGTCTATTGTTTTGGTTTTTAGATTAGATCTGTGATCCACCTTGAAGTAATATTTGTGTGTGGTTGAGTCAGTAGTCAACTTTTTGCTCTTGTATCATATATTTTTAGCGATTATATTTATATATGTATAGTTGCTCTATTTGTATGTTTAGATCTAGTTTTTATAATTGAAAAAGCTGCCCTTTCCCACACTGAATTACAGAAGTGCTTCTGTAGCAAATCAAGTGACTCTATGTGTCTATTTTGTTCTCTTCCATTAATCTAAGATAATACTACTATAGCTTTATTGTAAGTCTTGATGCTCAATTGAACAAGTCCTTCAGTTCACTTGTTCTTCAATATTTGCTTCTCTATTCTAGGACTTTTGCACTTACATATAAATTTTATGTTGAAATTTGTGTAGTCAGTTTCTGTCAAAAAGATTTTCTACTTAAAACATTAATATTCCTAGTTAGATGATAATTTTTTGCCATGAATAGATACTGACATTTGACATCTTTTTATATCTTTTTTAGATAGATTCAGAAAAACCACAATTTTAATGTTATGCATAATGTAATACTTATTCTTTAATGTTCAACTATTCTTAAATTCCTAGAATAAACCCTACTTGGTTATGATGTCTTGCTCTTTTTACATATTACTGAATTCAGTTTGCTAACATTTTGTTTAACAATTATGTGACTGTGTTCAAAAGGGATATTGTCTTATGATCTTCTTATGTTTTTTACGTTTTGGTGTCAAGATGATGCTGACCTTATAAAATAAGTTGGAAAATCTTATTCCTTTTCTCTTCTCTGGGAGAATTTGTGTATGAGTAGTATTTTTTCCTCTTAAAAATGTTTGGAAAAATTCTTGAGTGAAGATACAGGACTGGAGTTTTGTTGCTGAAAAGTTCTAAATTAAGGTTTCAGTATCTTTAATAGACACAGGAAAATTCAGATTTTTATATCTTTTGTGTCAGTTTTGTTATATATTTCAAGGAAATTGTTTTGTGTGAATTTTCCAACTAATTGACAGGAAGTGTGTGTGTGTGTATGTGTGTGTGTGTGTGTGTGTGTGTGTGTGTGTGTGTGTGTGAGATGCTGGTGCGGAACCCAGGGCCTCATGCATGCCAGGCAGACACTCTACCACAGGACCACATCCCCAGCCCCCAGCCCAGGGGTATTTTTAATATTTTCTTTTTATCCTCTTAAAATTTACACAATCTGTATTGATGTTTCTTTTCATTTCTGTTATTGATAATTTAATTTTTTTCTCAGTTTTGCTAGGATGTATCAATTTTATGAATTTTTTCAATGAATGAAATTCTAGCTTGATTGACTTTTTTGTTTATTGTTTTTATTTTCACTCTTTTTTCTTTCTACTTTATTTCAGCTTAATTTGGTATTGGTTTTATAACTTTCCTTGAGATTGAAACTTGATTACATATTTAAAATTTTTCTGCTTTTCTAGTATGTGCATGTCAAACTGTAAGTTACTATCTAAATACTGTATTAGCTCTATTTCACAAGCTATAAAGTGTTGTATTTTCATTATAATTCATTGCAGAATTCCAGTGTGATTTTTTTTTTTTTTTTGGCACCAGGGACTGAACTCAGGGGCACTCGACCACTGAGCCACATCCCCAGCCCTATTTTGTGTTTTATGTAGAGACAGGGTCTCACTGAGTCACTTAGCACCTCGCTGTTGCTGAGGCTGGCTTTGAACTCGCGATCCTCCTGTCTCAGCCTCCCTAAGTGCTGGGATTACAGGCGTGAGC
>CM053405.1:45011164-45115850 GCA_028644305.1 Xerus rutilus | reverse complement strand
CCAGTGTGATTTTTTAATTTGACCCATAACTTCCTTAGATTTGTGTTGCCTAATTTCTAAATATATAGAGCTTTTCTACTTTTATTATTGAGTGCTTGTTTAATTTCATTAAGGTAAGGGAGAAAACTCTTTATGTTACAGAACTTTGGATACTTATTTAATAATCCAGCATATGGTTTTTTTTAAAAAAATCATATTCCCTCAAACAGGCATATTGTGTTACTGGATGTAGTTTTCTGTACGTCAGTTTTGTCAATAATGGTTTTCAAATATTTTTGTTTTTATCAGATTTTTTGTTTGCTTATTCTATCAGATACTGAGAGAAATTTTTTTTAAGTTGACAATTAAGGTAATGAATTTCTTTATTGTTTCCTTTTATCTCTGTCAACTTTTGTTTTATACTACTTGAGGCAGTGTTATTGAGTGAATACAAATGTATTTTACATTTTTCTGTTGAATAAACACTCTAATAATTAAAATGTCAATACCTTTTAATCTGTAGTAGTACTTGTACTATTAAGTTTTTTTATATGTTAATATAGCTATATCTGTTTTCTTTTGATAAGTGTTTATATAGTAATTCTTTACCATTGTTTCAACTTTTGATCTCTTTATATATAAAATGCATCTTTTTTTGCACATAGTTTTTCTTTTCCCGATTTTTAAAATTCTTATTCATTTATTCTTTTCTTATTTGTTGTTTTTAGATATATATGGTAGTAGGTGTATTTTGTCGTATTATACATACATGAGGTGCAGCCCATTACAGTGTTGATCCCATTGTTGAACATGATGTGGAGTTACACAAGTTGTGTATTCATATATGAGCATAAGAAAGTTATGTCCAATTCATTCTACATTCTTTCCTATTCTTATCCCCCCTCCCTTTCCTTCATTCTTCTTAGTCTAATCCAGTGAACTTCTATACTTCCTCTCACTATCCTCCCTTGTAATGGGTTAGCATCCACATATCAGAGAGAACATTTGACCTTTGAGTTTTTGGGACTGGCTTATTTCACTTAGCATGATATTCTACAGTTCCATCCATTTACTGGCAAATGCCATAACTGCATTCTTCTTTATGGCTGAGTAATATTCCATTGTGTGGTATATACCACATTTTCTTTATCCATTTATCTGTTGAAGGGCACCTAGGTTGGTTGCATAGCTTGGCTATTGTGAATTGAGCTGCTATCAATACTGATGTGGCTGCATCACTGCAGTATGCTGAATTTAAGTCCTTTGGGTATAAGCCAAGGAGTAGGATAACTGGGTCAAATGGTTGTTCCATTCCAAGTTTTCTGAGGAATCTCCATACTGCTTTCCAGAGTGGTTGCACCAGTTTGCAGTCCCACTGGCAATGTATGAGTGAAGCTTTTTCCCCACATCCTTGCCAGCATTTATTATTACTTGTATTCTTTGTAATTGCCATTCTGACCAGAGTGAGATGCAATCTTAGTGTAGTTTTAATTTGCATTTCTTGAATTGCTAGAGATGTTGAACATTTTTTTAATATATTTTTTGACCATTCATATTTCTTCTTTGAAGTGTTGTTTAGTTCCTTTGCCCATTTATTGATTGGGTTATTATTTTTTTGGTTTTGAGTTTTTTGAGTTCTTTATATATCGTGGAGATAAATGCTGTATCTGAGGTGCAGGTGGTAAAAGATTTTCTCCCATTCTGAAGGCTTTATGTTCATGTTCTTGATTGTTTCCTTTGCTATGAAGAAGCTTTTTAGTTTGATGCCATCCCTTTTATTGATTTCGATTTTACTTCTTGCACTTTAGGAGTCTTATTGAGGAATTCTGTTCCTGAGCTGACATGATGGAGAGTTGGGCCTACTTTTCCTTCTAATATGCACAGGGTCTCTGGTCTAATGCCAATGTCCTGGATCCACTTTGAGTTTAGTTAAAACACATCTCTTGCAAGTAGATTACTGTAGGGTTTGATTTTTTTGCTTAGTCTATTTATCTCTTATTTAATGTAAGTGTTTAGCCCATTTACATATAAATGTATATATCCTCTGTTTGTTATAATCTAGCTTGTTAGTCTTCTGTAACTTCCTGAACAGTGTATAAAACTTACAGTACTTGAATTACCTTCTTCCTAGCCTTTGTGTTTACCTCTTTAAGTGTCATTTGTACGTGAAATTATTAATGTTTTTCATTTAAATAGTGAATTAAAAATTATAGCCAGGCATGGTGGTGTACACCTATAATCCCAGTGACTCAGGAGGCTGAGGTAGGAGTATCGCAAGTTTGAGGACAGCCTGAGCAACTTAGTGAGACCCTAAGCAATTTAGAGAGACCCCGTCTCAACATAAAAAAATAGAAAAGGTTGGGGATGTAGCTCAGTGCTAAAGTGTCTCTGTGTTCCATCCTTAGTATCCCCCACCCCCCCAAAATTACCTATTTACCTTTTCCAGTGCTCTTCATTTCTATGTATATTCCAGTTGCATTTACCTGGAATCATTTTTCAACCTGAATAATTTTCTGTAATACTTCTGGTAGTGCAGATTCAATGGCAATACATTTTCTTTTTGTCTATAAATGTCCATGTTTTACTTTCATTTGGGGGTGAATGGGGTACCAGGGATTGAACTCAGGGCACTCCACCACTGAGCCACATCCCAACCCTATTTTGTGTTTCATTTAGAGACAGGGTCTCACTGAGTTGCTTAGCACCTCACTGTTGCTGAGGTTGGCTTTGAACTCATGATTCTCCTATCTCAGCCTCCGAAAGTGCTGGGATTACAGGCTTGCGCCACCACGCCCGGCTTCACTTTCATTTTTAAAATCATTTCTTGTTGACCATAAGATTTTAGATTAGCAGGGATCTTTTTTCCCCCCAGATACTTTTTCTAATGGCTTCTGGCCTCCAGTGTTTATATTGTAATGTCAGCTATCGATAATGTTGCACACCATCACCACAGTCTCCCTATTAAACCTGTTCT
The DNA here is from genome assembly GCA_028644305.1 of Xerus rutilus. Taxonomy (NCBI): domain Eukaryota; kingdom Metazoa; phylum Chordata; class Mammalia; order Rodentia; family Sciuridae; genus Xerus; species Xerus rutilus. Next base: position 45,112,897 of record CM053405.1, on the reverse strand, counting down.
ACTTTAAGTTTTTTTTTGGTACTGGAGATTGAACTCAGGGGCACTCGACCACTGAGCCGCATCCCCAGTCCTATTTTATGTTTTATGTAGAGACAGAATCTCACTGAATTGCTTAGCGCCTCGCCATTGCTGAGGCTGGCTTTGAACTCAAGATTCTCCTGTCTCAGCCTCCCTAAGTGCTGGGATTACAGGCTTGCACCACTGCGCCCGGCTCTACTTTAAGGTTTTTATCTTTGTTTTCTTAGCAGGTTGATTATGATGAACTAAGGTAGTTTTTCTTTGTATCTTGTATCTTTCTTTGCTCCACTGAGGTTCTTGAATGTGGGTAGATTCTTTTTTAATCAACCTTGGGGAATTATTGATCATAGCTCTTTAAATATTATATCTGATACAGACTCTTTTTTCCCTCTCTTTGGATTCTGATTACTTTTACGTTAGACTTTATTTTCTGTTTAACTTTGCTGCATCTTTTATACTCAATCTCATTCATCCATAATTGACAGATATCCCTGAAACAGTCAGTGATGGGTTGCTTACCTCTGAGAGATTTTCAACTTTATGGACTTTCAGGTCATTTAATTCTTTTTACTTCCTTAGTTCTTTGATGTCTTAAAAATTTTTATTTGTTGAAATGAGAATGTAGTCTGCCAAATTGCTATATCCTACTTGAGATCAGAAGTACCACTTAATCTTTATTAGGTTGTTTAGTCTTAAATTTAGGTAGTACTCCTTATATATTTTGTAGTATAATACTTGGTGACAGGTCTGAGATTTTGATTTGGAAATCATATAGACTGTAGCTGAGACCATGTGAGTGAATAAATTTTGACATAGAAGAATGTATGCTAGTTTCCCCACCCGCTGCCCAAGCATGTTTTAGCTTTCCAGGGTTCCAATTACCCCATCAACAGTAGTCTGAAAATATTAAATAGAAGCTTCCAGCAATAAATGATTCGTGTTTTAAAATTGTATTCCATTCTTTGTAGCATGAAGAAATCTCATACTGTTCTGCTTCATCCCACCCAGGAGTTGAATCATCCCTTTGTCTAGCATATTTATGCTTTATGTACTGCTTATCTGTTATTTAGATGCTATCTTAGTTATGATATCAACCATCACGGTATTGCAATACTTGCATTCAAGTAACCTTTATCAAAAATAAGTAAATGTGAGAACTTTTCATATGACAAAGAGATTTCCCAGAGCTTGCAAACCTTGAAATGAGTCTGAGGAAAGAAGGAAGACTTCCCTGTATTTGGTTGAGAAAGGGTATTCTGGTTTTGAAGGAATAGTACATGTGAAATAAAAGTTTGAGAGAGCTTTTCTGTGGTCCCTGTGGCTAGAGTGCATTTTGAAAGAGGAGGTAAAGCTGGAAAGACAGATAGGACTCAGGTACATCTGTAAAAGGATTTTTAAAATGGCAAATGTGGCCACAACAGTGAGTTACTGAAGTGGACTGGAGATAGTCATTGGAATAGAAGAGCCTTCACAAAGTGTTAAAGTCATAAAAAGATTGGTAGACTATGGAGAAAAGGGAAAGGTAGAAGCTACATTAATGTGGGGAGGTAAATTTTTATTTTTATGATGTAAAACAGATCAGAATCATGTGCATAAATTTTTCAAAATCTGAGGTCAGTGTTTAAAAATTTTTTTTAGTTGTCAATGTACTTTTTAAAAATTTATTCATACATGGTGCTGAGAATCAAACCCAGTATCTCATACATGGTAGGCAAGTGCTCTAACACTGAGCTACAACCCCAGCCCCTAAGGTTGGTCCTTGAAGTGAGTGTTCTTATTGAATGTGTCAGGACTTGCTGACATGGCAAGTGGTATATTTAGATTACTGGAAGCTTAAAAGGGAAACTTTGTCCAGCCTAAAATTAGTTTCAGGGAATGCCTCTTTCTCTCTACTTTCCTCACTCTCAATTCTGTTATTGTGGAAATCAGAAAATGGTTAATGCCCACTAGAGAGGACTGGCTTAATAATTGCAATCCTCAGGGGAAGTTCAGATTTCAGTGAAGCAAAGGGATGCATTGAATGAAGGAAGTATACAGTAATGAGTCTTAAGGAATTTGTTTACCATTGGAACATTAGATTATAAGGCTGGAAAGAGGCATTCTCTTACATCAAACTTGATACAATAAATTTAATTTTAAAAATTTAGTTATACATCTGATAAACCTCCTTTCATCTGGTCTCCAGGGGACTTAATTTATATTTAAGGATTTGTATGTTCAGCAAAGTTTGTTTTGCTATGTATACTTTAGTTTTAATCCATTTCACATAATTTGATGGTATCTTTTGTGGTATAATATATTTCATGTTTAAATGGGAAATTATGTAAGAAATTTGTTTTTTTAATTTTTCAGAATTGCAAGCATGCTAAAAGGTGAGGTATGTTGGTTATAGGAAGTTATCTGATTAAAAATTGTTATGTTTTCATATTTTAGTTTTTATTCTAATTTTAAGGAAAATTATGTTGCTGTTTAAGATGTTTGTTTCTTTTTGATAAGGGCATTAAATTATAGCATATAACTCTTTTTTTAGATTTGCAACAGCTGTGAAAAAGTTTGACTTCTTGAATCCACTCTTGATTTTTAGTGGTGACTGCTTAAATCCTTCAGTTTTAAGTACAATTACAAAAGGGAAGCATATGATTCCTATATTAAATGAATTGGGAGTACATTTTGCAGTTTTTGGTAAGTATTTATAAGCCTTTTAAAAAATTCTTACTTGAAATTTAATTACATACTGCTTCTAGAATATTTTATGGAATAGGAGTTAAATAATCCTGTTTTTCAGTTTATAGGCACTGAGACAGCTAATTATCAGGACTGTTCAGTAAATCTGAAAATTTATAATTGAACCTGGATTTAACTGTATGTGGTAATATTTTTAATTGTGCCTATACAAAAGTGAAAATTGTTATCAGAGTATTTAAGATCATGGGCTTTGAGTTAGCTGGGCCTGGGTTTGAATCCTGGTTCTACTATCCTCTAGTTAAGTGATTTAAAAAAAAGGGGTATAATCTCTCAAAGCCTCCATTTTATCATATGTAAAATAAGGAAAATCCTGACTGTCCTCACAGGGTATTTGTAAGGATTAAACAAGGTAATGTATATAAAGAAAATGGTACTTACCAAGTGCATAGTAAACATTCAGTACATTTCTTAAATGCACAGATAACAAGTAAGGAGCTGAAAGGTAATATGAACTATTGGTGAAATTTTTTAGATTTTGATGAGAAGATAGTAGTTTAGACATTGTTTATCTATGTTGAAATAATTGGGGAATTTAGGTAGAGGCAGATATTTATAGGTGTCTATATATCTAACTTCCATCCTATTTTGGGAATGTATAGTAGTTAATAGTGGTTATATTTGGAAGGTATAAGAGATTCTATTTTATTTTGTGAGCTTTTGTAGAGTTTTTACAATCAATCAGTGAGATCATTGATTTCCATCTAATTTGAGCATTTGTTCTCAGTGGTTCATCATACTATAATATTTTTACTTTAAGAAGAAAATACATTATGAACATTTTCCGTGTTATAAAAGTCTATTTTTTTGGGTAAAAGAAACAACAGAATTTACCATTTTAATCACTTTAGTATTATTAAGCACATTTACATAGTTGTGCATGAAATAACTTTTGTAACATTAATGGTTGCATTGTATTTCATTCAGTGGATGTTTCATTATTTAAGAAATTTATTCTTAGAGACTCAGATGGTTTATAGTTTTTAAAAAAATTTTTTTGGTTGTCAATGGACCTTTACTGTATGTATTTATATGTGGTGCTAAGAACTGAACCCAGTGCCTCACACATGCTAGGCAAGCACTCTACCACTGAGCTACAACCCCAGCCCTCTAATTTGTTTGTATTCATAATAAAAGTGGGAGTTTGGAGAGTCTTATCTAGGAAATAAAAGGATATCAAAATATTTTAGACTGATATTAGGGAATGTTCATTGTAAGACAGGTAGAATGACAAAGCCAAGTAGTCAAAGAACAAATGATTACATAGAATCCCTTCACCCATGCCATCCTTTCCATACTCTGAGTGGACTTTGTTTCTTTGGGTGTCAGAGAAGATAAAGAATCACAGAAAAAAGGCAGAATTGGCTGTAATAGTTAACTGTTCTTTGTTTTGTCTGCCACATATTAAGGGTTATTTCTGGCACTCTTAATCATGTGGCTTAAGTCAGAATCTAGAAATGTTCCATGTTTAAATCCAGTATATTTTCGGCAGTAATTTTAGTTCATACTTTGAATCAGATTTAAGTCCTGACTTTCTCCTAATTACCTATATTATGAAAGAAGGGAACTATGATTGTTGAAAACTATTGTACTAGCAGCATAGTTTGAGCTGTATAATGTTTGTTTGACTCTCCTTTCTGAAGAATGTACAGATTTTCCATAAGAGATGTTATTTTTGGTTTATATGCATTGTTTGTAACACAAATCTATATTTGGTTGATTTCAGTGTTCTTTTAATAGATTTTTTGGGTGGTTTCTATCCTAAAAAGGTGAGAAAAATCTCAGTTGGTTATATTCAGCTTATCAGTTTTGCTAAGTATTATATGCAGTTTGTTTTGACATTTAAAATTCTTTTTAATGAATCTAGTACAATTTTGAGAGTATAAGAAAGTACCAAATTATGGAAAATAATCACTCATAATGCCATCATTTTATGTTAATATTTTGTGATATTTCCTTAAATGTGGCTAGTTCAAATTGAGGTGTACTGTAAGTTTAATATACACACTGGGTTTTTAAGACTGAAAACAGAAGAATGTAAAATATGTCAATCATTTTTTGTATTGATCACATGCTAAAATGATAACATTTTGGAATATTTTGTTAAGTAAATTAATATACATTAAATTACTTTTACCTATTTCTTTTTTAAATGTGGCTGATAGCTTAAAATTACGTACATTGCTCACATTATGTTTATGTTAGTGATAGTATGGAGTTTAGCATAGAGAGGCATATCTAAGCCTAAAAAAAGAAGGGAGGAGGAGGAGTCCTGTGGAAAGGTCAGCTGGTAGATTACATGACCTTCAGTAGACTGTTAAGAGCCAATCTGCAGGGGCTGGGGTTATGGCGCAGTAGTAGCGTGCTCGCCTAGCACGCGGGAGGCCCTGGGTTCGATCCTCAGCACCACATAAAAATAAAATAAAGATATTCTGTCCACCTATAACTAAAAAATAAATATTAAAAAAAAAAAAAGAGCCAATCTGCAAAAATGATGGGAAAAAAAGGAAGAAATCTAGGGAATATGTACTTTGACCCTATTTGCTTTCATAATTAGTTCTCAAATTTCTGTCTGTGCCTACCATTGGTTTAATCCAGTAGGAAGCTAGCAGACAAATGAGCCAGCTAACGAAGTTCACAGAAGCTTGACTACCTGAACCCAGAGCAGGATAGTAAAACATAGAGAGTAAATATGGAGGAGTCTACTGAATATTTTCAGCACAATCACCCCATTAAAATGCATTATAAATATATTATTAAGGACTGTAATCCTATTTTATGTATTACATTGTATTGTGAATGTATTAGGAAAAGTTAGAATGTACTCAAGTATGGGAATTATTCAGGTTAAATAGTTGCATTTAATAAAACAAAAAATAAATGAAATAGAATTGTTGATTGGAGCAGCAATCAGTTAACTGATAGAGTATTTTTAAAGTGTATCTTCAGAATTTGAGAAACTTTATAGTTTTGTATTTGCATGAATTTAAAATTTTTATTGGTGTATTATAATTACACATAATACAGGAATTAATTATACCATTTTTGTACCTGCGCAAGACATATTTTGATGAATCTCATTCCTCAGCACCTCCTCTTTCCTCCCTTTCTCCCTCCCCTGACACTGTTCCTCTACCCTGCTGGTCATCCTTCTCTTGTTATTTTTTAAAATTAGTACATTATAATTATATATAAAAGCAAGATTCATTGTGGTATATTTATATAGATGTAGCATGATTTGGTAATTTTGTTCCCTAGTACTTCACCATGCCCTCCATTCTTCCCTCTCTCAGGATGCTTCTCTATGCTTTTGGTCTCCTCTCTCTTTTTATGAGATACCTTTTTTATTCTTTTTTTCTTTCTAGTTTACACATATGGGAGAAAACATTTGACCTTTGACTTTCTGTGTCTGGCTTATTTCACTTAGCATGATGTTTTCCAGTTCCATCCATTTACCAGCAAATGACACAAGTTTGTTCTTCTTTATGTATAAGTAAATTTCCATTGTACGTCTAAACATTTTCATCTGTTGATAGACACCTAGACTGTTTTCATGACTTGAATATTATGAATAGTGCTGCTATAAACATTAGTATATATGTACCACTATAGTATGCTTTTAGTTGTTTTGGATAAATACCAAGGATAGGATAGTTGGGCCATATGGTGTTTCCATTCTTTGTCTTTTGCAGAATCTCCATACTGCTTTTCCAATGTAGTTGTATTAATTCAAAGTCCCACCAACATCCTCACCAGCATTATTTATATTCTTTTTTTTTTTTTTAATTTTTTTAGTTGTAGATGGATGGACACAATGTCTTTATTTTATTGTTTTGTACGTGGTGCTGAGGATCGAACCCAGGGCCTCACGCATGCGAGGCAAGCGCTCTACTGCTGAGCTACAATCCCAGCCCCCATTATTTATATTCTTGATGCCATTCTAACTGAAGTGAGGTGAAATCTCAGTGTAGTTTTGATTTTCATTTCTCAGAGTGCTAGGGACGTGGAACACCTTCTCATATATTTGTTGGCTATTTGTATTTCTTCTTTTAAGAAATGTTTGTTTTGATCATTTGCCCATTTATTGATTGGGTTTTTAAATTTTTTTGGTGTTATGTTTTTTGGGCTCAATAGTCTGAATATTAATTCCCTATTGGAATCAGTTATCATTCCTCTTCTCTCTCTGTATTTACTTTCTTGATGTTCTCATCATATTTCTGACTTCAAATCCTATTTGTTTGCTGACTCCAAAATCATGTATTTGATCTGGATCGCTTGCCTCAACTCTGGAGCTTCTTAACTAACTGCTTAATTAACATCTTAGGGGTCATTCTATTTCTTTCAGCTCTTAACAGCCTCAAAGCAGTTTGCTAGCTGATCCTATTGGTTCTGCTTTTGAAACATATTTGGAATCTATTCGCTCTGTCATATCCACTGTACCACCCTGCTTTAAGCACCTTTGTTTCTTTTCTGGATTATTACCAGAAAATGGTTTCCCAGAGTTTGCTTTTGCCTTCTCATAGATTATTCTAACCACACCATCTACTATCTGACATTTTGAAATGTCAGATAATGTCTTTTTTTCTATTAAAAAACTCCAGTGTGTCTTAATGTTATTCAAAGTAAAAACAAGTCTTCACTGGCCAATCAGACGCGATTGATCTAGCATTCCATTACTTTTGCCTTGTCATTAACTCACTTTGCTGGTGCTGTTTGTCAGTCTTCTTTCTGTTTCTCAGTCACTACTGGTGTATTCTCAGCTTAAAGTCTGTGCTTTTGCTGTTCCCTCTCTCTGGTAAACTCTTTTCTCAGATATTTATATGGCTGGATTTTCTTGCTTAAATATATACTCAGAGTGGCTTTCTCTGAAGACCCTTTTTCAAATTACAATATCCAAATTACTTTACTTTTGTAATCTATATGCCTTTCTTGTTTTACTTTTTTCCCAAAACATTTATTAGCTCCTAATATTTTTAAATTATTCCTTGCATGTCCCTCTCATTCAATGAGAGTAGAAATTTTTTTCTGCTTTATATTTGCTGTATTTCTAACACCAAGAGTAGTGTCTGGCATGTAGGAGTTGCTCAGTAGTAGTTCCTGAGTATACAAATGAAGATATTTATTTGCATGGTCTACATTGTTTTTAGGGACATGAGATTAATCCAAGTTGTTTAATAAATTACACAGTTTTGTATAGTTCAGTATTAATTTATATTAATATAAAACATGGTTCAATACAATACAAATGGTTCATAATTAACTTATATAGTCTTAAATGGTTTAATGCAGTTTCAGTATTTATGCCTTAAGAAAGAATGAGGGATATTACATTCCACTAAACTATATTTTAAGTAAGGGTACTCATAATAAATGAAATTGTGATATTTATAGCAAACTACTACCCTTTACCTATCTTTACTGTATGTCTTGTTTTTTTTTAAATAGACTTTGTTTTAGAGCAATTTTAAGTTGAGAAGAAAATTGAGAAGAGGGTACAGAGATTTACCATTTATCCCCTTCCCCTGAATTATCACATTATCTATTATCTCATCCTCATTCAGAGTGGTATATTTGTTATCGTAGATGAACCTACATTGACATATTGACATATTTTTATCACCTAGAATCCATAGTTTACATTAGGGTTCATTCTTGGTGCTGTTTATTCAATGAGATTGGACAGATTTATAATGACATGTATATACCTTTATACGTCTCATAAAAATGCCTTTAAAATCTGTGTTCTGCCTAATTCATCCTTCCTTCCCCTCTAATCCATGGTAATCACCAATCTTTTTCCCTTCTCTATAGTTTTGCATTTTCTAGTATGTACATACTATACAGTATGTAACCTTTCTAGATAGGCATCTTTTGCTTAGTAATATGCATTTAAGTTTCCTATATTGCTCTCTCTGTCTCTCTCTTTTGGTACTGGGGATTGGACCCAGGAGCATTTTATCACTGAGCTAAGTCCCCAGCTTTTTTTATTTTTATTTTTATTTTTTTTATTTTTTATTTATTTTTTTTAATTTATTTTTTATTTTTTTGCTTTTTTTATTTTTTATTTTGAGACAGGGTCTCACTAAGTTGCTTAGAGCTTTGCTAAATTGCTGAGGCTGGCTTTGAACTTGAGGTCCTCCTGCCTCAGCCTCCAGAGCCACTGGGATTACAGGCATGGGCTACCACACCCAGGTCCCATACATTTTATTTTATTTTTACTTTTTATTTTCTGGTACTGGGGATTGAACTCAGAGGTACTCACCACTGAGCAACATCCCCAGCCCTATTTTGTATTTTATGTAGAGACAGGGTCTCACTGAGTTGCTTAACTCCTTGCTGTTGCTGAGGGTGGCTTTGAACTCACCATTCTCCTGTCTCAGCCTCCCAAAGTGCTGGGATTACAGGCATGCACCACTGTGCCTGGCTCCCATATATTTTAATGAGTTGATGATTTAATAATCCATTGTTTGGATGTAATATGCTTTATTTGCTCATTCACCTACTGAAGGCCATCCTTTTTTCTTTTTATTAAAATTATTAACACAGTTGTACAAATTAATGGGTTCCCCTGTGTCATTTCTGCATGTGCATATATTACGCATTGATTATGTCTACTGTCCCTTCTACCTCTCCTATTTGCTCTTCTTTCCTCCCTCCTCCAGACCCCCTTCCCCAATCCCCAGTGGTCCTTCTACTTTCAGATCATTCCCCCATCCCCGGTATACTGTTTTTTCTGTCTGTGTGTCTGTGTTATTTTACTTAACATGATGTTCTCCCATTCCATTCAAGTGACAGGATTTCCATCTTCGTTATTGCTAAATAATACTCCATTGTGTATATGTACTATATTTTCCTTATTCATTCATCTTTTCATGAGCACCTGAACTGATTGCAAATCTTAGCTATTATGAGTAGTCCTTCAATAAACAGGATCACTGTGCAAGTATATGTAGGTATTTCTTTTGTATGCTGACTTCTTTTCCTTTAGATATATGCCCAGGTGTAGTATAGCTAGATCCTATGTTAGGTCTCTTTTTAGCTTTTGGAGGAAACTTTATACTCTTTTCATAGTGGCTATACTAATTTATGTTTCCATCAATAGTTTGTAAGTGTTCCTTTTTCTCCACATTCTTGTCAGCATTTGTTATTTTTTGCTTTTTTGATAATAGCTATTCTAACTGGGGTGAGATGGGATCTCAATGTAGTTTTTTCATATATTTACTTATTTATAAATTTCTTCATTTATATTTATTTTGGCTGTTTGTACTATTTCTTTGGAGAAGTTATCTTTTTCCCATTTTTGTTTGGATTATTTATTTTTTGTTAAGTTTTCTGAGTTCTTTATACATGAAGAACATCTTGATTGATTACAGATTTTGACAGTTATAAAATAGCTGTTTTTTGGGTGTGTATGTAAAGATAAATTTTCAACTCCTTTAAGTATGAGGTGTATGATTCCTGAGTCATATGGTGAAAATTGTTTAGTTTTGTTAAAAAACTGCAAAACTATCTTTAGAAATGGCCATATAATTTGGCATTCCCACTAGCAATGACTGAATTACTTTGCTCCATATCTTTGTCAGAATTTGGTGGTATTAGTGTTCTGGATTTTGGTTATACTAATAGGTGTGTAGTAATACTGATGTAATTTGTATTTCTGTGATGACATACAATATGTTGCAACTTGTCCTATGTTTTCTGACCTGTTAAAGACTTTGGCTCATTTTTATTTAGGTTGTTTGTTTTCTTATTGTTGAGTTTTAAGAGTTCTTTATATATTTTGGCTAGCAAACCTTTATCAGATATATCTTTCACAGATTTTTTTTTCTTTGGGTTATCTTTTCATTGTCTTGACAATGTCTTTTTCAGAAGAGAAATGTTTATTTTAGTGAAGTCCAACTTCTCAGTATTTTTTGCCTTTAATTTTGTGTTTAAGAGTCATTGCCAAAGTCATGGTCATCTAGATTTTCTCCTATGTTATCTTAAGAGTTTTATACTTTCTGCATATGAAGTATAGGTCTGCATTCCATTTTAATTAATCGTAGTGAAGGATCTGTTCTTGACTCATTTTTTGCATGTGAATGTTCAGTTTTTTCAGTATCATTTGTTGAAAAGACTGTCTTCTCTGTTCTTTTTTTTTTGCTCCTTTGTCGAAGATCCATCTACTGTATCGATGTGAATCTTTTTTAGGACTCTTATTTGTTCTATTGATCCATTTGTCTATTTTTTCACCAATCACCATCTTGTATGTAGTCTTTTATTTATTCTTTTAGTTGTAGATGGACACAATACCTTTATTTTATTTATTTTATCTTATCTGGTGCTGAGGATTAAACCCAGTGCCTCACACATGCTAGGCAAGCACTCTACTATTGAGCTGTAGCCCCAGCCCCATGTAGTAAGTCTTGAAGTCAAGTTGTGTCAGTCTTCTTCAATATCGTGTTGGCTATTCTATGTCTCTTTGTGCTCCATATGAACTTTATAATAAGTTTGTTGATATCCACAAAATAATTTATTTTGATTGAGATTTTGATTAGGATCTTATTGAATCCATAAATCAATTTGGGAAGAACTAGTATCTTGGCAGTATTGAGTCTATCCATGAATATTCCGTATATCTCCATTTATTTAGTTCTCTAATTTCTTTCCTCATGTAGACTGTATACATATTTTGTTAGATTTATACCTGAGTATTTCATTTTGGGGAGTGCTAATTTAATGGTATTATTTTTAATTTTAAATTCTAGTTTTTCATAGCTGCAACATAGGAAAGTGATTGACTTTTTAAAATAACATTGTATTCTTTGATCTACTCATAATTTCTTACTAATTTCACTGGTACATCTTCACAAAATTTGTGAATATCAAAAGTGTTATTATAGGGAATTGCAAGTGATTATTTAACTATTACAGGTTGAGTGTCCCTTATCCAAAATAATGGGACCAGAAGTGTGTTGAATTTCAGAATATTTTTGGATTTTGGAATATTTGCATATACATAATGAGATATCTTAGAGATATATATGCATGAAATTAATTTTTTTCATATATACCTTATACACATAGACTGAAGATAATTTTATGTAGTATTTTTCTGTCCTGTGTTTTGACTGTCACCTGTCACATGAGGTCAGTTCTGTGATTATTCTTAGTGTTCCCACCCAGATTTCTGACCTTAAATCTTATTTGTTGGCTGTCTCCAAAGTCCTATGGCATTATGTTAGTGCTCAAGACATTTCCTGTTTGGGAGAATTTTAGATTTTGAGATTGAGATGCTCAGCTTGCACATCATTATGCACAAAGGCCCCAAAAAAGACTTTTCCCAAGATAAGAAATAATTGTGCCAGGGGTATTGGTGGTAAAATTTTTCAGTTAATTGAATGATTACAAAATTCCCTAAAATGTAAAAAGGCAAATATAATTCATAAACTTCTGTGATTTTTTAAAAAAAGTACAGATATATTGACTTAATTTTTCAACATATTTTCAGAAGGAATGAAACCAGCTAATATCTAATTACCCCTGAATAGTTGGTTTCACATATCTTGTTAATTAATTTAAAAGATATATAATTTTTTACACTATTTTTCAGATCCTACTTTATGTCAATCTGATGCTTTAAAGTATTAAATGATAAAAAGATAAATCAACAGAAAACTATTAATCTTGGAGTTTTTCCCCATCCGGTTTTTTTTATTTGCAAAGGGATCTACTAAAGATTTAGTTTTGATACTAATTCATATGTGACTTCAAAAAAAATCACTGATTTTTATTTTCAAAATTACTACTTAATTATCCTTATAAGGAACACCACTATTGCAGGAAATGCAATAGAGCTACATGAGGACTTCTTTTTATTTTTCACAGTATGATTGATTTTTTTTAACAAATTTATTTCAGTTAGGATTGAAGATTCATCTTTCTGAAGTAGGTAAGTGTGCCTATACTCACTAAAAATAAACTTCAAATTTGCATGTTATTGAACCAGGATTAATTATATTATTGCATTTCTCCCATATTGTAAGACTTCTTTTCTCCTCTTCTTAATAGGAATAGGAAAAACATGGAATGAATCTAACATAACTTTCTTACGTATATATGTGAATACAGCATAGTGAATTTCAACTTGTACCTCCATAAGACTTGGATCCTAATTAGAATAAGATACATTCCATGTTTGCATAAATATGTCAAAATAGATTTTACTGTCATGTGTAACTAAAAAGAACAAATAAATATTTAAAAAGAATTTCTTTTATAATACAATGCTATCTGAATTGCAAAAAAAATTCTGTGAAATAAAGGCCTCTAAAACTTATCATTTGAGCTGGGGCTATAGCTCAGTGGTAGAGCGCTTGCCTAGCATGCAGAAGGCACTGGGTTTGATCCTCAGCACCACATATAAATAATCAATGAGTAAAAGAAAGATCCATCAACAACTACAAAAAAACTATTAAAAAATAAAACTTATCATTTCTAAATGGAAGTTGGAGTAATTAAATATAATATGCGATAAAATGCTTGCTCTTAACACATAGTCTTGCAAGTGTTGAAAATTCTATCATTTGGAGAACTACAATAATTAAGCATGAAAATGAAATAACAAAAAAACATTTTGTTTTTCTTTATAGGAAACCATGAGTTTGATTTTGGTGTGGATATTTTGGAAGAATACATGAAACAAATGCATTTTACATGGTTTCTCAGTAATGTCTATGACAGATTTACTTCTGAACCTCTTGGACATGGTGCAGTGAAAAAAATCGTTCAATGGAACAATGTAAAAATTGGGTTAATGGGATTAGTTGAAGAAGATTGGCTAGATACTTTGGCTACTGTTAATAAGTCAAATGTAAACTATAAAGATTATGTTGAAGTTGCTAATGAAATAGCAATAGAACTTAGAGAAGAAGGAGCAGATCTTGTTATTGCAATGACACATATGAAGTGGGGAAATGATACCAGACTTGCCCAAAGAGCAGAAGGGGTCAATTTGATTCTAGGAGGCCATGACCATGATTATGGAATCAGGAAGGTAAATGAAACTTGGATTGTCAAAAGTGGATCTGATTTTAAAACCTTAACAAAAATAAATATAAGACTCTTTGGTGCATCTTTTCAATATGTATTTGAGAAAGTGGACATTTTGAGTTACCTGGAAGAAGATTCGTATATTAAAGCAGTAGTAAAAGATTTTACTCAAAACATACAGGTATGTGATTTGCTTATATTATATAAGTACAGACTGATCACATGAACATTTATTGGATAGTAGGGCAATATAATAGTATGTAATTAGTAAATACTGCAGATGGCAACTTCTTCGTAATAAATAAACAGTAGTTTTTGCTTTATTAGATGTTGACTTTCATATTCCACTTATATTTTATTTTGGTTTTATAAGTAACAGGAATTTTGATTGATTTCAGTGTTTAGACTTATTTAATGATCATTATGAAAACATTTTCTGTATTTAAATTCTGCAAGAATATATTCTTTAAAGAAGGAATTACTCCTCAAAGAAGCATTGGGTTAACAAAGTTACAGGTGACTTACTTTGGCTTATAATGAAAAACATTCTTTTCTCCCTTCTTTCTTCTTGAATACCTTTTTTCACATATCCTATACATATTGGACAAACTGTAGTTCCTTAGAGGTGTATGTGTGTGTTAATTTGTAAGAGCTGATGGGAAGTCAGGTTATAATAAATTTAGGGGTACTCAACCCCTAAGCCACATCCCCAGCCCTAGTTTGTTTTTTATTTAGAGACAGGGTCTCACTGAGTTGCTTAGCACCTCTCTGTTGCTGAGGCTGGCTTTGAACTCATGATTCTCCTGTCTCAGCCTCCCAAAGTGCTGGGATTACAGGCATGTACCACTGCACCCAGCTATATTTACATCTTCATATGCATTATTTCATATAACCTTTAGTACCTGAATTGGTTCTGTATGAATAGAGCTCTGTATTCTGATTTTGGTTGGAGTATTAATGGATGGCTTCATTTTGGATGAGCTTGGTGTCAGAAACTGCTTTTTTATAGCAGTTTTCTATTTCTCTAATGTGTAGATGGTGTCTCTTAAAATTTATGATAACCTGACTCTTTAAATGACTTGGAAAAATAAATTGTTGGCTTGAGTAAGTATTATTTGGATAGCTATATAATACTATATTTGGAGAGGAAGAGTTTCCATAGATTATCCAATTTTGGAGGTAAAGAAGAAATGATTGAGTGGAGAAAAATTAATTTAAAATCTGAGAAATGTTTATTTTAGTTAGCTTATTTTTTCTTCTTTTAGTATATGTTAGAAGAAGTTCTTTGCCCAATTGACATGGAATTAGATGGCCGTGAAATTACTGTGAGAAGATCTGAGAGCAATCTTGGAAATTTAGTAACTAATGCAATGTTGGAAGCTACCCGTGCTGATGTAGCACTACTTAATTCAGGTGATTTCATTATTTAATTTGTTAAAAATAAACATAAAATGATTAAAATTAGATTTTCAAAATCTATAATGACAGTAAACTTTTTAAAATAGATACAAAATCCTATTTCAAAATTCATTCCATTAACTTGATGAGATCAGATCTTTATTTTTTGTTATACTCAGGTACAGCATTTAGTATTAATTAAAGCATCAGGTTTTAAATTTTTGAATTTTTAATGAGATTTGAATGAAAATGTGGCCTCATTATCTCTCTTAAACGTGGTATGCTATCAAGGTTTGATGATATGAGCAGCCGTGGACTGAAATTTTTCATTTAAGTTTTTTGTTCTTTACCACTTTTCCCTTCCTACGTGAGCAATAAGAGGAAATGGTAAGGGAAATCTTGTAGGGTAATCCTGTGCCTAACCTAACCATTTTTGTGCTATAGTTGAAGTTGACGTTATCTTGGGTTATGAGGTATTAAGAATCTCTATAGAAAATCTCTAGCACTTTTTAGAAACAAGCTTTGATCCATATGCTATAATCCAGAGCTTTAGACTTGTGTATAGTCACAGTGACTATGGGATGGATGACTTAAGAAATTTAGAACGTAACAACATTTAACATCCTAGCTGTAAATTTTTTTAAATGCCATTTCCACTGAAAATACAAATAATCTTAAAATTACTCATGAATAATTAAGGGTAACTTGTGGAAACACTTCCTAAGAGTGAAATTTGTTTAACTTTAAAATTATTCACTTACAAAGTTTTTGATGTTTCCACCTGTGGAGATCTTTAAAAATAGATGATCTTTGCTGTGGAATTTCTTAGGCATGGTCCCGTCTGAAAGCAGGAAGTGAGGTAGTGACTTTTTAGTTGTCATATTCTAGAAATGGAAGCTAACATGAAATTAAATCTTCCAAAAATGAATATGCTAGACATAATTACATGATTAAGATAGAAGTAAAACATGGGGAAAGGATTGGAAAAATAATTAGGAACTTTTATCGAGTGTAGTAGATAACTGAACTTTTGAACACAGGAACATAAAGGGGACATTTTATGGAAGAAATTAAATCAAAATGCATATTACTTTTTTCTTTTAAATTACTATAGGTACACTCAGATCTGATCGAATACATCCAGCAGGGAATTTCACTTTGCATGATCTTTTGGCTGTTCTTCCAATAGTGGACCCAGTTTTAGTTGTTAGAGTGACAGGTGCACAGCTGCTTGAAGCACTTGAAAATGGAGTGTACAAGTACCCCGCTCTCGATGGGAGGTATGTGTAAACATTTCTATAAAGTGACACACTTATCAATGTTTTTTATATAATTAAACTAAAAGATATGTTTTAACAATTTTAAAATTTAAATTTGTGAAACTTTAAAATGTTAATTGTAAGGGTAATGGTAAAATCATCTTAAATTCTTAGTGAGATGGGCAAAGTATTAGAATGTGAAAAATATACTTCCTATTAAAAATTAGGTAGTTTAGTTGTAATCGTTATATTTGGGTGGGTCCTTACTTTCAAGATGTAAGTACCTAAAATTCTTTTCTTAAAATTCTTTTTCTTATTTGAGAAATAAGGTACTATTTTGTGGCTAGGTTTTATACACAAATTCAACTATAAAATTTTTAGGTAAATGAGACCAAACTAGTAAACTTAAAGCTTTGGGTTGCTTCTCTCCTTTCCTCTAACTCTTAACTAAAATATGTGACAAGCCAGCAGCTAAATATTGTTATCTATGTTATCATTATATTGTACATTTTATAGGATACCTTGGTGGCAAGAGTTAATAAACTGAAAAACAAATTGAACCCAACCACCTGGAGAGAAAGCTTGTAGAAAAATCTTATGCCTTTATAAAATGTTAGATCAAGTTTTGTTTAAGAAGCTTTATTGAGACATCATTCACATACAGCTCATCCATTTAAAGTGTACAGTTGAGGCTGAGTGTGTACCTCAGTGAGATACATGAGGCCCTTGAGTTCATTCCCCAGAACTACCAAAAAATAAAATGTATATTTGAATAATTTTTAGTAGTTCACAGAGTTGTACAGTTATTTTCCCAATATTATAACATTTCATCACTCTCAAAGCATCACTTCTCATTTCTTCCCAAACCTTTCTATACTAGGCAAATATTTTTCTATTTTACTATTCCTATAGGTTTCCTATTCTGTACATTTCATATAAATGGAATTTATATTTTCATATAAATGGAATCATATATGTGGCTCTTTTACTGACTTCTTTTTCTTAGTGTGTTTTCAAGGCCTATCCATGCTGTAGCATGTGCCATTTCTTCATTTCTTTTTACTGCTGAGTAATATTCCATTGTATGATAATAATAAATGCATTTATTCATCAATTGACAGACATTTGGGCTGTTTTTACTTTTTGGCTGTTATGAATAATGCTATTAGGACAATTCATGCACAAGTGTTCAGACATATATTTTCATGTCTGTTGGGGATATGCTTAGGAACAGAATTTCTTGATCATATGATTAGTTTAAATTTTTTGAGAAACTGACAGAGTGACTACATCATTTTACATTCTCCAGCATTGTATGAAAGTTTTAGTCTCTCCATTTCCTTGCCAATTCTTCTTGTTACCCTTTTGATAATAGCAATCCTAGTAGATGAGAATGGTATCTCATTTTATTTTGATTTGCATTTCTCTGATGGCAATTGATGTTGAGGATCTTTTCATGTGTTTATTGGCCATTTGTACAACTCCATTTGAGAATGTCTATTTTTATATTTTGCCCTTTCAAAAGTGGGTTATTTGTTTTTTTTTTTTTTGTTACTGAGTTATATAAGAGTTCTTTTTATCTTCTAGATAAAAATCTCTTCTCAGATGTGATTTGCAAACTGGAGCATAAAATTTTTTTTTAAATTTTTGAGAAATACAGTTGTTTATCTTTTGTTACTTGTCTTTTATTGCCATTTTATGAAACCATTGCCTAATCCATGATTACAGAGATTTATACCTGTTTCTTACAAGACTTCTGTAATTTTGGGTCTTCGATCCATTTTGAGTTAATTTTTGTGGATGGTGTACGATGGTGGTCCAACTTTTTTCTGTGTTTGAGACCATTTGTTGAAAAGCCTGTTTTTCCCACTATTAGTGGAGTTAAGAGGACTAAGCAGCTAGTATCATTATTTTTCTAAGTAGTTGATCTCTTGATGTTAAGTGGAGGCATGTGTCCACAAAGGGATTTTAAACATGATTTTTAACTGAGCCTAGTTTAGAACCTAGCCTCTGAACTTCATTTAGATTGTTGGCTTTTTTTCAACCTGTATTTCAATTATTTGACCTTATAGCTCCTTATCTTTTGTCCTCCTTCCCAGTGTTATTCATTTTCTCTAGGGAAAAACTGTGAAGTTTCAGAGATGAGTAGAAATAGATTTTATGAGACTTGCATATATTCTGGTTCTGGAGGCAATTCTTTCTTTTGGAGTTCCACTGGTATAAAGTTATTCTATGTCATTTGCTTTTTAAATTATCTACAGTACCAAAAATAGTATCTTGCATATAGTAAGGCATTTCCTAGGCTGGTAATTGATTTTATAGGATCACATGGAATTAGGAGGAGGCAAATTACCTTGTTCAAGTGAGCATTAGCCAAATATTAAGATGCTAGTTTGGTAGGGTTTAAAGAATCCAACTATTATGTATAACTATAATGCATCAATAAAAATATGAAAAAAAATAAAAATGAGCTAAGAAGCATTGAAAGATTTTTAAAAATTGGTATTAGGAAGGATACCAATAACAAGTAGATAACAAGGAGATAACCTGTCAACCACAGAGAAGCGATTTCTAAGTCCTTACCAGTGATGGATGATCTGAAATAGTTTACATATGCTTTTGTTTGTTTGGAGGTGAACCCTAAGTTGCATCATTGTGTCTGTTGGGATTAGTTAGGCTGGGAAGGACAAATGAAACAAATACCAAAATCAAGCCAACTTCAGGCACAAGATGGTGCTTTTCTTCACTGAACAACTATTGGGCAAGCATTTGCATATGTCCTGTCTCAGGTTATCATAAATAATGATGAAAATTCTATGTACATAAACTTTTATATTTAGTCTTAATTACTAATATAAATTTGCAGGAAAATACTAGTGATTTTGACTCTGAATCTGTTATTATGAAAGGCCATATTTTTCCAGCTAAGGGTTACCTCTTTTTAATTTATTTTATTTTATTTTTTGGTACCAGAGATTGAACCTACGGGAGCTTAAACATTGAGCCACATCCCTATAGTGGGGTGACCAGAACCCTGCCAGGGTAGGCTCCTGCTCAGGAGGTGTGAGCTACCTGGGAAATAAGAAGTCTGAAATAATTAGTAAGAAATAGAGAAAGTGCCAGAAATTAGATATAAAAAAGGAAGTGCTTGATAGGTCTTCCAGTTTTGATAGGAGCTGGAACTGAAACACTGAAAAAGGACCCCGATTATTTATGACCATCCTTTTTAAAAAATATTTTTATTTTGAGATAGGGTCTTGTTGAGTTGCTTAGGGCCATGCTAAGTTGCTGAGGATGACCTTGAACTTGTGATCCTCCTGCCTTAGTCTCCTGAGCTGCTAGGATTATAGGCATGCACCACTGTGCCCAATAAAGGTTAACTGTTTAAGTCCAGGATTTTAATTCTTTTTCCTTTGACTGAAACTTACTAAGATATACTGTGTTCTTTTCTCCTTTAAACGTATCACTAAAGTTTATCCTGTGTAGTGACTCATGGTCTTTATCATTAACCTTGTAATCTGCTGAAGATTTAAATATATGCAAATATCAATGATGTAAGCCCTCACAGAAAGAATTCACTTAAGTTGAAAGGAGTACCCATTTGGATTTTGCTTTGTAGAAAAAGTTTCAAATGTCAGGTTTTTACAATTTTAATAGCTTTATTGAGATACAATTCATATACCATATAATTTACCCACTTAAAGTATATAATTGATATATAGTATATTCATGTTACATAACCATAATCACAGTTAATTCTGGAATATTTTCATCATTCCAAGAAGAATCCTGTAGTCATTAGTGGTCACTCTCCATTCTACACCAACTCCAGAACTCCCCATTCCTGTGCAATCCTCACTCTACTTTCTGTATAGATTTGTCTGTTCTGGACATTTCATATGAATGTAATCATATAATATGTGCTATTTGTGATTGGACAGATAACAAATTTCCATTATTTAAATTACTCACTTTATGGTTTATTGTGAACTAATACAGATACTCCTAGAATCCCTTGTTGAAAATCATTTATATGGAATAATAAACTATGAATTTGATTTTAAATATGCATTTTAATTTTTAAAATATTTTTGTTGTAGATGGACAAAATAGATTTTTTAAAAAAATTTATTTACTTTATGTGTGCTGGGGAGCTAACCAAGTGCTTCACACATGCTAGGCAAACACTACTACTGAGTCACAACCCCAGCCCTTAAATATGCATTTTATATGATGGATTTTTTGTTATATCTTTGAAAATATTATTTATTTATTTATTCTAATTAGGTATACATGACAACAGAATGCATTTTGATTCATTGTACACAAATGGAGCACAATTTTCAATTTTTTTGGTTGCACAAAATGTAGACTTGCATCATATGTGCAGGCATACGTGTACCTAGGGCAATGATGTCCATCTCATTCCACCATCTTTCCTGCTCCCATGTCCCCTCCCCTCCCCACCCACCCCTTTGACCAAAGTTCCTGCATTCTTCCCATGCCCACCCCCATTATAGATCAGCATCCACTTATCAGAGAGAACATTATGCCTTTGGGTTTTTGGGATTGGCTTACTTTGCTTCCATAAACTCCATCATTTACCTGCAAATGCCATAATTTTTTCTCTTTTAATGCTGACTAATACTCTATTGTGTGTATATGCCACAGTTTCTTTATCCATTCATCTGTTGAAGGGCATCTAGGTTGGTACCACAGTTTAGCTGTTGTGAATTGAGCTGCTGTAAACTGAAGTGCTTAATCAATGTAGTAAGTTGTTTTTAAGTCCTTTGGGTATAGACTGAGGAGTGGGATGGCTGGGTCAAAATGGTGGTTCCATTCCAAGTTTTTTAAGAATCTCTATATTGCTTTCCAGATTGGTTGCCCCAATTTGCAGTCCCACCAGCAATGTAGGAGTGTGCTATTTCCCCCACATCCTTGCCAACACTTGTTATTTGTATTCTTGATAACTGCCATTCTGACTGGTGGGAGATGAAATCTTAGAGTAGTTTTGATTTGCATTCTCTAATGGTTAGAGATGTTAAACACTTTTTCATATATTTGTTGGTTTATTGTATTTCTTCCTCTGAGAAGTGTCTGTTCAGCTTGTTAGTCTGTTTATTGATTGGGTTGTTAGTTTTTTTTGGTGTTAAGTTTTTGAGTTCTTTATATATCCTGGAGATTAGTTCTCTGTCTGATATGTGTGGCAAAAATTTGTTCCCAGAATGTAGGCTCTCTGTTCACCTCATTGGTTGTTTATTTTGCTGAGAAGAAGCTTTTTAGTTTGAATCCATCCCATTTATTGATTCTTGCTTTTATTTCTTGTGCTTTAGGAGTCTTGTTAAGGAAGTTGAGGCCTAATCCAACATGATGGAAATTTGAGCCTACCATCTCCTCAATTAGGTGCAGGGTCTCTGGTCTAATTCCTAGGCCCGTGATCCACTTTGAGTTGAGTTTTGTGCATGGTGAGAAATAGGGGTTTAGTTTCATTTTGCTGCATATGGATTTCCAGTTTTCCCAGCACTATTTGTTAAAGAGGCTATCTTTCCTCCAATGTATGTATTTGGCACTGTTGTCTAGTATGAGATAACTATATTTATGTGGGTTTGTTGCTGTGTCTTCTATTTTATACCATTGATCTACATGTTTATTTTGGTCCAGTACCATACTGTTTTTGTTTTATAGCTTTGTAATATAGTTTAAGGTCTGGTGTTGTGATGCCTCCTGCTTTGCTCTTCTTGCTAAGGATTGTTTTGGCTATTCTGGGTTTCTTATTTTTCCAAATGAATTTCATGATTGCCTTTTCTGTTTCTATAAAGAATGATGTTGGGATTTTAACTGGAATCACATTGAATCTGTATAGTGCTTTGGGTAGTATGGCCATTTTGATAATATTGACTCTGCCTATCCAAGAGCATGGGAGATCATTCCATCTTCTAAGCTCTTCTACAATTTCTTTCTTTAGTGTCTTGTAGTTTGCATTGTAAAGCTCTTTCACCTCTACTATATAAATAATAGGTTTGCAAAAGGGTGTATAGTTTCTGCTGTGGACTAAAGATAACTGGATGTGGGGTGTAGAATGAGAAGTTAGGGAGGTAGGAAGTGAAGATAGTTATTAGATCCTAGAAAGCATAAAAGAGGAATCCAAAAGACGTTGGCTAGTAGTAGCATAGAAAGAGATTTGGGGAAGACAAGCAGGAAGAAAATAGAGTACAAAAAATAAGGAAACATAAAAATTAAGAAAAATTAAAAATGTGAAAATAGAAGATATGAGAGTATATAACAGAACTGTAGTATACTAATCAGATATCCCAGTCTTTAGGGGCCTAATGCATAAAAAATACTTGGTTTCACAAATGTTGGGGATGTGAGGGCAGGAAAAGAGCAAGAGACAGAAAAGAAGAAAAAAGAAAAGAAGAAAAGAAAAAAAGAAAAGGAAATAAAAGGGATAATAGAGGGGAAAGAAAGTCTCAAGGTAAATAAAAAGGATTGCTTCCCTTCTCATTCAGTAGGTAGGATTGTCTGTTGTTTACTGGTATCTCCCTGCTCAGGTCCAAGATGATGATGAAGGAGTCCCACAATGAAGGCGTCTGCTTTCAGAAATAGAGTGTAAGGCTGGACCAGGCGATGGCATTGAGCATTGTGTTCGGAGATGCAGCTCTGTAGCATGCTGTGTGGAAGTAGAAGGTTGTCTCCAGATCCTGTCTAGTGTCTCCAGGTGTAGGTGAATGGGGAGTTTCATGCTGGTAGATGGAGGTTCACACAGGAGCAGCAGCCAGGGGGCCTACATGGGAGCTGGGAGTCTTGCCTGGGTGGGCAATCTGAGGTCCTGTGCCATGCATGCTGGAGCCGAGGGTCCTGTGTGGGAGTGGGTCCTGCACAGGCATTTGGCCAGGGTCCTGCACAAACGCTGGGGCCTGGCAACCCATGGGGGCACGCTACTGGAATTCCTGCATGGAGGTAGCTATCAGGGGTTTTCTAATAACTCAGAGAAACAGAATTTCCATTGCTTTAATCCCCGATCCTGGAGAGACTAGGAACACAGTGTCTGTCTAGGCCGCCATGTTGGATACACCCCACTTTTCTGTTCTTGGGCTTATATATTTCTCTTATTTTTTGAAACTTATTCCATTGCAAGCACATACTACTGTTGATTTATCCATTTACTTAATTGTGGACATATGGACTATTTAATTTCTCCCTTTTAAACAGCACCACTATAGTATATCCTCACACACAATATTGTTCTGTGTAGACGTGCTGCCTTTTTCTATGACCTATACCTGGAAATTAAATTATTGGGCGTGTACATATTCAGATTTGCAAAAGTGTCATCCATGGTAGACATAAAAATTAACTCTTGCCAGGCGCAGTGGTGTACCCTGTAATCCCAGCGGCTGGGAAGGCTTAGGCAGGAGGATGGTGAGTTAAAAGCCAGCCTCAGCAATGGCAAGGTGCTAAGTAACTCAGCGAAACCATGTGTCTAAATAAAATACAAAATAGGACTGGAGATGTGGCTCAGTGGTTGAATGCCCCGGAGTTCACTACCCAGTACCAAAAAAAAAAAGAAAAAGAAAAGAAAATTAACTCTTTCCTTCAGTGTATAAATTTCACATTTTTTCATTTGATATTGTCAGTTGCTTTAATGTTTGCCAATCTGATCTTGAAGAATTAGTCTGTAATTAGCTTCTACATAAATAAAACGTAATTAGAACTTTGGCATAGTTCCCACAGTACTTGATTTAACCCTCTTTGTTCTCTACTAGCTACACCATTTGTTCATTTTCTGTTATTATAATAAAATATCTAAGGGTGGGTAACTTATCAAGAAAAGATGTTTCTTTAAAACATAGTTTTGGAGGCTAAAAATCTAAACAGCACAGTGACAGCGCAAGCAAAACCATTACCCCCATGTCCCTATGTGTAGGTTGCCAATATATCAATTACATTGAAAGTCAGGTGTATTTTTTCTCATTGTGTGTTGTTTTCTGTAATCAAGACTTGTTATGTGGTGTGTGTTGCAGGGTTAGGTATTAGTGATCTAGAGACATATTGGAAGCATGACATTTCGGGTACTTTAGCTTTTGTTCTTTAAATTTAAAACAGGTAGTGCTGTTTTTAATTCCTTTATGTTATCTAGATAAATGAATTACTTCATCTTAGTCTTAATGTTGTATTTATCACTTTCCTACTATGTCAAAGCTCAGAAAAAAGAATACTTTTGACTATTAGGAGATTTGTATCTAAAAATACCAGTTAGGTAATACTGTAATACTGAATATTTAATTTACTGTTTTATTTTATTTGAATGAATGACTGCCTAATACCTGCTGTAAATAGGTACCAAAACAGGCCAGATCCTTCCAGTTTGAAACCTAAAGGCAAATAGACAGGTGCAATAGGAATAGAAAAGAGAGCAGGCATTGGAACCAAAATGAATAGTCCTCCAATAATGTCATACAAGACTGAGTTTATGAATTTAGAAGGCAAACTCTGCAAAGGAATAAACCCATCCCATTTTCCCCAGACTTTCCGAATAATGATCTATCAATTGAGTGAAAATCTTTCTAATCATTTCTTAATGTTAAAGTAATAGTCAAGTAGAAGCCAGATATTTCTTACATTTAAAATGAACTCAATAAATGGGCCAACATTCTTTACAAATAAAACATGTCTGCTCTATCACTGTATTCCTTCAGTAACTTGAGGAAGGAAATTGAGAAAACAGTGGTCTCAGAATAGTATAGAGTTGTAGGAGAATAGAATACTTTTTTTAAAAATTTGTTTTATTACTACATTACAGTTACACATAATAGTGGCATTCATTTTGATGTAATCATACACACATGGAATATAATTGCTCCATTTCAGTCTCTAGTACTTTCTTTTTCTCTCCCCCATTCTTGCCCCCATTGTTCCCCCTCTTCTACTCTACTGGCCTTCCTTCTATTTATTTACTGTTCTTTAATTAGTGCTTTGTAGATACACATAAAGGTGAATTCATTTGGTGTATTCATACATGTATATAGCATAATCTGGTCAATTTCTTTTTTTTAATATTTTTCTTAGTTGTCAATGGACCTTTATTTATCTATTTATATATATGTGGTGCTGGGAATCGAACCCAGGGCCTCACACATGCTAGGCAAGTGCGCTACCATTGAGCCACAACCCCAGCCCCTAATCTGGTCAATTTCATTCTGCAATTCCTCCTTTTTCCTATTCTTCCTCTCTCCTACTCAGTCCCCTTTCTCTACTCCACTGATATCCCTTCTATTTTCATGGGATTCTCCACCCCACCATTTTTTCCTTATTTTGCTCTAGATTCCACATAAGACAGAAAACATTTGCCCCTTGACTTTCTCAGTCTGGCTTATAATACTTAGCATGATGTTCTCCAGTTCTATCCATTTAACAGTAATTGTCATAATTTCATTCTTCTTTATGGCTGAGTAAAACTCTACTGTGTATGTATACATACATAATTTCTTATGTAATCTAACATACTACTTTTCACATTGCATCAGTAAATAGTCCATTATTATTCACTATTGTAGACCTCAACACAGTTGATTGTATTTCTTCTAATGTAAGCATCACTGGAATCATTCTTTTTATATTTGTTTTTGCTCTTCTTAGTCTCTCTTTTCCTTCTTGCATTACCTGCTTCTACCTCAATTCTCCACCCCCATTTTTCTTCCTTTTAACTTATTCATTCCTATATTGAAAAGCTTGTTCTGTATCTTGGCAATTGTGAATTGTGCTTCTGTAAATATTGATGTGCCTGTTTCATGGTAGTATCTGATTTTCATTCTTTTGGATAAATACCAAGGAGTGTGATACTTCTTTATATGGTGGTTCCATTTCTAGTCTTTTGTGGAATTTCCATACTGCTTTCCAAAGTGGTTGTACTAATTTGCAGTACCACCAACAATTTGAGTGTACCTTTTACTCCACATCCTCACCAGCATTTATTATTATTTGTATTCTTGATAATAGCCATTCTAACTGGAATGAGATAAAATCTCAGTGTAGCTTTGATCTATTTTTCCTTAATTGGTAGAGATGTTGAACATTTTTTCATTTATTTGTTGGCCATTTGTATTCCTTCTTTTAAGAAATTTCTGTTTTGATCTTTTGCCCACGTACTGAGTTATTTGTTTTTAGGTGTTAATTTTTTTGAGTCCTTTATGTATTCTAGATATTAGTCCCATCAGAGAAGTAGCTGGCAAAGATTTTCTGCTTTTCTGTATACTGTTTCTTCACATTTTCTTTGCTGTGCATAAGCTTTTTCATTTGATGCCATCCTATTTATTTTTTCTTGGTTTTATTTCTTGAGCTTCAGGGGTTAAGGAAGTCAGTGTCTGCACCAGTATGTTGTAATGTTTGACCCTATGTTTTCTTGTAGCAGTTGTAAAGTTTCTGGTCTAATTCCTAGGTCTTTGTTCTATTGAGTTGAGTTGACTTTTGTGCAGAGTGAAAGGTAGGGATCTAGTCTGATTCTTCTATATATAGATAACCAGTTTTTCTATTTGTTAAAAAGTCTTATCTTTTCTTCACCATGTTTTTGACACTTGTTGAATATTCAGTGACCTTATCTATGTGGGTTTGTCTGTTTTCTCTTTTACTCCATTAGTCTTCAAGTCTGTTTTGATGCCAATACCCTGCAGTTTTTGTTATTCTAGCTCTGTAGTATAATTTGAGGTTCAGGTATTTTGATGCCTCCAGCATCACTATCCTTGCACAGGATTGCTTTGACTATTCTGAGGCTTTTATTTTTCCATATAAATTTAGGTCTGCCTTTTCTAGCTCTATGAAGAGCGTCATTAGTTTTTTGGTGGGGATCATGTTGAGTCTATAATGCTTTTGGTAATATGGCCATTGACAATAGTAATTCTACCCACCCAAGAACATGGGAGGTCTTTTTTATCTTCTAAGGTCTTCAAATTCTTTCTTCAATGTTCTATAGTTTTCATTGTTGAGGCCTTTCAACTCCTTAAGTAGATTTATTCCCAAGTATCTTATTATTTTCTGCAGTTCTTATGAATGAGATACTTTCCAAGACTTTTGTTCTCAGCTCAGCAGATTCATTATTGGAGTAGAGGAAGACTATTGATTTTGTATGATAATCTTGTATCCTGCTACTTTGTCGAATTTGTTTGTCAGATCTAGAAATATTGTGGAGATTTTTTGGTATAGATACAAGATCATGTCATCAGGAAACAGATAATTTGATTTTTTTCCTATTTGTATCCTTCTAATTGTCTTACCTCATAACCCTCTCTAGAGTTTCAAAAACTATATTGAATAGGAGTGGTGAGAGTGGACATCCTTGTCTTATTCTGGATTTTAGAGGAAATGTTTTCAATTTTTCTCCATTCAGTATGATATTAGCTTTGGGTTTGCTTCAGAGAGCCTTTATAATGTGGAGTAAGTTCCTTCTATCCCTACTTTCTCCATCATTTTTAACATGAATGGGTGCTGAATTTTGTGAGCATCTTCTAAAGGTCCCAAATCCTGATGCAGTCCAAATCAAGATGACTTAATAAAAAATCTCCCATCTTGATATGGAGTATCATAAATAACTGTCGGTTTTGATCTAACAGATACTACTTTTCACATTGCATCGATAAATATTCTGTTATTATTCACTATTGTAGACCCCAACACAATTGATTGTATTTCTTCTAATGTTGTAAGCATCACTGGAATCATTCTTTTTATATTTGTTTTTGCTCTTCTTAGTCTCTCTTTTCCTTCTTGCATTACCTGCTTCTACCTCAAACCCCCGACCCCCATTTTTCTTCCTTTTAACTTAGTTTGTATTATTTTCTGTCTTTTCTTTTTCTTTGCCAATTTTTCTTTTATCCCCCTTTCAACTATATTCAGTATAATAGTAATTTTACTATCTTTAATAATTAGTTTCTCAATATATTCAAGAACATTATTACTATTTATGCTTGGATTAGAGGAACTATGGAGAACATTTTCAGTAAGTTTTATTTCCCTAAGGTTTATTAGCATATGGCTTTGCTCTGAAGTGATTGCAGTTAATAGGGTTTAGTATCTTAAAGTGCTGTTGGATTGTGGGCATAGCAAATAATACACATTGAGTGAGAGTACTAATACTTGGATATTTGCCCAGCCTGTAGCACTTAAGGGAAAAAAAAAAGCTCAGTAAACAGTTCCTTGCATAAAAGTCAAAGAGATAATGATTCTGGCAGATGGGTAGACATACAAACAATAAGAAAAAGCAGGGGAACAAGCCACATCAAATAGCCCACAATACTTCAACCACTGATCATTGGACACCACAGTGGTGGAAGGTCAGATGAAGAATTTAGGAAGTTCTAGTTAAAATGTTCAATGAACTAAAAGAAGATGTAAGGAATGAACTGAAAAATATAGGAAGTGAAAGATCATTTCAATAGAGAGGTAAATTCTGAAAAAGATCCTGCATATAAAAGACTCAATAAATCAAATTAAAAATGCAGTTGAAAGCATCACCAATGGATTATACCACATAGAGGAGATACTTAGGCCTTGAATACAAAGTATATAATCTTGAAAATAAAGTTGTCAATCAGGAAAAGATGTTAAGATACTATGACCAGAATATTAAAAACCTGGGATAACACTGAGACCAAATCTAAGAATCATTAGTGTAGAAGAAGGTATTGAAATGCAAACCAAAGAAATGCACAGCCCTTTGAATGCAGTAGCATCAGAAAATTTACCAAACCTTAGGAATGAAATGGAAATTAAAATCCAAGAGGCATTTAGAACTCCTAATAGACAAGATTAAAAGATCCTTCCAAAACACATTATAAAGATATAGTGTTAAAAATGAGAGGTCAGGGCTGGGGTTATGGCACAGTGGTAGCGTGCTCGCCTAGCATGCGGGAGGCACTGGGTTCGATCCTCAGCACCACATAAAAATAAAATAAAGATATTGTGTCCACCTACAACTAAAAAATAAATATTTAAAAAAAAAAAGGGAGGTCACATTTATAGGTAAGCCAGTTAGACTTTCTGCTGATTTCTCAGCCTAGACCCTGAGGTTCTCACTGGCTGCTTGGGGTTATCCTCAGGAAATCCCCCCCCCCGCCCCGTACGTCCATATATCTGAATGAAAATTGAGCTGTAAACCCTGAGACTTGTAGCTGTGGATCCTTCCAGAGGTGCTGGAGTACAGAAGCTGCCTGTTGGGTTGCTATGATTTTCTTGCCAGATGATGCGTATTAGTCTAGAGGCTAAAGAGGCCAAAGTCAGTGTTCTTGGAGGATGCTGTGTCTGATGTCTGTTTCTCTTGGGTGTAGGGCTCAGGCTGTCATGCTTACTGCTGTGGAATGCTGAGTGCTGACTCCTCTCTGTTGTGACTTGTTTGTTATGATCCTATCTAAGGACTCCGTTGTTTGCAACTCTTGGGCCTATGAGGCTCTTTGTGGGTGATTTTTGGCACAGAAGCTTCCACCCTGGCTTCTGCAGATTATTGGAATTTTAGGCATCAGTTAGTCCATCTTTGCCTGAGCTTCCGTGAGGTAGGGTTGGAGTTAATACTCTTCAGGTAAGTCTCCATGTTACTCTCCTTGTCTCTGGAGAGGGAGAGGGAGTTTCAGTAATCATCAGCCTACAGGGATCTTGCTACAAGTTCTTGTTAGATGGATTACTGAGATAACCTATTTCAGAAGCATTCCGTATGATTTTGTTATTCTCTGTAGGTATGGAGGAAACTATATTAACTTCCTTTCTTCTAGGGAGGCTGTCTTTCTGTGGACTCTACAGAATTGCTGCCTTGCCTGGCATAGCTTTCTGCCCACAATTTGGGTTGAATTTTGTGAACTCTTTCACTGTCTGTGTTCTACCTATAGTTTTAACTTGGTTTGCTTTTCTTTCTGACTATTGTTAAGGAAGTAAGCTTATGGGATTTTCCTCTCCCATTTTTTTTTTCTTGTTCCCCCTGTCTCTAACATTACTCTGGTCAGGGGTCAGGGTCAGGAACTCTTTCCTCATTTTCTGCTCCAGTAACCAAATTTCAAGTGCCTCCAAGTCCCAAGCTGTCCAATATTGAGTTTCACTCTTGTTACCCACCTGCCTGGTCAGCTGTTCTTTCACCACTTTATTTCTGAGCTGTAGAGATACAGGTTGCTGCCTAGATCCACTCTGCCATCTCATGAGTTTGAGAATAGAATTTTTGACATTATTTTGAGTAGAAGAAAAGAAGCTAGAATTACTATCATACCACCCACCCCTTAAATCTAGTACATTTGGCAAGTTCTTCCTGGTTGGTAATCTCTAACTTATACACACATTGGCAGTTTCAGCAGCATAAAATGTGCTTGCTTAAATTTTTAATGATTTCTCTCACTTAATATGTCTTTTACAGAATTCCAAGAATATATTTTTAAATTACAGATTTCCTCAAGTTGCTGGAATTCAGTTTGGATTTGATCCAGATGCAGAACCAGGACACCGAATCATAAGAGATACTGTAAAAGTTCAAGGACAATACTTAGAGAAAAAAAAAATTTACCTCCTTGCTATTAAGGAATATATTGCAAACGTGAGATTAATTTCTTTTGAAAAGGTTTTAAATGCATTATTTTATGCTACTATATATATTAATTTTCATTCATATAAAAACATAATTTCTTTTGATGATTTCAGATCCTCTGTAATGCAAATAAACATTTTTCATTGTATTTTTATAATTAATAAAATTTATTTTATTTTATTATATAGTTATGATTTTATTGTTTTCATTATCAGATTTAAAAATACAGAACATCTGATATTCATGCTTATTCTTTAAATGACTGGCAAATATAGCTGAAAGTGCCTAAATAAAAAAATGCTGTAATGGGTTGCTGAACTTTAAATTTTTATGATAAACACTTTAAACACATTTACATATTTTGTTTATGTCATATTTAGTCATGTAGAATAAAACTTTGATGACTAACTTATAAGGACTTTGATTCAGTGGGTTCTTCCATATTTGAATCTGGAACAGTGAAGTTGCAGTGGCAGGGAGCTTGTTAGAAGCTATATTCCTAGTCATTTAGTAGGTTTCAAATGGGTTTAATAATCTGAGTCTAAGCAGACCTCCCAGCTGATGGGAGGCTATTTCACAACCATATTTAGATATTTATTGTAGGTGTTCCATTCTCTTAAGGCTGCTAGGCAACAGAGCTAAGGACAAATTCAAGGGGATCATGTCTGCATTCTAGGAGTGGGTCAGAAATTTAGAGTATTAATTTACATAAAAGGAAATATATATCTTGGTATATATGCATGATATTCCTTTCAGTCCCAACAGTTAGTTTAAAAAATATACATTCATTTATTCATATTTTAGACTAAAAATTAAAATGTTTTGATATTTCAGGGGAAGGATGGTTACAGTATGCTTAAAAATTGTCCTCGAATGTTTGACACAGAAACTGCACAAGTACTTTCTACAGTAGTCATGAATCACTTTGAGTCAATAAAAATTTTGCAGGGAAGGAAGAAGTGCCTTTCAGGTCATCGAATGAGTTTAATTACTACTACAAGCAAATCACCATCACTAACAGGTGATAATATAGTTTTGTTTTATTTTTAAAAGTGCTTGTTTTTTGAATAATTTTTTTTTTACCTCTGGGGCATTGGAAAATAGTGTTTGGCTTCATGTTTTTACTGTGTTTTGGGAAATAAGAATAAAATAAAGACTGAGCTTTATTTGCCAAGGTAAAAAGCTAGATCTGAGGAAATACAGGCAGTTATAAGAAAGGCATAAACAAAAATTCAAAGCTAAAAAGCACACATAAGGGAAAATTGTATATTTTTCAAATTCTACTCTTTTATGATAGTAACTTTTTTTCCCTTTCACTCCTAATAAGTGAGATTGGAGTCCTGTAAAATATCTTGGTTTTTTCCTATTTGATAAACACTGTGCATTGGCATATAGACTTCATTTGATTGATTTGGTTTAGAGTTTTTATTCTTTTAAAAATGTCAGTTAACAATAATTCAAGACATGAGTGGGCCAAACTCATAAGGGGGTTTTATAATTGGTTAATTGATAAAATAATTATCTTCCTAAATATACCCAATTTCTGAAAGTTATATTTATAGTTTTGAAAGTAAAATGCATCTTTTTATTTTTTAATATAAGAAAATAAAATTTTTAATGACCATACTTGGTAATAACCATACTTTGTGTCCATTTGGTTTCTTTGAAACATGAGATAAGAAGAGAGAATTAAAAATATCATATTATAAAATATGTAATCAAGTACATCTTTTCATTTAAATAAAGTGTATATTGAACTGATAATCCTCTTTAGAATACATACATACTAATACTTTGAAAGCTCTTAAAAAATTAACAAAAATTTTTACATATTTATGGGGTATCTTGGATGTTTCCATACATGGTGTAATGTTCAAATCAAAGTAAATATATGTATCTCTTCAAACATTTATTATTTCTTTGTATAATCTTTTAAATAAAAATGAATTAACATACTTTCAATTATGTATACATTTAGTAAATGATTAAATTTTATTCATGGTTGTACGTACAGTTGACTGTGAAGAATGAATATTCAGAGAAATTGTGGTTAAAATTTTTTGATTAGTTACAATTTTTAAGAATTTATTTTTGTGGTCATGATGCTTTTTAACTGGTTTTACTGTGCTTTTAGCCTTTGAAGAAGAGTCAAATAAACCATCGTCAATAATTGCAGTACCTGGCATTGAAGGACGAATTTGTCATATTTCTCAGGACATGAAAGAACATCTGCACCAACTTAGAACTGCAAGAAAACAAGGCTTAAGAACTTTTCCCACCATTAGTGATAATATGTCTGAGAATTCTGATTCTGATTGAAATATAATATGGGTAGTCTATTTTATTAGTCAATGCCAAAGTGAATCTGACCAGCTAACTCAATTTTAGCATTGTTAAGCATAGTAATGTAAGTGATTTTTTCAGATTGTTCTAGAATTGATGTTAATTCAAGGACTGTTGCTCTAAATATTCTTTTCACTTGATTCTTATCAAGTCATGTAACTTTTGACTTTTCTGTAGTTATGCAGGAAACAATATATGTACACTTGTGACCAAGTTTGTGATTTAAGTATATTATATAATATTTCCAGATTAAATTACTTCCATGTTCACCTTTTCACAGTATTTATTTATATATTTTTTCTCAATCTTGCTTTATTTTTTCTATCTAAAATATCCTTTTCCTTCCATTTTTAGTATAAGACCACTTTATTTTGCTATTATGACTGATTTGATCCAGAATTTTAAAAATAAGGTAAATGTATCTAACACTGATCATTACTATTCTATGTAACTTCAGTGAAGTTGTAAAGTATGTTAGCAATGGGATAATAAATATTTGTAGAAGTCCTAAGTTTTTCATCTTAAATATACAACATACTTTTTTAAATGCAGTTTGCTTACATTATCATTTCAATTAAAGCAGTCTTTCTTACCAGAAAGCAATGAGAAGGAAAGATGTAGTATTTACTAGTAAGCCATAATGAAATACTTTACTTCATATTTATTTAAAACCAGATTGGACTAAATTCAAAATGAGTAATTGGTTAATTGATTGATAAATTATGGTCCTAAGATTTAGATAGTTTTAAGTTTATAATTTTTAAAGTAAGCCTTCCTGCCTTATTTCAGTTAAGAGGTATGCATATTTAATTAGGGAAAAGAGACATTTTCTATTTTAGGGAGGATATGTGTACCTTTTTTCTAGTTTGTAGAAGGAAAAAGATATGCTGCATTAGTGTCTCTATTATAAGTCGTGAATAATAGTAACCATGTAGTATATACATTAGCATAGGTAATGTACATGGGAGTTTATCTGGTAGAAGGAACTCTGGTGGTGCAGTTTTTATTTAATTCCCTTTTATTTTTAGCTCACTATTAATCATATGCATAAATGAATATGCTGATATACATACATACTGATTATCTCTGATGAATCCGTGATAATAGAAAGTAGACAGGAGTAGAAAACATTGATTCCAACAGTAATTTTAGATTTCATTTGATGAGATACCAAGTGGATTTCTGAACTCTTTATTTTAAAATTAGAATCATGAGGAAATAACAAGTTCTTAGGATATGTAGTGGTCATTTAAGTGGGATTTAGTCATGGTCAAAACTCAGATTGAGGGCTGGGGATGTGACTCAATGGTCAAGTGCTTGCCTACCTTGCCTAGCATGCATGAGGTTCTGGGTTGAATCCCTAGTTCTGAAAAACAAAACAACAATAAAAAACTTGAGCACTGTTTATAAAGTAGACATTTATTAAATACTTATTGAACACGTACTGTTTTTGTTCATTGAATGCATGAGGGGACTTTGTATGCATGTGTTATTGTTTAGTTTTACTGTTTGCAGAAATATTTTATATGAAAATTTAATCAATGTTACAACCCTTTACAGCACTAACAGATTAAAATTGAAATAAGAGCATTGACAAGAATAAAAAGATAGTATATCTTAAAAAATGGGCTATTGACTATATTATAACATTAACTAATAATTTCTTGTATTAATTCTGAACAAATACATGTTACAGATTAAATAATTTTGCTTGGGAAAGATGACAAGAATAAAGTGGCTCTTCAGATTGTGCTAATTGAAGTAGGAATTTAAAGTTATTTGCTCAAGAAACTAGCAATTATGGTGGTTTCAAAAGTCAATTTAAATTCAAACTCAGAGAAAGCTGAGAAAGAATTTATGGCTTTCTTTGGAAATCTTTTACAGTGTAACTGTATAGTATAAAATATGTTTGATAGTTTAAAACACCTGAGAGTATTTTGTGCAAGCTTCCGAAGCCATTTGTAAATCTTTAATCCTTAAAGCACAACTCCATTAGCTGAGGCCTCTTAAAGGTTTCCTCTAATTATCCTAAATTGATAAGATTTATGGTAGTTTGTACTTTGCATAGCCTTAAGTTATTACTCGACTTTGTGAAGTTTTCCGTGTTTCACTTTTTTCTTCTAATTAACTTTTTTTCATTTTATTTCAGGAAATTATTCTATATGATGATATAAAATTGAAAAGTTTCTAAAAAGTATGCAGAGAAAAAGGTTTATTTCCACACCCAAATCTTAGTTTCCTCACTGGAGTAATATTTCATTTACTTCTGAGATATTCTACATGTATATAATCATAGTGGTTTTTCTTCTGTTGTTCTTAGGTATGCATGATAAAGTGTATTTTGACATATTATACATTCATGGAGTATAACTTATTTAGGAACCCACTCTTGTGGTTGTACATGATGTGGTGTTTTCACTGGTTGAGTATTAATATATGAACATAGGATATTTATGTCTGATTCATTCTACTGTCTTTACTATTCCCATCCCTCCTTTCCCTTCCCTTCATTCCTCTTTGTCTAATCCAGTGAACTTCTATCCACCCCCCTCCCCCCTTTGTGTGTTAGTATCCATCTATCAGAGACAACATTTGGCCTTTGATGTTAGGGGAATTATCTTATTTCACTTAGTATGATAGTCTCCATATTCATCCATTTACTGGCAAATGCCATAGGTCATTCTTTATGGATGAGTAATATTCCATTGTATATGTGTCTTTATCCATTCATCTGGAAGGACACGTAAGTTGGTACCATAGCTTAGCTATTGTGACGAGCTGCTGTGAACAATGATGTGGCTGTGTCACTGTAGTATGCCGATTTTAAGTCCTTTTGGTAATAAGCCAAGGAGTGGGATAACTGAGTCAAATGGTGGTTCCATTCCAAGTTTTCTGAGGAAACTCCATACTGCTTTCCATAGAGATTGCATCAATTTGCAGTCCTACCAGCAATGTTGAATGAACCTTTTTTCCCCACATCCTCACCAACACTTATTGTTACTTGTATTCTTGATAATTGCCATTCTGACTAGAGTGAGGTGGAATCTCGGTGTAGTTTTTTAATTTTTTAAATTTGTTTTAATGTTATACATGACAGTAGAATTCACTCTGATACATCATATATAATGGAGTATAATTTCTCATTATTCTGGTTGTACATGATGTAGAATCACACTGGTTGTATATTTATATATGTACACGCGGTAGAATGTCTGATTCATTCTACTATCCTGCCTGCCCCCATACCTCCTCCCCCTCTCAGTGTAGTTTTATTTTGCATTTCAAGGAACTAAACAGGCACTTCACTTTACAAAGAAATTCAAATGGTCAAATACATGAAAAAATGTTCAACATCTCTAGCAATTAGAGAAATGTAAATTAAATATTACTATTAGTCCTCAATTCAGTGTCAAGTTTAATTTTTATTTTACTGACTCATGTTTCCTGTTGGGTTAGGCTTCCTATTGGGAGCAGGGGTGTGTTGATGAATACTTCTATTTTTTCATGATTATTCTATTAATTAAATTGTCAGTTTTGTATAGAAATGAAAAGATGTCTGTGTTAATCCAGTCATGCAAAATGTACTGAAAAAAATGTCCAAAAAATGTCCAAATGGGTAGAAGTAGGTGTGATAGAGAGCATTAGTTCTAAAATTTTAGTACATAGTAGAATTAACTTAGGGAGTTTTTAAGAATTCCTATACCAATTAAGTCAGAATATTTGGGGGTAGAACTGAATATTGTGGAACCAAATAATAGTAAGGCATTAGTACTTTTAAGAACTAAAGTGATTCTACTATGCAGCCAAATTTGAGAACCAGTGACAGATCTGAGGTTGGCAAACTGAACTCTGAGTCAGATCCAGCCAGTAATTTTTTTTAAGTATAAAAGAGAGGTTTTTTAAATATAAAAAAATGGATTTAAAATGTGATAAATAGATCTGAGAGGAGGTCACATTCCTGGTTGCTCCGTGGAGTGAAACCAAGAAAACAGGCAGCTTCTTTGCAAGGTGGGTGAGCAAAAAAGCAGGGAGGGGGACTTTACTGGAACCTAAAACTGGACATTCAAAGCTGACTAGGGATACAGGAGGTTGGTAATAATAAAATAAGGAAAAATCCCAGGTGGCACAGCTGCTACCACAGCAGGGCCGGAAGGAAGCTCCAGCCAGAGCGGTCCCTCATAGTGGAGGGATAAGCAAATCAAAGGAACCTGCGTTTTTGGGAGGCCAGAGGCGTTTCTGGATACATAAGGTTCAGAGACCAAGGACATTGTTCAATAAACGTGAAGGACACCGTTGCTGATTTTATGCCTAGATGACTTACTATTGGTGACAGAATTGTGTTAAAGTCACTCAATATTATACTGGGGTCGGTCTACATGAGTTTTTAATTCAAGTAGTGTCTGTTTTTTGTAATTAGGTACAATACTATTTAGGGCATAGGTATTTATCGTTGTCTTGTTGGATTGTTCCTTTTACCAGAATGAAGTGACCTTCTTTGTCTCTTCTGGTAAATTGTGACTTGAAGTCTGCTTTGTTGGATATGAGAATAGTTACTCCTGCTTGTTTTCAGGCTCCATTTGCATGGTATATCAATTTCCATCCTTTCACTTTCAGCCTGTTGTTTTCTTTCCCTGTGAAGTGCGTCTCTTGAAAACAACAGTCAGGTCTTATTTTTTAATCCATTCTGCCAGCCTATGTCTTTTAATTGGAGAGTTGAGACCATTTACATTCAGTGTTTCTATACAGAAATGTTTATTAATTCCTGCCATAATTTATTTCTAATGTTTAATTTGATCTGATTATCATTTGCTTAGCTACTATTCAAATGAGATTTGTTTATTTGAGGAAACTTCCATGTCTGTTTTTGATTTTTTCTGTGTGTGGTATTCCCTTCAGTATTTTCTATAGTGCCAGTTTAGTTGTCATAAATTGTTTTAGTTTCCGCTTATACTGGAAGGTTTTTATTTTCTTTGATTCAGAAAGATAGCTTTGCTGGATATGGCAATCTTGGTTGACATTTTCTTTCAGGGCTTGAAACACATCATTCAAATCCCTCCTAGATTTTAGAGTTTGTGCTAAGAAATCAGAAGTAATTTAGAGGCGATCAGGATTGCCTCTAACTGTGACCTGACCTGATGTTATTCTCTTAGGGCTTTAAAAAATTCTGTTCTTGTTCCCTGTGTTAGGCATTTTAATTATAATGTGTTGTGGAGAGTTTCTTTCTTGATCTTGTCTGTTTGGAGAGGTGAATACATCCTGAATCTGGCTGTCTATCTTATTCTCAAGTTTTGGAAATTTTTCTGTTATTATTTTCTTTTGAAGAGGTTATCTATACCATTAGCCTGCATCTCACAACTGTCTTCAATTCCAGTAATTATTCTATTTGGTCTCTTAATGTTGTCCCAGGTTTCTCATATATTCCTGTCATGATTACTTATTGTCTTTTCTGTAATACTGTCTGAATGTTCAAAGCTGGCCACTTTTTCTTTCCGCTCTGAGATTCTGTCTTCAGCATGATGTACTCTATTTGAGAGACTTTCAGCTGAACATTTTATTTGACTTACTGTGCCTTTCATTTCCAGGATTTCTGTTTGGTTCTTATTGAACTTCTCATTCATATCCTGTACTGACTTCCTTGATTCATTCAGGTGTTTTTTCTCTGTTCTCTTAGAATTCATTGACCATCTTTATATCTTATCTCTTCTATTCTTTGCCTTAAAGTATTGCTGTAGTTTGTGCCTGGTTAATTTGTGTGTGGAGGAAGTTGTACTGTCTCTAGGCTGGGTTTAACTCAGCTGCAGAGTCTCTACCTGTGAACTTGTAGTAGTAAATCAGTACATTCAGAGCATCTCACAGAAAATGGGGAAATAAACTATAGCAACAATAGAAGCAAACAATGTACAACATTAAAATAAATAACCCATGTGCAACACTAATTACCAGAAAAACAGGAATAGTGCAGTCATCAATTGTTAACAGCAAAAATAATATCTGTCAGCTAGCTCTGGCATTAAACAGTAGTTGTCAACTGTCATCCACAGTAATAATAACTGAAATAACATGAATGGTGAAGACAAGAGTTGTATAAACCAATTAATTCTAAAAGATGGTAAAAATACAGTTAATTAAAAGAAAATGTGATAGGAAGGCAGAAAAAAGTTTAGAAGGTGCAGAATGTGAACATAGAGAAAGCAGAAGAGATGTAGCAAGTGATGGCTATGAAGGAGGAGAGAAAAATAGAAAAATTGAGTAATGGGAGAGAGACAACAAGAGAATTTGGCTGTTAGAAGAAAGAAGAGAAAGAAAAATGAGAAACTAACAAGTAAAAAAACAAAGAAAAAACCTAACACTCAAAAGACAAGGAAAAATAATCATTAAAAAATGCAAAATGGAGGAAAAAACCATGTATATGTATATGTACCATGAACATATGGTATGTTAAGTGCGTGCGTGCACACACAGGAGGAGGAGGAGGAGGAGGAAGACCACTGAGGTGATCAAAACTGTCAAAGAGGATGGATGGTGATTGCCTGTGCCCAACTGAAGGGGTTGGGTATGGGAAGAGTGGGAGTGTGAGTGAACACATAATGTGTCCTCTTTGTGTTGCTCACTGAGCTGCCAGATAGAGTGGTCTAAATCTGGTTGAAATAGCTTTCCACTTCCTTTCTTGTCAGTATATGGTAGCAAGGAATGGGAAGTACTTTGGAGTTTTGTCTGGACAGACTAGATTGATATACTTCCAAGATGGAGTTAATTCAGAGTTCTATGTGGGGAGTTCCTGGGGCTGGAACTTAGCTCCAATCAGGCCTGAGACATTTTTTGGGTGGTATCTGCTCTGGAGAGATTATATCAACAAACATCTGTTCCAGGTAAATGCTGATCTGTGCTGGGAATCTGGTTCTTAGGAGAGTCCAGAGAATTATACCCGTGGGACAGAGAAGCCAACCCACCACAGGTCTCATACAACCCATTGCCTATGATGTATGGCCTTTTCAGGCTTAATGCCTAAGGACAGAATAATCATGCCTGCCCATTCCATTTCCTCACCACCGTCAGCTGGTCAAATGAGCTGCCAGACTCAAAGGGAAAGTGAGTTGTACTCCTCTCCATATCTTTTGATTTGAATCCCCCTGGGTACAATCTTCTCTGTGCCTATTTCATTCAAGTTCTGGTAGATTGCTCTAGGCCACATGGTAGGCTCTTGCCAGGACCATATGGCAATATTTGCTATACTCTCTTAGGCTCCGCAAGCTGCAACATGGCTTTCTCAAGATGACTCCCTGCTTGTTATTACAGCAGTTTTAAAACACCAGTTCACGGTTCCATTTCTCGATCAGCTAAATTCAAGCCGCTTTTCTGTTCTGTAGGTTTTTCCATGCGAAAGTTGACTACTGTGTTTCTCTGTTATTGCTCCTAGGGTAAGCCAGCTTTGCTCCAATATACTGTTTCTTGTTTTTTTGTTCAATGCACCGAATTTGAGTCTTTGAGAGACTCCGGCTATTCAATATTGAATTTCAGTGAATTCTCTTTCACTCACCTTCCTGAGAAATAGTACTCCTGCTGCTTGAATGCAGAGCCATGGAGCAACTGGAAATGCAGCCTTCCTCTAATATGCCATCTTCAATTTCCTTGAATTTTCTGAATTCTTTACCTGACAGCTGTTAAAATGCTGTGGGCTCTTTGGGGTGGTTTATTTTCTTGCTTTTTCATGTTATTTGAATGAATGTCTATCCATCTCCTGGAAATCATTTATATACAATGGAGATACTGGGATCCTGGGGGTTAAGGGGTCAAATGATGGCACTTAATTGTAAAGATAAAGTAGGCATTTTTTTTAAAAATATATTTTTAGTTGTACATGGACACGATATCTTTGTTTATTTTTATGTGGTGCTGAGGATCGAACCCAGCGCCTCACGCATGCAAGGCAAGCGCTCTACCACTGAGCCACAATCCCAGCCCGGCATTTTACCATGATGGACAAGTACAGTAAAAACAGTAGTCAGAATAGTCTGACTTGCAGAAATAATGGCATTTATGAGTTAAGATGTCCCCAGAGTATAAATAGGTGGTCAGTCTATTCTTACTTGATGGGGTTCTAGGTTTAGATCTAGAACTCAGACATTTTGAAAGTTAGTTTTTAATAACAAGAAGGAAAAGGATACACATTTATGAGTGCTCGCTTTCACTAAGATCTCCTTAACCAAATAGTATTTTTCTCCATTTTTAGAAATGAAGAAACAGAAAAATCACAGGGGTTAAATAACCTTCCCAGCATCAAACAGTCTGTAAATTTTGGCTAGTCTTTGCAAAAAATCTTTTCTTAAAGAACTTTTTAAGCCAGGCGCAGTGGCGCATGACTGTAATCCCTGCACTTTGGGAGGCTGAGACAGGAGAATCCTGAGTTCAAAGCCAGCCTCAGCAAGGGTGAGGTGCTAAGCAACTCAGTGAGACCCCGTCTCTACATAAAACACAAAAATAGGGCTGAGGATGAGGCTCAGTGGTTGAGTATCCCTGAGGTCAATTCCCAGTACCAAAAAAAAAAACAACTTTTAAATTTGTTCCCTAATTTTGCAAACTGAGCCTAAGAGAATCCTGTCAATGTCTGTTTTGTTATGCATAGTTCTACAAGTGAGGGAGATAAGGAAAGAAATGTTAAGCAAATTTTAGTCATATAACCCAGAGTGGTAATGAGGTCTCTTGATTTTTGCAGTTATAATAAACAGTAATAATTAAAGGTGAGGAGAAATGCCATAGTATATTTTATTTTCTATCTCTAGATGTGGTTTTAGTAGATGTGTCATCTCACGTTTGTTGTATTTGAATAGAATTCGCATAGAGATTGGAAGGCCAATGAGTAATGAAGAGAATAGGAAAAATAAATATTTTTTACTGAAAAAAAGGTAAGAAATTTGAATTATGGATTTTAAATAAACTCTTTATGGCATATAAACCAGAAGTTGCCTGGAAAATCACTGCAATTTATTTAAAAGTTCTTAAAACGTTATTTGTATTTGTTTTAATTTTTAATCCTGATATACATTTTAGAAGGGCTGATATTTTCCCTTATTTTTGAGCAATAAATAATTTTAAATATCCATTTGTAAAGATAAATTGTTTCTAAGTTGTATTTAGTTGTCTGCTTTCTAGATTTGATGATGTGTAATGTACACTATTTTACAGATGTTTTAAGCACAATAAGAATAGTATTAGAATAAAAGTTAGAATAAAAATCTGTTCCACTTATCCAGATTTCTATATTTCTTTGAACATCACATACCCATAGTCCAGTGCTTTCATTCAAATATAATCAATAATAATTAGACCATATTTTGAGTTTTCTTAGACTTAACTGGTGAAATCCAATGTGTCCCATTTTTTTTGAATGGTTGTAGTATTGTAGTGCCATGAGAGATTCACCTATTTTATGTAAAATATGCTTATTTATAGATGTATGAGGCCAAACCATAGGAATTTTGGATTAGTAATTCATAATCAAAACTTTTGTCCTAGGTTTCTCCAAAATCACTTAAATAAGTAAGTAAACTTGAGTGCCTTTCGCTTTATTTTTTTAATTTTTGAAATTGGGATATCTGTCCAAATCCTTCCACACCAGAGTAATTCAGATCTCTTTTTCTTATAATAAGGAAAAAATAATTATAAAGATCACTGTAATATAAATAAAAGTAAATGTCAAGTTTTTTATATAAATCCATAAGCCTATTTCCAACAACTGTTTATTCCAGACATTAAATCAACTACAACAAAAAAATTTAAAAGTCATTCTTTATTGCACATTTATGGTATATTTGACAATCTCCTAAGTAAATTGCTAAATTAACTACATTTTGCACATGCATTACTCTTTTAGATTGCTAAAAGTCAGTAATATTTTTTGTTTCTTCAAATGATTCATCCTGAAATTGGAAGTGTTAATATGGCTTTCTAACTATCTATTGGTGGGTTAGTCTCATAGTTTGCCTGTATTTACTAATCTGCTGCTTATAATAATTAAAAATGTTATACTGAAGCTATTATTAGGTCTGTACAAAGTACAGTCAGCTTTTTTTTTTTTTTTTTTTGTAATAGAGGGGGGCATAAGTAGAAATAATTGGAAACCAAACTGGAATATACCCTGTTATATTAATTCCCAGAGAATATAGTTTATCTTTGATGCATATCATTTGCCTAAGTAGTCATTGATTAAATATCTTATCAATAAAGATACGATCTACCCAGATTATCATTTCATTTTGTATTTTTACCATTTTTAAGTGGATGGAAAACTCAAGTCTTTACAATCAAAATAATATAAGCAACACTGTAAAATTAGACCTCCAAATCCTAAACCCATGAACTATGAAATTAACAGTGCATTGTTGCTTAGTGCTGGATAGAAGTTTGCTACATGAAAAACATTAATAAATAAATCCATTATTTTCAGGCTTTCTATAAACACGAACAATTTATATAATGCAACATTATAAAAACTTCAAAGCACATTTTTAAAATGTTTAAGCAATTATTGTTTACAACATTTATGATTGTTCCACTGAAGTAAGGTATGACAATTCCTAAAACGGAAAGAAAAAATAGCAAAGAAAGCAGAAAACAATGAATCCAATGACCCAGTTCACTGAATAAATATAGATGATCACCATATCCATATCAAACCACCATCCACGGCTGTCATCCTCAAAGTGCAGGTAATCCATCCTGTGTGCACCATGTGGGAACTGCCTTCTTGTAACTGGAGCTGCACGTCTGTGGAAACCTAGATTATGAACAAAGTATTTTAAACCTCATTTAATACAGATAAGTGCCCAGAAAGGAAGCTGCATTATGAACATAGTACCATGAGCAAAGCATATCTTGATTTCATTGAGTGGTATGTTGTTTTCCCAGTGGTTTTTTTTAATTACAAGGAATTATCCAAATTCTCTTCCAGTTC
Source organism: Xerus rutilus (assembly GCA_028644305.1). Classification (NCBI taxonomy): domain Eukaryota; kingdom Metazoa; phylum Chordata; class Mammalia; order Rodentia; family Sciuridae; genus Xerus; species Xerus rutilus. The sequence goes on along the minus strand of CM053405.1, from coordinate 45,068,601 downwards.
AGGGTGTTAGGGGAAGGGCCAGCAGACTAATTGAGTTCTGTTACTTAATTGGGCCAAGCTATTCATGTCTTTAGGTCTCAGATTTCTCATCTGTACCATCTGAGCATGTAAAAAATTTGTGTGTCAAATGTAATTATTTTAACACGAGAACATTTAGAATTTCAGTTATTACAACTGCTGATAACTAACTTCCAATCAACCTGTGCTCTTATACCTTGAGAACATCAGTCTGGTTATTTGAGCAAAGTTCTATGAGAAAAGTGTCTTTTATTTTGTTTTAGCATTGAATAAATACACATTGTGTGGAACTCCAAAGAAATTTAGCTTTAATTTTCATCTCTGGGTCCATGTAGGAGATTGGTTAGTACATAAAATGCAAATATCAAAAGTATAGTCCCTTCTTAAATTTCTGAGAAATGTTTCTTGTGAAATGTTGGACTTTTTCCCTATGTATATTTAGATGTTAATAATTTAAAGCTTGAGTATAAACTTGCTCAATGGTAAGCTGTTTTTGTTACTTGACCAATATATAATATCTAAGGCATTTAAAAAACAAATTTCAGTTTTGTAGGGACTGATAACCTGATTATTATTATTATTCTAGGATATGCTCTTTTTTATTGTACATGATATATATATGCATGTACAATATAATCGTACATGATTGTATAATTTTTGTACATGATATATATACATGTACAATGTACTTGTACATGATTGTACAATTTTTGTACATGATTTATATAACATGACAGTAGAATGTATCTTGGCAGAATATACGTACATGGAGTATACCTTATTCTATTTAGGATCCCACTCTTGTGTGATAACCTGATTATTAACCTTTTGTTATGGTTTGGATGTGAGGTGTCCCCCAAAAGCTCAAGTGTGAGACAATGCAAGAAGGTTCAGAGGAGAAATGACTGGGTTGTGAGAGTCTTAACCCAGTCAGTAACTTAATCCCCTAATAGGGATTAACTGAGTGGTAACTGAAGTGGTAGGGTATAGGTGGAGGAGGTGGGAATTGGGGTGTGGCTTTGGGCTACTTATTTCTATCTGGCAAGTGGAGACCTTTCTTTGCTTCCAATCATTATATGAGCTGCTTCCCTCTGCCACACTCTTCTGCCATGATGTCCTGCCTCATCTCAAGCCCCGAGGAATGGAGTCTGCTGTCCATGGACTGAGACCTCTGAAACCGTGAGCCCTCAAATAAACTTTTCCTCCTCTACAATTGTTTTGGTTGGGACCTTAAGTCACAGTAGTGAAAAAGCTGACTAAAACACCTGTTTTTTCATATCTCCTGGCCACTTTTAAGAATTTCTGTGTTTATTAGTATAAATGAGACAGCACAATAAACTAAGAAGAAAAAATTAATTCTGGTATATCCTAGCACCTCTGGTGGTAAAGGTTCTGTGAGGATTTAGCTTGAAGGGAATTCTGTTTCTTCCATTTTTAACAACTAAGTAATGTTAAATGTTATACTGTACTTTAGGCTACTTGCTCAGACTCACCTGGGCATACATATGGTTCAAGTCTAACCTCTTTAATCAAGAACATTCCTATTTTGCTGCTTACATGTGTTTAGTTTTATTATATTCATTTGTATTATGCAGATTTAAAACATGAAAGGATGAGAAAAATAAAATTAGTGATATTTTATAATATATCATAAATTTCAAATAGGTTTTTGATAATTTCTAATTGTTTTTGCCTGACTTCTTTGTATATTTGATTTGGTTTTTTTTCCACATTTTAAACATTGGTGCATTATAATAGTACATAATAGTGGAATCTATTGTTACATATTCATTCACGTAATATAACAACATAATTTGGCCAATATCATTTTTCTTTATGGATGAATAAAACTCCATTGTGTACATATACCACATTTTCTTACCCATTCAGCCTTTGATGGACACTAGGCTGATTCCACAATTTGGTTACTATGAATTGTGCTGTTGTAAACATGGGTATGCATGTATCACTATGGTATGTTGACTTTAATTCTTTAGGACAAATGCCAAGGAGTGGTATAGGTGGATCATATAAGTGGTTCCATTTCTGGTCTTCTGAGGAAGCTCCATACTGATTTCCATAGTGGTTGTACTAATTTACAATTCTACCAAGAGTATAAAAGTATTCCTTTTTCTCCACATCCTCTCCAGCATTTATAATTGTTTGTATTCTTGATGACTGGCATTCTGACTGGAGTGAGTGAGAATTCGTCTCAGTGTAGTTTTGATTTGCATTTCCCTGCTTTCTGGGCATACTGAACATCTTTTCATGTATTTGTTGGTCATTTGTATTTCTTTTTTTGAAAAGTGTCTGCTTAATTCATTTGCCTATTTATCAATAGGGGGGTTTTTGGTGTTAAGGTTTTGGAGTTCTTTTTATATTCTAGATATTAATCCTCTGTCAAAAGAGGAACTAGCAAAGATTTTCTCGCATTCTCTAGGTTGTCTCTTCACATTTATTAACTCTTGGCATTATTTCCTGAGTTTTAGGGGTCCTACTGAGAAAGTTGTTGCCTGTGCCTAGATGCTGGAGTATGGATCCTGCATTTTCTTTTGTGAGTTGCCTACTTTCTGAGGTCTTTGATCCATTATGAGTTGACTTTGATTCAGGGTCAGAGTTAGGGATCTACTTTCATTCTTCTAGCTATGGATAACCAGTTTTCCTAGCACCATTTGTTAAAAAGCTTGTCTTTTCTTCAGTGTATGTTTTTGGCAGCTTTGTCAAGGATCAGATGACTGTATCCGTGTAGGTATGTTTGTGTCTTCTGTTCTTCACCACTGGTCTGTGTCCATCTTTATGCCAGTACCAAGCAGTTTTTGTTACTATATCTCTGTAGCATAATTTGAAGTCAGGTATTGTGCTGCCTCCAGCATTGTTTTTTGTTTTTCTTTTTGTAAAATTAGAATTGCTTTGACTATTCTGGATATTTTATTCTTCCAAATGAATTTTAAGACTTTTTCTAGTTCTGTAAAGATTGTCATTGATATTTTGATGGTGATTTCATTGAATCTGTATATTACTTTTGGTAGTATGGCCATTTTAACAATATTCTGCTTATCCACAAACATGGGAGGTCTTTCCATTTTTGTGTGTGTGTCTTCAATTTCTATAATTTTCATTGCAGGGATTATTCACTGCCTTGATTTAATTCTGAGGTTTTTAAAAATTTTTATATATAGTTTTTGAGAATATTGTATGTGGGACTGTTTGCCTGGTTTCTTTCTCAGAAGATTCATTGATAGTGTATGTAGAAGCTACTGAGTTTTATAGGTTGATTTTGTAACCTGCTACTTAGCTGAACTTATTAGCTCTAGTAGTCTTTTGGTGGAATTATTTTGATCTCTAAGTATAGGATCATACAATCTGTAAACAGGGATGATTTGACTTTTTTCTTTCCTATTTTTATGGCTTTTGCCTAACTGCTCTGGCTAGAATGTCTAGCATCGTATTAAAGGGGAGTGGTGAGAGTGGACCTCCTTGTCTTGTTAGAGATTTTGAAAGAAATACTTTGTTTCCCTCATTTAGTACAAGGTTGGCTTTGGGTTTTTTGCCCATAGCCTTTATGATGTTAAGTTAGGTTTTTTCTATCTCTAGTTTTTTCAGTATTTTTTATCATGAATGGGTGATGAATTTTTTCAAAGGCTTTCTCTGCATTGATTCAATTTTTAATTATTGATATTTACAGCCAAAAAGCCAAATTACTTTTTTTTTTTTTTTTTGCTTTTGTTGGCTGGCATTATTAGTATTATTTTCAAATTGATTTCTTTACATGATTTTGCCTAAATCCTGTAGTGCTGGTAGTATAGTTATAACTAGATAATATAATCAACTTAACTTGGCATTTATAAAGTTCAATATATTGCAACATGTGGAAAATAAGCAAACTAGTGAAGTCAATCCTTCTGTGTTGTTGAATTTCCAATGTCTCCTCAGCTAAAATTATATACCAAGGTGACTTGTAAGAATGTTAGTGTCAGGCTTCAGTAAATATTACAGAAACGTATATTTTTCTGTTTATATATACAAAAATTTTAATGTTTTCTTTCCATATTTCAATGAAACACCTTGCACTCTACCTTGGATATTCTATTTGGGAGAGCACCAGTTAAGGGAATTTCAATCTTAACAGAATTTGTATCTAACTACTGTTTTCAAAACTACAGTCAATATTTGAAGAGGAAAGGGGAAAGGACATGTGAGGAGAGTTTTTCTCATATTTAAATGTTACACTGTCAACACAAATATTCTCGAAGTAGTTTATATACCCTTTTAAAAGCTTCTTCACAAATACAGACTAGAGATCAAGTAACATTATTACTGAAAATTGTTATGAAAATAGGGTTTTTGTGCAAAACAGACAAAAAAGGGATTATGTATAGGCTTTAGCATCTTCAGATTCAAAATTTCAGCTGTTTTTATCATAGGAATAATATGAATTGTACAATTACAGAAAAAAAGTAGAGCTAAGACTATATAAGATAAAAAAGATGAAGCATTATAAGTATTTTAAAGTAAAGAGCACAGTAAAGACACATACCTTATATTTATTTTTGCCATGCCTTATTTTTTTCTATATAGTCTAATGGGAAAAACATATTGCAGTGAAAATTATACTTTTCTAGAAATGTAAAGATTTAGATTCTAATGCCAATATGCTACATACTCATTGTCAAGTCAAAATAATTTCTATCAGGATATTCATATGGTTTTCTTCTTTAATCTGTTAATGTTATGAATTCAACTAGATTTTTCTAATGTTGAATAATTGTAAGTCTATTAAAATGATATTTTCCCATGTTTCATCATTCCTTCATTCCTAAGATAAATTCCACATGAACATAATTGACATCTACACATTGATAGACTCAGCCTGTTAATATTCTATATAGTATTTTATGCATGTATAAAAGTCAGATTAGCCTATGATACTATTTTATGCTATTTTTGCAAGCTTTGTATATTATGATTTTATTGGCTTCATAAAACATGCTAGGTGACAATTCCCCATGGATGCATGTGTGTGTCCACACGTCTTATAAGCAGAGTTACTAACTGCCGTTGTCTTAGACCATCTTTTCAAAGGTGTTTGTATAACAAACAGACTTAGAAAATAAAGGGTCTCCCTTTGGAACATAGGGCAGGTTTGTGCATAGTTTTGGAACATAGTACATTTGTGCTTGTTATAAAAGATTTGAGTTTTCTAAGGTCAGAGTTGTCTGCTGTAACTCACCCCCACTGTTATGTATAGATATAAACTAGTCCTATTTTGGACCCCTTGTAGGAAATGGGGTTCTATCTATCACAAATGCTGCCAGTCTGTGAGTAATAAAAATGCCTTTTGTCTCTGACCCATGAGTCTTGTGTTTTCTGCCAGTACACATGAAACTGGCTGAATTACTTGCAAATAGGATAAAATTTCTGACATTTAGCAGTTTTTGACATTGGTAATCTTAAGAAATCTATAGTCTCTGAAATAGTTTGCATAAAATAGAATCCTTGGAGATTTGGAAAATTTAAACTGAAAAACTATTTTTTTTTTTTTTTGGTCTTTTAGTCTTTTTTTTTTGGTACTGAGGATTGAACCCAGAGCTTCACAAATGCTAGGCAAGTGCTTTACCTCTGAGCTAATCCCTAGCCCTGTAAAAACCACTTGGGCGTATAATATATAGTCTTTTTAGGCATATGGGCAGATTTTAATACCAGTTGATATCTTTAAGAGTTGTTGGTGTTTACTCATGTATTCTAGTTCTTGAGTCATTTTTGGTAATTTTTATACAACATTATCCTCTATGTCCAATTTTTCAAATGAATTGAACTAAAAATTTCATAGGTTTGATATACTTAGGAATCTTCACAAATACTCTAATCTGAGTATGTGGTTTATTTGTACTTCCCTGCTCCTTGGAAATTAGGCATGAACAGTGAAAATGACTGTCTAATGAACAATGTGCATTGTTTATGGGTAGAAACACTTATCAGTTTAAGATAATGCAGGGGTCTTTCTTCTTCTACCACAGCAGCCAGCAATATACCAGACAGAGGGTGCTCTGTCATCTTGAGTCTCAAAAGTTTAGGATGATATGGAGCAGAACACCTATCACTTCAGTGAAAATTATTTCAATGTTACTATAACTTCTGACTGAAAATAATAAAGTAACATAAATCTACTCAAGTAAAGGGTGACAAAAAAGGAAGTTGAATCTGATTGGTTTCTCACATGACAGGAAAAAAACCTCTCTAGAGAAATTAATTGTAGTGAAATCAAAGAATAAGAAAAATCTGTGAAGAAAATCTCCAAGCTGCTATCAGATTTAGAAAGAATGTAAAAAATTACCAGTGTTCCAGAACCAAAATGTTACTTGTTTCTTCTTAAATTTTATTTTGTGAAAAGAATTTTACCTCAGAAGTATTTCTTTCTCATATTTTAGGGAAAAAAAGGCTATGATTTTTTCTATGCATATGGAACAAATTTATCTTTACTAAAGACCACGAAGTGGGATTCTTATTTTGAAGCTATTCTGAGACAGACTGTTGACAAGTTATTTTACTGTTTTTTTTTTTTTTTTGCTATTTCTGCAGCTTGCCCTGTGCTTTCAGTGGATACTCAGTGTATTTGTTGGGTGGATGGATCAGTGCCTGCATATAAGGATAGACTTTAAGGTAACAGAAGTAGTAATTAGCATAATTTTGGAGAATGTCCCAGATAAAGCCTTTGCAATGTATTTTCAACAGAAATTGAATATTATGATTAATAAATGCGAAAGATAATTTGTAATTCTAATGAAAACATATTCTTTTTTTTTAATATTTATTTTTTAGTTGTAGGTGGACACAATAGCTTTATTTTATTTTTATGTGGTGCTGAGGATCGAACCCAGTGCCGCCCATGTGCCAGGCGAGCATGCTACCACTGCGCCACAACCCCAGCCCCTGAAAACATATTCTTTACATCTTAATTCTGTGAGCCCTGAAACCAGTATTAAAAAGGAGATACAGCCTCTTATTCATGTGTGCTGGGACAGACAAAGGTTAAAAGCACACTATTTTACTCTTCTGTATTCTTCATATTACATAAGAATTTTGTTGTGTCAAAAGTTGATTGGCATAAGTAGGTCTTAGCAGGGGTGGAGTGATATATTTATAGTCACAAATAGGTATAGAGTTGCTGTGTTAATATAGTTGAAAAGTTAGCAAATAGATTTTAAATGTCATCTTCATCTTCTGTGTCTTTAGGACTCCGGAGTCAAATATATTAATCTTGCAAAAATTAACCTTTTATACTGAAAAATTTAAGATTTACAGCAGATCACTTTTAACTCTTAAATACCTGCTTGAATTTCAATATAATTTATAAAGTATTAGGCTCAATTATCAAATTTAAAAATGTTTTGATTCAATAATCTGTTGAGAAGTAAAATGTTTTAGGTGAAGGGAGGGAATATGGAGATAGGAAGGTTAGTAGAATAAAACAGACATTATTACTTTATGTATATATATGACTGTATAACCAATGTGATTCTACAACATGGACAATCAGAAAAATGAGAAATTATACCCTATCTATGTATGATATGTCAAAGTGCATAAATGCATTCTATTATCATGTATAACTAATTAAAACCAAAAAAAAACCAAAAAAATTTTAAAAAAATCTTTAGTTGGGTAAAATATATATAGAAGCTTGATTTTTTTTTTACCATGCAAGCATATAATCCAATCAGTGGCATTGATTATATTCACAATATTGCACAGCCATCATTACTGTATATTTACAAACATTATCAAAACAAGAGCAATAGACAGTAAGCAATAACTCCTCATTCCCCCCTTTCCTGAGACCCTGGTAATTTCTAATCTTTCTGTCTACATGATTTTGCCTATTTCTAGATATTCTCATGTTAAGTGGGATCATAAAATACTTGTGCTTTTGTGTCTGGCTTATTTCTCTTACATAATGTTTTCAAGATTTGTCCTTATTATAGAACTGCATCTGCTTTTATGGCTTTTTGTTCCTTTTTATCAATTTTATCCATATATAACATTTTTTTATCCATTCAACAGCTAATAGAAACTTGGGATGTTTCTCCCTTTTGGCAATGAACATCAATGTATAAGCATCTGTTTGAGTTCATTTTCAATTCTTTTGCATGTATATCTAGGGGTAGAATTGCAGAGTCATGCAGTAATTCTCCATTTAGTTTTTTGAGGACCTTTAGTAAACTTTCACAGTGTTTTACATTCCTACCAGTAAGGTGCAGGGTTTCAGTTTCTTGCCAACACTTATTTTCCTACTATTATTGCTATCCTAATATATTTGAACCTTCTTATGGTGTTGGTTTCCATTTTCCTGCTGATAAATGATGTTGAGTATCTTTGCATATTGTGCTTCTTGGCTATTTGTTTATTTTCTATGGAGAAATGTTTATTCAAGTCCTTGACCTATTTTAAAAATTTATTTGCTTGCCTTCTCATTATTTAATTGCAGGATTTATTTATATTCTGGTTATTAACCTCTTATCAGGTATGTCACTTGCAAATATTTCCTCCCTTTCTATAGTTGTTATGTTGCCTTTATTATTTTCTTGATAAATGTATTTTGCACAAAATTAAAATTTGATGAAGTTGACCTTATTTTTTTCTTTTCTTACTTGTAATTTTTGTATCACATCTAAGAATTCACCTATCATGAAGATCAACCATTACATTTTATTTGAAGACTTGCATGGGTTTTAGTTCTTATATTTAGGCTATTGATCTATTTGGAGTTAATTTTTCATTTACTTATATTTAATAATACACATAGTTTTAATGAACATGTGATTATATGCATTTATTGAGTACTGTGTGATATTTCAATATATATATACAACACATCATTAATTTTTGTATATGGTATGATGTAGGGAATCAACTTCATTCTTTTGCATATGTAAACCCAATTGTCCTACCATTTTTTCTTGATGAGGCTATTCTTTCCCTACTGAATGAACTTAATTAGCATACTGTCAAAAATCAGTTGGTCAAAGACATATGGATTATGTCTGGATTTTTATTCCATTGGTATATGGGCTATCCTTATGCTAGTATCACACTGTTTTGATTACTGTAGCTTGTTGGAGGTTTTAAAATAGTGAACATTTCACTTTTTTAAAAGAGTTTTTTCATTGTTGTTATTCAGGGTCATTGGAAACTGTATATGAAATTGAGAATCAGGCTTTACATTTGTTCAAATAAAGATGTTTAAATTTTGATAGGGATTGAACTGAACCTGTAACTAGCTTTGGGTAGTACTGATATCTCAATATTAAACCTTATAATCTATCAACATGGGATGTCTTTCCATTATTTGGAATGTCTTTAATTTCAGCAATGTATTTTAGTTTTCAGCATATAAATCTGTTATATCTGTGGTTAAAATTATTCCTAGGTAAAAAGAATAAAACAAAAACAAAAATAAAAATCAAAAACAAAACAAAGAAAAACCAATGAACCCATCAAGCAAACAACAAAACCAAAAGAAAAAAAGAATTCTAGGTATTTTATTCTTTTAGATGTTATATGTAAAAGGAATTTCATTTTTAATAATCTTTTTGGAATGTTTTCCACTGGTGTACAGAAATTTTTTTGTGTGTGGGAATCTTGTTACCTTGAATGTTGCCAAATTTATTAGCTTTATTAGTTTTTTAAAAATTCTTTGAGATTTTCTATAAATAGGATTATACCATCTGTAAATAGAGATGGATGTATTTATTTCCCAATTTGGATTCCATTTATTTTTCTTACCTAATTGTGCAGGTAGAACTTCCAACACATTGTACAGCAGTGGTGAAAGCAAGCATTCATTTGTTTCTAATTTTGGACTTTTTCACCATTTAGTGTGATGTGATGTTAGGTGTGTTTTTAAATAAATGCCCATTTTCATGTTATGGAAGTTCCCTAGTTCTGAGTTTTTGTTTTCAATCATGAAACGGTGCTAGTTTTGTCAAATGTCAATTGAAAAGATATTTTTCCCCTTTCATTTTATTAATGTGATGCTTTTATGGTATTCATAAATATTGGTATATTTTTATTTTCATTCAACTCCAGGTATTTTCTAATTTTCCCTGTCTGTTCTTTTTTGACTCACCTGGTTGTTGAACCATGTGTTGTTTAATTTCCACATATTTGTGTGTTTTTCAATTTTCTTTCTATATAGATTTCTAGCCTCCTCCTGTTTTGGTCAGACAAGATACTTCGAATGGTTTCAGTCTTTTAAAATATATCATGACTAGTTTTGTGGTAGTACCATTTTTTTTTAACTTTTACTACTTTAAATACCAAAAATAAATGTGGATTTACATATTTTAATTTTTCCTTATTTTTTTGGTGGTAAAATACTTTCAACTGGGTTATATAACATAGTATTATATTTTCATTTCTACACATGAATTCTGGTTTATATTATTCTATTTCTGTTTGACTTCAGACATATGAATTAGGCTAAGCATAATTGGCTTTTATTTATTTCTGTTGCTGCCAGAGCAGGCCCATAGTAAACACCAGAAGTGGGCTGGGGCTATAGCTCAGTGGTAGAGTGCTCACCTCGCATGCATGAGTCACTGGGTTCGATCCTCAGCACCACATAAAAATAAATCAATAAAATAAAGATATTAGCATCCATCTACAACTAAAAAAATATTTTTAAAAAAATAAATAAACATCAGAAGTCTTTTTTTTAATTAAAAAGGTAATTAAACAGCAATTGTGAAATCATTTAGTGAGATTATTTTGAGTGTTTGCTTTCTAAGATTGAGATAAATATAATCCCTAATATTTGTCAACTTATTTTACTTTAATATTATTAAATGTATGTTGAATTAGATTGTATTTTATTTTTTTATTGTGAGATTTTTTAATTCTTTTTAGTTATACATGACAGTGTATTTTGACATATTTATACAAACATGGAATACATCTTATTGTAATTAGGAATTAGATTTTAATGCAATGATTTTAGACTGAAAAGTAAAGATCTTTTCTAGCAAAATAACTATATAATCATATTTTAGTTCCCTGGTAAAGTTTTAATAGTAAACTTAGCCTCGTGATTTTATCTGTTAAATCTAAACTAATTTGTAAAATATTACATATCTCTTACCAGGAAATTATGCAAAAGACCCTCATTTATGTTATAAAACAGAGAAACAAGTGTATTGAGTTGTTCTAATTATCAGTTAAGTCATTCAGGATAGATATGCTCTCCTATTTTGCAGATTAAAAAAATCAAGAAAGAATCCCTAGGCAATGAGTTTAGATGGTATGTCATGGGTGATGGAGCTAAGGCCAGTTGTTATGTATTTATTTATGACAGTAGTGTAAATTTCAGATATTTCAAATCTATAAGACAATTTAAAATGTTCTGTCTTTGCTATGTTAGGAAAAAAAGGATATTTAGATGTAGGATTGAAGGGAAAATGGGACAGAAACTAAATATTTTCAGATTATAATATAAAATATAGAAATTATTTTAATCTTGCATTATTATACTCAGTCTACCTATAAAGCATCAGCACATGAGAAATTCAGAATATATATCTTAATTAATAATGTAGTACTACTAGTAATACTTCAATTGTATTGGCAAAATAATGATATTTTTCAAAAATAATATTATTAACAAAATCTTGAATTATAACAGTATAATTTTAGAAAAGTTAAAACATTTATGTATAGTAATATTTTGCTAATAAAAAATCACTTAATTGCTAGCATAGTTACAAAGGTTTTTTGCAACCAACACTTGGTTTGAGTTAATAAAATCTTAAGCTTCTTTGATTAATTATAACACAAATCTTATATTAGTGAAGGTAAAGACACTAAGTTTTAAACTTGTTGTTCACAAGTTTCAGTAGCAAATTATAAATCTATACACCCTACAATGTTTTCAAATTACCCTATTAATTTTAATGGGCTAATACTGTAAGAGCTGTTGAAATTTATGGGTATACATCTTATTTCATATTCCTTTGTTTTAAGCCATAAAAACTAAGTCCTATATCATGTGTGTAAAAATAAAAGATGAAACTACAGCTGTGCTAGGGTAAATCATTTGGTAGCTCCACTAGCTGGCAGAAAAGGACAGAAAATTTTATGCTTATGTTGAAGTCATTAACATACTCTTCATGGTCCCAAAGTCCCCAAAAGGAAAGAAGTTGGAACTGTCCCTCTTCTATTCTTCAGATATTGTTGCTTTTCAGTTTGAAACTTTTTTTTTTTTCCTCTTCCAGGATTATCTTGATATCAAAGTTTTAGCCACTTTCTTTCTTTGCATATTTCAAAATGTATTTTATGGATATAAAAACAAGCAAATTTAATGTCTAAGATACAATATTGAACTCCTGTGAACAATTGTGGTCTCTCAAATCCCATGGCATTTCCCCCAGAATAGGGTTGCTTTCAGAATATTGACTAAACTCTAATTTGTGCAATTACTTGCATATTTCTTCAATTTGTACTGTAGTGTCAATTAAATTTGTATTCACTGTCTAAAACAAATGGACAATTGCCATGCACTATTAACTGTCAGTATATTATGCCAGAGTTAACTGTGTTTCAGTATAAAACAAACAACTGTTCACTTATTTTATTTATGGCATTGCAATACCTCTGATAAAATTCATTTTTCATAATAATTCAGTTATATCACTGCCTAGAAGTTAGATAATAATCAAAAGGATCTTTCAAGGTACCTTTTCATTCTGAGTGCACCATTCTTTTTTGCCTTATGTTCACAAGTCCTATCAGCTTCTAGAACAGTGTGTATTAATCTTGGTAATTTGGCTGCACACTGAAATTACCCAGGGAGTTTTAAATAATATTGATGTTTGGGACCCATCTCCAGAGATTTCAAATTAATTTGTTTGGGATATACCCAAGGCATTGGGATGCATTTAATGTCACAACTGTGAAAGAATAGAAGATAATACCTAGAATTATTTTATTTCAAAAAATAAAACAAAAGCTTAGCTCTTTTGTGCCTTCATGCAATAAAAATATTTATGTATTTATTATTAAAATGTATTTAAATAAATACTTATTTAAATATTTTCTTTTTCATCTGTCAGAGGTAAGTGAGGACTTTTGTATTTTCCAAAATGTAATATCAAGTTGTTTCACAACAGTGGTCTTATTTTGTAGTTGTTCTATTTTGAGAAGCCTAATTCCTGAGCTTTTGGATTAAATAATGACTGCTGGCGGTTCTCTCTCCTGGAAGTTCTTCACTTCTTTATTAGTACCATCAAACTAAATATTCACTTGAATGGTTGAAATGAATCTGAGTAGCTTATATTTTACTTCCCCTAAGGAATAAACAATTGTAAACTGTCAATATCATAGAAGTTGGTTATTAGATATCATTTTGAAAAATATTTTAATGGTGCAAATATAATCATTCCCTTACCAAATAGTAGAACAAAAATTTCTTCTATGACTTTAGGCTTTGCAGTTCTAAAATAAATTTATAAAATCTATACATATTCAGAATGGCCTATGAACCATAATGGACTTTGGTCTAGCAACTTGAACAATATTAAATTACTGCCCAATCTATTTAAAAATATTTTTCTAATTGCAGATGGATACAATCTTTATTTATTTATTTTTATATGCTGCTGAGGATTGAACCCAGTGCCTCACGTGTGCTAGGCAAGCGTTCTCCCTCAGAGCTACAATCCCATGCCCCCAATCTTCAACATACATGCAGGAAAACAAATTGTTTACGATGTATTCCTTTTTGCATATGTATGACAGGTGTTATGATTGTTATTGGTAGGAAGTAATCCAACCTTTAAAGAAAAATCTAAGTTTTCCAAACATTTACATCTGAATGCTGAGGAAAACATCAATAAAAAATTGCTTAGAAGAAATTATAGACTGTATTGCTTCAATCTATAAAAAACTTATTTAAATTTGTTTTATTTAATGTGCATCTCCCTATTGCTTGATTTGTCCCTTTTACAAAATTTGAGGTGGTGGTTGTGCTTTGTGACAAACTTTTACATGGAGGCTGAGAAACAGCTCTGTGCAGGATAGTAATCTTTCCCAATGGGGAGGTTGAGGATCAATTTAATAAACTATGTCTAAGCCATATTTCTCAAGAAAAAAGGACAACTCAAATAGTACAATATATGGATATTTCTGCTGTGCACTTCAGAATGCCAGAGAGCACACTTTATATATACCACTATATCCAAGATCTTCCTTAGCTAGATCAAAATAAGGGAAAAAAGGTGGTGGTGGTGTATGGGTGTTGGGATTGACATAAATATATAGGGAAGATCAGTGGAATGGAAGGAGAACAAGAGGGAGGGAGGAAAGAAGGGAACTGGGAGGGAATATGGAATGAATTTACCAAATCATGTTATATGCATATGTAAGTATACCAAAGGAAATTTCACTTTAATGTATATGTAGAAAGTACCAATCATAAATAAACCCATCATAAATAAATAAGTGAGTAAAAGGAAGATCCTAGATGAGGGAGAATTGGGGGAGCGAGTAGGGGGAAGGGGTGGAAATGGGGATTCAATTCAAATTCCTGGCATGTATGATTTTGTCAAAATGAACCCAACTCTTATGTATAATTACACTGATATAAAAAATAAAGATGCTTCTTGGAGCTGAGCAGTGTAGCACCCAGACTTTCAAAGCTCTCACTGCTTTCCTCACATGAAAAGGAGGTAGGGAAACTCAGGTAGATAATCCACTATGATAAGGCAGGCTAGAAGCTATAAACTATACTTTAAAAACTATATAATCTGGATTTGAGCAGATTGCTCACTAGCTGAATGAGAAGCAATCATTGACAGTCCCTCAAATGCAAGGCTTGTGGTAAACTGGCCTGAAGAATGAGGGACTCCTGTTTCCTCCATAGTCTACATCTTGGGATCTATATCCAGAGTAAGAGGTAGAACTCTCTTGATCAAAAGGTTCTATAATCCAGTGTCCAATATCAGTTACCTTATCACATATTTGAACTTTTTAACTTGTTGTCATCTATTCTGCAGGATCATTAGAGAAATCATTAGTACTAGGACAAAGCATTAAAATAGTGAGCTCAGGGATAAGGTCAGGACTATTTTTTCTCACCAGGAGAATTTGTTTTCTGTGTCAATATCAGAGGTCCTGAGGTCAGTGGGTTGATTTTTAATGCATGTACACATGTAAGAATTTATGTTATACATGAAAGTGTTTTCCAAGGCAGAATTTCCTACTGATATACAACGTCATATGGAATTAAGCAAATTCTACATATATGAAACAATGAAGATGGACTTTGTGTGTGTGTGTATGTGTGTGTGAGTGTGAATGAAAGAGACGGAGGAAGAAGAAAGAGGAGGATTAAGAGAATAAAACACTGATGGTAATTTTAAAAACAATAGTTATAAATTGGTGATATTTGAACAATTTGCATGATAATTAATTTGTATCATAAGCTTAATATAGAAGCAAAATTAAAATACTTTAATTTTGAATTCACTGCTCAACTGGACTATTTAGTTTTAAACAGGCCATAGATTCAGTGACCCAACACCAAAATAATACTGGGTAATGTGAAAAGAAATGGAAACTCAGATAAATGTGAACTTTACATCTCTCACAGGTGCTCGTTTCACTGATGACTCTGTCAATCACAGTTCTTTACCCTAAAGTAGCTGTTTCCAGGCATTACATGCTCAGTTTATCAGTACCTTGTGGACATAATTTTTACCCTATTTTGTATGTCTGAAACCAGCAATCAGGTTCCTCAGATTTATTAGGAATAGCTGAAGGAATGTGGATTTAGTGTGCAGATTAAAGACTTGGGGTGCCGTAATATGTGTCTTTGCATATTTGACATACAGTGATGTAGAGGAACATTAGATTAAAATAGACTTGAACCAATAAAAGAAAATTGTGAGAAGGCAGATTTCAATTCAACATAGAAAATGTGTAATGTATTTGTTAAGATGTATAAGTTCATTTTTTTATGGTGGTGAGCTCCCATTCACTGCTTGTGATAAGCAGAGTCTAGAATCTGTCTTTGAGTGTGATTGTTGAGGTTGTTCTTGAAGTGGCTGGGGAAGTTACATGTGCATTCTTTGTGTCCGAATCTATGATATCACATTTTAGTGGGAAGGCATATAACTATTTTTAAAAGTAGCTTAGATAATGCAGAACTTGATACAGTGTTGGCTTCTGAAATAAATTTCAAACTCATAAGTAAATCTCATAGCAAAAACAGAACCTGATTCTGCCATAATAAAAAGAAAGAAAAAGACACTTCATAATTTATAGGCATTTTCAAAAACTTACCATGTGAATAATATTGTTGTGGTTTCAAAGAAAATGTTAAGGCTAATATACCTTCTGCTAACAGGCAGCACCAAGTTTACAGCACATTTAAAAATTCCCCAACTTACCTCTAACTTTCTGAGGAGGCATATTTCTAGGCTATAATCAAACTCCTGTTTGAGCATGTACTGCTCTGTTTTCTATTAGAGACTAGCACTCTTTCCCATGTAGATATTCTTTGATTTATACTGAACATGTTTAAACTTGCAAAACCAATCTAACACTTTCAGTAAAACTAATGACAAAATAAGACAATTCCCCTTGGCTTTCCTGAGAAGTGGATGGCCTTGTCATAAATATATCCAACACTTGCATTTCAGCTGCATGTTTTTGTTACAACCAGAAAAAATGGGACATGGATTTTTAAATCCTGATTTTTTCTTTTCATTTCTTTTGAGATGAATTTAGAAAAAACAGAAATCAACAATGTGGAACTCATCCATTTTTCCCCTTTTGGCAAACAGATTTTAATAAAACTTCTCAGCTAGTTTTTGCTTTGTGTACGTGTATGTGTATGCCACACAAACACATACATAATTTTGTATACATCGTACATAATGATATAGATATGTTATACACACACACACACACACACACATACACAAATAGTTTTCTTAGGGCATAAGTTAATAGGGCAGCACTGGAGAAACCATGAAAATTGGTTACTGATAAAAAACAAAAACAAAAAAACAGAGGATGTAATGCATGGAAATGGTAGATACTCAAGGGCATTAACTAGGACTGACACAGTCATCAGTGCAATTAGACCTGATGTGAGATGGAAAATGCTAGCTCACATTTTTTCAGAATATTTTTATTCCTTTTCATATTACTAGTTTTATGAATAAATACATGAAATGTGTATTTGTAAGAGGAAAAGAATTAAAAGATGTCTACCTTCTCATCAGCATATCCAAGACTACTGTACTTCACAGGATGAAAAGGAACAGGACTATTATAGTTAAGTGTGAGCCACTTTTGTGGATGAATTCAAGAAGAGTTTTATTGAGTTTCACTGGTTAGGAAATCTACATTCAAGTTTGTGATTTTGTGTGTGTGTGTGTGTATGTGTGGATAAAATTCTGGAGCCAAAGTCATTTATTGGAATATGTTATTTTTTTCCATATCCCCTTTCCCACCTTATTTCCTCCAACTAACTGTGAAAAACTGATCTGAAAAATAAATTTCTTAGGTAACCTTGTAGATGGCATGGTTTGCTAAATAGCGGTAAATCACAGACCCTAATTTTCCAGTATGATCCTGATTTTGTATAATCACATTATTTTGAATCAAGATGACTCAATCAATATGTAATTAAATATGGCATGAAAAAATTAGAAATGAAGAATAAAAAATATGTGATGGGAGGAAACTATAGCATTAAATAAAGAACATGGTAAAAAGGATAAAAGTTAATGACAGAAAATTAACTTAATATGGTGCAAAAAGAAGAAGAAGAAACAACAAATCCAGAGAGTAAAGGTAAGCATTTGGTTAAGAAGAGAAACTAATAAAATAGAAAAATAAAGATATAATAGTTAATTTTAAAAAATGGCAATTTAAAAAGAAATAAATCAATGAATATGACAAGACCAGGGCAGGGGCAGTGGTGGGGTGGTAGAGGGAACAAAACAGGGCATGTGTAAATAATAGTAATACAAAGAGAGTATAATTATAGCTGAGGAAGAGAGTAAAAGATATTAAATATTATAAAAATCTGTACCCCAACAAATCTGAAAACAGAAAAAACAAACACATTCTTATTTAAAACAGACAGTATAAAAAAGATACAATTTCACTCATAAATACAAATGTTAAAATTCTGAAACAAAATATTAGAAATCAAATCTAGTAGTGAATATAAATGATCAAGCTGAGTTTATCCCAGAAATAGATAAAGCAGGAGTTCAACATAAGAAAATCAATTCTGATGTAGTAATATAATTCCAGTGCATTAACATATAGGCACATTATATACATATACACACACACACACACATACAGAAATGTTTTTTTAGGTCATAAGTTAATAGGGCAGGACTGGAAACCATGACAATTGGTTACTGATAAAAAATGCTAAAAAAAATTCACAAATTTAAAATGTCATTTGAAAAATAATTAGTAAATTAGGAATGTATGTGAACTTTCTTAAAGCCTAATAAAGAGTACCTGCCCTAAACACAGAATAAAAATTATATTCAATGGTAAATATTAAAAGCATTCTATATAGGGTTACTACTATCACTAATTTTGTTCAAAATAAAACAGAAATCCCAGCTGAAAAAGTTCATCAAGATAAAAGAGAAGCTGAGCATGGCGGTGCATGCCTATAATCCCAGTGGCTCAGGAGGCTAAGGCAGGAGAATCACAAGTTCAAAGCCAGCCTCAGCAAAAAGTGAGGTGTTAAGCAACTCAGCGAGACCTTGTCTCTAAATAAAATACAAAATAAGGCTGGGGATGTGACTCAGTGGTGGAGTGCCCCTGAGTTCAATTCCTGGTGCCCTCCCCCCCAAAAATGTAAAAAAGTATATATGCATTAGATGTTTAACTGTTCAGTTGAAGCATAGTTTAACAAAGATGTCAAATTGTACTTACAATTATCTTTTCTGAAAGCACCTAAAGCCATTTAAATATTAAAATTAATTAGATAATTTAGTATGGTTGTTAAATAAGAGATCATTATCCCACATTAAACTATATTTATATAAGACAACAGTAACTAATTTTACCAATGCAACAATGCTGTATAATAAGTATTTGGGAAAAATGGGCTTTTACTTGAAAAAATATATGAACCCTTTGTAACACAAAATAAGGGGTAGACTCTAGATAAAGACCTACATGTGAAAGGTAAAACCATAATGTAAGCATAGAAAAAATCTAAGTGAAAACCTGTGTGGTCTGGGAGTGGTGAAGAGCTTTTTAAAATAAAATTTTAAAACAAATGGTAAAGAAAAAATTTGATTCTGTTACAAAGTTAAGAATTTCTTACAATGAAGAACATGATAGAGCAGATGGACCCAAAATAGCTAAGATACTTGTGAAGCAAAACAAGCTGGATGGAAGATTTAAAAACTTATAAAGGTTTGGTATTTGACCTAAGAATAGGCAAAAACACCAATGGAACCAAATAAAGGCAACAGATATAGAGCATGTGGAAATTTAAATATGACAGATTGGCACCATATATCAGTGGAGAAATGATTCATAAATGGTGGTAGAAAAAAATTAAATAGCAAAAAACTTCAAAGAAATTCGATCCCTAAATGCCACATAGCAAAAAATAAGTTCATAAAAGTCAATTCCAAAGACCTTTAAAATTATTTGAAAAATATGTAGGAAATTTTCTTTGTGACCCTAAGAATAGGGAGAAATTTCTTTAAATAGTACATACCAGAAAAATGATGAAGAAAATGAAGATCTATAATTCATTAAAAGATAATGAAGTAGACAGACAGACTTCAAACAGAGAAGAGAGTGGCTATTTATATAATTAACAGAAAAAGTAATCGCCAGAAAAATATTTTAAGAGTCTTAAAAATTAACAAAAATATCATAGAAAAATGTACAAAATTTGTAAATGGGTATTTAACAGATGAAGAAACTCCATGGCCAATATGCTTACAGATAAAACCATATTCAACACTCAATTAGTAATCACAGTAATAGAAATTGAAACTCTACTGTGATATTATTTTATAGTTATCAGACTAGTGAAATCTGAAAGACTGAAAAGATCAAATGTGATAGATAAAACCACTGAAAATCAGTAGTCATTTAGGCAAATAGTTTAATTTAGGTAATCAACTTAAAAGGTATACTTTTCCCTATGACCTGGTAAGTTTCTATTGGCATTTATTCCAGGAGACATGAAAATATTTGCAGTAGCATTGTTCATAATAATAAAATGGTCAGACAACACAATTCATCCACAAGAGAATGGAGGAAATTTAGTATATTCATAAAATTGACCATAGTATAGCAGTGAAAATAAATGAATGTGACTCTATTTACTGAAATGGATAGATTTGAGAAACCTAATACCGAGTGACAAAGCAAATGTGGAATATGTATATTTGTTAGCACTGTGAAAGTTCAAAAACAAGCAAAAATAAATAATGTTGTACAGTAAAGGTGGTAGAATATGATGGTCATCATAGCCTTAACTTATGTATGACTGCATATATGCTGTGATTCTATACAACTTACAACTAAAGAATTGATATGTTATCCTCTATCTGTGTACAATGAATCAAATTGCACTGTTAACATATAAGCCTAAATAGAACAAATAAATAAATATGAAAAAAGAGAGAGAGAAAAAAGAGTGTGTGTGTGTGTGTATAAATGATAAATAAAATATTTGGGGGGAGGCAGTAGGCACATAAAGGAGAAGTACAGAAGGTGCTTCAATAATATTGGTGATTGAGATATCTGGTTCCCAATTGGTGTATGATTTTAGGCCTAGCCACAGATAACTACAAAGAATGTAACTGATAGGCCTCACAGCAGAAAGCTGCCTCCCCATGCCAGACCTGGTGCATAGGCAGCATTTACAGTCTCCACAGGGAATGGCAGTCAAGGTTTCAGGCCAGTGGATGCGCTTTTACAGCATCTTCATTCCTAGGTTTTTTATCTGAGAACTTGCACAGAAGTCTTTTTCAGTTGCCTCTGCTTAGGCCATCTTTTTGGGGATTGGAAGAGGATAACTTGAGGGGACTTTTCTCCACTGTGACTCCACACGTAGTTTGTTTTTCCACTGGTTGCCCTTCTTCCATGTTACTCTCCCTGACTCCAGGACCCATAAAAGTGTTGGAAACTTATTTTCTGTATAATGAGCCAATCCCCACGTATGCTCTGTTCCACCTGACCCTGGACCAGTGTACTGTTCATAGAGAAAATGGAACAGGGGTGTAGGCATCTTCTCTATGTTTACACTCTTGCTTATGCCATTGTAAATGATTTAAAGCTTAACTCTCTCTATTTTGCTGTGTTGCTTGACTTTACTTGGTTACCTGACAGTTTAGCTCTTGCCCAGTTCAGCTGAGCTCATGATACTAAAATACTTCTTAAATTGAATGATATAATAAAGCTACTTTGAACATCCACCATAAATATGTATTATAAAATCAAGGTCTATGGCACTCTTCTGTACAACATAGGACAAATAAGGCAAAAATCAGAAAGGAGCAACTGTTTGAATTATTGCTTCAGTATTACTTCAGAATAGAAAAAGACAAAAGAAAGTGTGGGATTATTGTATTTTAAAAAAACAAATGTAGGGTAGAAGACAGGATACAAGGAAACTTCTTGAAGAACAAAAACCAAATTACAAATTCATACCTTTTTGGTATAAATTCTTTATGTAGGGCTGATTTTTCTTATTTGATTTTCTTTTATATTTTGGGCTAAATGTGATAGGGTTTAAACCTATTTATACCAAATACTAGGTAACATTTTTAGTTACTAACCACATCATAAGGATGTATGTGCTTACAAAGTGTCCTTAAACTACTTTACTCATTTGAACCACTATGCAAAGTTATATTGGTCCTTAACTTATTTCCTCGAAACTTAAGAGATTTCGGGTATCAATTTATGTTTTACCTCCACCATATAAGCTCAGCGTCTATCTGCTTTGGGTCTTTGTTGTCACTGTAGAAGTTCCTTCTGTGCTCTTAAGATCATGATTCCCCTATCTGGACTTATCAGGCCTTATAATATCCTAAGTTGTAAATGCTAAAACTGCACAGTAACTCATGCTCTTACAAACCATGGATTTAAAAAAGATGACTTTATATTTTATGTCCGTGTTGTATAGTCATACAGTAATGAATTCTTTAAGCTCACAAAGGCATTAGAGACTGCCTTATCCTTTTTTGAAATTTTTTATATTTACATAGTGCAACTAATTATAATTTACAATGTGCTTTCACATTAGTTCATTCAATCCTTACAACTAGTATATTATAGATCTGAGGACAAGCAATAGAGGTGTTCATGACATCCCTGAAATCATATAGCTACTTAGACCTGAACCTAGACACTGGTATTCTCAGACCATTGTGCAGTTCTATAATACCCTCTACGTTGAGGCTCTATCACTTTCCACTTGTCCTAAACTGTGCTACAACTATAAGATATTAAAAGTAAATAATTATAGCTTATGATAATTGGATTAATAAAAATTTTTATTAAGAGAGCTAATGCTTTTGTCAAATAGTTTTTAGCAAAGCTGATACTTTTGGGATGCCTGTTTATTATCTATATGTTAACCACTGATGGAAAGGCAAAATAAATTTATTTTTATTTTTTTATGAATTTTTAACTGATATACACATATTAATGAGGTATGATGTTATGTTTTTGATACATGCATATGTTATATAATGTTTAATTCAGGTTAGATATATCTATTTCCTCAAACACTTATCATTTCTTTATGGTGAAAACATGCAAAATCTTTTCTTCTTGCTTTTTGAAATATACAGTATATTATTGTTATTTATGTGTGTGTAATAGCACACCTGAACTTCTTACTTTTATCTAACTGTAACTTAGAACCCATTGATCAACATATCTCCATCCTCTTTCCCTGTTATTCTCCCCAGGAAAGTGAATTTAATCCTGGTTTCTCTCAAATTTGATTTCAATATATAGACTTCATTTCTTCATATATATATTTGTAGCTTTCAGCAAGGAGATACTTAGCCATATCCTTACTTAAATTAGATCAATACAGAAATATATGTCCGCTAACATTTTTAAGATAGGAAGAAATGAGGTATAAGAACAGACTTGGACAAATGAACAAAGTTACCAGAATTTTTTTTTTCAGGGATAGGTATTATTTTCCTTACCTCCAAAAAGATGGAAAGCTTTTCTGCAGTTTGGTAGAGGCCATTTTGCAGAGTTGGACTTCTGAAAGCTTTGTTTAATTTTCAAATATTCTTTAGTAAAGAATGTTTTTGTGGCATTGTTCAGTTCTAGAGTAAATAAAAAGAAAATAGTATCTTAAATATTAATTGGAGTAAAATGGCAAGAATATGACAGATTGCTGTAATATTTTGACAAATTCAGATCTCTTTAAATCCATGAAGACAAAAGTAGATTCAGAAAAAAATTCAAAAATATTTTTAAAATTTCAAACAAACATAACCCAGCCAAACTCACGTATGATGAAACTTTGATATACCTATATAAGGAACATATATTTACTGAGTAGCTTTGACATCAGGTACTATGCCTGCTATGCAGGATACAAGGATAACTAAACATAATCACTGCCCTCAGGAAAACTACACACATTTAAAATATGGAAATTATCAGCTGGAAGAAAAAAGGGAAGTCATATGTTATGGGTGTAGCAGCAAAATAGCTAGAATGCAATTAGGGCTTGAGAGTGAGTGAAAATTAAAAAAACATTTATGTAGAACTTTTTACTTCATCATCTATTATGTTCTATGTGTGATGCATTAAGCATCTTACTGAGTCTAATGTTGAAGATTTGTGAGTTGTAAAAATGTAAAAATAAATTTTCAAATTTGCAGAAGCTTTGCTAGTGATTTTAAAAGAGTATTCATCTGAAGTATACACAGATCAATCAGATTCCACACATGATCTTCTCTCCAGTGGAATCTCTGTATAAAAGCCAAGGAAAGAAAGGCATGATCAGTGTCACACCATTCAATGGAGATGTTCTTAGGTCAGAGCAGAGTTGGTAACTGACTTGAGAATAAATGAGGCTTTTCATCAGCCAACCTTTTACTTTCATCTCAGTTATCTCCTGACACACTTCCTCAGGTTCCTTTCTCCCTTAAGCTTGGAGATTCAGCATTACATTTTCTGAATCTTTCCCAATCACTATCTTAGACTGATTCTTACTTATGAAATTCAAAGAGAAAACTAATTCACCAAGTTTATATTCAACAATAGAACAATGTAAAAAATAGACTACTCTAGGCAAGTGAGGTTATGTTTTAAGCTGAAGCACCAACTCCCTTGATGATTTCATACTCATGAACCTATAATTTGAGAATATAAGGTAGGGAAAAAAAAGTACTTGGGGATTCATGGAAGATGGTAGAATAGAGGAGGTCGCTTTTTTAGCTGCTCTGTGGCATGAAACCAAGAAAGCATATAGGCAGTTTCTCAGCAAGTTGGTAAATAAATAAATAAACAAATAAATAGGGAGCTTTATTGGGAACTAATACTGGGCATTCAACACAGATTGGGAACTCAGAAGGCTGAATATAATACAGAACAAATCCCCAGTGGTACCAGCTGGAGTGGTCCTCCTGAGAACAAAATGGAGGGATAAGGCAATTAAAGAAACCCACATTTTGGGGATGCCTGTGGAATGTTTGGGTATGGAGAGATTTGAGATCAGAGACACTGCTGTACTAACCTAAAAGGTGTGCCACATGCTATCCTTATGTGGGAGAGGGGCTGTCTCTCTCCTGGCTGCCCATGGACAAAGAAAGGAACCATTTTGCAGCTGCATTACAGGGCCCAGCAGCAGTGGGGGCTCATTCTTTGCAACCCTAGGCCTGGTAAACCCATACCACCACGTGACATAGAGAGTGACCAGGAGAAGGTCAGATATAGAGAGGGGTTTAGGCTACTCCCCTCCCACTCCAGTCCAGCTGCTTACATGACTAGCTGGGAAAGATGTACCCAGCCTGGAATTTCAAAGGGCAGGAGTGGTGTGATTGAGATTGAAGACTGAACCTGAGAGACAGAAACAGAGAGTCTTCATTCTGCAGGTGATGAGGGGGACATAGGATTGTCTCCAATGCCACACAAGTGAAACCAAGGGTCTCCTAGCACCAGAAAGTGCTGGGCCCTAGAGGTGCACTGATTTAAAATCTTTAGACCAATCACCACTGAACGGAAAACCTGCAGCCTATCTAGGCCTAAACCCTGCTCCCAGAAGCTCTGCCTACAGGATTTCCTCTCACATTCCAGTGACCCCACCCTGAGGGTGCAAAAGACATGACATTCCAGTCCACCCCACCTAACACTGCTGAGAAGGGAAGGCAAGAATTTTTTTTTAACTCTAATAGAAACAATTCTTTTTTTTTTTTTTTGTTGGTACCAGGATGGAACTCAGGGGTACTTGACCACTGAACCACATCCCCAGCCCTATTTATGTTTTATGTAGAGACAGGGTCTCACTGAGTTGCTTAGCGCCTCACCATCGCTGAGCCTGGCTTTGAACTCGTGATTCTCCTATCTCAGCCTCCCAAAGTGCTGGGATTATAGGCATGCACCACCGTGCCCAGCTAATAGAAACAATTTTTTAATTTTTCATTGAGAACTTTTTTCCCTTCTTTTCTGTTTAATTGTGAACAGAAGGGTTCATAGACACACACACACACACACACACACACATATATAAGTTTGTCTCTCTTTCCTACTTTCTAGCAATTTTTAAAGGCAGTTACTTTCCACGACTCAGTCTTTTGAGCGCTAGGATGTTTGATGAGTAGATATTGGTTTTGTTTTGTATTCATTTATTTTTATTTTACATATACATATTTTTCTTTTTCTTTCATTTGTTTCCCTTGTCTTTCTCTATTTTGTCTAACACACAATCTGTACTGATTTTCATTCACTCTTCCTTTGATATTTTCCTTCTATTTTCTCTCCTCCTCCTTCATAATCATCACATCTAACTCACTTCTACTTTATCCCTGTTTAAAAAAGTACCTTACCACTTTAAATTATAAATGCTTTTGTAAGCTTACTGTTTTTACTGTGGGCAATAATTGATCACATCATTTCTATTTATTTTGACAATTAACATTGTAGATGTCATAGAAGGAACTATTTGGTTTAATGCTGTACATTATTTACATTGGTTGTTATTATTATTTGTCTCCTCATAAACTGAAGTATTAAAAACCATCAATGACACTATAAATCCACAGGGTAGAAACTACTGCCTCAGCTCTATACTGTTAGATGGGTAGACACACAAACAACATGAAAAAGCAAGGGAACAAATCACCCCAAACAAACCAAAATAGTTCAATAACAGAATCTATCAACACCCAAATGGAACAAATGTCAGAAAATGAGCTCAAGTTTACTGCTAAACTGACTTAAGGTAAAGGATGATGTAAGGGATGAAATCAGAGAGAAATACAGGAAGTGAAAGATCACTTCAATAAAGATATAGAGATTCTGAAAAAACATCAAGCAGAAATACTAAAAATGAAGGAATCAAAAAGCCAAATTAAGCCAGGCATGTTGGTCCAACCAACTAATCCCAGTGGCTTGGAAGACTGAGGCACAAGGATAGTGAGTTCAAAGCCAGTCTCAGAAAAAGTGAGGTACTAAGCAACTCAGTGAGACATTATCTCTAAACAAAATAGAAAATAGGGATGGGGATGTTGCTTAGTGATCAAGTAGTCCTGACTTCAATCCCTGGTAGGCCTCCCCAAAAAGAAAATTAAAAATTCAGTGGAAAGCTTCACCAGCATACACAATCACATGGAAGAAAATGTTTCAGGCAATGAAGACAAAATATATAATCTTGAAAATAAAGCTGACCAAGAAGAAAGATGTTAAGAGACCACAAACAGAACTTACAAAAAATGTGGGATAGGGGCTGGGATTATGGCGCAGTGGTAGCGTGCTCGCCTAGCACGCGTGAAGCACTGGGTTCGATCCTCAGCACCACATAAAAATAAAATAAAGATATTCTGTCCACTTACAACTAAGAAAAATGTGGGATAACATGAAAAGAACAAATATGAGAATTATTGAGATAAATGAAGGCTTAGAGACACAAACCAAAGGAATGCACCATCTTTTCAATGAAATAACATCATAAAAATTCCCAAATCTTAAAAATTAAATGGAAAAATCAAATACAAGAGGTTTACAGGATCGCCAATATACAAAATTACAACAGATCCATACCAAGCACATTATTATGAAAATGCCTAACATACTGAATTAAGATAGAATTTTAAAAGCTACTAGAGAAAAGTGACAAGTCACATTTAGAGAGAAACTAATCTGGATCCCAGCTGATTTCTCAACCCAGAACCTCCTCCTTCCTAGGAGGTCTTGGAATAATGTATAATGTATTCAAAGCTCTATTTGTATACAAATAATGTATACAAATAGAAAATGAATGCTAGCCAAGAATATTATACCTAGAAAAATTAACCTTCAGAATTTGCAATGAAATAAAAACCTTCCATGATGAACAAAAGTTAAAAGAATTCACAAGTAGAAAGCTTGGACTACAAAATATAAAATGAATAAAATATTTCATGAAGAAGAAATGAGAAATAAAAATAAAACCATCAAAGAGAGGAACTACACTAGAGGAATGGTCAATCAAAGGAAAAACTAATTCAAATTAGAAAAACCAAAAATAAATCAAAATGATAGGGAATAAAAATCATATCTCAATAATAACATTGAATATAAATGGCCTAAACTCATCAATCAAAATACATAAACTGGCAGACTGGATTAAAAAAGAAGACTCAACAATATGTATCTCCAAGAGACTCACCTCATAGGGAAAGACATCCACAGACTGAAAGTAAAAGGAAAAAAACATACCATTCACATGGATCTCATAAACAAGCAGGGGTTTCTATTCTCCTATCAGATAAAGTAGACTTCAAGTCAAAGTTAAACAGAAGGGACCAAGAAGTTCATTTGATTCTGCTTAAGGGAATTATACCTCAACAAAATATAACAACTGTAACTGTTTATGCTCTAAACAATGGACCATCTATGTACATCAAATGACCTGTCTCAATTTCAAGACTCAAACAGACTACAATGCAATAATACTGGGAAACATTAACACATCTCTCTCATCACTAGATAGATGTTCCAAACAAAAACTAAATAAAGAAGCTACAGAACTACAAAATACAATTAATATTTTATAAGTAACAGACATAAAGAATATTTCACCTATCCATGATAAACGTGCTTTCTTCTCAGCAACATGTGGATCCTTCCCTAAAACAGACCATGTCTTAGGCCAAAAAATAACTCTTGGCAAATACAAAAAAATATCAATAATACAATGAATAGCAGAAATTAGGGGTGAAATAAAAAATACTTAGAGATATATGAGAATTGTGATATAATTTATCAAAATCTCTGGGACACTATGAAGGCAATTATAAGAGGAAAGTTCATCATAATAAGCTCATTAATTCAAAGAACAGAAAGTCACAAAATACATAATCTAACATTACAACTCAAGGCCATAAAACAAGAACAACAAATCAACACCAAAAGCAGTAGAAGACAGGATATTATTAAAACCAGAGCCAAAATCAATGAAATTGCAATAAACAAAAAAACAAAAACAAAAAATTAATAAAACACAAAGTTGAATAAATAAAATTGATAAAACATTAGCCAAGCTAACAAAAAGCTAACAAATTGATAAACCATTAGCCAAGCTAACAAAAGTTTTAACTTTTTAATAAGAGTTAAAAAACTCACATTACTGAAATTCATAATGAAAAAGGGAATATCACCAAAGACACTACTGAAATGCAGATAATAATCAGAAACTATTTTGAAAATTTATACTCCAATAAAATAGAAAATCTTGAAAATACCAACAAATTTCTAGAGACATGACCTACCCAAATTGAATCAAGAGGACTTAACAGATCAATTTCAAGCAATGAAATTGAAGATGCCATCAAAAGCCTACCAACAAAGAAAAACCCAAGACCAGAGGGATTCTCAGCTGAGTTCTACCAGACCTTAAAAGTAGAACTAACATTGTCCTCCTCAACTTATTCCATGAAATAGAAAAGGAAGGAATCCTTCCAAACTCATTCTAATGAAGACAGTATCATCCTGATATTAAAACTAGACAAAGACACATTAAGGAAAGAAAACTTCAGACTAATATCCTTGATAAACATAGATGCAAAAATTCTTAAAATACTGGCAATTTTCATACAAAAACATATTACAAAATAGTGCAAAATGATCAAGTGTATTTCATCCCGGGGATAAAAGGTTGGCTCAACACACAGAAATCAATAAATGTAATTCACCATATAAATAGGCTTACAGAAAAGAATCACATGATTATCTCATGATTATCTCAATAGATGCAGAAAAAGCATTTGACAAAATACAGCATTCATTCATGTTCAAAACACTAGAAAGTCTAGGAATAGAAGAACATATCCTCAACATTGTATAAGCTACATATGTTAAACCCAAAGCCAACATCATTCTAAATGTGGAAAATTGAAAACATTCCCTCTAACAACTAGGACAAGACTGGGACGGCCTTTTTCACCACTTCTATACAACACAGTCCTGGAAACTCTAGCCAGAGCAATTAGGTAGAAAAAATTAACTAAAGGGATACAAATAGAAAAAGAAGAGCTCAAACTATCCTTATTTGTTGACAACACAATCGTATACTTAGAAGAGCAAAAAAAAAAAATCAAAAAACATCTAGAACTCATAAATGACCTCAGCAAGGTAGCAGGATACAAAATTAACACTCAGAAATCAATTGTGTTCCTACACTCCAATGACTAATCAGCTGAGAGAGAAATTAGAAAAAACATTCCATTCACAATAGCCTCAAAAAAATAAAATACTTGGGAATCAATCTAACAAAATAGGTGAAGAACTTCTATAATGAACAGAACACCAAAGAAAAAATAGAGGAAGATCTTAGAAAATGGAAAGATCTCTCATGTTCTTGGATAGGCAGATATAATATTATCAAGATGGCTATACTACCAAAAGTGCTATAAATATTTAATGCAATTCCTATTAAAATTACAATGACATTATTCTTAGAAATGGAAAAAACAGTCATGAAATTCATTTGGAAAAACAAGAGGCTCAGAAGAGCTAAAGTAATCATTTGCGAGAAAAGTGAAATAGAAGACATCACAATACCAGACCTTAATTTATACTATAGAGCAATAGTAACAAAATTGGCATGGTTTTGGCACCAAAACAGGCAAGAAGACCAGTGGAATAGAAAAGATACAGAGATAAACCTACATTAATACAGTTACCTCATACTTGATGAAGCACCACAAACATATATTGAAGAAAAGATATCTTTTCAACAAATGGTGCTGGGAAAACTGGAAATCCATCTCTAACAGAATGAAATTTAACCCCTTCTTTCACCCTGCACAAAACTCAACTTGAAATGGATCATGGATCTATTAATTAGAATAGAGACTCTGTGCCTACTAGAAAAAAATACTGGCCCAACATTCAAACATATTGGCTCAGTAACTGACTTTTTAACAAGATTCCTAAAGCATAGGAAGTTAAAATCAATAATCAATAAATGGGATGGCATCAAACTAAAAGCTTCTTCACAGCAAAGTAAACAATCAAGAACATGAACAGAGATCCTACATAATGGTAGAAAATATTTCCCACTTGCACCTCAGATGGAGCATTAATCTCCAGGTGATATAAAGAACTCAAGAAACTTAACACCAAAAAACCAAATAACCCAATCAATAAATGGGCAAAAGAACTGAACAGGTGCTTCACAGAAGAAGAAATACAAATGGTCAACAAATACATGAAAAAATGTTCATCTCTAGCAATTAGAGAAATGCAAATTAAAACAACACTGAGATTCCATCTCACTCTAGTCAGAATGGCAGTCATTAAGAATAAAAGTAACAATAAATGTTGGCAGATATGGGGAAAAGGGTAGACTCATACATTGCTGATTGGACATCAAATTGGTATAATCACTCTGGTAAGCAGTATGGAGATTCCTCAAAAAGCTAGGAATGGAACCACTATTTGACCTGGTTATATCATTCCATATCCAAAGAAGTTAAAATCAGCCACATCAATGTTTATAGCAGTTCAACTCACAATAGCTAAGTTATGGAACCAATCAAGATGCCCTTCAACAGATGAATGGATAAAGTAAATGTGGTATACATACATTGGAATATTACTGAGCTATAAAAAGAACGACTTTATGACTTTTGCTGGTAAATGGATGAATCTAGAAACTATCACGCTAAGAGTAATACACTGATCCTCCCAAAACAAAGGTTGAATGTTCTCTCTGATATGTGGATGGCAATAGAAAACAAGGTGGAAAGAGAGGAGAAGAAAAGAAGTTCAGTGGATTAGACAAAGGTAAACTAAAGGAAGGGAGAAGGGATAGGAACAGAAAAGAGAGTGGAATAAGACAGAACTTCCTAAGTTTATATATGTATACACCACTAGTGAAACTCCTTATCATGTATAACCCACAAAAATGGGATCCTAATTAGAATAAGTTATAATCCATGTATGTATAATATGTCAAAATACACTCTACTGTCATGTATCTCTAAAAAGAGCAAGTAAAAAATAAATTAAAAAGATAACTTAATAGTTTCTGTCCTCATTATGTAAAATGGGGTTGTTATGGTTACTACATTTTTTAAATCCTATATATTTGTAGAAGTTAAATCATTTCAGGTTTGATAGTCTAATGCTAATTTCTGCAGCAACACACAGCTGTTTTATTCAATCTACTCTGCTCACTGCCCACAAAGAGTTCCTATGTTCAAAATGTTCCTGGTACTATCACCTGGCTAAAAGTAGTCATGAGTGCCATTTACACTGCTGAAGAGAAGGAAGGTAGTTACCAAATGATTTATAGCACATTCATTTACAACAATGATCTTACAAGACTCACCCTTAGGCACTGATGACTATAATTTGGGGAATCTTTTGAGAAATTAAAACCCCCATGATATAAGTTGTATTGACAATTACCTACTGGGAAAACTGACTTATAAATTAGACCATTGTGGGAGTCAATAAAGATTTCATGTGAGAATATAAACCAAGGTGAATCGTTTGCAACTAAAGAATTCTAATTATTCCTCCTCTTTTCCTTCTTTTGCCCCCTCTGTCTTCTTTCTTTCCCTCCTTCTCCTCTTGGGAATCTTGTAGTAATGTCCTAAAATGTTGCTGCAATAACCAGAGAATGCCACTGCACAATATTCTTTTATACTGAAAACTTATTTGGAAATGCAATCAAATTCTACTACAATAGTGCAAAAGGAACTTAGAAGAATCATCCAATACTTATGCCTTTGTAAGTGCCATAAGCATTTTGTAGGGAGTAGATAAGTAAAAGCAATAATGATGCCTATGGCATTGTTTCCTGCTTTAAGGAATTATATAATGTATTTTTAATTTATTTAGCAAACTCATATATTAAAACATCAAAGCCGGAAAAGGTTAAGAAATACATTTATAATACGTAAGAAAATTATGATCAAAGTATTAAACTTGTGAGATGGGAATAGTACCTTTATACATACCTGTATACCCATAACATAATCTTATGAGATTGACAATTTTGGATGATTTACTTACTATATTTGATATGAATGAATGACCTTCAAAAAACATAGGATCTGAAGTTCTTATCTCACCATTGCTGGGCCAATTAAGAACTGGGTTCTAATGCTTTTCAACTATGATACCTTCTACAAATCATGGAAATTTTTTTTAAACCCACTTTCTGCCCTGTCTTCTGCAAACATTTATTTTGTACCTGCCATGTACCTGGAACTTTGCTGATCTACCTAGAATTACAGAGATGAATTAAATGTAATTCCTGTGTGTAAGGCATTATATTACATTGGTGCATACCTGGCTATGCACCTAAGGTACTTGTTAAAAAGAAACATTCTAAGATTTCACCCCGACAAATTGAAGCAGAATTGCTCTGCGTGTGATACAGAAGTCTATGTTTTCTAATGAGCTCCTTAAGTGATTCTGATGCATAGCTGATTTTGACAGCCACTGATGAAATGATCTTAATCCCTTCTCTGTTCTAAAGTTATCTGAATTTATTTAAATATTTTAAGCCTTATCTTATTCCTGTATAAAACTGCGATAACTTACTCAAGGGTGTTTTTCTTTCTATAGATTTGTATTGCTCCATTTCAGTGGCATTTGAGCTTGGAAATATAAGTTTTAGCAACAAATAGAATATTCAAACACTATATTTTCTAAAATAATTGGAAGAAACACTAAGAAAAATCTGGAGGCAATGTAAGGTGATGCAAAACATCTGTATCCTCTTCTCAGCAAAAGTTACCTATTAGGGAGTCCATGAATCTTCTTAATATATGTGACAACTTATTAGATATAATCAATATTTAACATTGTTGAATATGTTAGAAAAAGATAAAAAAGTGAATATCCTGGGAAGCTCTTAAGTCTATTCAAATAATAACACTTTGTTAAGTGTGGTGGCAGTAGCAGTGGAAATAGCAACATTTTTGTGTGATGCTATCATTAAAAAAGTAGATGACCATCAGGAAAAAAAAATTCTAGTCTTCTTGATGTGGCTGGGTGCAAAAGCCAATTACTCACTACAACAGAATGCACATTATTATTGGGTGTAATTCCATAAACTTCCATGATATTATACCTAACAATAATGAAGGGACAATTGAATATGTATTATGATAATTTTGAACTACAGATTATACCAATAAAGTGTAAACTTTGATTTCAGCTTTACATTTAAATCTTGTTAACTTTATTTTAAAAATAAATTGGTAAATTTTATTTTAAGTTCTATCTAATAAAAAGGCAATCCTACAGTTAAACAATTAAGTCATCTGATAATGTTTATTCAGGGTGTCTTATGAGTCCTATTCGTAAGGGAAATATGCTAAGATTATTATAAATATAAGGCATAAGTCATTTAAATGGATCCAATAGTATCATGTTCTAATTTAAGAGGCTGGAGATGTATGTCCAGTCATCTCATTCAGATTATTAAATGTCTTGTTTACCCAATTTAAATTATTTTTCATTATTATAAAAGCTTCTTTTCACAATTTCTTTCTTGGTTCTATGTTGTTTGATACATAATTTTTCACTTTTTTCCAGAGAAGCAAAGTAAAGGAAATTTGTAACACTGTAATAATATTAATAATAACAAGGTTAATTCTCCAAGAGGTTTGAATTATAAATTTAGAAGTGGTCCTCTGCCTGAGTGGGTATCCAACTCTCCCACATTTCAATAGATGCTGTGTATACTTGTTCATGGGCATCATTGGTTCCAGAAAATAACCAGTAGTAAAGGGGATTTGAGTACCAGCTCTGTAAAAAGGGAGACTTTTAAAAAAAAGAGTCTTTACCACCTGATGCTAAGTCCTCATTATGTAACATAACTTTTGATTTAATAATATCTTATGAAGTGATCTTTAGAACTTTTTGATTAGCCTCTTCTCACTCATCTCTTAATGTAATGATTTTACTATTTTCTAAGGTACATCATATAACATAGTTTTCTTTGTAATGTTGATAAATAAAGTCTG
The DNA here is from genome assembly GCA_028644305.1 of Xerus rutilus. Lineage (NCBI taxonomy): Eukaryota > Metazoa > Chordata > Mammalia > Rodentia > Sciuridae > Xerus > Xerus rutilus. The sequence continues at coordinate 45,033,856 of CM053405.1, read as the reverse complement.
AGGTGAGCTATGATGCTGTGTCAAAGACATCTTAGATCCTTCCTTTACACAGGAATGGAGAAGTGTTAATATATCTGGTATAGAATCTACTTTGTTGTTATACAGTGAGAATCCACCAACTGTCTCAAAGCTATTATCAGTACTTCAGGGGCAATGCTTAGTTTGTACCTCTGCAAGAAGGGCAAAAAAGTCGCACTTGCAAGGGGACCCTAACACTTCTGGTGAAATTCATTTTGTACCCACGCAAGACACTCAGACATGCTTAAAGTAAAAAACATGAGTTAAGAGAAAAATTTGGGTCTGCTGTTATGATTTACATACACAGAAAATTCTCAGTTTGAATCACAGTTTAAAATAACTGTTTAAATTTTAGGGGTAGCTCATGAGACCTTGCAGGTTGTTACAATGTGGTGGCTGAATGTCTACTAGTAACTGAATATCCTAAGGGATTTGGAGGTAAAAGAAGATGTGCATGATGGGAAAGGGGAGCCCAATAGGAATATTTCACTCAATACTGACAAAAACTTATCTATGTATGCTCTGAAAATATATTTGAATCTGATTTTTTATATCTTTTCCTAGTGAGCCATTCAAGGTTAAAATTTAGTTAGGGAAGTTCCATTCTCTAACTGAATACGAGCATGATGACAGATGCATATAAAACAGACAAAAACATAAAACAAAAAAATTTTGTATTTTTCACATTGTCAAAATGAACTACACATTTTTATAATATCTTAGTCATTACAGAAAGCAATTTATGCTTAGCAGATGTTTAATAGTTAAATTCTATTTTAGTCACTAGATAAAGCATTTACCTATTTTAATAGAAGAATCCTACTTAGCATTGGTACTTATAAATATAATGTAATTAATATTATACTGAATGTAACATAATTAAATATAATATAATTAATTTTATGTATCAGAATAGAGAAAGAGTTGCTAACATCATTTTTTAACCTTTAGCACAGGAGACAGACTTTCTTAGGTTAGATTATTTACCCAAAATTTATGCTTTGAACAACTGTGTTTACCTTGTGCTTAGTGATGTCCTTCAGTGGCTTTAGAACACCGAAAAATCATTTCGGCAAATGATTCATTACTCAAGAGTAACTGGTATTCCCAGTGTGAGAGGGATGATAAAGCCAAAAAGAATTCTATCAAGCTAAGCAAAACTTAACCACAACTTTTATTGAGCTCTTACTATAACACAGACAAAACACAAAGTATTTTATGTTTGAGATATTTGTTACTATTTTGTTTGTAAAGTTACCTCTTATGATTCCACAAAGAGCTTTTTAAAGTATGGATAGGAATATATTAGTGGATACTCAACAGGTGATCACTGCATCCCTTCTTGGCTAAAAAGAACCCATGACTTTGTCTTCTGAGGTGGAAAGAAACAGGACCTCATTCTCTCTTCTCATTATTATCTCAATGCTGCTGTTTGGTTTAGTTATTTTTTAAAGTAGTAAAAATAAAACTGTCCAGTGCTTAAAAAAGCAAAGACCAAAAAAATGAAACATCAATATGTGTAGTAAAGCTTAGAAAACAAAATAAATCAAAACCCAAAACAAGGCAGTGGTGTAGACCTCTAGTACCAGCTACTGAGCATGCTGAGCTGGGAGAATCTCTTGAATTCAGAAGACTGAGGCCAGTTTCAGTAACAGTGATCTGTTCTATGCATCTATCACTACTTTCAATCACCAGGGACAATTTTATTATCTGGGTTTTTTTGTTTGTTTGTTGTTTTTTTTTGCTTTTTCTGCAGACAAATCTCCATATGTGAGTCAGTTTTACAAACACTGCTCTTCAAAACACCAGTAATATATGAAATGATTTTGGATAAAACTGAATTAATATATTTAAAATTTTCATAGGTAACTATGTTAAAGTACACTAGGATAAGTAAATAAAGTAGAAGAAAATCAATAAATTCACAAGCATATCACTAAGCATGCAGCCAAAATAAGTGCTTAACAAAAAAAATTGTGTTGATATGAAAAAAAGTCTTTAAGGAAAAATAAAATAAATATTTACATGGTGTGTTGATGCTGTAAAATTCGTAAAGGTGGTAAAAATGACAGTTGTTTAAAAAACAACTAAATATTGTGCTTATTTTGATATTTCTTTTTATAATCAAATATAAAAATGATATTTGTTTCCATATATTAAAGCTTGAGAATGGCTACACTAGAAGATATTATGACATGGTCAGATATATTGCTTGATAAGGAATTAGTATGGCTTTTGGAGGCAGAAATTATTCTGTATAAGATGAACAGAAAAATGAAAGAGTAGAGGTATGGATAGAGAAAAGCACAAAACCACATTACCATAAGAATTAAGAGACAAGACTTATTTGTATAGAATAAGAGAAAGCATGAAATGGTCTTAACTAATGGGAATATAGACAATAGGCCAAGATGAATTATGGATGGTCATGGTAGATAAAAAGAGAAAGTGTGATTTCTGTAGTTAAGCTGTATATCCTGGAAAAAGTCCCACAGATAGTCATTAGAAAGTCATCTGGAACACAGGATAATTCTTCAATGTGTGGGACTGGCCCAAATGCTGCAAAATATCTGTCATCCCTGTACTGTTGACTAAATGCCAGTAGCATCCTCCAGTTATTGTGATAGTCAAAATACCCTGATGAAAAATCATAGATCTATTTAATGATTAAAATTTCAGGTTAGCTTAGATATAATATCCTTAAGTTTGTTTGGGACTTTTACAGAAAAGGCAGAAAATTAACTATTTCCTTTTCCTTATACCAAAAGAGTCCCTCAGTACATCTGCTCATCAGCACATTCCAAGAGTGATGAAGCTGGAGGGTAGGGGCATGGTCAAAATGGAAAGGAAGGTTGAAGAGAGGAAAATAATGGAACAAGGATGGGAATCTTCCTTGCTAAGGTTTGGGTGCATTGTGAGAGAGAAGGAGATGAAAGCATGATTTCACAGTGAGTATATCTGTTGTTCTGACCCGGTGGCTCCCCTAGCAACACCTGAGACACTTTCATGTTCTATGTAACTATGGGCTGGGGTCCCTCCACATGGACTTTGAGTCTGTTAGTAGGAATGCTTGCAAAAGGATCCTCCAGAATGGGTCCACAATGGAAGAAATAACATGTATGGTATGAAGGCTACAATCAAAAAGTCAATTCAAGAAAAAATGTCTTACATCCCAAGATGACTGTGATTTCCTTGGCTGAAGGACTCCTCTTTTCTCACTTATATGACCCCACTCCTCACAATGTTAGTTTATATCATGGTTTGTTTATGTGTTGCCAACCTTTGAGGCTCACTCCATGCTAGGAAGTCTATTCTTCATTGTTTTTTTCCCTGATTATCTTTTAAAGTGCTAGTTTTATTTATTGTTTTGCTTTTTGCTACTAGAGTTATAGAGGTATCAACCTCTCTTAATTGTTTGCCACTAAGAAAGCTATTGTTTTCAACAACATACTTTGGTATGAACTTCCCAACAGTCAGTTCTGTTACAGCTTCAGAGCTCTGTTCTTTTTGTCTGACCCCACTCTACTCCCAGGCAGAACCTCTGCACCATTTTACAGGTGCTGGGTGCAGGGAAAGTGGTTAGTTTTTTCTATAGTGATAACCCTGTTCTATGAGGGAGACATGAACAGGAATGGTAGTTCCTGATATTTTTGGCATGGCTCGGCATTCCTGGATTGGGACCTTTATCTGTGAGCAAATTTGGGTAAAGAAGGTCAGGGCTCAGGATACTCAGATTGTTGTACCTAAAGTGTCACTTCTACCCTGTAAGTGGGAGACAGGTGGAGAAGGGAGCTCCAGTCCTGTCTGCAATATATCTTCTACAACATGAAGCTAGAAGGATGAAATATGTCAGCAGTCTGTTTCTCCTAAGGTGAAACTGGAGTCCTAGACCCTAGACTAGAGATGGGTAATTGAATGGAGGAAGCCCCATCTTTCTGGATATACCCAACTAGAGTACAGTATCTGTTACATTGAATTGGCAGTAGAGGGTTTGAAAGCTATTCCTGTCTCAAATGCTCTAAGCTATTTGTACCTAACAGTAGTAGCTTTTAGTAGATGTTTTTGAATAAATCCTTCTTCATTTGCTCTATGTTCTTAGGTTACTCTGCAGCCACTGATTTTTTTGAAACCTACTTTTATCAGCTAAATGGTTATGCTGGTAGGGGGTTGGGCTACATTGATTTCTCATACCACCATTCCAAAATCTACTTTGTTATGTCTTGATTTATCAACTTCAAATGTTACTGACTTCCTTCTAAGAAGATTGAAGCTTTTTTTAAACATTATCTTCTTTCTTTCATTCCTGTCAAATTTTTGTGAATTATATCATCACTTTTAGTTCTTTTATGATTATCTGTATAATTAGCATACTTTTATCAGTTAAGTTGCTCTTGGTTGAAATAGGAAATTTACCCAAACTGCATCAGTAAGAAAATTTAATATTTCATATAACAGGAGATTCACAACTAGGTTAGGCTCCAGACTTGTCAGGCTCAGTTTTTCAGCAATGCTACCAAGATTCCATGTTTATGTCTTTCCTCAGTTCTGCCATCAAAAATAAAGTCTTCATAATAAGGCTGTTCCCCACTTGCTCATAAGATATCTTTCAGCAAGTCTATTAGTTCTCACTCATTTTTTGTGGAATGGGAAAAAGTATTTTATTCTCTTTAGTATTTTATTTTAGTTGTAGATGCATATGCTATCTTTATTTTATTTATTTTTTTATGTGGTGTTGAAGATCAAACCCAGTGCTTCACAAGTACTAAGCAAGCACTCTACCACTGAGCTACAACTTCAGTCTCCCCAAAAGCACCACATTCATAAGCAAACCATGCACCACAACAAATAGACTAGAGATAAATGTGAGGGAATGAGGACAAAATACCACCTAAAATAATTAGAGGAAAGAGAATGTTTATAAAATTCTGTAGTGGGTCAGGTCTTTTAATACCTAACTTTGAAATAGAAAATAATAAAGGCAAAGGTCACTACATGAGACTACATAATAATACAGAAGTTCTGCAATGTCATTAAGTACTTGAAACAAAATTAAAATGTAAATGGCAAAAAAGGAAAATTTTTCATATATGACAAAAGCTGGCACCCAATATTAAAAAATCATCATGGTCAGGGATATAAAAAGTAAAAGTGGAATGGCCAAGACTACAGAGACAAGCCCTCATGTACTGCTGCTTACAAAAATTCAGGAGCATAATTTTGCAACAAATAGCCTTAAAAGTACATAGGTTTTACCTATCATTTCCACTTCTTAAAATTCATATCAAGGAAATACTTTGGGATGTATTCAAATATTTATCCACAAATATTAGTAAATAAATACATCAATAAGAAATAAGAAGATGATATAATCATTGAGCTTTAAATGAAACAAATGAAACAAATTAAGTATCATAGGTATAATGTCTGATTTTTTGGAAACAACAACAAAAGTTTAAGTACATGTATATAAAATGTTCTGGAAGGGAACTCATTAATGTTGTCTTTAAATAGTAGAAATATGGTGATCTTGAGCTTATAGTTTATTTATATAATTTAAAAAGTTAATTTGAAAAGAAAACTGGACCATATTTCTTGGCTACTACCAATGTTGTTTCCTAATTTATACTAAGTTATGTCCTTAGCTTTTATCAAAGAATATCATAAGAAACAATGCCAGACAACCTGACTGCATTTGCTTTGAGGATATTTTTGAGGACATTGCCTACTCCATCTCTCAATATGCCCTAGAGGAAAGATTACATAAAAATTCCAAAACTAAAGCAACAGGAAAGGAACATAAGAATCTAGTATGTTTCTTTTAATGGAATCAGCATGCCTGTAATCCCAGCACTTAGGGAGGCTGAGACAGGAGAATCGTGAGTTCAAAGCCAGCCTCAGCAACAGTGAGGCGATGAGCAACTCAGTGAGACCCTGTCTCTACATAAAACACAAAAAATAGGGCTGGGGATATGGTTCAGTGGTCGAGTGTCCCTGAGTTCAATCTCCAGTACGAAAAAAAAAAAATCAATTAATTGTGTACCTGCTTTTATTTTCCTTCATTAGACTGAATATTTTAAGCAAATACATCACCTAATTATAGTTAGATGTAGAGCCATATGGCTTGTGTATCTGCCCACCTAATCTCACCTTATCTTTATATTCCATTCCTACTCACGATTCCTTTGTCTTGCTACTTCAGTGAATATATTTTACAAATCATCTCAAATTCTTCTGAGGTAGGATATAAATAATTAAGTAGGATATTCCTGTTAACATTGTCATCAGTCTCTTTTAATGACGGAAAACAACCAAACATAGTCTTTACTGGAAAAGACTGTATTTCCAATGTGATTTATTTTAGAAGTACTATTTTGAAAATAAAGGAAAATATGAAATTGTTGTTTCAATAAGTAAACCAAGAGAGACTTTAGTCATTACTATTTTAAGACCTAAAGAGAAAAATATTTATGATCCCTGCCAGTGTTAAACAAGATCCTAAAAAGCACAAGCTCTGTTTCAACAGGGACACTAAGTCTAAACACCACCTAGCTGCTTCCAATCAAAACAAGCTTTTAGTAAATGTGCTCTTTTTATAGCTGTCCTGAGATAACACTGAGGAAGAATTGTAACTGGTGTCTCTCTTTTGTTCAACCCAAAGCACCTGGTATTAGAAAAGAAACTAAAATTCCAGCCACATGCCTGAGAAAGAACTTCCAGTAAACTTCTGCCTTTTCATGGAAATGTTTGTTTCTTTTCTCCACCTGCTCCCCTTGGCCTCACCCATGTAAGGAGGAGTAAATGATGAAGGCCTGTTGTCCTGACCACACTGCTCTAACTGGTAGTCACTGTGCTTGGCATATTACTTTGCCTCTAGATCTGCCTAAAGTTGGTGTACTGATTTTGTGCAGCAGTCTACATGCACAGGCAGATCAGAGATGTGTACCTTTAATTTCCCTTCATGGTTTGATTACGAAGCCTCCAAAGCAGGTTTGCAAACTTGCATGCAGCTGGTTGGGTTAGGGTACCCAAAGCTTAACTTTAAAAGTCTGATTCTCCCTTGTAGGTGGGTCCTGGAATTTTTTTTCAGGGAAGAAAAAACATATCATTTATTCTCTTAGTTTTACTATTCATGAAGTAATACTTTGATACCCATTAGGCTTTGTTATGGCTGAAGTGAGAATTTGAAGACAGAAAATTACTCCCTAATATTTAGCACACAGTAGTATATTCTATCATTTTACTATAGTTCTCTGTGTTCTATAGTCATTAGTTTTTCTCTCTCCATTAGTATGTTTGAAATACTGTGTTATTTTCTATCTTCAAATGATAATTAGGTAAAAAAATCCTTGTTCCAATATCTCTCTTATTAAGAAGAAAGATCTTAGGCTGAGGATATGGCTCAGTTGGTAGAGTGCTTGCCTTGCATGCACAAGGCCCTAGGTTCAATGCTCAGCACTACAAAGAAAAAACAAAAAAACAAACAAACAAGAAAGACCTTAATATTAGGAAGGCTGAGAAGATTGGAGTCCTTAGATATTTACAGATTTATTCTCTATGACTCCAGAGGAAATAATAAGGGCCACAGAATCAACAGTAGTAAAAAGCAGATTTGAGGAATAAATAATCAACAGCATTGTTCAAGTGGAATTTCTTTGACACTGGAGATGTTTTTATTTTAAAGACCCAATAACAACTAATTAAGATGTTTTAGAAAAAATTTGAGTGTAGGGTTAGGGCATTATAGATGATCTATTCTCTTCTGATTCTCACGCAGTTCTGCAAATTGGTTAAGCACTATTATTATGAACTGGACAGCAACAAATGTATATGATATGTGCTGTATGCGATTTTCGATAATTTTTTATAATTTATAATATGCTTTAGAAGAAGAACAAAAAAGTAGTCAGAAGAACTAATAATCCTGTTAATGGAGCAGAAGAGTTACCTGTCTGGAAAAAGACTCTTGAAATAATTGTCCGACACAATGGGCAGGGAGTGCTTGCGGGATTGTCTTTGGCCAGAGTCCGTAAGCAGGGCTCACAGAAGATGTGGTGGCAAGGGTAACACATGTAAGGGTTGAAGTACACATCCAGACACACTGCACAGATGTAGCTGTCCTTTTCTTCTGCGTATTCATTGTCATCATCTGTACTCATCTCATTATTCAAAGTCTGTAAAACATAAGAAAAAAGTTTTTCTGAGTTCAGTTTAAGATTGGTTTCCTTGAGAGAGACTACCTTTATTTTCTGTTAAAATATTTATTAGAAGCATAAAATAGGGGCTGGGGCTGGGGCTTAGTGGTAGAGCACTTGCCTAGCATGTGTGAGTCACTGTGTTTGATCCTCAGCTTCACATAAAAATAAATAAATGAAGGTACTGTGTCCATCTACAACTAATATATATATATTAGTTATATATATATTAATATATATATTAGTTGTATATATATATACACACACACACAAAGAAGCATAAAATATCTGAATCAAAGTGATAGTAATACTATCTTTCAAGGTGAGAAGAAACTGAGAATAAGAAGCCTAGTTATTCTCTAGCATTTTTATGTAATGCTAAAATATACCTAAACACATTAGGTGTATTTGTATCTCTATGTAACCATTTAAATAAGTGTTAGGTATATCAGTCCCAGGAATACAGTCTCCCACTACCCACATCTACCATGAAAAGAAGATGGTTTTTACAAGGTCACAGAGCCTTAGTATGGACATCCATCCATGATGGAAAGTGAGGGTGGGAGGATATCTTACTTCATTCTAATACTGTACATGGAAAATTTTCTATTCTATCCTTTGCATCTTCTTGTAACTCAAAACCAAGAAAAAGCTAAAGCTGAAGGAATGTCAAGAGATAGACATAGCAAGTAAACTTGGGATAATTATGGGATTAGTTTTGTAGTTAGGAAATATGATGAACTCTTCCCCTCTCCCAAATGGAATAGTTAGTGAAGAGGCAGCTCAGAGATTAGTAGTACAAGGTCTGGTAGCAGAATTCCTGATACTTAACCTCACAATTTCCACATCTGTTAAACCACTTTGAGAATTAAATAAGGCAACCCACTTAAAGAATTTAGCACAATGTCTGGCACATAGTATATATTTAATAAATGTTAACCACAGTCATTTTCTTCCCACTCTCCTCTATCTCTTCTCCCCCTTCACAAGTTCTGCAGTTTTGTTAAAATATTAAGACTATTTTCCTCAAATTCACCTAACGTTAAGGTTTAGATATGAGGTGTCCCCCAAAATCTCACGTGTGAGATAATGCAAGAAAGTTCAGAGATAGTCCAGCATGGTGGTGCATGTCTGTAATACCAGCACTTTGGGAGGCTGAGACAGGAGAATTGCAAGTTCAAAGCCAGCTTCAGCAACAGAAAGGTGCTAAGCAACTCAGTGAGAACCTGTCTCTAAATAAAACACAAAATAGGGCTGGGGATGTGGCTCAGTGGTAGAGTGCCCCTGAGTTCAATCCCTGGAACCCCCCCCCCCCCAAAAAAAAAAGATTGGGTCTTGAGAACTGTTACCTAATCACTGGGTCTTGAGAACTGTAACCTAATCATTGTGTTAATCCACTTGAATGGATTAACTAGGTAGTGAAGGCAAGCAGGTAGGATGTGGCTGGAGGGGGTAGATCACTGGGAGCATGCCTTTGAGGTATCTACTTTATCCATGGTGAGGGGAGGCTCTCTCTACTCCCTGGTTCCATGTCCAAACTGCTTTCCTCTGCCATACCTTTCTATCATGTCTGGGCCCAGAACCATGGCGCTATCTATGGATTAAGACCTTTGAAACTGCTAAGACCTGAAAACATAAACTTTTCCTCCTCTAATTATTCTTTTTATGTCTTTTGGTCACAGCAGCAAAAAACTTGGGATACAACTTTTTGAGAAATACAAAATTTGAGAATACAGAAAACCTTTCTGCTGTGGTTTCAATGTTTGTCTCCTCCAAAATTTATGTTGAAACTTAAAGTCCTAGTGCAACAGTATTAAGAGGTGAGGTTTTTAGGAGGCAATTAAGTCATGAGTGCAGAACCCTCATGGGATTAGCAATCTTCATAAGGGCCAAAGGGAACAGTTTGCATCTCCTGTTTTTCTACTCTCCTGCCACATGAGTACACTGTGTTCATTCCTTTCAAGGAAGTAACATTCAAGGTGCCATCCTAGGAGCAATGACTGGGTCCTCACCAGACACTTACCTTGCTAGGACCTTAATCTTAGACTGCAGCTTTTAAGAATGTAAGAAGTAAATTTCTATTCTTAAAAGTTACCTTGTCTGTGGTATTTGTGTTATAGTAACAAGTATCTTGGTCCATTGTGCTGTTATAACACTACTGGATAGACTATTATTTGACTTATCTCCATGGTTTTGCTCCCCCTTAGATTTCCTTTCTGCTATCTGTTGGTATTTTCTTTTATGAAAGATACATTTGGGTATCCTGGGTAAATGTTACAGTCAGGTGTTCTTTATGTGAGAAGGCAAATGGCAGGAGCAAGAGTAAGCACAAGGATTCAAAAGGTAACCTAGTAATCAATTATTACAATGTTCACACTGTGGCTCTAAAACTTTATCATCCGTCAGAATCACCCAGAAAGCTTGTTAAACCACATATTGCTGGGTCTATCCACAGAGTTCCAGATTTATTATCTGGGGTGGGCTGTGAAAATAGGTATTTCTAACAATGCACATTACAAGGTTAGGCTGATGCTGTTGATTCAAACTACAACACAATGATCAGTATGGGAGAATTATCCACTAACAAAGTATTATCTCTAGTATATAAAATTATACCAAATTTTCCTACAGATGCCTTTTACAGTAACTATTTTTTCCAGTTTAGGACTATACAGTGATTTTATTTGGACAGCCTCGACCCTTATTTTTGACTTTTAATGTAGCAAAGTGCTTTAATTTAAGGTTCCTCCTAATCAATTTTTGGTCTGAAAATTATTACAGGTTCTGATGAGAACTGTTCTCAATTGTACAGCAGCTTTTTCCTTGGGTCTTCAAGGAAAGAGAAATTAGTATGCTTAGTCTTCAGAAAAAATGCAAATCCAATTATATTCTACCTTCTAGAAATGACTGCTGCTTTGTTTTCTAGCAGTAAATATTCTTAAAAATGTGCCTTTAATGTAATTCTTTCTTTAAAACCATCAAATAAAAAGAAATATAAAATTTTGTTTTCATTAAAAGTTATTTCCAAAAAAGAGGTGAATATAATTAAGATAAGTTAAAATGTGCACTTATTATATATGTATATATGTTTGTATATACATATGTATTTCATTACAAAATGAATGGACTTTAACAATATTCTCTTGGGATATAGAAATATTCCAAAGAGATAAAGGACAATAATTCATATTGTCTTCTCCACCAATAATATATATACATGTTGTATTTTAAAGATTATGTTGGGTTGAGAATTATGTTGGACTCATATATTTTTATTTGTAATTTAACAATTAAATATAGAGGTGACTTTGGGTATAGCTATGTCACCTATTTTTTTTTTGCAATTTGAGGAAAGTGGGCACAATTTTACAAAAAAGTCACTATTGTCAACCCTAAATATTAAAGTGTCTTACACAGAGTATGTTTTGAACAAAGTATGAATGCATGAATGAGTATAACATTTGCCATACACTGTCAATTCTAGGTCTTTTACAAGAGAAACACTTCCAGGAAGAGGCACCTCATTGTCTGTAGTATTTCTGTGTAAATTAAGTCATATTCCTCTGGAACAAAATAAAAATATAGGGGAGAAATGCTTAGCAGGTATAAAGAATCATTCAGGAAAATTATTTTCAATGTGTGTTCCAAATTCTTTCAGAGGTTTCAGGAAGACAAAAATATTTTGATTACAACATTGACATTATTTGCCTTTTTCACTGTACTGACAGTTGTACTGATGATGCAATATAATTGTGGGTTAAATTGCTAGGGCCTTAGTGCAAATCAAAGCAGTGGACAAAACAACTGAGTCATGGTATTCTTCACTAGCATGCACTTGCAGGGGCAAATAAAAGGCAAGTTTCCAACCAGGAGCAGTGGCACATGCCTGTACTCCCAGTACTTTGGGAAGCCGAGACAGGAGAATCACAAGTTCAAAGCCAGCCTCAGCAACGGCGAGGTGCTAAGCAACTCAGTGAGATCCTGTCTCTAAATAAAACACAAAATAGGGCTGGGGATGTTGCTCAGTGGTCAAGTTCCCCTGAGTTCAACCCCCAGTACCAAAAAAAAAAAGCAAGTTTCCATAAGGAACAACTTTGATGAATTCAGGAAAATATTAATTATATTAAGTTTTCACTCTTGAATTTCCTTTTTGAAAAATGGAACGTGACAAATATGGAAGATACACATAAAGTATTTCTGCTGCATCCCAAAGCATAATGATTATTCCAAAAAAGTATTTTTGTTATTGAGGTGCGAGCTGAACTAGCTGTTGTTTTCAAATGACAATGTTTTACTGCAAGATCCACTGTCAAACTGATTATTCAGATTTGGTGATTTCTGCCAGACATTTTCACAACAAACAACAAAGTAAATCTGTCATTTTAAGGGAAACAACCTATACTATTTGGTAAAATTCGGGCTTCCAAGCAAAAATCAGAATTTTAGAAAAATTTTATTTGTGTATGGCTTCCCAATACTTAGAAACTTTTCTGAAAAGATAGTGATACTAAAAAATATTTTGATATTGCATAATGAAGTATTTAATCATTTAGAACATTTGCATAACTCAATGAAACTGTATTCTTTCTCTCTTTTCTTTTTCTTTTTTCTTTTTTATTGGTGCTACTTGGGATTCAACCCAGGGCCTTGTGCATGGCAGTCAAGAACTCTACTACTGAGCTACACTCTCAGTCTTTTAATTTTATTTTGAGACAAAGTCTCACTACGTTGCCCCATCTGAGAAGACTAACAATCAATAACTTAAATATATAAATTTTGAATGGGTTCAGTGGCAATCTATTATTTCTAACTAATAGTTTTTGACTAGAATCTGCTACTATAATATTTATTTTACATATATGCTACTATCTTCATAATGTCTAGCTACATCTTTGCATCCTATAATAAAGATATTTTATCTTTTTATAAGTTTATGAGATATGATTAGACAAGTCACACTTTGCCTACTGAAACACAAAACAGATGAGATATGAGAATTTCACACATAGTGGAAAACCCTTTCCCATACACTGTCTTTCCAAGAGAAGTATAGAAAATGGTACCTCCCGTTGTCTAAGTAGAAAGTACAAGTCTTGGGGGGAAGGCAGTAGCTCCAGCTATACCTGGGACAGTGCAGCACCAATTGCAAAAACATTACAATTACATGTGCAATAGCACCATTAACTCATTAACTCTTAATCATTTTCCTTTACTTTTGCTTGTTTTTCTCCCTAGGGTCTTTTCATGAAAGCTATGGATCCTCTACCCAGAGAAATTCACATGCTTTCTTTATATGCTATCTTTTTGCATAAAAGTTTAGGGGGGGAAGATAGCAGAGACCTTAAAGCTTGAGCATGGACCTGATTTAGAACATCTTGTTTAGCACTTAGATGGAATTGCAATCCTGAGTCAATAAAATTTGCAACATTCAAGTACCTAAAAATATAAATGCTAAGTTGAACATCTTTAAAAATATACCCCAGATATACTGGATGAGCAAGATGGCCACTCACAGGATTCCACAGTATTGCAGTAGCTCTCCAAGAGTGAATTAAATCAGCAAATTTGTAGTGGCAAACTGAGTAATCTATCATTTCAAAGAATCATTGCAGATTGAAAAAATACTAAGAACATGCTCTGCTTTTGTATTGATTCTAGGAAATACTGACAGCACAGAATTACTAACAAAAATATGCTCACATAAAAGAGGAAAGAAATCCATCTCAACAGATGCACAAATCTCATACCTCTTAAAACATGAGAAAACAGGTAAATGAGTCTCCCTGCAACAGTCCCCCAACCAAGGAACTCACAGATATTGAAGGGGATAAAACTGCATAGAAAGAATACAAAAATTGATTATTAAAATGATTAATAAGCTAAAAGAAAAGCTAATAAATGAATTAACAGAGAAAATAGAAGAAATACCATTTCAATAAAGAAATAGAGATTCTAAAATGAACCAGTTTGAACTCTTGGAAATGAGAGACACAATAAATCATATAAAAACTTCAGTTAAAATAACACCAGCAGGGGCTAGGGTTGTGGCTCTGAGGTAGAGTACTTGCTTAGCATGTGTCAGGCACTTGGTTTGATTATCAGCACTGCCTATAAATAAATGAATAAAATAAAGGTTGATAAATAACTAAAAAATATTTTTATAAAAGTCAACATCAGGTTTGATTATGCAGAAAGCACAATTTCAGACCTCCAAGACAGTAAATATACACTAGAACACTCAAAACCAGTAAAGAAAAATAAATACATGAAAGATCATGATAAGAATATATGAGAACTCTGTTACAACAATGAGACCACACTTATAAAGTCACTGGAATTGAAGAAGAGATGGAGACACAAGCTAATGGCATAAAAACATTACTAGTGAAATAGTAGCTAAAAAATTTCTAAAGCTTAGGAGTGAGAAAAATATCTATATACAGAAAATCAAACAGATAATATCATAAAAGAATATATCATTATCAAAATACAAAAGTTGATTATTAAAATGATTAATAAGCTAAAAGAAAAGTTAATAAATGAATTAACAGAGAAAATAAAGAAAAGAAATACCATTTCAATAAAGAAATAGAGATTCTAAAATGAACCAGTTTGAACTCTTGGAAATGAGAGACACAATAAATCATTATCAAAATTCTTAACAGAGATGAAAAATAGAATTTTAAAAGCTGCAAAACATCAAGTGACATTTAGAGGTAAGCAAATAAGGCTTAATTCTGACTTAGCTCAGATTCAAAAATCCAAGAGGACTTGAGATGAAACAATCCAAACTCTAAACAAAAGAAATGCCAACCAAGATTGCTATAACTAGTAAACCATCATGCAGAAGTGAAGATATAAAAACATTCCAAGATGAGGATAAACTAAAAGAATTTATGACCACTAAGCCAGCACTACAAAAATTATTTAAAGCAATACTACACAGGTAAGAACTTAAAAGCCTAGTACTCCCAAATGGATGATGCTCACTAGAATAGTAGTTAGACAAATGAAAACTAAGACTGAATTGAATATTTTTAAATATTTGAAGGAAATCAAATGGGCAAGATAATAAATCTGAATGTAAATGAATTTGACTTTCCAATTAAATGATAGTGGATTATAAAATAACACCCAATTGTATGCTATTAGCAAGAGACTCATCTTATAGGCAAAAACACCCACAGAGTGAAAATAGGATGGAAAAAGATATTCCATGCAAACAGAGTCCAAACACAAGCAGGAGTAGTTACACTTATATTTGACAAAGCAGATTCCAGGCAAAAATTAATCAGAAGAGACAAATGAGGCCACAAATATACTAGTAAAGAGAAAAATCCAGTAAGAAGATATGATAGTAAATATTTATATCCCAAACATCAGTGTATCTAATTATATTAAACAAACATTTTTTGACATTAAGCCTAAACAGAACTCAACACAATAGTACAGAGTAATTTCAACATATCCTGCTCACTGAGAGGTCATTCAGATATAAAACCAATAGATACTTATGATATAAATAACATATCTATAAAAAATGTACCTAACAGAGATCTATAGAATATATAATCTACCAATAGCTGAATTCCCTTTCCTCTAAGCAGCTCATGGATCTTTCTCCAAAACAGATCATATTTTACGTCACAAAGCAATTCTTAACAAACACACACAAAAAACTGATATAATACCTTGTGTCCTATCAGATCATAATAGAAGAAAATTAAAAAGCAGTAAGAAATTATACAGAAGCTACAAACACATCCAGACTGAACGATACTTTTGAATGAGGATTATATCATGGGAAAAATGAAAGAAAAAATATAAACATTCTTAGAATGAAACAAGAATAGTCAAACAATATGCCAAAAATCTCTAGGACACTATCAAGGCAGTTCTAAGAGAAAAATTCATAGCATTAAGTGCCTACATTAAAAAAAAACAAACTTAAAGAACCCAAATAAACAATCTAATGCATATTTAAAGGCCCTGGAAAAGAAGGAACAAACTAGTTTCAAAACAAGTAAAAGATAGTAAATAAGATTAGAGCCAAAATTAATGAACAGGGAATAAAAAACACTACAAAGGATAAGAAAAAGTTGGTTCTTTGAAAAGATAAATAATATTGAGAAGCCCTCAGCCAAACTAACCAAAAGAAGCAAGGAGAGAAGCCCCAGATCAACAAATTAGAGATGAAGGGAAAGGAGGAGAGTATGGGGGTAGGAAGGATAACAGGATGAATTGAACATTATGACCCTATGTGCATATATGTACAATATACATAGAATCTCATACCATGTACAACCAGAAGTATGAGAATTTATACTCCACTTACATATGATGTATCAAAATATATTCTATTGTCATGTATAACTAATTAGAACAAATAAAAAAATTTGAGGTGAAAAAGGAGTTGTCACCACAGACATCAAAGATATCCAGAAGATCATTAGGGACTTTTGAAAATGTATACTTCAATAAATTGGACAACCCAGAAGAAATGGGTTTCCAGACACTTATGACTGCCAAAAATAAAGAGAATGTAGAAAATCTAAACAGAACAATAACTAGCAATAAGATAGAAGCAGTAATGATAATAATAATATAAAGAAAGTCTTCCAAGAAAGAAAAGCCTAGGACCAGATGGATTCTCAGCTCAATTCTACCAGATTTTTAAAATAGAATTACTGCCAATCTTCAAATTATTCTATGAAATATAAAGGAGTGAACACAGCCAAAGTCATTCTGTAAAGCAGTATCACTCTGATACCAAAAACAGATAAAGCCCTCTTTAGGGGCTCGGGATATAGCTCAGTTGGTAGAGTGCTTGCCTCACATGCACAAAACCATGGGTTCAATCCTCAGCACCACCAAAAAAAAAAACAACAAAAAAACCAACAACAAAAAACCAGATAAATGCACATCAAGAAAAAGATCTATAAACCATATCCCTGAGGAACAAAGTTGCAAAAAGACTTAATAAAACATTAGCAATCCATATTTTAAAACACATGAAGGAGATTATACATCATGATCAAGTAGAATTCATCCTAGGAACGCAAAGTTGGTTCAACACATGTAATTCAATAAATACTATTTATCACATAACTAGACTTAAGGGCAAAAATCTCATGATCATTTCAATAAATGCAAAAGGAAACTTTGATAAAATGTAGTACCCATTCATGTTAAAAACACTGAATAAACTCAGAATGGAAGGAACCTACCTCAACATCACAAATGCTATGTATGACAAAACTGAAGCCATGATCATGAGAAATGAAGAGAAATTGAAAGTATTTCCTCTAAAATCAAGAATAAGACAAGGGGGCTGCAGTTATAGCTCAGTGGTAGAGCACTTGCCTAGCATGTATGAAGCATTGGGTTTGATTTTCAGCACCACATAAAAATAAGTAAATAAAGGTGTTGTGTCTGTCTACAACTAAAAATAAAAAATAAAAGAATAATACAAGGATGTCCAATCTCACCACTCCTATACAATATAGTCCTTAAAACTCTGGCCAGAGCCAACAGTCAAGAGAAGGATATTAAAAGAATATATAGAAAAAAAGAAGCAACCAAATTATCTGTTTGCTGATGACATAATCCTATAATCAGAAGACCCCAAAAATGTTACCAGAAGACTTTTATAGCTGATAAACAAATTCAGAAAAGTATCAGGATACAAGATCATCATGCAAAAATTAATAGCTTTGCTATGCTCTAACAACGAATCTACTGAAAAAGAAATGAGGAAAACAATTCCACTCATAAAAGCTTCAAACAAAAATGATATAAAATCAAATACCTGGGACTAATCTAACTAAGTAAGTAAAAGACCTCCACAATAAAAACTACTGAAGAAAGAAATTGAAGAACAAGAAAATATCTCCCATGTCCTCCAATCACCATAATTAATATTGTCAAAATGGCCATATTACCCAAGGCATCATACAGATTAAATGCAATCTTCATCAAAATGCCAATGATATTCATCATTGAGTGACAAAAAACAAAAGGTTTAAAAAGTATATGAAAGAATAAAAGATCTAGAATAGTCAAAGCAATCCTGAGCAACAAGAGTGATACTGGAGCCCAGGCTAAGGCCCAGGACCACCTCCAGGAACCTCCATGGGAGCCCAGCCAAGGTAAGGCCCAGGACTGTCACTTGCTTATTCACTGACATATGTGGGAACCCAGACCCAGAACCAAGACCACCTCCAGGGACCTTGTAGGAGCTCGGGCCTAAGTGAGGCCCAGGCCTACTACCTGGGACACCTGCAAAGCCCAGGCCAAGGTCAGGCCTAGGACTGCCCACTCAGGCCTGTATGAGAGCCCAGGCTAAGGACCGCCCCTGTGCAGAGTGGAGATCCACGCTGTTGTTCCCTTCCTGTATCCATCCAGGGACACTGCAGCCATTGCCAAATCTCTCCTCATGCAATAGCCTCCACCTTGGGACAACAGGGCCTGGAGGCAGAAGCCTGCCACAGCTCAGCAAGCCAAGAAGCTGCATGGACAATTAATCAGCTCAAAGCCATTATAAGTCCCACACTTTCTGCCCCATTTCTGAAAGTGTTTGCATCCATCTTGGGCCACCCACACTTCTATCTTGAATTAACTTCACTACCACCACCACCATATATAGTTGCAGTAGTGTCCATCTGGGGAAACCTGCTGGGGACTGAAAGTGAACTCTAAGGTGAAGTACAGATAATCTGTAGGGTCACTAAATGAGTATAGAATAGAAACTGCAATACGTCAGATCGGCACTGCAAGAAAGGAAGACACATAATCAACATGAAAAAAACAAGGGAAGAAAGTGCCACAAACCAACCAAGATACTACAATAATAGAATCCATTCACACCACAGCTGATGAAATGTCAGAGAAAGAATTCAGAATTTATGAAATTAAAATGATCTGTGAATTAAAGAATGACTTAAGTGAGCAAATACAGGCAAGAAATGATCACTCCAACAAAGAAAGAAGAGAGCACATAAACAAAAACATTGATCACTCCAACAAAGAGAAAAGAGAGCAAATAAAGGCAACCATTGATCACACCAAACAGGTAAGGGAGCAAATACAGGTATCAAAAGATTACTTCAGGGGCTGGGGTTGTAGCTCAGTGGTAGAGTGCTTGCCTCGCATGTGTGAGGCACTGGGTTTGATCCTCAGCACCACATACAAAATACATAAATAAATAAAATAAAGGTTTAAAAAAATCTTAAAAAAAAAGATTACTTCAAGAAAGAGCTAGAGATTGTGGGGAAAAAAAAAATCAGAAAATCTTGAAATGAAGGAAACAATAAACCAAATAAAAAACTTGACAGAAAGCATCACCAACAGACTAGATCACTTGGAAGAAAGAACCTCAGATAATGAAGACAAAATATACAATCCTGAAAATAAAGTTGACCACACAGTGAAGATGGTAAGAAACCATGAACAGAACATACAAGAATTGTGGGATAGCATCAAAAGACCAAATCTAAGATTTATCGAGATAGAAGAAGGCACAGAGTTTCAAACCAAAGGAATGCACAATCTCTTCAATGAAAAAATATCAGATAATTTCCAAAACATAAAGAATGAATTGGAAAATCAAATACAAGAGGCTTACAGGATACGAAATGCACAAAATTACAATAGATCAACACTAAGCCACATTATAATGAAAATGCCTAGCACACAGAATAAGGATAGAATTTTAAAAGCCACAATACAAGAGAGAGGAAATCAGATTACATATAGCAGGAAACCAATTGGGATCTCAGCACATTTTTTGACCAAGACCCTAAAAGCCAGGGGATTATGGAGAAACGTATACCAAGCTCCGAAAGAAAATGGATGCCAACCAAGAATCTTGTATCCAGCAAAATTAAGCTTCAGATTTGATGATAAAATAAAAACCTTCCATGATAAACAGAAGTTAAAAAAATTTACAGTGAAAAAGCCTGTACTACATAGCATTCTTGGCAAAATATCACATGAGGAGGAAATGAAAAACAGTAATGAAACTCTACAAGGAGAGGAACTATACTAAAGGAAAGGCCAATCAAAGGAGAAACCAAGTCAAGGTAAAAACCAAAAATAAACCAAAATGACCAGGA
Source organism: Xerus rutilus (assembly GCA_028644305.1). Classification (NCBI taxonomy): domain Eukaryota; kingdom Metazoa; phylum Chordata; class Mammalia; order Rodentia; family Sciuridae; genus Xerus; species Xerus rutilus. Next base: position 45,013,533 of record CM053405.1, on the reverse strand, counting down.
TTATAAATCATATTTCAATAATAACACTGAATGTGAATGACCTAAACTCATCAACTAAAAGACACACTGGCAGACTGGATAAAAAAAAAAAAGACCCAACAATATGTTGCCTTCATGAGACTCATCTTACAGGAAAAGATATCCATAGACTGAAAGTGAAAGAATGGGAAAACTTATCACTCACATGGAATGCGTAAATAAGCAGGGGTTTCCATCCTCATATCAGATAAGGTGGACTTCAAACCAAAGATAGCCAGAAGAGATAAAGAAGGTAATTTCATACTGCTTAATGGAATCAAAAAACAATCATAAATATCTATTCCCCGAACAATGGGGCATCTATGCATATCAAACAAACCCTTCTCAACTACAAGAATCAAATAGACAACAACACAATAATACTGGGTGACTTTAACACACCTCTCTCACCACTGGATAGAACTATCCATAGAACCATAGAACTCAATAAAACAATCAATAATTTAGACTTAACAGATATACATAGACTATTCCATCCATTAAAGAGTGAGTATACTTTTTTCTCAGCAGCACATGGATCATTCTCCAAAATAGATCACATGTTATGCCACAAAGCAAATCTTAGCAAATACAAAACAAAACAAGAGATACTACCCTGCATTCTATTTGACCATATGGAATAAAATTAGAAATCCATGACAGATTAAAAAATAGAAACTACTCCAATACCAGGAGACTACATAATATGCTATTAAATAATACATGGATAACAGAAGACATCAGAGAAGAGACAAAAAAAATTCACAGAGGTAAATGAGAACTCTGATACAACATATCAAAATCTCTGGGACATTATGAAGGCAGTGCTAAGAGAAAAGTTCATTGCATTAAGCACATTCATTAAAAGAAGAAAAAGTCAACAAATACACGACCTGACACTACATCTCAAAGCCCTAGAAAAAGAGGAACAAACCAACACCAAAAGAGGTAGAACACAGGAAATAATTAGAATCAGGGCTGAAATCAATGAAATTGAACCAAACAAAAAAACAATTCAAAAATTGACAAAACAAAAAGCTGGTTCTGTGAAAAAATAAATAAAATTGACAAACTCTTAGCCATCCTAATGAAAAGGAGAGAGAAAACCCAAATTACTAAAATTAATGATGAAAAAGGAAATATCACAACAGACACTTCTGAAATACAGAGGATAATTAGAAACTATTTTGAACACTTATACTCCAGTAAAAGAGAAAACCCTGAAGACACCGACAAATTTCTAGAGGCATATGACCTACCCAAACTGAACCAAGAGGACATACACAACTTAAACAGATCAATTTCAAGCAAGGAAATAGAAGATGCCATCAAGAGCCTGCCAACCAAGAAAAGCCCAGGTCCAGATGGATTCTTAGCCGAGTTCTAAAAGACCTACAAAGAAGAATTAATACCAATACTCCTCAAACTATTTCATGAAATAGAAAAGGAGAGAACCCTTCCAAACTCATTCTATGAAGCAAATATCACCCTGATACCAAAACCAGATGGATACACATGTGAGAAAGAAAACTTCAGATCAATATCCCTTATGAACATAGGTGCAAAAATTCTCAATAAAATTTTGGCAAATTGCATAAAAAGTAGTGCACCATGCTCAAGTGAGGTTCATTCCAAGGATGCAATGTTGGTTCAACATATGGAAATCAATTAATGTAATCCATCACATCAATAGACTTAAAGATAAGAATCATATGATTTTATCAACTGATGCAGAGAAAGCATTTGACAAAATACAGCACTATGTTCAAAACACTAGAAAAACTAGGAATAGTAGGAACATACCTCAACCTTGTAAAAGCTATCTATGTTACACAGAAGGCCAGCTTCATCCTAAATGGAGAAAAACTGGAAGCATTCCCTCTAAAAATGGGAACAAGACAGGTATGTCCTCTACCACCACTGCTATTCAACATAGTCTTTGAAACACTCCAGAGCAATTAGATGGATGAAAGAAATTAAAGGGATATGAATAGAAAAAGAAGAACTCGAACAACCATTATTTGCCAACAACATGCTTCCATACTTAGAGGATCCAATAAATTCCACCAGAAAACTTCTAGAACTCATAAATGAATTCAGAAAAGTAGCAGGATATAAAATCAACACCAACAAATCAATTGCATTTCTATATGAAACACTAGACGCGACATGGGGGAGGTGGGGGGCAGGAAAGGGGAATGGGTATAGTAAAGATGGTTGATAAAAATATATATATAAAAAATATATATATATATATATACTGTTCATTGAAAGTGCATATAAAGATGTTTAATATGAAGAATGTAATCTGCTTATAATTTTGTGCAAAGTTAGAAAAATTATGATTGTAA
>CM053405.1:44990693-45011064 GCA_028644305.1 Xerus rutilus | reverse complement strand
TAAAAAAAAAAAAAAAAAAAAAGAAAGAGGTGATAGACCTCTACAGTGAAAACTACACAACACTGAAGAAATTCAACAAGACCTTAGAAGATGGAAAGATCTCCCATACTCTTGGATAAGCAGAATCAATAATGTCAAAATGGCCATACTATCCAAAGTGATACACATATTCAATGTGATTCCAAGTAAAATCCCAAAGTCATTCCTTATAGAAATAGAAAAGGCAATCATGAAATTCATTTGGAAAAATAGGAGACCCAGAATAGCCAAAGCAATCCTTAGCAAGAAGAGAGAAGTAGAAGGCATCACAATATCAGACCTTAAGCTATACTACAAAGCTACAGTAACAAAAATGGCACGGTACTGGCATCAAAATAGACATGTAGACCAATGGTACAGAACAGAAGATACAGAGATGAGCCCACATAAATATACTAGACAAAGGTGCCAAAAACGTACATTGGAGAAAAGACAGCCTCTTCAACAAATGGTGCTGGGAAAACTGCAAATCCATATGCAGCAATATGAAACTGAACCCCTATTTCTCACCATGCACAAAATTCAACTCAAAGTGGATCAAGGACCTAGGAATTATCCCAGAGACCCTGTGCCCAATAGAAGAAAAAGTAAGCCCAAATCTTCATTATGTCAGATTAGGTACAGTTATTTGATCCTTGACAAAAGTACCAAAAATGTATTTTTGAAAAAAGATACAACTTTTTAACAAATGATATTGGTAAAAGTGGATATTCATATGTAGAAAAGTGAAACTACATTCCAGTCTCTTAACCTGCAGAAATGTCAAATCAAAGTGAATCAAGGACTTAAGAAATAGAACAGAAATTTTGCAACTGCTAATAAAAATACAGGGTCAACACTCCAATGTAGGCACAAGTATCCCAATACCTCAAGAAATAAAACCTAGAAACAATAAGAGGGATGACATCAAATTAAAAATCTTCTGCATAGCAAAGGAAACTAGAGCATGAAAGGAGAGCCTACAGAATGGGAGAATGTGTTTGCCAGCTACTTTTCTGACAAGTATGTCTGACAATATCCTGAATACATAAATAACTCAAGAATGTTAACACCAAAAAAACCCCCAATCTAATCAATAAATGGTCAAATGATCTAAAGGGACATTTTAAAAAAATACAAAGGGCCAAGAAAGATAAAAACATGTTCAATATCCCTAGCAATCAGTGAAATGCTAATCAAAGTATACTGAGATTTTGTCTTGCTTCAGTTACAATAGTAATCATCGAGAATACAAATAACAGCCAGGTGCATGTCACATGTATAATCCCAGTGGCTTGGGAGGCTGAGGCAGAAGGATTACAAGTTCAAAGCAAGCCTAAGCAGCGAGGCCCTAAGCAACTCAGTGAGACTCTGACTCTAAATAAAATGTATATTAAAAAGGGCTGGGGGTGAAGCTCAGTAGGTCACTGTCCCTGAGTTCAATCCCTGGTGCCAAAAAAAAAAAAAAAAAGAAAAGTACAAATAATGATAATTGTTGGCAAGGTTGTGGGGGAAAAGGTACAGTCATACATTGTTGGTGGGACTGCAAATTAGTACAACCGCTCTGGAAAGTAGTGTGGAGATTCTACAAAAGAGTAAAAATAGAGCCATGATATGACCCAACTATCCCAAAATAACTAAAATTAGCATCTTATAGTGATAAATGCATCCCAATGTATATAGCAGTGTAATTTACACAGCAAAGTTATAGAATCAGTCTAGATGACTGCATAAAGAAAATGTGGTATAATCAGCCATGAAAATGAATAAAATTGTATCATTTGCTGGTAAAAGGATGGAACTGGAGAACATCATATTAACAGAAATAAGTCACTGAAAGTCAAAGGTCAAATGTTTTCTGTCTTATGTAGAAGGTATAGAGAAGGGGAAAAAGAGGTAAAAAAGGGATTTTTATAAAAATAGAAGGGAGACTAATAGATTAGAGGAGGAAAAGTGCATACAGAAGTATTATGGAATTAAATCTACCAAATTATGCTATGTCCATGTGCAAATATACCACACAGAATCATATATAAAATATGATATATATAATTACAAGGCACCACTATAACATCTATTATTGCTACTATTAATACTAAAAATAAAAATAGATGGGAGATCAGAGTAGAGTAGAATAAGTGTACCAGGGGGAAGAGAAAAGGAAGAGAAAAGGAAAGAAGTGGGATATGAGATTGATCAAGTTATGTGCATGTATGAACCCCACCATTATGTAAGGTACCATATAATTTTTATATAAAAAAGGACACCTCTAACTTGTCCATATTCAACTACATTTTATTTTAAACCAAAACTGTTTTCTACTCCCTGTTGTCTACTTCTTCTTTAAGCAACCAAACAGGCCATAAGAAATATGGGATGAATAATAGGAGGCTAATACTGATATATTAGTTGCTCTACTTTAGAAATTGAACATCTGTGAATGTATGTGCCCTCTAGATCCTCTCTATACCTGTCTTAAATAGTTTATGGTCATATTAGCAGTAAAGATATTTCAATCTAAACTTACTACAAATACACCAATATATGTAGTTCTACAAGTGGTCTTATTTCTTCTTCAGGAAGAGCCAAGTAATGGAAGTAAGGAAAGAGAAGTGACTAGAAATGGTTACTCAATAACCCTCCTATCATATCTATATAACTTTTGCCCATGAATAAGAAAGAATGAATATTATGTTTAATTAGTGTGTGCCTATTATTTAGAAGAATACTTGGCACATAGAAGATGCACAGTAAATAAGAAAGCACTGGTCCAGCATGTGTGAGGCCCTGAGTCCCATTCCCAGTAAGAAAAAAGAAAACAAAACCAAAACCAAAAACCTGTCAAGATTCTAGAGGAATACTTCAGTTAAGTAATGTCTACATATATGATGTATTAGTTGGGGATCCCCGGGAAGCAGAGGCAGAGGCAAAATTTTATCTGATGCTACTTTATGGAGGGAAAGAGGGAGAAGGACACGAGGACACGGATTGTGGAGTAGGCCTTTAAATAGCATATTTTTGTGTTTTGTTTTCTGTCTGAAGTATAGAAAATGAAAAAGTCACTGGTTAAAAAACCAAAACTAAATCAAAACTGTTGGCAACTGGTTAGAAGAGAGAAGTCTATAATCTTTGAAGCTTTTTTTACTTGAATTTTTACTCAATTTAGACTTCATCAAGGTTATGATGAAGTACATAGGCCCATGCAGCATGCACACATAGCTATAAATACACACTTAAAACTACATTTGTATAATAAAGTTCAAAGAATGCACTGGATGATTCTTTAGTAGGAACATTTTACTTCAATTTTCTACTATATATCACTTTTCAAAAAAAACTCAATACACACTATTATATAACTAAATTTTAGTGTGTTGAATAATGCTGTTTCTAGCAAAAGATGTTTGAGAACTTTCTTTGAAATGAAATTGAGTACTAACATGAAGAAATGCAGAAAGTTATAGTAAGCAGATGGCTAATAAATTACCTAAGCCCCCACTTCCCAGATAAAATACCGTGAAAAAAATATATATGTATTTTTGGTACTGAGGATTGAACCCAGAGGCACTGGACCACTGAGCCTTATATTTTTACTTTGAGACAAGGTCTCACCAAGTCACTTAGGGCCTCACTAATTTGCTGTGACTGACTTTGAATTTGCAATCTTCCTGCCTCGGCTTCCTGAACTGCTGGGATTACAGGCATGTGCCACAGCACTTAGCTATGTGAATATTTTGATGCCCTGACATTTTTCCTTTTGAGTTTAAATATCCGCAATTATAAGGCAGTTAAAGTTATGATTCTATATTCTCATGTACTACAGTACATTAAGAATCACATCTCCCACAATAGATAATGTATATAACGGTTGCATAATGCAATTTTAGATTTTCTATGGTTTATTTAAAAAATATTACCATTTATTAGTTCTTTAGAGTACTTGTATTTTATCTTTCTAGGTATTCCACATAACTTTGTGCCTGTTATTTCTTCTGTCTCAAATACTCTTCCTCTATTTCTATGAATGGCTGGCTGATTTATTATCCTTTAGGTCTCATCTCAAATACCACATTACCTTTTAAGAGTCTTTTCTGGAAAACCCTGCCTAAATAAAAGCAGTATTTCCCTACCTCTCCATCCTACTAATCACACATAAAATTAACTCTTTATCACTGGGATTAGAAAACAATAAGCAAATCACTTGATCTGTTTAAGCACCATCTTTCCTGTATGCAAATAAGTGGTGATATTTTTTTCTAATCTATTTTGCAATATTCTCATAGCTGTTACAACACCATACATAATATGCAAAAATGTTTGGTGATCTAAAGTTGCTACATCAATATTACATGCTCTAATTTTTCTATTATAGGTAAAACACACACACACACACACACACACACACACATACACACACATGCACATGTGCGTTTGCACACATTTTGCCTAGCAGGTTGAGGACTAGAACACCTCCAACCCAAGTCTTTTGGTTCTTTTTAACTTCAGCATCTTTGAATAAATTTCTGTTCTTGGCAATCAAAATATATCCATATATTTCAACATTAAAAGGATAGTATGATTACAATAATGAAAGTATGAGATCAATAGTTTGGCATAGGCTTTAGCTCAACAGAAAAGTTACTACCAACAAGGAAACATTTGTATTACAATTTAGATATTTCATGTATTCAATAGTTTGGTTGGCATTGGGGAGGGGCTGGTAAATTTCATAGCCCAATAAATTATAACTTAAATATAACAAAATTTAATGTTCATATGATTTCTAGAACTATACCTAGTTCCTAATTTACTTAATGGTAAGATTTCTGAAATGTAATAGGTAAATGATTAAATCAGAATACTATTCTCATGAGAAATAAAGAAAAAGCAGGTGGAATTTTTTTTTTAAGTACTGGGGATTGAACCTACAGGCACTTTACCACTGAACTGTATCCCCAGCCGTTTTTTTAATTTTGAGACAGGGCCTCACTAAGCTGCTTAGGCTGGACTTGAAGTAGTGATCCTTCTGCCTCGGTCTCCTAAGTAGCAGGAATTACAGGTGTACACCATGACACCCAGCAGGGAATATGTTCTAACAGGATATAAAACGAGTTTCCATCAAGTTTTTTTCTGCTATTTCAAATTAATATGAATAGTAATAAAAGTTTGAGGCAAAAGCAAACATACACAAAATGATTATTCAAAACGAAACAAAACACTGAGTTTCCTGAGAAACTCGGCTTCTAAAACCTACAATTACATCTGCATACAACTATAACTTCATCTTCTCCATCTTGTTATGTTCATTGATGGTCTAGACTTACCACTTTCTGTCATCCTGAAGACTTTGTCCTGATTATGAATTTGTTTCCCAGAAAGAAAGCACATCCAGTATAAATAATTGTGATGCTTTTCAGTGTAGATGCTAACTTTTATTTTGATTCATTTGATAAACACTTTATTTGGTGAAGCACTATATGATAATAACCACACTTAAGTCATAAAGTTAAAACTAAAGCACAAAATAAACAAAAAATCATTTGGAAAGCATACATATTCAGAGTGTAATCTCAGAGCACCTGAACAGGATCTAGAATCATCTTGCACCTGGAATAAGAATAAGTGTGAGAAAGTTACCCACCTGTGTGCCCAGTAGCATTCCAGAAGTATCCTGACTTTCTGAGCTCCGCCCAAATTTTTCTAGGTAGTTTAAATCATATTATTCTGATCATTATGAATAAGGATTTGTATTTTTCAAGGTATTAATATTGTTATCATGTTATTTTAGACACTAAATTAATTGCAGACACTGACAGGAAGGCAAACTCACTAGAGAACATCAGTGTGCTTTGATAACCCAGAAACAATACAGACTACTCCATTTGACATAGTTGGTTAACTAGATATTCTAGAAATTGACTGGATGTGAGCTCATTGTAAAAATTACTCAGTGTAGAGGAATTTAGTAAGCCACTAATAATACCTACCGTATGTTTGTATTAGGTTTCCCTTCTTATGACTGCAGAACCTGATTTTTTAATCGTTAAATTTAACAACATAAAAATAAATCTAGACTTTTTTAGATTAGCATTAGAGGCTTTCTATCTTCTTGACCTAATTTCAATTTTTAGTGCTTCCTTTAATATTCTCCCACAGGTGACTGGCTATGCAAGTCACAGGTCCTATGTTTTCAGGATTCCGTAGCTTTCCTTACCATCCCTGATCCTCCTTCAGAACTCACATGACTCTGCTGCATGGCTTGTGAAATTCATAATCAGCTTCTCAGGCATGTAGTAAGTTTGTTTACTGAGTTGTACACTGAGAAGTGAGTGTGGCTTTTTTCTGTATTCTCTTTAAGCCTCTAGAACAGAGTGCTTTGTACATGAAAGGAGCTGATATTTACTGAATGAAGAAGCTAAACACAGCTTACATGGAAAAAATGAAGGTTCTCAGAAATTTGATAATTTGGAAGATTTAATTTGCCTCAAAAAAAGTGACAAGATTTAACTCAGTTATTGAGGAGTGACTGAATCCTGAATTTTTCAGTTCTCATACTGTTTCTTGGGCTTTTTGCCTTTTGTCTATTCTGTAACTATTCTCATGTTCCTCTAATCTGATGAATACTCTGTTTTTTATTTATTATTAGTACATTAGAATTAAAGGCTTGGGTTTTTATATCCTATTAATTCATGAATCATACAAGTTTAATCTTTGTTTCTTCTAGCTATGTTGTTTATTTGGAAAACTCACGTCTTTGTATAGCTCATATCATAAAGTAGTGTCTCTACTGCCTTCAGTCTGGAACCTGCAGGGTTCTTCACAGTTCTGGTTATCAGGATATCAAAAAGTGATGCTTACTTGAAATGCATTCTCCTGCTTTAAAAAATAAAAATAAAAAAGTGATGCTTTCCTAAATATGTTCTTGCTAATCAAAATGATATCATATTATTAAAAACCACATTTTTGAGGCTATATATCATGTTTGAAAACTTTATGGATTAGAGAATTTCTTAATACTCTTGTCACTAATAACTATGTCCTGGTGTTAAGCTACTTCACCAACTAGCTTCATTTGCAAAATATCGGAGAAGAACAAAGTGACATTTAAGCAACCAATGAGTTCTCATATTTAATGATTTAAGGGTGTGATTGTTATTTCATATAAAATTATGTTTAGGAAGATAGTTCAATGTTGTTTTAAAAACACAACAAAGAGCACTTTTACATTTATTTTAATATTTTAAAGTTTTTTATGAAAGTGAGTAATTTTCTAGCTGTTTTTCCCTTGGTTTCTGTTTGTGACCTTGTCTTGAAAAATTTGTTTTCCTTTTTTCTGGAAATGTCATTCCATCTTATGCAAATATAAAATATTTCTCTAATTAATGACTGTACAGAATGAATAATGCACACACAACTCCCTTATTTCCATCTCCAATTATTCAGGTCAAAAGCAATTATCTTATTTTAGTAGAAACTAATTTTGGGAAGATTTTACATTATCCATTATAATGGAATAGAAATTTTAACTACATTCAACAAGATCGCCTGTTCAAAACAGAGGACATGTATCATACTTTGTGGGAACTATAAACTACATGAATAGATTATATGATAAAAATGTCCATAATTTATAACCATAATGTCTTTTATATCTAAACCTTCTAAATGTCTAAGTTCTGAAGAAAAAAGGTCACGAAATAAAATTTATATTACCCTACAAAAATCATTATCATGGCGATAATAGTGTCACTGGTAAAACAGTGAATTTGTTTTATGAGCTCTGGATAAAAGTGGACTCATTACTATCTATCTGTTCCATGAATTGGCTTTCTCTTTTTATATTGTTCAAATTAAATTACTTGAAAAATAAAATGTTTAAACAAAAGTTGACAGGTATTATTCATAATGTTAAAAAATTACTCAAACGTACATCATTTTATCACCTGAGGACACCATGGAAGATGTGGTATAATCTTTGATTCAGCAAGTGGAAAGAAATATCATTTGTTCAAATATACCCTGAGAATGGCTAGTTATCCATTTTGGCCCAGGGACAAAATGGTTTTAATTCAATCTAGGCTGGTATCAGTATTTAAAGGCCAGATGTGATGAGTAGGGAGTGGCAACAAAGGTTCTAAGGCAGTGATGACTATCATGATATTTCAGGGATTTCATAAATCTGATGACATGGATCATACCTGGTAGAATTAATTCTGGCCCTTCCTCTCACAGAGAGGAGCACCTCATAGTTAAAAGGCTGGGCAAGGTTGGGGCAGGCAATGATGAAAATTACCTACATTTATACCAAATAGAATTCCAAAGCAAAAAAAGTCTGACTACATATATTTTTGTGATTCAGTTTCTCCCAGAATTTTACCATTTCTGGAACCAGAAAATAATTTTAACCAGATGTCTTACTCTTTTGTCCTACTTTATCAAAATACTATAGGGCAATTTATAATGAAAGGAATTAATTTCTTACAGATCTGGAGATGGGGGATCCAAGATCAAGGTACAGGCTTTGTGTCTGGTGAGAACTGCTCTCTGCTTCCAAGATATTGCTTTGGTGCTGCATACTCACATGGTAGAAAGTAGAGGGCAAGACGGGCACACTCTCTGAAGCCTTTTAAAAAAGGTATTAATTCATGAAGGCAGAGCCCTCATGCTGTAATCACTCCTAAAATAGTTAATCTCTTAATATAACATCATAATTGGGATTAAGCTTCAACATGAATTTTGGAGATGACATCACTTTCAAACTATAGCACCAGATATGTGTCTTTCATCTGAAAATCTTCCTTCCTCTCCCCTTTCCCAAAGGCTTTGATACTTACATTGATGGTGTCAATCTGTGGTATCTTTAAAATGAATGAAATATTGTAAATTTGTCATTATGCCAAAAGAATAAGCAGTTGCTATGTAACAATAATATTATTTAGTGCCTACTGTGCATTAGGCATAGTTTTAAATGATTTTATGTATAATATCAACTTTAATATTCATGAAAACTATTATTATTCCTTTTATGGGCTAAATGTTTGTTTCCTCAAGTCATAAATTGAAGTTGTAAGCCCCAATGTGATAATACCTGGAAGTGAGGCCTCTGGGGGGTAATTAGTTTTATGTTAGGGTATAAGGGTAGGTATGCATGATGGGACTAGTGTCCTTATAAGAAGAGGAAAAAAGATACCCCTCCTACTCCCCACAGAAACTCATCAAGGAAAGGTCACGTGAGCAAGTAGTGAAAAGGCAGTTGTCTATAAGCAGGTCCTCATCAAAAACCTATCTGTTGGTACCTTGACCTTGAACTTTCCAGTCTCCTGAACTATGAGAAATAAATATCAATTATTTAAACTCACTTAGTGTATGGTATTTTGTTATAGCCACCCAAGCAGATCGACAGTCTCTATTATATAGAATGAGAAATTGAGGCTCAAAGTGATTGCTTAAAGATAAGATCAAAATACATTATTTGAGCCACAGCCCTGACTTCAAAGCTTAAATTCTAAACCACTTCTTTATACTAAATCCATGAAATTAGTACTAAGTTTTCAATCACATATTGTTTCTCTATCACCTTTTTCTGTATTATTCATACAATTCAAATTTATGATTCTGGCCCAAGGCACAATCACCTATTGCTGAGATTGCTGTTAAGAGCCTCCTAACAGGACTCCTGCTTCTACCCATTACTTACTTTTTTTCTTCTCTCTCTATTTTCTACAGTCTATTCTTAGCATGCAAACTAGAGGGATCATTTTTAAATGTCACATCATAGACTACTCAAATATATAAAGCAACAAAACCACTAGGAGTTTTAAAAAACCAGAGTCAATGTACGATACTTCCCAGTCACCATCTTCCTTGTATTTTCCCCATGTATAAATATAATATTTAAATAATTTTTTAAAAAATTAGGATTATTCTGTTTATTTGTTTGTTTTGGTACCGGGGGTTGAACTCAACCACTGAGCCACATCTCCAGTCCTATTTTGTGTTTTATTTAGAGACATGGTCTCACTGAGTTGCCTAGCGCCTTGACGTTGCTGAGGCTGGCTTGGAACTCGCGATTCTCTTGTCTCAGCCTCCCTAAATGCTGGGATTATAGGCATGCATCACCAAGCCCAGCTTTTTTTTTTTTTGGTGGTGGTGGTTGGTAGTGCTAGGGATTGAACGCAGGGCTCTGATGTGAGGCAAGCACTCTACCAACTAAGCTATATCCCCAACCCAGGATTATTCTTTCTTGACATGTACTTTTCTTAAGGAGATATGCCATATATAAATCTCTTCCTTAAAAACAACAAAACCACCATCAAAAAACAAAACAAAACAAAACAAGAAACCTTTCTTGAATGCTGTATTTCCATCTAGCCCCAATCACTTGCTGTCCTTTCCTTCAGTCAAGCTGACTCATTTCTGTTTAAACTTTCCCACTACACATTATTAAAATAAAATTGCTCTAGCCAAATATCTATGATCCAATTGCCACATCCAATGGACTATTTTTAGTTATAATTAATAATTATTGATAATTCTGCAGCATTTAATATTGTTGGCCAATATTTAATTGTTTAATTCATAGATATCCCTAATGAAGTTTTCTTCATTTCTTCATTTTCTATCTCTTCTTCCTTTGGCTAACTGTTAAATGTTGGTATTGAACCTTAGACCTCTCCCAACAGTATACATTCTTTTTAAAAATCTTATTTTTAATAACATGGTTTCAATCACTATCTCTCATGCTAATGACTCAGTAATCTCTAGCTTAGCCCAGATCACTCTCCTTAACCCCTTACACCATTAATCCATTAGATATTTATTTCTTTGTGGATTTTGCCACACAGAAAAGCATAATATGTTCAAAGGTAAATTAATTTTTCCTTTAAGCTTGAACTTCTTCTAAAATCTTCGTGACTGTCAACTAATCCAATTGTTACCCATCCAAGAAAGAAAGTTAGCAATCATTTTAGATTTTTCCTTTTTTCTGGCTTCTTCCATATCACCAGCAACCAATTTATATAAATTCTACTCCTTTAACAGTGCTTGTATTTTACCCCCTTTCTCTCTTAGCACTATAACTGCCTCAGTCTGGCCATTACAATCTCTTGTCTGGAAACAGCATCTCCTCTTCTTTCACAATATGTACAATTTGTGCTTAATATTGCTGCAAATCTTTCTAACTGGAATCTGGAACACACTGCTATGTATGCTGGAGGGAAGGGAAATTTTTACCCTCTTCCCCAAATCCAGAGAAACCTCTATCTAGCCTCAGATAAAGAATTTACAAGTCATGTAAATCAGTTTACAAGTCACCAACTGGTGGATGAGTTCACTATGTTAAAAGAATAGACACAGCAACCATCTTTTTTTTTTTTTGAACGTGACACTCTGATGCTCAAAAATCTTACACTTTTAGGCTGAGAGGTGAGCTGGTTGGCTGACAGCAGCACTGATATTGGACCTTTATTTTCTAACTACAAAAGTACAGTAAGCTTATAGCAACAAATGAAACAACACAACACAATAACTTGCAATGGCAAAGAAAATAGTTGCAGATACTATTAGTTGATTAACTAATACCTTTTCCAATCATCTTTTCCTTTATAGAACCATTGTCCATTACAGAACCCAGAAAATCTAAATAATTTGTTAGGCTTTCTAACAATTAGGGTTGGCCCATCTTTGATTAATAAGACCAAAGGAAAACTACACTGAAAGTTCCTGGGAAAGAGTACAATTTCCTGATGAAAGGGAAGAAATAGCTGACACTATTCCTTTCCAGTCCTCAAACATGACTAGTCCTGGTATCAGAATCTGTGTCAGCTACCTTGCAACATGAGGCCATATGCATAAGAACAGAAGGAAAGCAAAGTTAGAGTCTGTATCCATGACTATTCTAGACAGATACTATCTCCAGACTTATTGGATGAGAAAAATAAACATTGATGTGCCAAGTTCCTGTCTCTTGTTACTTCCATCTAAAATCATACCTATCTATCTCCATCCTACCTCCCCAGAGGCAACCATCCTTGAGGCAACACTGGTGAATCTTTCATGCCTTTTTTTGACTCACACAAATTATAATATGTGTGCCCAAAAATATGCTGCTGCTACTTTTCTCCCTTATAAATATATAACAATTTAATATATTGACCTATTTTCCCTTACTTTTAACCTACATGCACACATATTTTACAGAAATACAATTATTGCTTATCTTTTTTTTATATTTCAGCTTTTCTTTTCATTTTGCTTGCCTTCTCCTTCCCTGCTCTCTTGGTGTTACTTCTCCTACTCTCTTCTATCGTATTCCTTGTAGTGTTCCATCTTTCATTTCCTATCTCTCTCCTGTTACTACTCTACCCTTTATATAACATTCCACTCAACCTTAATGACTCTACTATTCTTTTTGTACCTCTACAGTGTCTTATGTTGATTATCTACACATATTACCTTCCATTACATTTATAAGACATAGGAATTAACTGTGTTTTATTTAATTTTCCTTAATTTCTAGACCTGAAGAGAAATAGAAGTTGGAATGAAGGAGAAATGGAGAATAAACTTGAGGCAAAGGGGAAAACTTGGCGCATATGGATGAGAGATTTTCCATCAAGAAGTAGAGGGCAAAATTTCTTGTAGAGCTATGATGAGTCAGTGGATAGTGGCCAGGGGTAGGCAAACTGTAACCTGTGTTCCAAATCCAGTCTTCCACCTGTTTTGTAAACAAAATTTCACTGAACACTGCTATGATCATTTGTTTGTGCTACTGTGATCTACACAAAGCCTACAGGAGAGACCATTACTTATCAACCTGAGAAATCTCATCATGTACCCAAATGCAAAAAAGTCATGCTAATTTCCACAAATATTTATTAATTAAGCATTATTGCAGGCCTTGGGAATTATTCTAATTTGCTCAGGCTGCTGTAACAAGATAACAGATTGAGTGGTTTAAACAACAGAAATTTATTTCACACAGTTGTAGATGCTGTAAGTCAGATCAAGGTGACAGCATGATCAGAATCTGGTGAGGGTTCTCTTCCTGCTACTCAGATGGTCACTTTCTGTGTTCATATGTGCATGCAAGGAGCATGAGAGAGAGAGAGAGCGCGCGAGAGACAAGAGGGGCGATTACTCTCCTTTCATCTTACAAGGCCACCGATCCTGATGAACTTGGATCCAACCTTCATTGAATTTTAATTTCACATCTTATCTACAAATAGTAACATTTTGGGGGCTTAAACATATGAACTTTGGGGAGATATATCCACTCCATAGAAAAAACACATAGGGCACTAGGAAGGCTGTAATGAAAATATCCAGCAAGTAAGATTTATGAAGTAATTCTTTTTAAAAAAGGGAGAAAAACACAAAGAAAGGCATTTTGAAGAATGTGAGTGTTAAGTGGCAGAAAGAGGCAGTAATTAAGACATGGATATTGAGAACTTGAAATAGAGTGGTTGCATTGGGAATTTAAGATATTTTGAAAGCAAAATCAGCAGGATCTAATTTTCACTTCAGCAAATGAGAATATGTTGGTTTTATAATGAGCAATTTTGATTTTTTTCTTTTAAGCCATAAAATAATCATATCTCCTGAGTTCACACTTCTATTTTGATTTACATTACCCTATTTCTTTTGAAGATTTCAAAAAAGAAGTCAAAGATTTCAATTTCTCATTTTCAGGCAGATAAACAGTCCCATGGGGCTCTCCACTGAGTGATACCACTACTCCATAACAAAAACTATTTTTCAACCTCCAACAATCCTTACTCCTGTAAGCTGGTCCCAGATCTACTAAGTCCAGCTATTCCTAAGTCATGGCAAGTCATACACATCATACACAAATGTTAAAGAGGTCTGTTGGTCTTCTCTACTAAGTTTTGTGGTCCTCCGCCCTATTCATTTCTCCTTTATTTCTTTGTTTCTTTATAGCAGAAAAACATGAGTATATGAACCAATGTGTTTTTGTTCCCATTTTTGTTTATTTAATACTCTACTTCTCCATTCAAGCAAAAGTAGATGTTTTAGTACTACAAGGAAAGAATAACACAACAGTACGCAAATAACAAAGAAATTAAATCACTAAATTTTGGGTATGTGATTTTCAAAAGCCTAGGATTCTGAGCATAAATGATAGGTTCAGATTTTTCCTGCTCCTCCCATCCCCCTCTGCTCATGTTCAACATATACTAGATAAAGATGTTCTGAGATTGGGACAAGATACTGGTGGATTGCTGTGAAAATATTTCATGACATTCATTTTCCTAGAGCTAGTGGGAGGACGATGGTCAGGATAGAACATTTTATTAGGTTCAGAGTTTTGTCAGTAAGGGAAGTCCACACTGCTATCTCCTGAATATAGTCTATGGAGAAAGACTGACAGCTCGATAGTCATAAGCCAGGCCAAATATTCACCCCATTCCAACATACTGACAGTTGAAAAGCACTAGAAACTTAACACAGACCTCTGGGAATAAGAGAGAAGAAAATCCTGTAACAAGTTTCTAACCTCTAATAAAAAGATGCTCAAACAGAAGTTAAAATAATTAATTCAACAAATATCCATTATGTCCTTTGTATTAAATATGAAAGATTTTCATTCAAAAATGAAGAAAATTATAGTTCCTAAACATCTAACATTGTGGACTATAATTCATTCTCAAATCTTTCCTCTTTTTTCATTTTATTATTTAACCTATTCACATAAACTTCAACTATAGTCTACTTTTCTCTAAATCTTTTTCTATTGCATTTTTCATATGCCTGGCACAAAGTTCATACTATCACAGAAAAAGCTCAGATATTAAGGTTACCAGAAAATAATGATGATTAAGAAATGGCATATGGAAGTTATTTTAAATATATAAATGTATATATTACAGAATTCTTTTAATTTCTAGTTCTTAAAAAATGTAAATTGTTATAAATGTCATTGTTGTGTCATAAGAATTTGTATTTCCAGCTTCAGAATATAGTTTCAAATTTGCATAATTACATATTCCAAAGTTGACAGTTTGGGATTTCTAACATATGCTAGCTCCCATATCAGTCATCAAAATATATATGTATATATATGTATTATATATACATATATATACATATATATTTTAAGAAACAATTAGAAAAGATTTTTATATAGCCAAAAAAACCCTTTTAATCTATATGGAGAACCAAGTCAATGCAGGAAATCTTCCTCCAGTGATAAATAAAAATGCTAGATGAAAGATTTAAAAACCTGATATAATGTTGCAGATACAGGTTGGGATTCAAAACTCTAAGATCTATGTATAGCACCAAGCTAGAAAGACTGTACCATCTCAGGAAGATGGTGTAGAAGCTGGTTACTCTGAATAAAAGATAGAATAGCAGTCAACAAAAGTATACCAGCCCTCCAACCCTTCAATACTCAGAGGTGTGAAATTCTGAACAGAAAAAAATAATATTAAACTAAGTCCATAAGCCATAAGAAAGATATAACTTCACAGCAAAGTCAAATACAAAACTGGTTCTCATGAACTTGACTCAGTTCATAGCTCTGAAGATTCACACAGAAAAAACTTCCACTAAATATAAGCTAATAATTAAAAGTCATAAAGTATGCCAGAAAGCAAATTGCCAATGAAAAAGTATAAGCAGATGTATGAATAGAATTCACTTATAAAGAACTATATATAACTGAGAAATATATTAAAAAAATTTTTAAACAGTTAGTTAAAAGAAAAATTAGAAGAGGAATGCAGTTAATTAGGCAAGAAAAGGATATAATAGCAAAAAGAGAAAGTGGAGTTGATAAAATAAATACCTCAACAGAGATTTTAAATATGAAAAATAAAGTTAAAGAACACAGTATTGGAAAATTGGAAAATAAAGAAAACACGGAAAAATTGACCTTAAAATTCTTGGCTTAGAGAGACAAGGTTAGGGGTTCCCTTTAATCTCCAAGCATGACATAAGACTATAAAGAATATTTGTAAAATCATCTTATTCTTCACTAAAATCAGGGCTTCTCTGAAAATCTTTTTCTGCATATTTCTCCAACAAACTGCACTGTACTTTTATAGACTTGCAGTTCATAACTCTAGTGTCAATCTATGGGAACAAAGAATTGTTCATACATAGCTTTTGTTCAACATAGCTTTTTTTATGGCCCCTTATTAAGTCATTCTGATATGAACTATCATGAAACCACGGCCACTTCTTTCAAATTCTTCCTAGATCTACAGCTTCTCTCTCTAATGACTTCTCAAATGCAAAAAAAAAAAACAAAACAGAAAACTGAACAGAATTCCTAGTCTTGTCTTTCCTTCTTCTAGCTATCTCCCTCTTTCTTTCTGTCATAAACTTCTCAAAATCACTGTTCATACTTTAAATTTTCTTACTTTTGCAAATATTCTTTAACTTTTTTCCTGCTGTTACCAGATCCAACAGATATTTTTCAGTTTTCCTCTTTCTTGATTTCTTGGTGGCATTCCCTATTGATTGGTCCCTTCTGAAACATTTTTAAATGTCTTTAAATATGTCTAATATCTCTTCATCTCTATGATAAAATGTCCCTTTTCTCTACCTTTCTGTTTATTCACCAAGTACTTTTCCTTGATCTTCCTATAAAGTTGGAGTTCCTTAATGTTTGGTCTTAAGCTGCACCCTCCACCCCCGCCATTTCTTCTCAATCTGTTTTTCCCCAGGCCATGGACCTATATAGCTTCTATTAGAAGCTGTGAACAGATGATTTGCAGATTTAGGACTCCAGAATTGATAAAAATCTGTGTGTGTGTGTGTGATGGATGGAAGGGAGTGCTGGGGATCAAACTCAGGGCTTGTGCATGATAGGCATGTGCTCTATTACTGAGGTATACTCCTAGACCCATGACCCCCGTTTTTGACCTCTAAAACTATATACTGAAGTGCAAATTAGACAGTTTTATTGTGAGGTCTTAAAGGCACCTTAATTCAATATGCCAATGCTGACTTCATAATTTCTCTCCATAACTGAGATAATTCTAATTCTCTTTAACTAATTGAATTTATCCAGTTCCACATGCTAATATCCTAGGTGTCATTCCTGATATATCTTCTAAATTCATCAGTAAACCCCATTCATTTTAGTTCCTGAATTTCTCAAGTCCATTACTGTCTTTATGTCTTTACATTCACTATGTTCTCTCCCTCCTGAACTATTTAAATGAGCTGCTAACTGGTCTTTACCTCCCTTCTTGCACCATTCTAAATACTTTTGCGTATCTTCCAAAATATTCTTTTCAAACTGTTATTTTTATAATGCCACTCTGTGGTTTAAAAGTCTCCAACACCTTCTATTGCCCTCAGGCTAAAGAATCAACATCTATACCATGGTTTTTCTATCACTCCAACTTCACCAACTTCATCTCACAACACCTATACCATTGCCCTCTGAGCTCTAGCACATCATTCTTTTTTTTTTTTTTGAGGATAAAATTTCATTTCTCTGGTTGTAAGTGATATAGAATCACAACAACATACATGCAGTCATACATAAAGCTAGGGCTATGATGGCCATCGTATTCCACAACTATTACGGTCCCCATGTCCTCTCCCCGCTTACACCCCTGTGAACAGAGTTCCTCTATTATTCCCATGTCCTTCCCCACATTATGGATCAGCACCCATTTATCAATGAGTACATTCAACATTTAGTTTTCTGAGATTGGCTTACTTCACCTATCATGATATTCTTCAACTCCATCCATTTACCTGCAAATGCCATAATTTTATTCTCTCTTATGACTGAGTAATATTCCATTGTGTATATATACCACAGTTTCTTTATCCAGTCATCTATCAAAGGGCATCTACGTTGGTTCCACAGTTTAACTATTGTGAACTGAGCTGCTATAAACATTGAAGTGGCTGCGTCAGTGTAGTATGCTGTTTTTAAGTCTTCTGGGTATAGATCCAGAAGTAAGATAGCTGGGTCAAATGGTGGTTCCATTCCAAGTTTTCTAAGGAATCTTCATACTGCTTTCCAGATTTGGTTGTACCAATTTGCAGTACCACCAGCAATGTATGAGCGTGCCTTTTTCCCCACAAACTTGCCAACACTTATTGTTGTTTGTATTCTTGATAATTGCCATTCTGACTGGCATGAGATGAAATCTTAGGGTAGTTTTGATTTGCATTTCTCTGATTGCTAAAGATGTTGAACATTTTTTCATATGTCTGTTTATCAATTGTATACCTTCTTCTGTGAAGTTTCTGTTCAGCTCCTTGGCCCATTTATTGATTGGGTTGTTTGTTTTTTTGGTGTTTTTTGAGTTCTTTATATATCCTGGAGATTAGTGCTCTACTGGATGTGTGTGTGTGGCAAAGATTTGTTCCCAGCATGTCAGCTCTCTGTTCACTTCATTGATTATTTCTTTTGCTGAGAAGAAGCTTTTTAGTTTGAATCCATCCCATTTTTTGATTCTAGATTTTACTTCTTGTGCTATAGGAGTCTTGTTAAGGAAGTATGGTCCTAATCTGACATGATGAAGATTTGGGCCTATTTTTCTTCTATTAGGCATTGGCTCTCTGGTCTGATTCCCAGGTCCTTGATCCACTTTGAGTTGAATTTTGTGCATGGTGAGAGATAGGGGTTTAGTTTCATTTTGCTGCATATGGATTTCCAGTTTTCCCAGCACCATTTGTTGAAGAGGCTGTCTTTTCTCCAGTGTACGTGTTTTGCTCCTTTATCTAGTATAAGGTAACTGTATGTAAGTGGGTTCATCTCTATCCCTTTATTCTATACCATTGGTCTACATGTCTATTTTGGTGCCAGTACCATGCCGTTTTTGTTACTATAGCTTTGTAGTATAATCTGAGGTCAGGCATTATGATGCCTCCTGCTTCACTCTTCTTGCTAAGGATTGCTTTGGCTATTCTGGGTCTCTTATTCTTCCAAATGAATTTCATGATTGCCTTTTCTATTTCTATAAGGAATGATATTGGGATTTTAATTGGAATTGCATTGAATCTATATAGCACTTTGGGTAGTATGGCCTTTTTGACAATATTGATTCTGGCTATCCAGAAGCATGGGAGATTTTTCCATCTTCTAAGTTCTTCTTCAGTGTCTTTCTTCAGTGTCTTGTAGTTTGCATTTTAGAGGTCTTTCACCTCTTTTGTTAAATTGATTCCCAAGTAATTTTTTTTGAGGTTATTGTGAATGAGATAGTTTTCCTAATTTCTCTTTCAGAGGGTTTATCACTGATGTATAGAAATGCAATTGATTTATGGGTATTGATTTTATATCCTGCTACTTTGCTGAAATTATTTCTTAATCCTAGAAGTTTTCTGGTAGAATTTTTTGGATCCTCTAAGTATAGAATCATGTTTCTGCAAATAATGATAGTTTGAGTTCTTCTTTTCCTATTTGTATCCCTTTAATTTCTTTTGTCTAATTGCTCTGGCTAGTGTTTCAAGGACTATGTTGAATAGCAGTGGTGAAAGAGGGCATCCATGTTTTGTTCCCATTTTTAGAGGGAATGCTTCCAATTTTTCTCCATTTAGGATGATGTTGGCCTTGGATTTAGCATAGATAGCTTTTACAAAGTTAAGGTATATTCCTACTATTCCAAGTTTTTCTAGCATTTTGAACATAAAAGGGTGCTGTATTTTGTCAAATGCTTTCTCTGTATCAATTGATAAAATCATATGACTATCTTTTGTCTATTGATGTGATGTATTATGTTTATTGATTTCTGTATGTTGAACCAACCTTACATCTCTAGGATGAACCCCACTTGATCATGGTGCACTATTTTTTTGATATGTTTTTGTATGCGATTTGCCAGAATTTTATTCAGAATTTTTGCATCTATGTTCATCAGGGATATTGGTCTGAAGTTTTCTTTCTTTGATGTGTCTCTGTCTGGTTTTGGAATCAGGGTGATACTTGCCTCATAGAATGAGTTTGGAAGGGTTCTCTCCTTTTCTATTTCATGAAATAGTTTGAGGAGTATTGGTATTAATTCTTCTTTGAAGGTCTTGTAGAACTCAGCTGAGAATCCATGTGGACCTGGGCTTTTCTTAGTTGGCAGGCTCTTGATAGCATCTTCTATTTCCTTGTTTGAAATTGATCTGTTTAAGTTGTGTATGTCCTCTTGGTTCAGTTTGGGTAGGTCATATGCCTCTAGAAATTGTTGGTGTCTTCAGGGTTTTCTATTTTACTAGAGTATACGTTTTCAAAATAGTTTCTAATTATCCTCTGTATTTCAGAAGTGTCTGTTGTGATATTTCCTTTTTCATCATGAATTTTAGTAATTTGGGTTTTCTCTCTCCTTCTTTTCGTTAGGGTGGCTAAGGGTTTGTCAATTTTGTTTACTTTTTTAAA
>CM053405.1:44971553-44990593 GCA_028644305.1 Xerus rutilus | reverse complement strand
TCAATGATGTAACATTCTTAATGATCTCCTTTGCTGTGCAAAAGCTCTTTAATTTGATGCCATCCCATTTAATAACTCTTGGCATTATTTCCTGAGTTTCAGGGGTTCTATCGAGAAAGTTGTTTCCTGAGTCTATATATTGGAGTGTTGATCCTACATTTTCTTCTAGGTGTTGCATAGTTTCTGGTCTAATTCCTAGCTCTTTGACCCATTTTCAGTTGACTTTTGTGCAGGGTGAAACATATGGCTAACTAGTTTTCCCAGCACTGTTTGTTAAAAAAAGGTTGCCTTTTCTCCAATGTGTGTTTTTTATATCTTTGTAAAAGATCAGATGACTGCATGTGTGTGGGTTTGTCTTTGTGTCTTCTATTCTGTACCATTGGTCTATGTGTGTTTTTATGCCAGTAGTCTGCATTTTTTGTTACTGTTTCTCTGTAATTTGAAATCAGGTATTAGGATGCCTCCAGTTTTGCTTTCTTGGTTTAAAATTGTTTTGGCTATTCTGAATATTTTGCTTTTTCAAATGAATTTTCAGACTGTTTTTTCTAGTTCTGTGAAGAGTGTCATTGGTATATCAAAGGGGATCGTATTGAATTTGTACATTGCGTTTGGGAATATGGCCATTTTAACAATATTCATTCTGTCTATCATGAATATGCGAGGTCTTCCATCTTCTTGCATCTTCTTCTTCAATTTCTTTCTTTAATGTTCTATAATTTTCATTGTAGAGGTCTTTCACCTTCTTGGTTAGGTTTATTCCTAGGCATTTTTTTAGGCTATTATGAATGGAATTGTTTTCCTGATTTCTTTCTCAGCAGATTCATTATTTATGCATGGGAAAGCAATCAATTTTTGTATACTGATGTTGTGACATGCTACTTTACTGAATTTATTAATTCAAGTAGTCTATGGTGGAGCATTTATCTTCCAAGTATGGGATCATGTCATCTGCAAACAGTGATAATTTGACTTTCTCTTTCTTATTTTTATCCTTTTATTTCCTTTTCTTGATGAATGGCTCTGGCTAAAACTTCTAGTACTATATTAAATAAAGGTGGTGAAAGTGGACATCCTTGTTCATATTTTAAAGGAAATGCTTTTAGTTTTTCACATTCATTGTGATGTTGGCTTTGGGTTTTTCATATACAGCCTTTATGATATTGACATATAGACATAGGTTCTTTCTATCCCTAGTTTTATCATGAATGCATGCTGAATTTTGTTGAAGGCTTTCTTTGCATCTGTTGAGATGACTATGTGATTTTTATCCTTTGTTCTACTTATGTGGTGAATTATATTTATTGATTTCCATAGATTAAGCCATCCTTGCATCCCTGGTATAAAAAAACTTGGTCTTGATATACAATCTTAATATGTTCTTGAATACAATTTGCCAATATTTTATTAAGAATTTTTGCATTTAAGTTCATCAGGGATATTGGTCTGTCATTTTCTTTCCTTGGTGTGTCTTTATTTGGTTTGGGTATGAGGGTAATACTGGCATCGTATAATGAATTTGGAAGTGTTCTCTCCCTTTTATAATTTGAGTAACACTGACATTAGATCTTCTTTAGTGGTCTGTAGAATTTAGCTGAGAATCTATCCAATCCTGGGATTTTGCTGTTGTTGTTCTTGTTGTTAGAAGGCTTTTTATTACTGCTTCTATCTCATTGCTGTTTAGGCATTCTATGTTCACTTGATTTGGTTTGGGCAGGTCATATGTGTCTAGAAATGTGTATATTTCTTCTAAGGTTTCCAATTTATTGGAGCACAAGTTTTCAAAACAGTTCCTCTGTGATATTTGTAATGATTCCTCTTTTTCATATCTAATTTTAATAATCTGAATATTTTTATCTTTTGGTTAGCTTGGCTAAGGGTTTATTAATCTAATTATCTTTTCAAAGCACGAGCTCTTCATCTCATTGATTCTTTGTGTTGTTTAATTCTTAATTTTATCTCTGATCTTAACAATTTCCTTCCTTCTACTAATTTTGTGTCTTCTATTGTGTATACCACTGGTCTATGTGTGTTTTTATACCACTAGCATGCAGTTCATAC
The DNA here is from genome assembly GCA_028644305.1 of Xerus rutilus. Taxonomy (NCBI): domain Eukaryota; kingdom Metazoa; phylum Chordata; class Mammalia; order Rodentia; family Sciuridae; genus Xerus; species Xerus rutilus. The sequence continues at coordinate 44,988,535 of CM053405.1, read as the reverse complement.
CATAGTGCTGCAGTACAATTTGAAGTCAGGTATTGTGATTCCTCCAGTATTACTTTTTTTGTCTTAGAATTGCTTTGACTGTTATGGGTATTTTTTTCTTTCAAATAAATTTTAGGACTGTTTTTTCTAGTTCTGTCAAGAATGGCATTGATATTTTGATGGGATTGTATTGAATCTGTATATTGCTTTTGATAGTATGGCTATTTTAATATTAATTCTGACTGTCCATAAACAATAGAGGTCTTCCATCTTCTTGTGTCTTCATTTTCCTTCTTCAACGTTTTATAGTTTTCCCTATAGAGGTGTTTTCATTGCCTTGATTTATGCCTAGGGTGTTTTGTTTTGAGGCTATTGTAGAAGTGATTATTTTCTTGATTTCTTTCTCAGCAGATTGTTGATATACAGGAAAGTTATTGAGTTTTGCATGTTAATTTTGTAACCTGCTATTCAGCTGAATTTGTTTATTAGCTTTAGCTAATAGTCTTCAGTAATTTAGTCTTTTGGTAGAATTTTTTGGATCTTCTAAGTATAGGATCATATCATTGGCAAACATGGTAATTTTGGAATAGATTTGTTCTTTGTTACAAGGGCCTTCAGATGCATCATTAGGCTATTCACTGGGGATATTTCTGATTTTTTTATGTAGGCACTCACAGCTATAAAAATACCCCTTAGAACTGCCTTCATAGTGTTCCAGAGGTTTTGGCATGTAGTATTGCTATTCTCCTTTGATTCTAAAAAAAATTTTAAATTTTTCCCATGGTTTCTCCTATTACCCATTCAAAATTTAAAAGTGTATTGTTTGATCTTCGTATGTTTGTTTATATATTTTCTGCATGGTTTTTGGTGTTAATTTCTAATTTCATCCCATTTTGATCAGATAAGATGTAAGGGATTATATCAGCTTTTCTTGGATTTGCTAAGTGTTACTTTGTAACCTAAAATATGGTCTATTTTGGAGTAAGTTCCATGAGCAAGTGATAAGAAAATATATTTGACTATTGGAAGAAATACTCTATAGATGTCTGTTACCATATCAATTTCTGAATTTTTAAATTGTAAAAAGTAGCCAGGTGTGGTGGCACACAGCTGTAATCAAAGAAATTTGGGAGGGCTGAGGCAGGAGGATTCCAAGTTCAAGGCCAGCCTCTGAAACTTAGTGAGGCTCTAAGCAACTTAGTGAGACCCTGTCTCAAAAAAAGAAGGAGCAAGGAGGGCTGGGAATGTGGCTCAGTGGTTGAGCATCCTTGGGAAGTGCCCCTGAGTTAAATGCTTGGTATCAAGAACAAAAAGACTGTGGTCCTATTTTGTGTAAAGGAAAAAATACTCACTTTCTCTGTCCTTTTCCCTATTTACATCTATCCACTGTAATTTTGAATTAAAGACTTTTTTACTCAGAATTATTTATATAATAGTAATATTTTCTTTAAATATTTGTTATAGCAAATATAGCAGTTACAGCAGTTACACATGTAGCAGAAATTCACTTAATGTCTTTTCTTATAATTTAAGGAAATCAGAAAATGAAAAATTATCCTGAGTGAGGAATATCCCTGATTTTCTTATGAATCAATATGATGTTTTGTCATAAACTATGGATTATGAAAAATCCAATTTTATATAGCTGATGAAAAAATAAGGATGTTACATTTTTTAAAAATGTTCACTGTTTTTTATGAAACCATTTTTTCAATTTTGTTTCACTTCATGGCTGCTAACCAAAATTTGACAGAGGATAAATTAGGAAATATAAGTAGTTAAAATGTTTATCACTAGTCAAATTTCCTTCAAGTACTTTTTTTTCTTTATTTAGTGATGAACTGGAGAGAGTAAATGTATACATCTCTTCCCAACTCCATATTCAGTAATTTCATATTGGTAGCTTGAAATCAGACATGGTGAGAATATTTATACCATGAAAATGGTAAGTACATGGAATTAGGGCTTCTTTTCCCCTGGAGACATATTTACTAGCACACTGCTGTTTTTATTGAAGTATAACTTTCATAGAGAAAATTCACAAATGCCAAATGAATTCTAACAAACTGAATACCAGACTATCCTCTATTTAGATGAAGAAAGAGAACCTTACTAATACTGAAAGTCTCTCTCATGTTCTATCCCTGGAAACTGACTTATTTAAAGTCCCAGAGACAGAGGCTTAGAGCCAGAACTTAATTATAAGTCTGTCTGATTATAATGTTCTTATACAATGCCATTTTCATCTACTTCCAATCCACCTCCCAGTTTCACATCTTGTTGGGACTCCTAGAGAACAGGATATTCAAACTAGCTGCCTCTCTAGAGGCACATATTTTGCTGGTTTTTTTTTTGTTGTTGTTGTTGGGCAGAGACATCTCTTTTCATATACCATAAGCATAACTTTGGAGAGCCTAGGGAACATTAGAGGAAAAATAAAAAGTTGGAGGACTTTTTTTAAGGGTTTAAAAATGTTGGAGGACTCCTTTTAAGGGCTTTATTTCTCAAAAAACAAAAAACAAAAAACAACAAGGCTAAAGTAAACTTCCTACATGAAAGCTAGAAAATAAATAAAAATCCTTTGCAACTCATGGAAAGATCTCTTAAATGAATGCATGTCTCTCATTCATCAGTGCCACTCTTCCTGAAAATTAATACTGCCTATATTTTTTCCTACTTAGCAATATGAAACAATTAAGGCTTTGTTCATGATTTAAAGGCTTGTTTCTAGTAAATAATATATTTTGAATTCATGTTTATTGGTTGTTTGGACTCTGTGACAGGTTAATGGGAATGATCAATTTCTACAACCCCTTACCAGGTTTCAAAGGGTAAGGGAGAGGTGCTAATTCTGGCTGTTCAATTTAGAAACATGAGAAGAGCAATGTACAAGTAAATGGGTATATTTATAGCATCCAGCACAGTGTCCCACACATAGCTAACACTTATTAATTGATGGTTCTGTCATTCTCCTGATTCCCCTGAACTGCTTTTACTTATTAATGTATATAACAGAGGGAAAAAGGTATTCGTAAAGAGTGAACAATTCAACAACTTCAGAGTTAGTGTATGAGATACATATATTGTTTTTCACTTTTCTCTTCCTACTTACTTGATTAAAATAATTTGTATTCTTTTAGTAAGTTACCACTTAGTAAGGAAGATAATGGAGGAATACTTCTTCAGATGTAAAAGATGCCAAAGGTAATCTAAACACAGAAAAGCATTTGGTAAGTATGATAATAATATGACAAATCAGAATTCTCAAGACAAGTCCTCGGAAACAGGAATAATATTGACCAGGGTCAATAAGAATAATATACTTTTGTCTTCTGGTCAGTAAGGGTCTCAAGTTGGGCTGAGGACATAGTTCCATGGTAAGTGAGCTTGCCTAACATGTGAAGGTCCTGGGTTCCATCCCCAGGACAAGAGGAAAAAAGATTCTCAAGTTGCTTTAACTACATATGATACCTTATACAACAATGCTACTTCTACTTTCATTTTTGCTTTCTTTCACCTTAGTTTAGGTTCCAAAGCCAAGACTCCTGGGTTCAAATTTTTGTTACATCATCACTGGCTGAACAACCTGGGGCAAATGACTTAACTGTTTGGGTTCTCTCATCTATAAAATAGGAAAAATAGAAGTATCTTCTTCATTATGAATGATAGAATATGTATTTTGCTAATTGACATTTTTATTACATCAATTGATTCTAAAATATATTTAAAAGTACAACTTCTAGTATGACGTAACAAGAACTTATTAACATAATTCATGACCTAAGATGATTTCCTTAGTTATACTGCAGTGGATTAAGCCTGTAGTACTTTTATGACTGGAAAGGAATAATACTGAGGTTGAATATATAAGTAGACAATGACCAGACTATATATAAAAATAGAACTCTGATCCACAGCCTGTAGCAACCAGCCTAGGAAGTCAAACAATAATTTCTGTAAAAATTGCCTTTCAAATGGCCATGACTTGACTAAAACTAGACAGTTTTCTATCTTTTGGCTCCACTTCCAACTTAGGACCAACCTATGACAGCCAAATATACACCCTTGTAATCAGTCACATAGCATGCTCTGTTTCTAGTTAGCCCTCCTAGAGCTTCCCCATAGCAACAGATTTCAATCAAGATACCTGCAGTCTTCCCATTTTTTTCCCACTGTAATGATTTCACATATATCTGCCTACCTTTAAGGGTCTGTCAAACACTAGTGATAGTGGCTGACTACCTAGCCAAAGCAAATTCATAATAAATAATCTTTGATCTAATTTGGGTGGTCTTCATTTATTTCTACATAGTATTCACCTATAAGAGATTAAAAAGAAATTGCTACTTATTCCATATATTTACAATATTCAATCAGATCATAATATTTCAGAAACAGAACTGAAGGGATATGGAAGTCAATAAGTTTGTTATGTCTGATTATGAGGCATTTTGGGGGCGAGATTTGGGATAATAATGTCATGAAATATATTAAAAATATTCTAAAACTAAATTAACAAAAAATATTGGTATTAGAGGTTTGTAAAAGGACACAAATGACAAATGAAGTCACTTATGTTCAAAGTTCCTGTTGTGGTCAGAAGTATGGTATGCTAAGAGATCAGTGAATAGATTTCTGATCTTAGAACAACTAGAAACTCAAAACTGTTAAGTCTGCTATTTCTACATGTGCCTAAATAAATCTGTATGACATCAATTAAATATATCTACTTTGTATTCTTTCCTACTTGGAGCTTTAGAATACTTGTTTGCATTTAGTATGCATTCAGAGTGAGCATGACTACTGAATTAAATTCAACCCATAATATAGTAATAGGAGACTAAACCAATCTAAATAATTTGATGATGAGGAAAGACATATACAATATAAACAAAAATGCTTGCTACATGGAAAGTATCATGATAAAAGAATTGAAATATATACCTGAAACTGCAGGCTTTTAACAGGTACTATCATCATATTATACATATAAGGAAACTGAAATTCAAAGTTGAGATGTTACATAAAAATGACCTAGTCATACAGCCAGTTATTTGTGGAACCACAAATCTGATCTGATTCCAAAGCTTTTGCTCTGTACCAATATATTGAACTACTCCCCTAGAAGTAATCATTTACAAAGGGAAACAGGCAAGTCCATATGATAAAACAGTGTCAACAATGAATGAAAATGATGGACTGGTAATTCTCTGAAGACTCCTGGGTTCAAGTGACCCACTCATCTCAGCTTCCCAAGAGTTAATGTTAGGTAGCAGTTAGACATGAGTAGTGTGTCAGGAGTTTAAGATGATTCTTAGTATAGAACAAATTAGTCAATCAACATCCTTGCCTCAGTGACATCTTGCTGCCATGGCTCAAATAAATAATAAGGTAAAATGAAAGGTTCTCACTCTTTGGTTGAGCCCCTTTGGGCTTATGACTGTCAGGATTTCTTCACCTCAGCCGGGCGTGGTGGCTCACACTTGTAATCCCAGCACTTAGGGAGGCTGAGACAGGAGATTCGCGAGTTCAAAGCCAGCCTCAGCAATGGCCAGGCACTAAGCAACTCAGTGAGACCCTGTCTCTACATAAAACACAAAATAGGGCTGGGGATGTGGCTCAGAGGTCGAGTGCCCCTGAGTTCAATCCCTGGTACCAAAAGAGAAAAGAAAAAAAAAAAAAGAATTTCTTCACCTCACTCCCCTTGCCTTTTCCTCACTGCCAAACTTACTTGCTTTCCTTTGGTGAATGCTCTTATTAGAAAAGTCACTCACCCAGCCTCATTAGTATGCCTTTTCCCTGGGTAGAATCTGCCTATTTTCAAATCTCAATTAATCCCAAGTAAATGTCAAGATTTCCTTCTGGTAGATAATACCTACGAAAGGTGGTAATTCCTTTTGACCTTTGCAATGTTGTCCCTTTCTCTCTATTCTGCTTTCAAGTCACTTATAGTGATACAGGCATTTGCCCTCTCCAGGCAATTCACCAATTTATTAGAAACTTCGCCTCCTCCCTAACCCCAAATCTCCATCATTGTTACTTCTGAGATCTTCTACATGAGTTTTTCCTGATCAATATTTGCATCCACCACAAAAGACTTCCCTATAGGATTTCTCTCTAACCCCTCAGGAATTTAAAAAGGTTCATCTGATTGGTTTTCTAATACACTTATGGGGTCAGCATAATTCCCAGGAATCAGATTTCTTTATTTTCATCATCCTTAGATGGAGCCCTTCCATTTTTCTTCAGGACTGAGTCTTTAAATCCCTTTGGCATAGAACACTTGCTTTCAATTTAAGTCCCTTTGGCATAGGTCAGTTATTTCCCATTCTAGATTGCCTTACGACACTTTTTTTATCATCCTATTCACAGGAAGGTACTCTTGCTGGAGCTGTCCCCCCTCTCTTCTTCTGTGTCTTCAATTATGTACCATTGGTCTACACGTCTATTTTTTGTGCCAATACCAAGCTGTTTTTGTTACTATAGCTTTGTATATATACACCACATTTTCTTTATCCATTCATCTGTTGAAAGACACCTAGGTTGGTACCATAGCTTAGCTATTGTGAACTAAGCTGCTGTAAACATTGATGTGGCTGTGTCACTGTAGTATGCTGACTTTAAATCTTTTGGATATAAACCAAGGAATGGAAGAGTTGGGTCAAATGGTGGTTCCATTCCTAGTTTTTTGAAGAATCTTCATACTGCTTTCCAGAGTATTTGCACCAATTTGCAGTTCCACCAGCAATGTATAAGAGTGCCTTTATCTCCACATCCTCTCCAACATTTATTATTATATTCTTGAAACCTACCATTCTGACTGGAGTGAGATGAAATCTTAGTGTAGTTTTAATCTGCATTTCTCTAACTGCTACAGATGTTGAACATTTTTTCATATATTTGTTGACCATTTGTATTTCTTCTAAGAAGTACTTGTTCAGTTCATTTATCATTTGCCCATTTATTAATTGTGTTTTTTTTGGTATTTAATTTTTTTTTGTGGTATTTGAATTTTTAATGTATCCTGGCGATTAATGTTCTATCTGAGGTTCAGGTAACATAGATTTTCTCCCATTCCGTAGGCTCTCTCTTCACATTCTTGGTTGTTTCCTTTGCTGTGCAGAAGCTTTTTAGTTTGATACCATCCCATTTATTTATTCTTGATTTTACTTCTTGAGCTTTAAGAGTATTGTTGAGGAAGTCAGGTCCTAAGCTGCCATGATGTAGATTGGGGCCTACTGTTTCTTTTAGTAGGCACAGGGTCTCTGGTCTAATGCCTAGGTCCTTGATCCACTTTGATTTGAGTTTTGTGCAGGGTGAGAGATAGGGGTTTCATTTCATTTTGCTACATATGAATTTCCAATTTTCCCATCACCATTTGTTGAAGTGGCTATCTTTTCTCCAACGTTTAGCTTTGGCACCTTTGTCTAGTATGAGGTAACTGTATTTAGGTGAGTTTGTCTCTTGTGTCTTCTATTCTGTACCACTGGTCTTCACATCTGTTTTAGTGCCAATACCCTACTGTTTTTGGTTATTATGCATCTATAGTATAATTTAAGGTCTGGTATTGTGATGCCTCCTGTTTCACTTTTCTTGCAAATGATTGCTTTGGCTATTCTGGGCCTCTTTTTTTACCAAGTGAATTTCATGACTGCTCTTTCTATTTCTAAGAATAAAGTAACTGGAATTTTAATAGGAATTGCATTAAATCTGTATAGCACTTTGATAGTATAGCCATTTTGATAATATTAATTCTGCCTACCAAGAATATGCGAGGTCTTTCCATTTTCTAAGGCCTTCCTCTATTTCTTTCTTCAGTGTTATGTAGTTTTCATTGTACAGGAGCTTCACGTCTTTTGTTAGCTTGATTCACAAGTACTTTATTTTTATGAGACTATTGTGAATGGAATGTTTGTTTTTCTAATTTCTCTCTCAGCTGATTAGTCATTGGAGTATAGGAATACAATTCAACTCTGGGTGTTAATTTTGTACCTTGGTACTTTGCTGAATTCACTTGTAAGTTCTAGAACATTTCCAATGGAGTTTTTTGGGTCTTCTAAATATAAGATCACGTTGTCAGCACATAGATATTTTGAGCTCTTCTTTTCCTATTTGTATCCCTTTAAATCCTTTCTTTTGCCTAATTGCTCTGGCTAGAGTTTCTAGAACTATGTTGAACAGAAGTGGTAAAAGAGGGCATCCCTGTCTTGTTCCTATTTTTAGAGGAAATACTTTCAAATTTTCTTTTCTTTTTTTTTGGTACTAGAGATTGAACTCAGGGACACTGGACCACTGAGCCACATCCCCAGCCCTATTTTGTGTTTTATGTAGAGACAGGGTCTCACTGAGTTGCTTAGCGCCTTGTTATTGCTGAGGCTGGCTTTGAACTCGCGATTCTCCTGTCTCAGCCTCCCAAAGTGCTGAGATTACAAGCTTGCGCCACTGCGCCCGGCTATTACTTTCACATTTTCTTTGTTTAGAATGATGTTGGCCTTGGGCATGTCATATATAGCTTCTACAACGTTTAGGTATATTCCTTTTATCCCTACTTTTCCTCCAAGGCGAAATTATGATATAATTACTGCCTTTACTTACATCTCAACTATTAGACTGTGAGCTCCCAAATATTATTTTCTTATTTTCCCCCAACCCTTGTTCAGAATTGTTTTAGTCAGCTTTTACATCACTGTGATCAATATACTTGAAAACAACAACTCAGAGATTTCAGAGGTTCTATTCATGATTGGCTGACTCCATAGTTCTGGGCCCAAGGTGACACAGAACATCATTAGCAAAAGGGTGTGGTAGAGGAAGGTAGCTCAGAACATCGAAACCAGGAAGAAGAGAGCGCTCCACTCACTAGGGACAAAATATAAACCCCCAAAGCACCCCCTAGGTGTCCTATTTCCTACAGCCATGTCCTACCTGCCTATAGATAACCATACAATCAATCCATATCAGTGGACATAGCTAAAGAATAATAAGAGTATCTTACACATAGTAAGGGTTCAGAAAATGCTAAATTATATAAAATATGCTAAGAGTTTTGAAGCCGTACTCAACGTCAACTCTTTTGCTTTTTAGATGAATAAAGTTTAAGAATATTTTAAAAATTTAAATATCCATAATTCACCTTATAACTGATTAATATTTGAAAGATATTTTCAAAAAATTTAGTTTAAAACAATTGTGATCTTTCTCTAGAAATACAGAGAACATGACTTATTCATAGGAAAAATGTAGAAAGGTACAGTTGGAGTTAACTTTTGACAGTGTAGATTCTCCTTTTCTAAAGATTAAGAAATCAGATATAATTTTAAGTGGCTCAGATATGTTGCTCAAATGACTTTCTAAGGCCCTTCATAAACTTTTGAATTCAGGAAATTACATTAATTATTAATGGCTAGAGAAAAACATACCAATTAAAGTTTTCTTTACTGTTCCCTCTCTTTCTCTCTCTCTCACTATATATATACACATACACACACATACATGTTTTTATATATGCATGTATATACATATATGTTTATGTATACACACATATCTATCAACCTACTTCCCTACCTACCTAACTGCACACAGTGGCAAGTAGGGCAGCTTAGGGCTTAGCACATGCTAAGTACTGAGATATACCCCTACCCTGTCCTTTACATTTTCTTAGGTACTGTGTTTTATGCAAGTTGCTTTAAGCTTTCCATGCTCTGTAGTAGATCCATTTTAGTATACAATAACCAAATGAAAAGATTACATAAAAAGAATTGATAATCTTAAGGGAATGTCTTTGTACTTCTACTATACCTTGCTTTATGACTGTCATTATAAAACTCAATTTTCTTTGATAAGTCCATTTATAAATTCATTTTTCCCCAGCTCAACTGTTCTAAATGACTTTTTAACATAACATTTTATAAAAGCATACTGCAAAATTCCAGAGGTTTTCTGATTTCCCCAAGGTATAAAATACATTTTGGCAGTTAAGTAAATTGTTAAGAATTCTTGTATGAAGATCTATATGTTACCAGAAACAAGGCACCAATATGGCTCTGCCAGTCTCTGAGAAGATATTATTAGATGAAATGCCACTTGCACTTTTTCATCTTCATCTTGTCATCAGGCCTTACTCATCATCATTCCAATATCTCTTCTTAAATAGCAATTTCCTTGAAAATAGGTGAACTTGAAAGGTTTGGCTTTCTATGGTACTTAGTTCTCTTTAAACTTAAAAACAACTTGCTTTCTTAATCCTTATTTTTCGACCTTTTATATAACTGAACAACATTTTAAAATACATACCATTAAGTGGTAGAGTTTGGGGCTAGTTTTCAAGGTCAGAATACAGAATAGTCCAATTTTACTCATTAGCATAATACTAGTGTAATCATTAAGAATATGTAAGGTTCTGGGAATAGAGGGCCCACATCTAGTAATAAAAGTAAATTCCAATATAAAAAATAAGTATAACTATGATAATCATAGCCAGTATTTATCAAATGCTTGCTATAAATATGAACTATTCTAAAATTAAAATGCATAATCTCCTTTAATTCCTAAATAACCCTAGCAAGGGATGCTATTATCTCTAATATACAGATCAAGACATAGATAACCAAGGCATTGAATTAACTGACAACTAGTAACTGAAAGAGCCAGGACTCAACAGAATTGGTCTGATTCCAGAGTCCAGGTTCTCAGTCGCATGCTAAACTGCTTAACCTCTTATTATGAGGATTATTATATTACTAACCATGAGATTATTATATTACTAACTATGTGATAACTAATTTAGAGCACATTGAGATTTACAAAGTAGATAAATAACTAAAAAATAAACAAGTGTTTTTGCTTACTGCTTTTGAAATGATTTAATTTATAAGTAGTGATTTACATAATTTTTCTTTCCATTCATATACTAAAACTCACTCGATCAACTAATACTTATTAAATCAGGCTCCTTAATGGGCCAGGCATGGTTCTAATACTAGGGTTAAAGGAATTACTCCCATGGACCTTACCTTCTAATGGAAGTGAGAGATAACTAAACAAATGAAAAAATTAGGATAATTTCAAGATAAATACTATGAAGAAAATAAAATAGGGATAAGTGAAAGCTAATGAGTGATCAAAAAAAGTCTCAGAAGATAGCATTTGATTAAAATCAAGAAAGTCAGCTACACAGAGACTGGGAGATGAACAGATCAAAGGCCTGAAGGTAGAATTACATTTGAATATAATTAGAAAACAGCAAGAGGAATAGAACAGTCAAAATTAAGTAAGATAGTGAAGAATGGTGCAAAATGGTCAAGGAGATAGCCAAGGTTATTAGGCAGATCATTATAGCCTTGGGACATACTAAGGAATTTATTGTTTATCCTATGGCATATACCTTACATAGCAATGGAAAGTCATAGGACATATCTGAGGTAGGATAGAAGGCAGAAGGATGGATAGAAAGGAGCCATGTGAGACAAAACATGAGTGGCCATAATTTAAAGTCCAGAGTTAAAGATTGTTTTCACATACCTTGATCACAAACAGCACTATTAAATCAACTGTTAGACTTTATCCACAGGTATACCAAAGTAGTACTGTTTAAATTCACAAAGCACAGTGCATCAAAAACAGAAGAAAATTAATCCTGTCCCAGTAATGGTCAATATGTCAGAAAATAACTACAATACAAAGTAGAAAAATACTATCTTAGATCATGTCCCTCTACAATAAATTTTACATAAATAAATATACCTACACTACGAGTTTTGTGTTTCTCTCAATAAAATTAATCTGTGCCTCACTTTGACCCTTGAAATCCTTTCTGTGATGATGTCATGGATCCTCACAGCTTGAGTTGAGGTCCATCTCACTTTGGAGGACCTCCTTGGGATTGTGTCCCAGTGACATTTAGATATAGGGGATAAAATGATCTATTTTACGAGTTCTGATAAAATAAAATGATCTATTTTTCAGTGTTCCTGCTGGCCCGGCGGGAGCACAAGAGAGGGCCCAAAACTGCATTCAGGGACCTCCACAGGAGCCCAGCCAAGGGCAGACCCAAAACTGCTAGTCGCCAGCCACAGGGGAGCCCACACCCACAGTAAGGGTTACATATAGAGAGTCCTGCGTGAGACCCTGCCTAACTGAGGCCTGGACCCACTCCCAGTTCCGCTCCAGAGTTCCTGCCGACTTGGCGGAAGCACAAGAGAGGGCCCAAAACTGCCCTCAGAGACTGTCATAGGAGTCCAGCCAAGGCCACTTCCACTGCTCTCTTGAGGTACTTCCACTACTGCTGCCACCAACTTTAGTGGCAGTAGTGTCAATCTGGGGACACCTGCTGGGAACCAGAAATAATCCAAGGTAAGATACAGGTAATCTGTAGTGTAAATACAAGATTACAGGATAGAAATTGAAATATCTCAGATCACCATTGCAAGAAAGGAAGATACATAATCAATATGTAAAAACAAGGGAAGAAAGTGCCCCAAATAATCCTGGATACCACAGTAATAGAATCCATTGAAAGCACAGGTGATGAAATGTCAGAGAAAGAATTCAGAATGTACATAACTAAAATGATCTGCGAATGAAAGAATGACATAAGTGAGCAAATACAGGCAAAAATTGACCAATCCAACAAAGAAATAGGAGAGCAAATAAAGGCAACCATTTATCACTCTAACAAAAAGATAAGAGAGCAAATACAAGTAGCAAAAGATTAGTTTGAGAAAGAGCTACAGATTGTGAAAAAAACCAATCAGAAATTCTTGAAACGCAGGAAACAATAAACAAAATAAAAAACTTGATAGAAAGCATCACCAGCAGACTACATCAACTGGAAGACAGAACCTTGGATAATGAAGACAAAGTATACAATCTTGAGAATAAACTTGACCATACAGTGAAGATGGTAAGAAATCATGAACAGAATATACAAGAATTATGGGACAACATCAAAAGACCAAATCTAAGATTTATTGGGATAGAAGAAGGCACAGAATTTCAAACCAAAGGAATGCACAATCTCTTCAATGAAATAATATCAGAAAATTTCCCAAATATGAAAGATCAAATGGAAAATCAAATACAAGAGGCTTAGAGAACACTAAACGTACAAAGTTTCAACAGATCTACACCAAGGCACATTATAATGAAAATGCCCAACATACAGAATAAGGATAGAATTTTAAAGGCCATAGAGAGAGAATGAGATTACATATAAGGGGAGACCAATTTGGATCTCAGCAGATTTTTCAACCCAGACCCTAAAAGCCAGGAGATCACGGAACAACAAATACCAGGCTCTGAAAGAAAATAGATGCCAACAAAGAATCTTATATCCAGCAAAACTGAGCTTCAGATTTGATGATGAAATAAAAACCTTGCATGATAAACAAAAGTTAAAAGAATTTACAGCAAGAAAGCTTGCACTACACAACATTCTTGGCAAAATATTCCATGAAGAGGAAATGACAGCTGCTTCCAACATGGCAGCCTAGATGGACACGATGGTCTTAGTCTCTCCAGAACCAGTTTGAAGTAGTAGAAACACCGTCTCTCAGATAGTTTCTAGACAACACCCTACAGCTGCTTCTGCAGGAATTTCAGTCACATGCCCACAGGGCCACTCCACACCAGTGATTGCAAAGGACAACAGCCACAAGTAGGGTGGACTCCAGCCGCAGGTGGCAGCCTCCAGCCACAAGCTGCGTGGAGCCTCAGCCCAGGACTTCAGCACAGGATTCACCCCTGGTGGGGCCTGCTCCTATGAGGCCTGCTCCTACATGGGATCCCTGGCTCCAGCACCCGCCCACCCACGCAGGACCCCTAGCAATTGCTCCCATGGACTCCCAAATCCCACAAGGGACCCCCGGCTGCTATTTGGGATCCATGGATCCAGTGCCCACCCAACCACGCAGGAACCCCTAGGAGTTGCTCTCACAGATCCCCAGCTCCTGCATGGCTCCCCCAGCTGCTATTCTTGTATGGATCTCCATTTACCAGGGCAGAACTTCATACACTGAGGGATGCCAGACAGGATCTGGAGACAAACTTTTATTTCAGCACAGCACACCATAAAACTGCATCTCCACTGTATCCAAGACCACCAAGCACTCCAGCCCTCTGACATTATTCACCTGAGCTGGGAGATACCAGTAAGCAACAGACAACTCCACCTACTGGACATGAAAGAAAGCAATACTATTTATTTACTTTGAGCCTTTTCCCCCCTAATATTCCTTTTTTTGTATTTTTATTTTGTTTTGTTTTGTTTTTCTCTTCTTTTCTTCTTTCTTTCTCTTTCTTCTTTTCTCTCTCTTGCTCTTTTCCTTCCATCTCATCCCCAACATTTGTGAAACCAAATATTTTTTATGCAATAGGATATGGCAGACTGGGATATCTGATTAATATACTACAGTTGTTTTATATAGTCTCATAACTTCCACCTGTACATGTTTTATTTTTCTTAATTCTCATCTCTCCTTCTCAGCTGTACTCTATTTTCTTCCTTCCTATGTGTCTTCCCCAAATCTCTTTCTCTCCTTTCTATAATAGCCATCTTCTCTTGGATTCCTTTTTAATGCATTCTAGGGTCTACTAACTATATCCTCACTTCTTACTGCCCTAACATCCTATCTACAACCCACACTCAATTCTCTCTAGCCCACCAGCAGAAATTGTAGACCCCTGTGCAATCTATTGTTTATATGATAGATGTAAATTGAACACATAATTTCTGTATATTGTGACTAAACTGTAAAAGTATTGAGGAGCAATTAAGAGCTACTTGGTTTGAAACTATATATTGTCTGTATTGAGATCTGTTAATATTGATCTACCCCTTAAAGGAGAGGTATTGAAACCCTGCAGGGAAACTATAAGCCTATAGGATGAAAAATGTAACAACGTGGCTCTGCAGAGCCAGAAGTAAAGATACAAAAACAACATGAAAAAAAAGGAAAAAAGTACTTCAAACAAACCAAGATATTACATTATTAGAATCTATGATCAGCACGGCAGAAGAAATGACAGAACAGGAGTTCAGGATGTACATAATTAAAATGTTGTGTGACTTAAACAATGATATAAGAGAGCAAGCCCAGTCAGCAAAAGATCATTTCAATAAAAAGATACATAGGCAAATACAGGAAGTAAAAGATCACTTCAATAAGGAGGTAGAGATTCTGAAAAGGAACCAAACAGAAATCCTTGAAATGAAAGAAACAATAAACCAAATAAAAACTCAATAGAAAGCATCACCAACAGATTAGACCACTTGGAAGACAAAACCTCAGATACTGAAGACAAAATATTTAACCTTGAGAATAGAGTTGACCACACAGTGAAGACGGTAAAAAACCATGAACAGAACATCCAAGACTTATGGGATAACATGAAAAGACCAAACTTAAGAATTATTGGGATAGAGGAAGGCATAGAATTCCAAAACAAAGGAATGAGAAATCTATTCAATGAAATAATATCAGAAAACTTTCCAAACATTAAGAATGAATTGGATAATCAAATACAAGAGGCTTTCAGGAAACCAAAGGTACAAAATCACAACAGACCTACACCAAGGCACATCACATGAAAATGCCTAACATTCAGAATAAGGAGAGAATCTTAAAAGCCCCAAGAGAAAGGAATCAGATTACATATAGGGGGAAGCCAATTAGGATCAATGCAGACTTCTCAACCCAGACTCTGAGAGCAAGAAGATCATGAAACAGCATATACCAAGTGCTAAAAGGCAGCAGATGTCAACCAAAAATCTTATATCCAGCAAAATTAAGTTTTAGGTTTGATGATGAAATAAAAACCTTCCAAGATAAACAAAAATTAAAAGAATTCACAGCAAGAAAGCCTGCACTACACAAGATTCTTGGCAAAATATTCCATGAAGAGGAAATAACAAACAACAATGTAAATCTGAAAAGGGAGGAGATACACTACAGGAAAGGCCAATCAAAGGAGAAACCCAGTCAAGTTAAAAACTAAGAATAAACCAAAATCTCTGGGAATACAAACCATGTCTCCATAATAATATTGAATGTCAATGGCCTAAATTCAGCAATTAAAAGACACAGACTGGCAGACGGGATTTAAAAAAGACCCAACAATATGCTACCTCCAAGAGACTCATCTCATAGAAAGAGACACTCACAGATTGAAGGTGAAAGAATGGAAAAAAATCTATCACTCAAATGGACTGTGTAAAAAAGCAGGGGTTTCCATTCTCATGTCAGATAAAGTGGACTTCAAACCAAAGTTAGGGAAAAGAGATAAAGAAGGTCATTTCATACTGCTTAAGGGAATCATACATCCACAAGACATAACAATCTTAAATACCTATGCCCCAAACAATGGGGAAGCCATGTTTGTCAAATAAACACTTCTCAAGTTGAAGAATCAAGTAGATCACAACACAAAAGTACTGGGTGGCTTTAACACAACTCTCTCACCATTGGATAGATCTTCTGAACAAAAACTAAACAAAGATTCTACAAGACTCAATAGAACAATCAACGGTCTAGACTTAATGGATATATATAGAATATTCCATCCTTCAACAAGCAAATACATGTTTTTCTCAGCAGCACATGGATCCTTCTCCAAAATAGATCATATGCTATGCCACAAAGCAAGTCTTAGTAAATACGAAAAAATAGAGATACTACCCTGCATTCTACCTGACCATAATGGAATGAAACTGGAAATTCATAACAGTTTAAAAAAAAGAAGCCACTACAACACCTGGAGACTCAATAATTTGCTATTGAACAATGCATGGGTAACAGAAGACATCAGGGAAGAGATAAAAATATCCATGGAGGTAAATGAGAACTCTGATACAACATACCAAAATCTCTGGGACACTATGAAGGCAGTGCTAAGAGGAAAGTCCATTGCATTAAGCTCATATACTCAAAGAAATAAAAGTCAACAAATCAATGACTTGACACTACAACTCAAAGCCCTAGAAAAAGAAGAACAAAGTAACACCAAAA
>CM053405.1:44932873-44971453 GCA_028644305.1 Xerus rutilus | reverse complement strand
GCAAGGAAATAGAAGATGCCATCAAGAGCCTTCCAACCAAGAAAAGCCCTAGACCAGATGGATTCTCAGTTGAGTTCTCAAGACCTACAAAGAAAAACTAATGCCAATACTCTTGTAATTATTCCACGAAATAGAAAGGGAAGGAGCCCTTCCAAACTCATTCTATGAGGCTAGTATCACCTTGATTCCAAAACCAGACAGAGACACGTCAAAAAAGGAATATTTCAGACCAATATCCCTGATGAATATAGATGCAAAAATTCTCAATAAAATTTAGGCAAATCGCATACAAAAACATATTAAAAAACTAGTGCACCATGATCAAGTGGAGTTCATTCCAGAGATGCAAGATTGGTTCAACATATGGAAATCAATAAACGTAATCCATCACATCAATAGACTTAAAGATAAGAATCGCATGATTCTATCAATTGATGCAGTGAAAGCATTTGACAAAATACAGCACCCTTTCATGTTCAAAACACTAGAAAAACTAGGGCTAGTAGGAACATACCTCAACATTGTTAAAGCAATATATGCTAAGCCTAAGGCAAACATCATCCTAAATGGAGAAAAATTGGAAGCATTCCCTCTAAAAACTGCAACAAGACAGGGATGCCCTCTCTTACCACTCTTATTCAATATAGTCCTTGAAACTCTATTCAGAGCAATGAGACAGATGAAAGAAATTAAAGGGATACGAATAGGAAAAGAAGAACTCAAACTATCATTATTTGCTGATGACATGATTCTATACTTACAGGATCCAAAAAAAATTCCATCAGAAAACTTCTAGAACTGATAAATGAATTCAGCAAACTAGCAAGATATAAATCCAATACCCATAAATCAAATGCTTTTCTATACATCAGCAATGAGTCCTCTGAAAGAGAATTTAGGAAAACTACTCCATTCACAATATCTTCCAAAAAAATGAAATATTTGTGAATCAATCTAACAAGAGTGGTGAAAGACCTCTACAATGAAAACTATAAGACACTAAAGAAAGAAATTGAATACGATGTTAGAAGATGGAAAGACTTCTTATGCTCTTGGATAGGCAGAATCAATATTATTAAAATGGCCATACTACCCAAAGCGCTATACAGATTCAATGCAATCCCAATTAAAAACCCAAAGTCCTTTCTCATAGAAATAGAAAAGGCAATCATGAAATTAATTTGGACAGACAAGAGAATGCCAAAGATAAGAGAATGCCAAAGCATTCCTTAGCAAGAAGAGTGAAGCAGGAGGCATCACAATACCAGACCTTAAACTATACTATAAAACTATAGTAACAAAAATGGCATGGTACTGGCACCAAAATAGACATGTAGACCAATGGTACAGAATAGACGACCCAGAGACTAACCCACATAAATACAGCTATCACATACTAGACAAAGGTGCCAAAAACATACATTGGAGAAAAGATAGCCTGTTCAACAAATGGTGCTGGGAAAACTGTAAATCCACATGTAGCAAAATGAAACTAAACCCCTATCTTGAACCATACACAAAACTCAACTCAAAGTGGATCAAAGACCTACAAATTAAACCAGAGACCCGGCGTCTAATTGAGGAGAAAGTAGGCCCAAATCTTCATCACATCAGATTAGGCCCCAACTTCCTTAACAAGACTCCAAAAGTGCAAGAAATAAAAGCAAGAAGCAATGAATGGGATGGATTTAAACTAAAAAGCGTCTTCTCAGCAAAAGAAACTATCAATGAGGTGAACAGACAACCTACATTGTGGGAGCAAATTTTTGCCACACACACATCATACAGAGCACTGATCTCCGGGATATATAAAGAACTCAAAAAACTTAACACCAAGAAAAAAAAATCAATAAATGGTCTAAGGAACTGAATAGAAATTTCTCAGAAGATATACAATCAATAAACAAATATATGAAGAAATGTTCAACATCTCTAGCCATTAGAGAAATGCAAATCAAAACTACTCTCAGATTTCTTCGCACCCCAGTCAGAATAGCAGCTGTCCAAAATACCAGCAACAATAAGTGCTGGCGAGGATGTGGTGAAAAAGGCACAGTCAAACATTGCTGGTGGGACTGCAAACTGGTGCAACCAATCTGGAAAGCAGTATGGAGATTCCTTTAAAAACCTGGAATGGAACCACCATTTGATCCAGCTATTCTACTCCTCAGCCTACACCCAGAAGACTTAAAAACAGTATATTACAGTGATACAGCCACTTCAATGTTTATGGCAGCACAATTCACAATAACTAAACTGTGGAAGCAACCTAGATGCCCTTGAATAGATGAATGGATAAAGAAACTGTGGTACATATACACAATGGGATATTATTCAGCAATAAAATAGAATAAAATTATGGCATTTGCAGATAAATGCAAATTGGAGAACATTATGCTAAGTGAAGTAAGGCAATCCCAAAAAACCAAAGGCTGAATGTTCTCTCTGATTAGTGGATGCTGATACATAAGGCGGTTGGGAATTGGGAACATAGGAGAAATGGAGGGACTTTGGATAGGGTAGGGAGGAGGTTGGGGGATGGAAGGGGGAATGGGTGTAGCAAAGACGGTTCAATGAAATGGTCATCACTACCCTAGGTGCATGTATAAAGACATAATGATATGACTTCACCTTGTTTGCAACCAGAGAGATGGAAAAATTGAGCTGTATATATGTACTTTGATTTGAAATGCATTTAGATAAATTAATTAATTTTAAAAAAGAAGAAATGACAACCAACAATGAAATGTACAAAAAGAGAAACTTCACTAAAAAGGGGTGCAATCAAAAGTGAAACCAAGTCAAGGCAAAAACCAAAAATAAACCAAAATGACTGGGACTACAAATCATATTTCGATAATAACCCTGAGTGTGAATGGCCTAAATCCACCAATTAAAAGACATACACTGACAGACTGGATTAAAAAAAAAAAGGACCCAACAATATGCTGCCTTCAAGAGACTCATCTCACAGGAAAAGACATCCACAGACTGAAAGTGAAACGGTGGGAAAAAAACATACCCTCACATGGACCTCATAAACAACCAGAGGAGTTTCCATGCTCATATCAGATAAAGTGGAATTCAAACCAAAGCTAATGAAAAGGGATAAAGAAGGACATTTCGTACATCTTAAAGGAATCATACATCAACAAGACATAACAATCATAAATATCTATGCCCTAAACAGTGGGGCTTCTACATATATCAAACTAATCCTTCTCAAATACAAGAATCAAATAGACCACAACACAATAATACTTGGAGACTTTAACACAGCTCTCTCACCATTGGATAGATCTCCCAAACAAAAACTTAATAAAGAAACCATAGATCTCAATGAAACTATCAATAATTTAGACTTAACAGACATATATAGTGTTCCATCCATCAACGAGTCAATGCACTTTTTTCTCAGCAGCACATGGATCCTTTTCCAAAATAGATCATATGTTATGTCACAAAGCCAGTCTTAGCAAATATAAAAAAATAGAGATACTACCCTGCATCCTATTTGACCACAATGGAATAAAATTAGAAATCAGTGACAGATTAAAAAATAGAACTACTCAAATACCTGGAAACTAAATAATATGCTATTGAATGATGCATGGAAACAGAAGACATCAGAGAAGAGATAAAAAAAATTCGTTAGCCACCCTAATGAAAAGAAGGAGGGAGAAAACCCAAATTACTAAAATTATTGATGAAAAAGGAAATATCATGAGACACTACTTAAATACAGAGGATAATTAGAAGTTATTTTGAAAACTTATACTCCAGTAAAAGAGAAAACAGTGAAGACATCGACAAATTTCTAGAGACATATGACCTACCCAAACTGAACCAAGCGGTCATACCCAACTTAAACAGATCAATTTCAAGTAAGAAAATAGAAGATGCAATCAAGAGCCTGCCAACCAAGATAAGTCCAGATCCAGATGGATTCTAGGCCGAGTTCTACAAGACCTTCAGAGAAGAATTAATAACAATACTCCTCAAACTATTTTATGAAACAGAAAAGGAGGGAACCCTTCCAAACTCATTCTATGAGGCCAGTATCACCCTGATTCCAAAACCACACAGAGACACATCAAAGAAAGAAAATTTCAGACCAATATCCCTGATGAACATAGATGCAGAAATTCTAAATAAAATTCTGGCAAATTGCATACAAAAACATATCAAAAAAATAGTGTACCACGATCAAGTGGGGTTCATTCAAGGGATGCAAGGTTGGTTCAACATACAATAATCAATTAAGGTAATCCATCACATCAAGACTTAAAGATAAAAGTCATATGATTTTATCAATCGATGCAAAGAAA
This sequence comes from Xerus rutilus, assembly GCA_028644305.1. Classification (NCBI taxonomy): domain Eukaryota; kingdom Metazoa; phylum Chordata; class Mammalia; order Rodentia; family Sciuridae; genus Xerus; species Xerus rutilus. The sequence goes on along the minus strand of CM053405.1, from coordinate 44,967,125 downwards.
GCACTTGACAAAATACAGCACTCTTTTATGTTCAAAACACTAGAAAAACTATGGATAATAGGAACATATCTCAACACTGTTAAAGCAGTATATGCTAATCCCAAGGCCAACATCATCCCAAATGGACAAAATTTGGAAGCATTCCCTCTAAAAATGGGAACAAGACAAGGACACCCTCTTTCACCACTGCTATTCAACATAGTCCTTGAAACACTAGCCAGAGAAATTAGACAAAAGAAATTAAAGGGATACAAATAGGAAAAGAAATCAAACTATCATTATTTGCAGATGACATGATTCTATACTTAGAGGATCCAAAAAATTCTACCAAAAAACTTCTAGGATTAAGAAATGATTTCAGCAAAGTAGCAGGATATAAAATCAATACCCACAAATCAATTGCATTTCTATACATCAGTGATAAACCCTCTGAAAGAGAAATTAGGAAAACTATCCCATTCACAATAACCTCAAAAAAAAATTACTTGAAAATCAATTTAACAAAAGAGGTGAAAGACCTCTAAAATGCAAACTACAAGACACTGAAGAAAGAAATTGAAGAAGACTCTAGAAGATGGAAAAATCTCCCATGCTCCTGGATAGGGAAAATCAATATTATCAAAAAGGCCATACTACCCAAAGTGCTATATAGATTCAATGCAATTCCAATTAAAATCCCAACATCATTCCTTATAGAAATAGGAAAGGCAATCATGAAATTCATTTGGAAGAATAGGAGTCCCAGAATAGCCAAAGCAATCCTTAGCAAGAAGAGTGAAGGAGGCATCACAATACCAGACCTTAAATTATACTACAAAGTTATAGCAACAAAAACAGCATGGTACAGCACAAAAATAGACATGTAGACCAATGATATAGAATAGAAGACACAGAGACAAACCCACTTAAATACAGTTATCTTATACTAGACAAAGGAGCCAAACATGTACACTGGAGAAAAGATAGCCTCTTCAACACAAATGGTGCTGGGACAACTGGAAATCCATATGCAGCAAAATGAAACTAAACCCCTATCTCTCACCATGCATAAAAATCAACTCAAAGTGGATCAAGGACCAGAGATCCAGCACCTAATAGAAGAAAAAATAGGCCCAAATATTCATCATGTGAGATTAGGACCTTACTTCCTTAATAAGACTCCTTATAGCACAAGAAGTAAAATCAAGAATCAACAAATGGGATGGATTCAAACTAAAAAGCTTCTTCTCAGCAAAAGAAATAATCAATGAAGTGAACAGAGAGCCGACACTCTGGGAACAAATCTTTGCCACACACACATCCAATAGAGCACTAATCTCCAGGATATATAAAGAACTCAAAAACCTTAACACCAAAAAAACTACCAACCCAATCAATAAATGGGCCAAGGAACTGAACAGAAACTTCACAGAAGAGGGTATACAATCGATAAACAGATATATGAAAAAATGTTCAACATCTCCAGCAATTAGAGAAATGCAAATCAAAACTACCCTAAGATTCCATCTCACGCCAGTCAGAATGGCAATTATCAAGAATACAAACAACAATAAGTGTTGGCGAGGTTGTGGGGGAAAAGGCACACTCATACATTGCTGGTGGGACTACAAATTGGTACAACCAATCTGGAAAGCAGTATGGTGATTCCTTAGAAAACTTGGAATGGAACCACCATTTGACCCAGCTATCTCATTCCTGGGTCTATACCCAGAAGACTTAAAATCAGCATACTACAGTAATGCAGCCACTTCAGTGTTTATAGCAGCTCAATTCACAATAGCTAAACTGTGGAACCAACCTAGATGCCCTTTGATAGATGACTGGATAAAGAAACTGTGGTATATATACACAATGGAATATTACTCAGCCATAAGAGAGAATAAAATTATGACATTTGCAGGTAAATGGATGGATTTGGAGAATATCATGCTAAGTGAAGTAAGCCAATCTCAAAAAACCAAATGCCGAATGTTCTCTCTGATAAGTGGATGCTGATCCATAATAAGGGGAGGACACAGGAAGAATGGAGGAACTTTTGTCACAGGGGTGGGAGGGGGGAGGTGGCAAGGGGACAGTAAAGATGGTAGAATATGACGGACATCATAGCCCTAGCTTTATGTATGATTGCATGTATGTTGTGATTCTACATCACATACAACCAGAGAAATGACAAGTTGTGCTCCACCTGTGTACAATGAATCAAACAAAATGCATGCTGCTATCATGTATACCTAAGTAGAATAAATAAATAAATAAAATTAAGGAAAAAATTATCTATTTTACCTCTTTACAACTACCCTGATTACTATGGGTTTAAAGTGGGGAGTGGGATGTGATATGGCAAGAACAATAAGAAAATAAACTGAGCTAGTGCAGTGGTATAGGCAAGTGACAATGGTGACATGATTAATAGTAGAAGATCAAGAAAAACAGATGGATTCATGACATCATTCTGAAGCTATAACAAAGTATATTTAGTTGACAAAAATGTATATTTTTGTCTGATTATAGAAATATGCTATTTTAAGAATGCCTATGGCAACTACTTGGAAATAAGGATGTCTTTATTTCAGCAATAATATAAATTCATATTCTGACATATCAGGTTTGTTTAAAAGTATAATATACTGATATTATTTTAATGCAGGATTTTTCCTAATTTATGCTAGATGAATACAGAAGTTATAAGGAAACTCCACTTATTAGAACCATTTTCAGGATAAAGATTTGAGAGAAATGTGAAAGCTATTCTAGTACTAATTACATTATTTACCCTAACCTCTTATAGATCTTCAGTTTTAATCTGTACATAAAACATGCAATATCCTAGGCCTTTACCAGGTTCATGGAATAAATAAGGCACAAAAATGTAGATCTGGAGTCTCCAATCATATATTATTTTTATAATCTAAAAAGTTACATTAATAGTATTTTGGTAATACAATATTACAACCTGAAGAATATAATTTAATCTTATTTCTTCTAAACTATAAGAGATAGCTGTGACAATGTCAATTGTTAAATTAATTAATTTATTAGTTTTTGGTCTTTGAAGAAAAAGAGGTATTAGAATTCTACTGTTTTATAGAGAACTCTACATCAATTGTGAGAGTTAAATGACAAAAGGGATATAAACGTTGTGAAAATTTCATAAAAATGAAAAGTTGAGTTATCATATTTCTCATAAAATATCCTACAGAAGATATAACTCCATGATATGTCTTGAGCATTAAGAAAAACTTATAGAATGGTTATAATTTCACAAGAGCTTATAATCTAGTAAATATGAATTTCAAAGTTACCAAACTTGGATGTTGAAAAATGTAGTAATTTCTCAGTAAGTGTATCGAACTTGCCTCTTTATCTCTCTTTTCCTCTCTGTAGACTAAAGGGCAATCTTTAAGGTAAAATATTCTTTTCCAGTTTAAAACTTAGTTTTTTGTGGTAGTTAGTTTGAGATTCTTTAAATCTCATCCTTTTCCTTCTTCCATCCTTGATTCCTCAAGGATTTAGGGAGGTACAGGACTTTTATGATGAGGTCATCTGAGGGGTGTGTGTGGGTAAAGTAGGGAGGACTGAGTGGTTCTTGCTTGACTTTGTCAGTACTGGCTCTGCTGAGAACTAACTTGCCCTTCATTGTTCTCATTAATGTACTCCAAGATCTACTGCTACACAAAGCCTCTAGCTACCATGCCCATCAACTAACGATATTATGAAGCCTCTGTAGAGCCATCATCCTTTTCTTAGATATGTCCTTGTCACCCTTGAGGCACAGAAAACCTTCAAGTTTTCCATCATCAGGACTAATCAACTGTGTGCAGCTGTCCTCATGCTCATTCATTTCTATACCTAACCCAATAGTGGTCACTGCAATAGATGGCCTTTGTATAAAAAGTAACCTCCCCAAGCCCTAGTTTCTAAAAAAAAATTATTTTTAATTAAAAATGTCTATATACTTACTGTGTACGATGACGTGTTTTGAAATATATATACATTGTGGAATGACTAAATCTAGCAAATTAACTGTTGCACTGACTCACATAGTTATTTTTGTGGTGAAAATTCTTTACAACTCAGCATTTTTGAAGAATATAGCATATTATTAACTGTAGTCACAACATAGCACAATGGATCTCTTAAACGTACGTCTCCTAAATTCTGTATCCTTTCACAAACATATACTCTTATCTCTCTCCCTAAATAACGCAGCTTCAAGTAACCATTCTTTTCTCTATGAGATCAACTTTTTTAGATTACACATTACTGAAATCATGCGATATTTGCCTTTCTTTTTCTGGCTTATTTCACTTACTCTAATAACCTCCAGTCACATCCACATTGTTGCAAATATCAGTATTTCCTTCTTTTATGGCCAAATAGTATTCCACCGTGTATATGCACCATATTTTCTTTATCCATTCATCTACTGATGCAGATTTAGGTTGATTCCCTATCTTGATGATTGGGAATAGTGCTGCAATAAAGATGGAAGTGCAGATGTCCCTTTAGACATTTTTATTTCATTTCCCTTGGATATATAGCCAGTAGGGGGATTGCTGAATCATATTGTAGTTCTATTTTTAATTTTTCAAGGAACTGCCACACTATCATAATGGCTGTGTTAATTAATTCCCACCAGCAGTATATAAGGGTTCCCTTTCTTCCACATCCTCACCAACATTTAAAATTTTTCATGTATTTGATAACAGCCATTCTATATTACTGTGGTTTAACTTGTATTTCCCTGATAGTAACATTGAACATTTTTTCATGTACCTGTTGGCCATTCGTGTGTCTTCTTTTGAGAAATGTTTATTTTTCCCATTTTTAAACTGAGTTACTTGTATTTTACTATTGAGTTGTGTAAGTTCCTTACATATTTTGTATATTAACTCCTTATCAGATGTATAGTCTGCAAATATTTCCTCCCATTATACAGAATGTCTCTTCATTTTGTGAACTGTTTCCTTTGTGGTGCAGAAACAACTTCTTAAGTTTGATGCAATTCTGTTTGCTTTTGCTTTTGTTGTATGCATTTTGGGAGGGCTATATTCAAGTCATACAGTATTTTTTTGTGCTTTCCCTCATATTTTCTTTCAGCATTTTCATATTTTCAGGTTTATATTTAGGTCTTTAATTCATTTTGAGTTTATATTGATATATGATGTGATGTAAAGTCTAATTTCATTCTTCTGCATATGGATTTCCAGTTTCCCCAACACTATTTATTAAAAAAACCCAAAACTGTCCCTTCTTTATTGTGTGTTCTTGCTACCTCTGCTGAAAGTCAATTAGTTATAAATGCGTAGATTTCTAGGCTACTTTGTCACATTAGTTTATGTGTCTGTTCTGATGGCAGTAGCAATTTGTTTTTTTTTTTTTTTTTTGGTACTGGGGATTGAACTCAGGGGCACTCGACCACTGAGCCACATCCCCAGCCCTATTTTGTGTTTTACGTAGAGACAGGGTCTCACTGAGTTGCTTAGCGCCTCGCCATTGCTAAGGCTGGCTTTGAACTCGCGATTCTCCTGTCTCAGCCTCCCAAAGTGCAGGGATTACAGGCTTGAGCCACCGCGCCCGGCTAGTAGCAATTTGTTTTTGTTGCCAGCTTATAATATATTTGAAGTCAGATAATATCAAGCCTGTAGCTATATTCTTTTGCTCGTGACTGCTTTAGTTATTTGGGGTCTTCTGTGGTTTCATATTTTATCTATTTCCATGACAAATGTCACTGGAATTTTGATAGAAACTGCATTGAATTTTGATAGAAATTTATAGATAACTTGGGGCAATGTAGACATTTCAACAATACTAATTCTTCTAATCCATGAATAGGGGATAACTTTGCATTTATTTGTATCTCCTCTTCAATTTACAATTTACAATTTTCAGTGTAGAGCTCTCTCACTTCCTTGTTTAAATTTATTCCTAAGTATTTTATTTTGTAGTTTGTAACTACTATAAATAAGATTGTTTTCTTGATTTGGGGGGATAGTGGTGGTTTGCTATTAGTGTGTAGAAACACTACTGATTTTTCTATGTTGATTTGTGTCCTGTAACTTCACTGAAGTTCATTCATTAGTTACACTTTTTTTACATTTTTTTTTGTGGAGTATTTAGGATTTTCTATACATTAGGTCATGCGTGCAAACAGGGACAAGTTAATTACTTCATTTCAAATTTGGATGCCTTTAATTTCTTTCTTTTGCCTAACTGCTGTGGCTAGAACCACTAGCACTACTGAATAGGAGTAGTGATAGTGAGTATCCTTGTCTTGCTCTCGTTAGAGGAAAAGTTTTACATCTTTCCATGTTCAATATGATGTCAGTTGTGGGCCTTTGTTGAGATCAGGTACCTTCCTCTCATACCTAATTTGTTGAGAGTTTTTGTAATAAAATGATGTTGATTTTTGTCAAAATGCTTTCTCTGCTCTATTGAAATGACCATATGACTTTTCTTGATCATTCTGTTATTATACATACTGTTTTATATATGTTGAGTAGTGACTGCATTTTTTAGATAAATTCCACTTCATCATGGTAAATAATATTTTAAATGTGCTGTTGGATTTGGGTTGATAGTTTTGTTGAAGATTTTTGCATCTAGGTTCATCAGAAGTATTTTTCTTTCTTTTTCTGGCTTTGATATTAGCTGGCATCATAAAATGAGTTTGGACATATTCCCTCCACTTTAATTTTTCTAAAGATTTTGGGAGGAATTGGTGTTAGCTTGCCTTTAAATGTATGGTAGAATTCCACAGCAGAGCCACCAAGTTTTAGGCTTTTTTGTTTGTTTGTTTTTAACATTTTTATTGGTTCTTATTAGTTATACACAATGATGGAATATACTATGTCATAATTATAAAAACATGGAATGTAATTTGTTCTAATTTAGTCCCCAGTATTTCCCCTTCCCTTCCTGTGATCCCACCCCATTCTCTTCCCTCTGGTCTATTGATCTTTCTGCTATTTACTTATAGGTTTTTTAAAATATAGTGTCTTGTGGAGGTACATGATGCTGAGATTCACTGTAGTATATTTATATACGTACATAGGAAAGTTAGGTCAGATTCATTCCACTGACTTTTCCTATCCCATCCTTCCTCCCTTTCCTTTCATTCTCCTTTGTTTACTCCTCTGATCTTCTATTATTTTTTATCCATTCCCTCCCTTATTTTGGATTAGCTTCCACATATCAGAGAAAACATTTGACCCTTGAATTTTGGGGGACTGGCTTATTTAACTTAGCATGATAGTCTACAGTTTCATTCATTTCCCTAAAGTGATTCTTCTTTATAGTGGAGAAATACTCCCTTGTGTATAAATATCACATTTTCTTTATCCATTCATCTGTTGAGAGGCATCTAGGTTGGTTCCATACCTTAGTTATTATGAATTGTGCTGCTATAAACATTGATGTGGCTGTGTCACTGTAGTATTATGCTTCTATTTGTTAAGAGGCTTACTACTAATTTAATCTCCTTAGACATTATGTCTCTTCAGATTTTCTATTTCTTCATTATTTAATCTTGGTAGTATATATTCATCAAGGAATTCACCCATTTCTTTTACGTAATTCAATTTGTTAGCTTATAATTATAATAATCATGCATAATCTTTTGTATTTCTTTGTGTTTCATAAATTACAATATCTCCTTTTTGATTTTGAGGGTTTTTTCTTTCTTTGTCTAGGTAAAGGTTTGATTTTTTTTAAGTTTCAAAAATCAACTCTCATTTTGTTGATATATTCCATATTTTTTCTGTTTTCTGTTTCATTTATTTCTACTTTTATTTCCTTCCTTCTATTAACTTTGGGCTTATTTGGTTCTTGTTTTTCTTCTTCCTTGAGGTGCAATATTAGATTATTTGAGATCTTCTTTGATGCAGCTCTTTACTGCTATTAACTTTCCTTTTGGAACTGCTTTTGCTGTGTTGGTATGCTGTTTTCATTTTTAGTTATCTGAAGAAAAATCTTAATTTACCTTTTATTTCTTCATTGACCTATTGGCTGTTCAGGAGCATGTTGTTTAAATTTCACATGTTTGTAAATTTTCCAAAATTCCTCCTGTTATTGATAACTAGTTTTATACTACTATAACCAGAAATTATATTTGATGTGACTTCAATATTCTTAAAATTGTTAAGACTTGTTTTGTGGCCTAGCATATGATCTATTTTAAAGAATGTTCCATGTTCCATTGAGAAGACCATATATTTAGAAGCTGTTGGATGGGATGTTCCATATACATCTGTTAGATCCATTTAGTCTAGAGTGTAGTTTAAATCTAATGTTTTCTTATTGATTTGCACTCTGGATATGGAGTGCTGAAGTTTCCTGCTGTTCTTGTATTATACTCTACCTCTGTATTTAGATCTATTCATACTTGCCGTATATATTTAGGTGCTCTGATGATGGCCGTACATATATTTATAGTTATTATATTCTCTTGTTGAATTGACCCCTTTGTCATTATATAATGACCTCCTTTTGTCTCTTTTTATTTTTTGACTTAAAGTATATTTTATATCTGATATAAGTATAGCTAGCTACTCTTATTCCCTTTTGGTTTCCCTTTTCATCTTTTTACTTTCAGCCTATGTCTATCTTTACATGTGAAGAGAGACTCCTGCAAGCAACTTATAGTTGGTTCTTGCTTTTTCTTTTTTTCATCCATTATTCTACTCAAATGTCTTTTGAGTAGAACATTTTATCCATTTAACCCATTTACATAAGGCAATTATTGATTAAAAACTTAATATTGCCATCTAGTAGTTTTATAGATTCTTTGTTCCATTATTTTTCTCTTGGTATCTTCCTTTGTTAATCATTATTCCTAGTGGTATATTTTGATCCCTTATTATTTGGGGGGTATCTACCACACATTGTTGCTTTGTGTTTACCATGAAGCTTATATCATAACTATCTGGACACCTCCCAAACATAACAGACTATTTGAGGTTGATAACAAAATCTTATTTGTGAAAATAAATGTGATCTGCACATTTGAAATGGCTGGCATTTATCCCAACCTTCACAGACTAGTTTTTTCTGGGAAAGCCCTGGGGTAGGTATAGCACTAGGGTGGGACAAAAGCCTAGGTTAGATGTGGCCAAGATAGTACTGGGGAAGGACAGAAGCCTGGGACTACTGAGGGCTCCCCAGAGCCAAGACCAATGAAGTTAGCCTGGGGGAAGGGTATTGGCTAGAGATTGAGCTGTTATGCAAGTCTCAGACCTATAGTTGCATGCTCCCACCTGCACTAGCAGAGTCTAGAGGCTCATGCTGTGGGTGCCAGTCTGGAATATGCAGCTATGGATATCTGCCTAGCTCTTAGTACCACTGTGATAAGCCCAGTGTTGGGATCTAATGTAACATGTTGTACTCACTTTCTTCTGTTTTCTGTAAGCAAATGTTCTCTCTCTCCATGCTATACTGCCTGGAGCTGGGGGAGGATGGGCACAGATATAACAGAAAACAAGCATCAACAGCAGAATTAATAAAGAAGGAAGAATTTGAACTCAAAGACAGGTGAAAATATGCAATAATACAGGTAATGTAAAATGGTCCTTTGTACCATCAATGACTCTTTTCTTTTTGTTGTGCTACTACCAGGTACTGTGATTGCTCACCTAATTTCTTTAGTTCTTATGAACTAAAGAAATGGGTAGTTGTGAAAAATGATGTTTCTGGTGGAAAGAGGGAGATTACTGGGTAGTCCTACTCTGCCATCTTGCTCCATTTCTCTTCTAACCTCTTTTTTTAAAATGATCTTTTGCTACATACATACATAATAAACCCTGGACTATCAGTGACACAAATATGTGTTTCTTTGAAACTAAACTCAAGTTACATGATTAAAGCAAACTTAATCTTTATAATTCATATGCTTAATGTTTAAGCCTTTGCTTTAGCAATTTCAAAAATATTCTCCTCTTTTGCTTTGAAATGAGGTGAAGGAAATTACTCTAATTTCTGTTTAAATTGTCTCTTCTCTACTTAAAATTAATTCCTATGATGGAATGAGAGAGATGTGAAGGGAAATTCATTAGTATCTAAGCATCCTTATTGTTTAACTGCATTTTCTTTTTTTCTCTCATCAATTATGGAGGCTGAGTAATCCAACAATAGGCCATATGCAAGCTAGAGAAACAGGGTAGCTGGTAGTCTGGCTCAGTTCAAGTTCAAAAGACTTAGAACAAAGGAAGTTGATGATGTAACCATCAGTATGAGGCTGAAAGCCCAAAACCTCTTCATACAAGTCTGAGTCTAAAAGCCACAGAACATAGAGTTCTGGATGTCCAAAGGCAGGATATGAAGGGTATCCCAGCTTCAGGAGAGAGACAGCTCCGCTTTCATCAGTTTTCATTGACCTTTTTGAATGTTCTATTATTCTTCTACCCTATCCCATTCTTAATATCAATGCCCAGAGTGAAAAGGGTATGGGATCCTTTTTTGAAGAACCCACTACACCATTACTCATTGACTTGTTTTTTCCTCCCAAATCTCAAGGTAAAGGGAGATGTGGAATTTACCTATTTCCTCTAGTATAAGCACTATTCTTATCTGTCCTCTAAGTGCAAGGAAAATGAGTTTCTGTATGAACTACAGGCCTTTTCCAATGCTTTTGGCATAAAGTTAAGATCTAACTTCTTCAGGGTTTTATCTTTGGATTCCATCCCCCCAATTTTTCATCTGTCAAAAATCTCAGTTCTTATAAATCAAAAGCTTTTGCTCTTAAATATATAAGGAATATCAGTGGAGTAGAAGAAGAGACTGAAATAAAATTCCATGCATGTATGATTTTGTCAAAATGAATCCAACTACTATATAATAACTATAATGTTTTAATTTTTAAAAAACTTTTGCTTTTAAGAATATTATTACTGCAGAGAATTAAAAACACCATCAATAAGAACAAAACAATAAAGCAAACAAAAAAAAAACCAAAAGCACTAAAAATTAAAATGGTAATTAAAATGAAAAGTTAATTAGAAATTCACTAGGTTGCTTGGGTTGTTTAAAAAAACTAGAATGTGACTACTTCTTAATTTCTAACATTCAAAAGCATAATTAATATAATACTTGCTACAATAGAATTTTCTACTGTGTGCCAAGCTCTGAGCTGTGTGCCAAGCTTTCAAATGCAATAAATGAAATGACTGACTAAATGATGCCTAAACAATTGGAGATTTATTTTATCATGCACTAAAAGAAGTCTAAACTCAGCTGCAAGATGGCTAGCATAGCTTTAGGCATTGTGTTCTTCTTTAAGACAGGAAGAAGAGCCTGAACCAAGTACATCTGTCCCTTTTGCATACAAGCAAAAACTTTCCTAGATGGCCCTGAAAGGTATCTAATTTCTCATTGACCTGAATCATGCCATACAACCAGTCTTAGCTACAAGGAGAGACTGACAAAATGAGTAAAATATTTCAGGTTTGTTTATTTGTCTTTTGTGGGGGCAGGTCCTCTACAGTAGAGGCATGCAAGATAGAATGATGCTAGAAAAAAGTGTTAAATTAGTGAACAGTATCTACCACAATTGATTTGATACAGGTACAAAACTATGTATATGTTTTTTAAAAAAACACAATTAAGAGAGGCACAAATAGAAATCTAATTTACATCTACTTAATAAAATATCATTCATTTTTACCAAACTCCTATTTGTAGAGTAGTAAACACAACTCAAAAAGCCTTTTTTTTTTCTTGTGGAGTTTACAGTCTAGTCGGGATAGAGAAATAAAAACATAAATTAGTTAGCAGTAAGTACTATAAAAACTTAAACTACATAAATAAGAAAACAGCGAATGTATGTGAGGGTAGGCAGGTCACTGTTTTAGACAGGGTAGCCAAGAAATGTCTCTTCAAGAAGTAACATTTGAGTAGAGATGTGAATGAGGTGAGAGACTCAGATATCTGAAGGCAGAGAACTAAGGGCAGAAGAAAGTGCTCAGTGTACTCAAGAAATGGTGAAGAGGCCAATGTAATACAGCACAGCAAATGAAGGGACAAGTTATTACATAATACCATCAGAGAAGGCGAAGTATTGTGGAAAGATTTAATAAAACCCACTTTTAGGAATAATCATTGGTTAAAAGTTCTGAAGTAGCCTTGTTACAATGTTTCCTCTGAGAAGTTAAAACTGATGACTTTATCGGGTATTCTAGTACATGTTGACATGTTTAACTCTATTAATTCAGTTTAGAAATGAGGAATCTAAAACTCATACTAGTTAAGGCTCTTAGAAGCTCTATCATAAACACAGTGTGTCCTCATTATTAAAGCATATGGCCTAATAGTACTTGTCATATAATTGTGCTAGAAATGCTGGAAAAGCAAAATTTATCCAATTTACTTCATAGAGGATCCACTGGAGACTTTGTTATTCTGATCTGTATTTTAAGTCTCTAAACATAAGATAGAGGTTGGGCGCTATGGCAAATACCTGTAATCCCAGTGGGTCAGGAGGTTGAGTTAGGAGGATTATGAATTCAAAGCTAGCCTCAACAACAGTGACGTGCTAAGCAACTCAGTGAGACCCTGTCTCTAAATAAAATACAAATAGGGCTGAGGATGTGGCTAAGTGGTGAAATGCCCCTGAGTTCAATCCCTGGTAACTGCCTTCCCCCCTAAAAAAAGATAGAGTCTGTTGAGTATTTCTACATACATCATACTATAGACAAATTGGTTAACATTTTATATAAAGTAAACTTGAAAATGCTCCTAAATATTTTAGTTCTAGGTGTATTTATTGTGCTGAAAATTAAGGTGGAAAGGAATACAAGTATCTCTTTCTGCTCAAATCTACTTGGTTCCTGAGTACAGATAGTGAGGAGCAAGAATACACACAGGAAATGTGTATCTCTGAGAGTATATTCAAATCTATTTGGTTTACAGGTTTAAATATTGAAAGATACCTGTATATGGATTAAGTGTTCTAAAGCCATTTCATCTAAGATTTTAAAAGGTAATATTTAAGAATGTATTGTATTATATTCCACAATTACAATATAAGTGGAACTTTTGTCATGTTTCTCATTCGAAATGCAGATTTGTGCTACTTAAAATGAGGAATTTAAAAGTAAGCATTTTCAAATGCAGATAATAACCTGTTTTTAAGATTACAGTTACTTATTCATATTCAGGCTGGTAGATTTTAAAGTATTCATTAACACTAGCACATCTTTAAGAGGAAGATACCAGATCTATGACAGAGTACTGTTTATAAGATCACTGATTTTAAAATATTTCTATTTGTCAAATGAAGCCAAATTAATAATTCAGCTAGCTCTAAAATGCCACAATCTATACAACAGCTCAACTGAGCTCAACTCATAATGAACTCAACTGAGGAACAATACTTTAAAAGACAATTGCCCTTTACTATAGACTATTCTGGCTTTGAATCAAACACATTAAAAAGAAAAAAGCAAACTTTGCAAAGAAAGGGCAGCATTTATTGACAGGAAAATGTAATATACAGCAAAAGCAAGCAATTACTATCACAAACAAAGAAAGTTATCTACAAAGTTGTAATTCCAGGGAACAAAAGTAATGATTCTCAAGCATTAAAGGGCATATAAATCACCTAGAGAATGTATTAAGATGCAGATTTTGATTCCATAGGCAGAAGAGAATCCAAGATAGCAGACTTCTAACAAGTTGTTAAAGAATGTTGATGACATTTGTCTATGGACTCCACTTTGAGTAGCAAGCCATCAAGTATACCATTAAAAAATCTCTACAACTGGGATGCTGTTGGGAGAATTATACTACATGGATCAAACTTATACCCACTTTCCATTAAAAAAAATATGTTTAATAGAAGAAACAATGATGAGCTTTCCAAAAACAGAATCAAACAAATAAAATACCCATAAAGTACTTATTGTAAAATTAATCTTCAAAACCTAAAATTTCAAATAGCTGAGAATAGGAGGAAAAGGCTAATTTGAATAATTAGATCATCAGGGTGTCCTTGATAATGATTTAATGAACATGACACCAAAGGCACAGGTAATAAAAACAAAAATAAGTAACTGGAACTAATCAGACTAAAAAGCTTCTGCAGAACAAATGAAATAATCAACAGTGTGAAAAGGCACAACCTACAGATTAGGAGAAAATATCTGCAAACCATATACCTGATAATGGGGTGATCTCTAAAATATATAAAGAACTCTTACAACTCAACAGTGAAGATTGAGTAACCCAATTAAACAATGACCTGAGGATTAAACAGACATTTTTGCATAGAAAAATAAACAGACTAATAAGTACCTAAAAAGATGCTCAAAGTTACTAATTATCAACAAAATGTAAATGAAAACTACAATGAGATTTTATTTCATACCTATTAGGTTTTTTTAGTTCTATTACCAAAGAACTAAAAAAACCAGTGTTTGTGAGGATGTGGCGGAAAGAGAACCCTTTGCACATTGTTAGAGGGAAAGAAAATGGTATAGCTGCTATAGAAAACAGTACAGAGGCTCCTCAAAATCTTAAAAACAGAACTATAATATACTACTTCTAGTTGTTTATATTTTTGAAAGAATTAAAATCAGGATCTCACAGAGTAAATGCTAATGTAAACATAGTAATGCTAATGCATTACTATGTTTCCTACAGCACTATTCACATTAGCCAATTATGGAAACAACAGAAATGTCCATCAACAGATGAATGGATTAAGAAAAGGTGGAATATACATATAATAGAATATCACGTAGCTTTTAAGAAGAAAAATTTGCTATATACAACAAGTGGATGAACCTTGAGAATATTAGGCTAAAGTGAAACCAGTCAAGAACAGCACGATTCCACTTATATAGAGGTCAAATTCACAGAATCAAGGAGTGGAATGGTAATTTCCAGAGCTTGGAGGAGAGAAAAATGGTAGTATTAATCTTCTTTATGCCTATAAAGTTTCAATCAAGCAAGCTCTGAAGTTTCACTGTACAATGTTGTACTTTTAGTTAACAATAATGTATTGTACACTTAAAATGTTAAGAGAACAAGTCTCATGTTAAATGGCCTTAACAGGATATTAAAAAGGCATACAGGTCAAAGAAAATATGAAAAAAAAAATAGAATGACATCAGAGTCCCTTACTAGGGAAATGCCAACCAATGTGGCCAAAAATTAGGAAGGGCCAGTTAAAAGGCCTGTCAATTTTTGATGGAAGAATGACAGTATAGGAAAAGGATAGCAACAAGAGAATATTTATATTTGTATTACTCAAAATTTTCTAGGAATAAACCAGAAGGTATAAACAGATGGTTAGTAAATAATATTAAACTAATTCAAAATTAGAATAATCTGCGACTGAAACAATTCTAGACATCTGGTACTTGAATTAACTGCTAAGGATGATCAACTTTCATTTCCTAGTATATTCAATTAGCATGCTTTAGATAATTTAGTTTTGAAACAAGTGTCTTTGTTAAGGCATTGCTTAAATTCTACCTGGGTTTAGTTCCTCTGCCATTCCTCTTAGGTTTCTTTACTCCCCCTGCAGATATCATATTATTTAAAGCCCTCCTCAGATTACTCTGATATTCTACTTTCTGGTTTCCTGGTCTCCAGACAACTGTCTGTCTCTACAATGTGCCTCCCTGTTGCCTAAAAAATCTCTTTAGCATAGGCTACAAATCTGGCATTAAGTTGTCCTCTCCACCCCCACAACTGTTTATTAGTCTCTTTTCTACTCATATTGAACTATGTGAAGTTCCCAGAAAGAACCAAACTATTCATGCTGCTATAACATTTCCTCACATTACTTTCACTGCCTGGACTATTATTCCCTACTTTTATCTAAGCAGCAACAACCTTTTCACCTTCCAGGAAAATATCTATATCTTACGAGGCAGCTCAAGCATCAGTTTCCCTGTGAAACATTTTAAGTTCTTAGCAGATAGAACTGATTTTATGTACTCTTTTGCATCCTTACTGCATCGGATAAGATGTCTATTATTATACTTTATTTTCATTTTGCTTTACAATTGCTTTCCTTCATGAGTCTAGATTTTCTAAAAAACTGAGGTCATATATAATTAATTCCCACAAACTCACAGCAAAAGTTTGATCAACATTTGCATTTCAATCTGCATTGAATTCATCTGAATTCCTCACCAGAACTATATATTTTTTCTCAGCCTAGCTCTTTGTGATAGTTCTACTCAGAAGCATTGTACAATGCTGGGATAAATGTACCAACAGCACACAAACCAAATGCCTTTTAACACCCACAAATGAACTAATTTTGAGCTTAGGCATGAGTTGTGGGCACCAAATTGAAGAGACAGTGATAGTCCATCAACAACCTTCTGGACAGTGTTCTCCAAACTGCAGCTTTTGATCCATTAGAGAGTCAAGAAATCAGTTTAGATTGTTAAAAGAGTTTGGAGAGCTTTATATTAAAAAGTTACAAAAATTAAAAATAAAAAACTCTTGAGAATGATCATGCATTCTTAAGGCAAATAAGACTATCCCTTTTGTTTTTGCCACTCTTCCACACACAGAATGTGCAATCACCTTCATACCCTAAGGTGAGAGCAATAATATTGTATGACTCTGCAGCAAAAAGTGAATTAGATCAACATACTGGCCCTCACATATAGTCCAACTATAATTAATGACATGATCCGTTCCTCTCCCACTGCCATCTGGCCAGATGTCCTAATATACTCCTTTGGCATACTGTTCTCCCCAATCTTCTTAGCATATGGAGTCCCAAAACCCAAGATTCCTCTTAAAGGTCTCTGGTTCCTTCCCGGACCTTAACCTGACTGACCCTTGTACCACCAGGTTTATTAGCCTACATATTCCCCATTACTACTATCCACCCTCTTTAACTATTTATTTTCTTTCTAGATCTTTTCCACAATGAGCACATAATGGCTTGGCCTACGGCTGGCCTTCAACCTAGTATTACCTATTGAAGAGATGGTCTACACAGTCTGGCAATTCCATATGGAATTGCCATATGTGTTGGTATATCTGTTCCCTGGTTGGTGTGATATCCCAATGATGTGATATTGAGATATGCCAACCTACTCCTTGGATGTACCTTTCTTTTTTTATGACAGTAGAGTGTATTTTGACATATTATCCATATGTGGAGTATAATTTATTCTAATTAGGATTTGGATGTACTTTTCTTCAAGTGTGCTTTAAATTTAGTCTATTAAATTCCATAAGTGTGAAGGACAAAGTTATTTGTTAATTTTGGTCCTCTGGAACTATCAAAGATATGTAACTGTTTCAAAGTTAAAACTAAGTTAACAGCTATACAGAATAAAGCTGTAATTTAAAAACTACAATAATGCTGATTTTATTTATAAAGCTCAGGGTTGGACAACAGTTCAGATTTCAAGCTATCATTAAAGTACTTGACAAACAACTCATGGAAAATGCTCTTTTTTGCACAAAAAGGCTTTTGTACAGAGATACACACAGATTCATATATGTCTTTAACTCCACAATGATTAACTTAATAGTACTTCCAAGTACCTTAATAGTACTTTCAAGCTTCATTTCTGAAGTCAATTTTCATGCAGATTTTATCTTTCTGAGTCAGTTTTAATACCATACAACATCACTGACTATTTTTATTTCATTGAGTATAAGTACTCTTTGTCAGTTTAATAATAATAAGCAACTTACATCATTCAGTTATCTAAATATCACCTTTCATATCTGAAGTCACCTTGAAGTTTTAACAGTCTTCTTATAGCCACTTTTCAGAAACAACAGATTCAGTCCTGAGATAATGATAATAAATGATAATAACCCTAATAAAGGTTTGTTCATATCTTAATAAAAGTCAGAAATATACTAAAAAGGAATTGTATTTGAAAGTAAAATTTTAAAGAACTTTGCTTCTTTAGCAGTAAGAATAAACATGCTTGTTGAAAACTGAACTGTGCAAATTATGGTTTATATAATACACAAGCTAAAAAGTAAATATTTTTTAAAAAATAGGACATTAGAAATGTGGGACATTAGAAATAATTCATATATAAAGAAATGTAAATGAAAGAGAGTAACCTTACAAAGAAAAACAAAGCAACAACACATAAGCATCTTCTATGAGACAGACTCAAAAGAAGACACATACTAGCAATCCATAGATGGAAGACAAATCCCTGGAAATGAGGCTGACTGGCACTAATCTGAACAAGTACATTGGTAAGCATCAATTTCTATGTGGGAGGAGTAGTGGCTGGATTAAACAGGACATGATAATATATTTATAGATAAAAAATCATTTATATACTTATTTATTATCAAAAGGTCTGTACTATTTCAGATAGCTCATTTGTAGATTATGAGTCAACAATAATCCTTTAAATGTATCAAAGTAAAAATATTATTCAATTGCAACATATTATTAGGTACATGATTTTAAAATATTACAAAAATATTACTTTGCATCTCAACACTAGCACTTGACTTGCTACCATGACATGGATTAGAGTAGTTCATCTCTCTGGGTCTTAGTTTTCTCATCTATAAAATAAGCATTACTATATGGTAAGAGTTATTGTACAAGTTAGAAATAATGTATGTAAAAAGTTTCACACTTTTTCCTTTTAATTACACCACTAAGAGTAGTTTCAGAATTTAGGATTTGGGATTTGGTAAAAAAAAAAAACTACATATATATAATATATAGTTGCATGTAATAGAATATATAATTTTATGATATAAGTGTATATACATTAAAAATTAGTGCAAGTAACCTTTGCAGTATTTGCACTAGCAACTCATCAATTTTTTACCTTCTTGATGGAACATATTTAACAAAATATTCTTTTATAGTGCACTAAAATATCTTATTATCTTTAGTACTAGCTTTGAAATAAAAAACTTTATTATGTGGAATTTTTAGAACAATAAGATAAGATTTAATAATTTGGGCTGAGGTTGTGGCTCAGTGGTAGAGCACTGGCCTAGCATGCATGAGGCACTAGGTTCGATCCTTGGCACCACATAAAAATAAATAAATAAATAAAAGTTATAAAAAAATGTGCAACTTGATGTTTAAAAAAAAGACTAAATAATTTCAATTGAGAAGGTTCATCTCCACACTCCAACACATATACCCTCAACTTGTTCTGAATTGTTATTTTTTATTATTTGAGAATTTAAGATTCAAAGTGATCTTTAACAAAATATTCGGACTCAGTCTTGAAAGAACAGAAGGAGAAAAGGATTAGAAACCACTTTGTATCATACCCAACAAATGATTATTTACTACTTATTTTGTGGATGGGTCTATCAAATATTAAGATGAAAGAAAGGCCCTGCGCCTGTGTGGCTCACAGTCTAGATGGAAATTCATACAGATCTTATAATGTGTTATATGTTACAATCAAGGGTACCTAGAAGAAAAGGAAGCAACTAAATTTGCCTACATTGATCAAAGTTTAATGTCTGAACTAAGTCTTGAAATGTGAGCAACTTTGTAAATGGAAAACATAGTAGGAAAAAAGCATTACTTTAATGTATACCTTATCCATGAAGACTACCATATTAGTTATCTATTAGTATATGTTAACTCAAAACTTATGTGTTGAAAACAACATCAAAACATCACCAATTCTGTTGGTGAGAAATCTGGGCTAGCATTTGCTGTTGTTTGTTGTGTTAATCAGCTTCCCACCTCTATGACAAAATACCTAAGACAATGAATTTAAAGGAACAAAATTATCTTTCACAGTTTCACAGGTTTTAGTCCAAGGTAAGGACTAAAGATACACTGCTTTGGGCCTAAGGCAAGGCAGAATATCATGGTGGTAAGAGCATGTGGCAAGGGAGACTGCTCTCCTCTAGGCATCCAGGAAGCAAAGAGCAAGAGTGAGAGAGTAGAAGGTGATGGGAACAAGATTCATCTTTCCAGGACATGCCGCAGTGAACTATTTTCTCCAACTAAGCCTTACCTCCTCAAGTTTCTACTACCTCCCAATAGTGCTACCATTGCGAACCAAGCCTTTAACACATGAGCATTTGGGGGACAATGTTATTTAAACGATAATATTTACCATTATTATTACTATTGCCATTCTTTGACTCCAGAGTAAAAGAACTAGCTTTTAAGTCAATTTTTAAATATGGCCTACCACTTGAGTTTTATTAATTTTCATTCATCAATTTTGATCTTATGACCTTTGACTGATACAGTCAAGGATTGAATGATCTCTTAAGCTTTGACTTCAATTGACTTTAGAACAAACGTCTCAAAGTTGCCAATCCTGGCTGCATGTTAGAATCAACTATAGTGCTTTCAGAAATTATCTAGGGTTCATCCCAGACTTAGTACAATCACTGGGTATATTATAAAAAGCTTCCCTGATGATTCTGATGCAGCTGCTTTACAGATGAGCATTTGAGATTATTTAAGGCATGAAGAAACCAATCCAAAGAGGTTAAAATTTCTATATCTTCCTTAAATGTGTTTCTGAGGTCAAGTTATATCAATAGGCTAGAAATAGCCAGGCACAGTGGTGCATGCCTATAATCCCAGCAGTTTGGGAGGCTGAGACAGGAGGATCTCGAGTTCAAAGACAGCCTCAGCAAATTAGCGAGACCCTGTCTCAAAAAAAGCAGGGGAATGGTGCTGGGTAGCTCAGTGATTGGGTGCCCCTGGGTTCAATCTCATGGTACAAATAAAAAGGCTACAAATATAAACCTCTCTCCTCTGGGATGCTTATGAAGGGGGAGCCATTACATTCTCAATATTTATTATTATCCAACAGACAGGAAACCTCTGGCATTCAGTATGACAACAATTACCTATTAGGTGCAAATCAAGTAGCATGCAAGCATGCCAAAAGATTTTTGACTTCTCAAGTATGTAATTCTAACCTTTGATAAAAATCTATCATTAAAAAGCAAAACATCCTAACAGATGAATCTCTTAACATAAAGGAACATTCTCTTATAATTTCAAGGATACTAAAATGAATACTGCACTTTGACCTATACATATCCACAGTACAGGCACACCTTGGAGACTGCCATTTTGGTTCTAGACTACCACAATAAAAACCACAATAAAGCTAGTCAAATACATTTTTTTGGCTTCTTACCACATATAAAATTATGCTTAACTATAGTCTATTATATGCACAACAGCATGATGTCTAAAAAAACAATGTATACACCTCTGAGGATATTAAGGAAAAACAAACTCACCTCAGTTTCTCCTTGTATATCCTCACAACACAGACCACTTCCATGATCTCAAATTGTTCAAGAATTTCTTCCCCCAGGAAGTAAGCAAGCAATTCTACAGTGAACACCACTTGGGCATACTCTAATTCAATTAAATTCTCACAGTATATACCTAGGAATAGTGTCAGATCCCACAAATTGAGAATTCAGTCCCACTCACTTTAGATGCTAGTGACAAAAACAAGTCCAGGCCTCTGGTTCTTCTGATTCCTTTTGGAGGGGTTTGATTAATTTGCTACAATAGCTCACAGAATGCAGGAGAAAAAAGTGTTCACTGGTATATTAGAAATGATATTTTTAAGTATTCAAATAAATAGATGAAGAAATACGTAGGGTGAGGTCTGGAAAAGCCCTGAGCAAAGGCACTTTCATGCCAATGGAGCCCGAATGTGCTCTAGCATCTAGATGAGTTCTCTTTCCCCTTCCTATAAGCCTCCATGTTTCATCTGTCCAGAAGCACCCCAAAATCTGTTCTTTTGGATTTTTAAGGAGACTTTATGGCATAAGTGTAATTGAAGATTAGAAAACCATGTAAAAATGCAATTGGACAAAAAGGGTATGAGGTCATGCTAATGGACTGAATGGGGAAACCAAACAAGGGATGTCTATTTGGATTCTTCTTGACCTCTGCATAGTATTCCTTCCTCCTGGATATGAGCAGCATCCCTTATAAAATGGAGAATCTTACTGTCTATTATCAGACAAGTCAGAGAATTTCTTTATGGTAAGCTTCAAGACAGAAAGGCAGTACATTAGTACCTGCATATTTTTAGTTTGTATGACCTGCCTTGGTGAAGGAAAATTCTAGTTTCTATGGCCTGTCTTGGAGAGAAAAAAGAAGTATATGAAAAGAAGGTAGGAGAAGGAGAGAGTCAGACTTGGCTTTCTGAGGCCTAATTCTGAGGTCTAATGTGCTCCAACTTTATATCTGTTTGAGTCAGCTTCTTTGTTGCTATGACCAAAAGACCTGACAAGAACAGTTTTAAGGAGGAAAAGTTTATTTGGGAGCTCACACTTTCAGAGTTCTCAGTCCACAGTCCGCCAGCTCCATTCCTCAGGGCTCAAGGTGAGGCAGAATATCATGGCAGAAGAGTGTAGCAGAGGGAAGCATTTGGGGGCATGGCACCCATGAAGCAAAGAGAGAGAGAGAGAGAGCTCTGTTCAACAAAGATAGAATATATATCCCAAAGGCATACCCCTCCACACACAACCATGTCCTTCAGCTACACTCTACCTGCCTACAGTTACCACTCAGTTAATCCCTATCAGGGGATTAATTCATTGATTGGGTTCAGGCTCTCCTAACCCAATCATTTCACCTCTAAACATTCTTTCATTGTCTCACACATGAGCTTTTGGGGGACATCTCACATCCAAACCATAACAACATCAAAAGACCTTCTTTTACCTTTACTTCTATGAAACTGTTTTAAAGCTGCTTCAGGAACCAAGAACAAAGGGCCAAATACTTTAATAAAAGACATGCTTGTTGTTCTAGTCATTTAAAAAATGATGACCATGAAAGTTATTAGGCAGGAATAAGAGATAAAAACCAAAATATATACATTATAATATCACAACACCTTAATTAAAAATACTTAATTGCTAATGCTTATGACCATCTGAGCCTTCAGTAAGTCATATTCTTTTTGCTGATGGAGGGTCTTCCCTCAATGCTGATGCCCGCTGACTGATCAGGGTGGTGGTTACTGAAGGTATGGATGGCTGCAGCCATTTCTTAAAATAAGAAAACAGCTAAGTTTTCCACATGTACTGATACTTCCTTTAATAAAAGATTTCTCAGTAGCATGTGATGCCACAGAATTCCTTACATAATTGGAGTAAGTCCTCTCAAATCCTGTCACTGCTTCATCAATGAAGTTTATATAATATGCTAAATCCTTTGCTGTCGGTGGAGTAGATAGCAGGAGTAGTTTCCATCACAAGAAATCACTTTGTTTCTCATCCATAAGAAGCAACTCCTTGGGGCTGGGATTGTAGCTCAGAGGTAGAGCGCTTTCCTCGCATGCGTGAGGCACTGGGTTCGATCCTCAGCACCACATACGAATAAATAAAATAAAGATATTAAAAAAAAAAAGAAGCAACTCCTTATCCATTAAAGTCTTATGAGATTTCAGCAGTTCCTTGACTTCGTCAGTCTTAACTTCTAATTATCATTCTCTTGCTATTTCTCTACTATACCTGAAGTTACTTCCTCTAATTTCATCCTGATGCCTTCAAGGTTATCTATGAGGATTTAAATTAACTTCTTTCAAACTGCAATTAATGTTAATTTTCTTTATATCCTCCCATGAATCATGGAATGTTCTTAATGAAATACAGAATTGCAAATCCTTTTTTGGAAAGTTTTCAATTTACTTTTCCAAGATCCATCAGAGGAATCATTGTCTATGGCAGCTATAGTCTTACAAAATGCATTTCTTAAAGATTTGAAAGTTAAATGACTCCTTGATCCTCCGGCTACAGAAAGGATGTTGTAGTAACAGGCATGAAAACAACACAAATTTTGCTATATAGCTCCATCAGAGCTCTTGGGTGACCAGATACATTGTTAATGAGCAGTAATATTTTGAAAGGATATTTTTTTCTAAGCAGGTCTCAACAGTGGGTTTAAAATCTTTCAACATTGGGAGGCTGAGACAGGAGAATCATGAGTTCAAAGCCAACCTCAGCAACAGCAAGGCACTAAGCAACTCAGTGAGACTCTGTCTCTAAATAAAAACACAAAATAGGATTGGAGAAGTGGTTCAGTGGTTGAATACCCCTGAGTTCAATCCCTGGTACCAAAAAAAAAAAAAAAAAAAAAAAAAGAGAGAGAGAGAATCTTTCAACAATCAAGCTGTAAACAGATGTGTTGTTACCTAGGCTTTATTGTTGCATTTGTAGAGCACAGGCAGAGTAGACTTAGTATAATTCTTAAGAACCCTGGTATTTTTGGAGTGATCAATGAGCATTGGTTGCAACCTAAACTTACCAGGTACATTAGTCAATAGTCAGCCTCTCATTTGAAGCTAGTCTGTAAAACTCAGGTAATGAAAATTCTAGATGGCATACCCATCTAAGAGTAAGGCTGAAGGATAAGAAAAAAACATCACTCACATGGATTGCATAAACAAGCAGGGGTTTCTATCCTCACATCAGATAAAGTGGGCTTCAACGCAACGTTAATCAGATGAGGAAAAAAAGGTCATTTCATACTTCAATCTCTGGGACACCATGAAGGCAGTGCTAGGAGGAAAGTTCATTGCATTGAACTCATTCATTAAAAGAATAAAAAGTCAACAAATAAGTGACCTCACATTACTTCTCAAAGCCCAGGAAAAAAAGAACAAATCAACATCCAAAACAGTAGAAGATAGTAAATACTAAATATTAAAATCAGCACTGAAATCAATGAAATTGAAACAAAAGAAACAATTCAAAAAATTGACAAAACAAAAAAATTGGTTATTTTAAAAAATAAATAAAATTGATCAACCCCTAGCCACGTTAACAAAGAGAAAAAGAACACATAAATTACTAAAATACGTGATGAAAAAGGAAATAACACAATGGACATGACTGAAATACAGAAGAGAATTAGAAACTATTTTGAAAATTTATACTCCAATAAAATGGAAAATCTTGAAGACATCAACAAATTTCTAGAGACATATGACCTACCCAAACTAACTCAGAAGGACATACATGATTTAAACAGATCGATTTCAAGTAATGAAATAAACACCGTCAAAAGCCTACCAATCAAGAAAAGCCCA
Source organism: Xerus rutilus (assembly GCA_028644305.1). Taxonomy (NCBI): domain Eukaryota; kingdom Metazoa; phylum Chordata; class Mammalia; order Rodentia; family Sciuridae; genus Xerus; species Xerus rutilus. The sequence continues at coordinate 44,942,106 of CM053405.1, read as the reverse complement.
GGACCAGATGGATTCTCAGCTGAATTCTACCAAAGAAGAACTAACACCAATACTCCTCAAAGTATAGGTGTTCTTCAAAGAAGAACTAACATCAATACTCCTCAAAGTATTCCAGGAAAGAGAAAAGGAGGGAACCCTTCCAAATTTTCTATGAGGCTACTATAACCCTGATACCAAAAACGAAGACACATCAAAGAAAGAAAACTTCAGACCAATATCCCTGATGAACACAGATGCAAAAAATTCTCAATAAAATTCTGGCAAATCACAGCGGGGTGCAGTGGCGCACGCCTGTAATCCCAGCTACTCTGGAGACTGAGACAGGAGGATTGCAAGTTCAAAGCCGGCCTCAGCAAAAGCAAGCTGCTAAGCAACTCAAATACAAAAAATGCCTGAAGGTGGCTCAATGGTGAAAATCCCCTGAGTTCAATCTCCAGTACCTCCCTCCCAAAAGAAATTCTGGCAAACTGTATACAAAAACATATTAAAAAGATAGTGCACCATGATCAAGTGGGATTTATCCCATGGATGCAAAGATGGTTCAACATATGGAAATCAATAAATATAATTCATCACATCAATAGACTTAAAGACAAGAATCATATGATCTTCTCAATAGATGCAGAAAAAGCATTTGACAAAATACAGCACCCCTTTCATGTTCAAAACATGAGAAAAACTAGGGATAGTAGGAACATACCTTATCATCGTAAAAGCTATATATGCTCATTCCAAGGCCAACATAATTCATAATGGAGAATAATTGAAAGGCCTTTAAAAACTGGACCAAGATAAAGATGCCCTCTTTCATCGCTTCTATTCAACACTGTCCTTGAAACTCTAACCAAAGCAATTACTCAGGAGAAAGAAATTAAAGGGATACAAATAGAAAAGGGAGAACTCAAAATATCACTATTTGCCGATGACATGATTCTATATTTAGAAGATCCAAAAATTTCCACCGGAAAACTTCTAGAACTCATAAATGAATTCAGCAAAGTAGCAGGATATAAAATCAACACTCATAAATCAAACATGTTCCTATACGTCATTGATGAATCTACTGAAAGAGAAATTAGAGAAACTACCCATTCACAATAGCCTAGAAAAAAATACTTGAGAATCAATTTAAAGAAAGAGGTGAAAGACCTCTACAATGAAAACTACAGAACAATAAAGAAAGAAATTGAAGAAGACTTGAGAAGATGGAAAGACCTCCCATGTTCTTGGATAAGCAGAATTAATATTGTCAAAATGGCCATACTACCCAAAGTGCTACACAGATTCAATGCGATTTCACTTAAAATCTCAATGTCATTCCTTATAGAAATAGAGAAAGCAATCATGAAATTCACTTGTAAAAACTTTAGAATAGCCAAAGCAATCCATAGCAAAAAGAGTGAAGCAGGAGGCATCACAATACCAGACCTTAAATTATACTACAGAGTGAGAGTAACAAAAAACAGCATGGTACTGGCACCAAAACAGACATAAAGACCAATGGTATAGTATAGAAGACACAGAGACAAGCCCATATAAATATAGTTATTTCATACTACACAAAGGCACCTAAAACATTCACTGGAGAAAAGATAGCCTATTCAATAAATGGTGCTGGGAAAATTGGAAATCCACATGTAACAAAATGAAATTAAACCCTTATCTCTCATCCTGCACAAAACTCAACTTGAAGTGGATCAAAGACTTAGGCACTAGACCAGAGACCCTGCACCTAATAGAAGAAAAGGTAGACACAAATCTTCACCGACTGTTGGCTTAGGATATGACTTCTTTAACAAGACCCCTAATGTGCAAGAAATAATATCGAGAATCAATAAATGGGAGCCCCACTGATCCATGCAGAGACCAGACAGGCCCAAGACAGCTCTGTTAATCTGTGCAGAGCCCAGGCAGGCCCAGGACAGCCCCATCTATCCATGTGGAGACCAGGCAGGCTCAGGAAAGCCCCAGCAATCCCCACAGAGCCCAGGCTCAGGAACACCCTGCCAATCCATGAGGAGCCCAGGCCCAGGCCTGGGCACAGGGCTGCCCACCATGCTGAGGATCATGCCCGCACACCACAGTGTTGCATCTCCAAACAGGCCACTCAAAGCCACCGTTGGGCTTGCTCTTTCAGCCCATCTCTAAAAGTGGTTGCTGCCATCTTGGGACACCTCCAATACCATCTCAGGTTGCTCCTCCTGGTGCCACTACCATTGATAGTTATGGCAGCTTCTATCTTGGGATACCTAGTGTCCCAAGAAATAGAAATAGAAAAAGCTAGAAGCCCAACACCAAGGTACTTACAAGTTTGAGGCTACCCAGCCGCCAACCACAGACATGGCCACTTCCATCTAGGGACAACCACCAGGACATAGAAGACCATCACCAAGGATACCCTGGAGAGGCCCAACCCACATCCCATGCCCCGCCAGCAGAGAGGAGCCCCACACTGCGGTTCCCTATTTACCAATGTGTGGCTCCATCTAAGCCACCTCCATTTTGTGACATTGTAGTCACTGCCATAATGCTCCCCATGTGGTACTCTCCACTGTGAGACATCAGACAGGGCAGGGAGGCAGCTGCCTGTTGCAACACCACATGCCACACTGTGGCATCACCAAATAGGTCACCCAACGCCATCACATAGCCCATCTTTCTAGTCCTATCTCTGAAAGAAGTTGCCTCCATCTTGCAACACTTCCATGGCTATGGTGGGTTACCTCCTCTGCCAACTCCACCATCTTTGGCTGGGACAACTTCCACCTTGGGACACTGGGGCCTGGAAGCCCAACATCAAGGTATCCATAGGCTAGGCGCTAGTGCCGCCACCAGCTAGGTACATGACCGCTTTCATCTAAAGACAACAACCAGGACCTGGAAAACCATTGTCAAGGCCCCTAATGACCCAGCTGCACCAGAGGTATCTCTACTTGGTGTATTAACAGACAACATCCTATTGCAGAGGCAACAGGGAGACTTACATGGGGTAACCTCTCTCTCTCTTTATTCTCCTGCTAACAGTAAACTTCTTTTGATTACCCTTTCACTAGTTCTATAATCTAATATCTCTATATTCCCACATCCTATCTCATAAACATCACAGCCAATGCTCCCCCACCCCCCGCATCTGCCCAACATTAGAAACGAAAACCCGTATGCAAACCTATTGGCTATGGTAGAAGATAACCGAACTCGTCATTTCTGTTTATAGTGACAAAACTGTAAGTGTCAACATAGAAGCTAATTGATTTATGGCTGCTTATTTATTGCATTGGGTGCTGTAAACATTGATATTCCCCTTAAAGGTGAGGTATTGGTAACCTTCAGGGACACTACAAGATTACAGGGTAAAAGCTGCAATACTTCAGATCTTCACTATAAGAGAGGAAGAAACATAGAGAATATGAAAAACCAGGGAGGAAAGTGACCCCAAACAAACCAAGCTACTACAACAATAGAATCCATTGACAGTGCAGTAGATGAATGTCAGAGAAAGAGTTCAGAATGTGCATAATTAAAATGATCTGTGAATTAAAGAATGACCTAAATGAGCAAAAACAGGCAAAAATTGATCACTCCAACAGAGATTAGAGAGCAAATAAGGCAAATAAGGTATGATCAATAGGCAACCATTGATCACACCAACAAAGAGATAAGACAGCAAAGAGAGGTAGCAAAAGACTACTTGAAGAAAGAGAGAGAGATTCTGAAAAACAAACAAACAAACAAATAGAAATTGTTGAAATGAAGGAAGCAATAAACAAAATTAAAAACTCAATAGAAAACATCACCAACAGACTAGATCACTTGGAAGACAGAAGCTCAGACAATGAAGACAAAATATACAATCTTGAAAATAAAGTTGACCCACAGTGAAGACAGTAAGAAACCATGAACAGAACATCCAAGAATTATGAAATAACATCAATACACAAAACCTAAGATTTATCAGGATAGAGGAAGGCACAGAGATTCAAACCAAAGTAATGCACAATCTCTTCAATGAAATAATATCAGAAACTTTCTTAAACATGAAGAATAAATTAGAAAATCAAATACAAGAGGCTTACAGGACAACAAATGTACAAAATTACAACAGATCTACACCAAGGCACATTATAATGAAAATGCATAGCATAAAGCATAAGGATAGATTTTAAAGGCCACAAGAGAGAAGAATCAGATTACATATAGGCAGAGACCAATTTGGATCTGAGCAGAGTTTTCAACCCAGACTCTCAAAGCCAGGAGATCATGGAACAACATATACCAGGCTCTGAAAGAAATAGATGCCAACCAAGAATATATCTAACAAAATTAAAGCTTTATATTTGATGATGAAATAAAAACCTCCCATGATAAACAAAAGTTAAAAGAATTTACAGCAAGAAAGCCTACACTACAGAATATTCTTGGCAAAATATTTCATGAGGAGGAAATAAAAAACAACAATGAAAATCAGCAAAGAAAGGAACTACACTAAAGGAAAAGTCAATTAAAGGAGAAACCAAGTCAAGTTAAAACCCCAAAATAAGGCAAAATGACCTGGAATACAAACCATGTCTCAATAATAACCCTATATGTCAATGGCCTAAGCACATCAATTAAAAGACATAGACTGGTAGATTGTATTAAAAAAAAAAAAAAAGACCCAACAAAATGCTGCCTTCAAGAGACTGATCTCACAGGAAAAAACATCCACAGACAGAAGGTGAAAGGATGGGAAAATGTATCCCTCACATGGACTGAATATACAAGCAGGGGTTTCCATTTTCATATCAGATAAATTGAACTTCAAACCAAAGATAGTCAGAAGGGATAAAGAAGGTCACTTCATACTGCTTAAAGGAATCATACATCATCAAGACATAATAATCTTAAATATCTATGCCCCAAACAACAAGGCATCTATGTATATCAAACAAACCTGTCTCAACTTCAAAAATCAAATAGAACACAACACAGAAATACTGGGAGACTTTAACACAACTCTCTCATCACTGGATAGATCTTTCAAACAAAAACTAAACAAAGAAACTACAAAACAATCACTAATTTAGACTTAACAGACATATATAGAATATTCCATGCATCAACAGGGAATACACTTTTTTCTCAGCACCACATGGATCCTTCTCCAAAATAGATCATATGTTATGCCACAAAGCAAGTCTTAGCAAATACAAAAAAGAGATACTACTCTGTATCCTATCTGACTATAATAGAATGAAATTAGAAATCACTGACAAATTAAAAACTAGAAGCTACTCAACATTGGAGACTAAATAATATGCTTTTGAATGACACAAGGATAACAGAAGACATCAGGGAGGAGATTAAAAGAAAAATTAGCCACTCTACCAAAAAGAAGGAAACAGAAAACTCAAATTACTAAAATTTGTGATAAAAAAGGAAATATCACAACAGGCGCTATTGAAATACAGAGATAATTAGAAACTATTTTGAAAATTTATACTCCAGTAAAACAGAAAACCTTGAAGACACTGACAAATATCTGGAGGCATGTGACCTACCTAAACTAAACCAGGAGGACATATACAAATTAAACAGATCAATTTCAAGCAAGGAAATAGATGCCATCAAAAGCCTACCAACCAAGAAAAGCCCAGGACTAGACAAATTCTCAGTCAAATTTTACAAGACCTACAAGGAAGAATTAATATCAATATTCCTCAAATTATTCCATGAAACAGAACAGGAAGGAACCTTTCCAAACTCATTCTATGAGGCAAGTATCACCCTGATACCAAAACCAGACAGAGACATATTAAAGAAAGAAAATTTTAGACCAATATCCATGATGAAAATAGAGGGAAAAATTCTCAATAAAATTTTGACAACTCACATACAAAAACATTTTAAAAAATTATTGCACTAACATCAAGTGAGATTCATTCCAGGGATGCAAGGTTGTTTCAACATATCAATTATTGTAATCCATCACATCAATAAAGATAAGAATCAGATGATTTTATCAATTGACAGAGAAAATACTTGACAAAATATAGCACCCTTTCATCATGTTCAAAACACTAGAAAAACTAGGGTTAGTAGGAACATACTTCAACATATTTAAAGTTATCTATGCAAAACCCAAGGCCAACATCATCCTCAATGGAGAAATATTGGCTCTAAAAATGGAAACAAGATAGGGATGCCCTCTTTCACCACTTCTATTCAACATAGTCCTTGAAACTTTAGCCAGAATTAGACAGATTAAAGAAAGGGGATATGAATAGGAAAAGAAGAACTCAAACTATAATTATTTGTTCAAAACATGATAATATAATTAGATGATCCAAAAAATTTCACTAGAAAACTTCTAGCATTAATAAATGAATTCAGCCAAGTAGCAGGATATAAAATCAATACCAATAAATCAAATACTTTTCTGTACATCAGTGATGAATCCTCTGATAGAGAAATTAGGAAAACTACCCCATTTACAATAGCATCAAAAAAATCAAATACTCGGTAATCAATCTAACAGAAGAGGTGAACGACTTCTACAATGAAAACTACAGGACACTAAAGAAAGAAATTGAAGAAGATCTTAGAAGATGGAAAGATCTCCCATGCTCTTGGATAGGCAGAGTCAATATTATCAAAATGGCCATACTACCCAAAGCACTATACAGATTCAATGCAATTCCAATTAAAATCCCAATGTCTTTCCTTATAGAAAAGGCAATCATGTAATTCTTTTGGAATAATAAGAGACCCAGAATAGCCAAAGCAATCTTTCGCAAGAAGAGAGAAGCAGGAGGCATCACAATACCAAACCTTAAATTAAACTACAAAGCTACAGTAACAAAAACAGCATAGTATTGGCACCAAAATAGACATGGAGACCAATGGTACAGAATAGAAGACACAGAGACAAACTCACATGAATACAATTATCTCATACTAGATAAAAGCACCAAAAACATACATTGGAGAAAAGATAGTCTCTTCAACAGATGGTGCTGAGAAAACTGAAAATCCATATGCAGCAAAATGAAACTAAACCCCTATCTCTCACCATACACAAAACTCAAAGTGGATCAAGGACCTAAGAATTAGACTATAGAACCTATGCCTAATAGAAGAAAAAGTAGCCCCAAATCTTCATCATGTGGGATGAGGCCCTGACTTCCTTAACAAAACTTCTAAAGCATAAGAAAAAAAAATCAAGAATCAATAAGTGGGATGAATTCAAACTAAAAAGCTTTTTCTCAGCATAGGAAACAATCAGTAAATTGAAGAGAGAGCCTATAGAATGTGAAAAAAAATTTCCCACATGCACCTCACATAGCACACTAATCTCCGGGATATATTAAGAACTCAAAAACTTAAAAGCAAAAAAAAAAAATAACCCAATTAATAAGTAGGCTAAGGAACTGAACAAACACTTCACAAAAGTACAATCAATCAACAAATATATGAAAAATGTTCAATATCTTTAGCAATTGAAGAACTGCAAATCAAAACTTCTCTAAGATTTCATCTCACCCCAGTCAGAATGGCAATTATCAAGAATACAAACAACAAATGAGATGGATTCAAGCTAAAAAGCTTCTTCTCAGCAAAAGAAACAATCAATGAGCTTGGCGCAGTGGTGCATGTCTGTAAGCCCAGTGACTTGGGAAGCTGAGGCAGGAGGATTGTGAGTTCAAAGCCAGCCTCAGCAAAGGTGAGGTGTTAAGCAACTCAGTGAGACCCTGACTCTAAATAAAATACAAAATAGGGCTGTGGATGTGGCTCAGTGGTTGAGTGCCCCTGAGTTTAATCTCGGGTACCAAAAAAAAAAAAAAAAAGGGAACAATGAGGTGAAGAGAGAGCCTACATTTTAGGAGCAAATTTTTGACACACACACATCAGATAGAGCACTAATATCTGGGATATATTAAGAACTCAAAAAACACCAAAACAACAAACAGCCCAATCAATAATTGGGCTAAGGAGCTGAACGGAAACTTCGCAGAAGAAGATATACAATCAACAAATACATGAAAAAATGTTCAACATCTTTAGCAATTGGAGAATTGCAAATCAAAACTGCTCTAAGATTTCATTTCACTCCAGTCAGAATGGCAGTTATCAAGAATGCAAACAACAATAAGTGTTGGTGAGGATGTGGGGAAAAAGGCACACTCATACATTGCTAGTGAGACTGCAAATTGGTGCAACCAATTTGGAAAGCAGTATGGAGATTCCTTAGAAAACCTGGAATGGAACCACCATTTGACCCAGCTATCCCACTCCTCAGTCTATATCCAAAGGACTTAAAAACAGCCTACTACAGTGACGCAGCCACTTCAATGTTTTTAACAGCTCAATTGACAATAGCTAAACTGTGGAACCAACCTAGATGCCCTTCCATATTTGAATGGATAAATAAACTGTGATATATATATACACGATGGAATATTACATAGCATTAAAAAGAATGAAACTATGGCATTTGCAGATAAATAGATGGAGTTGGAGAATATCATGCTAAGCAAAGTAAGCCAATCCCCAAAATCCAAAGGCAGAATGTTCTCTCTGATAAGTGCATGCTGATCCATAATGGGGGAGGGGGCATGGGAAGAATGGAGGAACTTTGGTCAAAGGCAGGGGTGGGGTACATGGGAGCAGGAAAGATGGTGGAATGAGATGGACATCATTGACCTAGGTACATGAATGGCTGCACCTATGGTGCAACTGTATATCATGTACAACCAGAGAAATGAAAAGTTGTGCTACATATGTGTACAATAAATCAAAATGCATTCTGCTGTCATGTATACCTAATTAGAATAAATCAACTAAAAAAAGAATACAAACTACAATAAATGTTGGTGAAGATGTGGAGAAAAATTACACTCATACATTGCTGGTGGGAATGTGAATTGGTGCAACCATCATGGAAAGTGGTATGGAGATACCCCAGAAAACTTGGAATGAAACCACCATTTGACCCAGCTATCCCACTCCTCAGTTTACACTCAAAGGACTTAAAATCAGCATATAACAGTGATGCAGGCACATCAAGGTTTATAGCAGCTCAACTCAAAATCGCTAAAGTATGGAACCAACCTAGGTGCCCTTCAATAGATGAATGGATAAAAAGAATTTTATATATATATGTGTGTGTGTGTGTGCGTGTGTGTGTATATGTATGTATATATATATATATATATATATATATATATATATATATATATATATATATATATATATAT
>CM053405.1:44898814-44932773 GCA_028644305.1 Xerus rutilus | reverse complement strand
GTAGAGCGCTTGCCTCCCACGTGTGAGGCACTGGGTTCAATCCTCAGCACCACATACAAAATACATACATAAATTAAAAAAAATAGAGGTTGTTTAAAAAAAAACACAAAAGCTGAATGTGTTCTCTGATATGTGGATGCTAATTCAAAATAAGGGGGACCTACGCAAGAATAGAGTTACTTCAGAGAAACTTAGATTACTTAGAGGGGATTAGTTAGAGGGGAGTGAAGGAAGGGAGGGGAGCGGGTATGGGTGTAGGAAGAATAGAAGGAATCAGACATTATTACCCTATACATATATAATTATACAACCAGTGGGATTCTACATCATGTACAACCAAAGAATGAGAAAATATACTTCATATATGATGTATCAAAGTGCATTCTACTGTCATGCATAACAAATTAGAACAAATTAAAAAGGAAAAAAAAGTAAAGCTGTTTCTTCTACACTGAAAAATCTCTTCTTTAGTGTAGCCATATCCATCAATTTATCTTAGCTGTGTATTCTAGATTACTTGCTGCAGTTTCTACATTAGCACTTGCTACTTTATCTTGTACTTTTTTGTTATAGAACTGGTTTCTTTCCTGAAACTTCATGAACTAACCTCTGCTATCTTCATACTTTTCTTTTGCTGTTTCCTTACTTTTCTTGGCCTTCATAGAACCAATGAGAATTAGGGCCTTACTCTGGATTAAGCTTTGGCTTAAAACAATGTTGTAGCTGGTTTGATTTTCTATGTAGACCACTAAAACTTTCTCCTCAACAATAAGGCTGTTTTGCTTTCTTATCATTTGTGTGTTCACTGGAGTAGCACTTTTAATTTCCTTCAAGAACTTCTCCTTTGCATTTGCAACCTGGATAGCCATTTGGCACATGAGGCAGGCCTAGCTTTTGGCCTGTCTAAACTTTAAATCTAACTTTCTCTTTAGGCTGATCATTTCTAGCTTTTGATTTAAAGTAAGAGATGTATAACTCTTCCTTTCACCTGAATAGTTAGAGGCCATTGCAGGGTTCTTAGTTGACCTAATTTCAGTATTTTTGCATCTCAAGGAATATAAAAGTCCAAGGAAAGAGAGCGTAATGGGGGAGTGGTTGGTCAGTGGTAAAGTCAGAACATTCACAATATTTATTAAATTTACTGTTTTATATGGGCAGAGTTTATGATATCCTCAAAGAATTATGATAGTAATATCAAAGATCACAGATCACAATAATAGACATAATAAAAAAGGCTAACATGTTGCAAGAATTACCAAAATATGACATAGATACACAGGTGCGCACATGGTTGGATAAGATGACACAGGTAGACTTTCTCCCGCAGGGCTACCACAAACCCTTTAACATGTGAAGATGCAGCATCTACGAAGCGCAGTAGAACAAAGTGCAATAAAATGAAGCATTCCTTTAGTTGCAAAGGCTTTTGCTCTCTTGGAGAGCTGGAATATGCTTTATTTTCTTTTCTATTTAGATTTAACTCAAATAATGAACATATTTATCTAATCTAGGCTAGATTATGGCACTGCATGAAAGTAAGGAATGACAAAGAATGCTCCAGAGTCTGCTGGTAGACTAGAATTCAGCAATTCAATCCTGAGTAAGCAGAAACTCTTGAACATATGACAATATACACTATTCCCCCCAACTACTATTGAATAAAGGATAAATCAAAATTATAGTCTCTATACTTAGTATAGTGCTTTAGAACCTACAAAACTAATGAGTGTAACTGAATGAAAGTTCAGCTCTTACCAAACTCAGAGAAATGTTTGGCATCTGTTTATCATGAACTTTAAATCATCTGAGAAGAAACTGAGTATCTTTCTTATGGTACTTAGTTGACTGAAAAGAATACAAGGAAAACTGGAATTTTAGGATACTTGGCTCATAAACAAGTACAAAGAATGAAACATACAGGCAGCCTAAGTAAAAGCTATCATCCTTACCATTAATACACCTCTAGTCTATGGCTGTTATTATTTGTATGGATTGAAATTGACCCTAGTAGTCTGAAGGTCTCAGCAGAGCCTTGTGCTACTTGGGAGTTATTTATGTACCAATAAGATGTGGTTTATTATCTCAAGTGTCTTCACTCAGACCTGACTCCAGGCAATACCCCAAGACCATACCTTTTACCTAAGCAGCCCTGGCTTTCATGGGGCCTTTTTCTGTTCAAGGTCCACTAAACTTTTTCAAACAATGCCTATGCCTCTCACTTTTCCTGATCCAGCTCCCTCATTCGAACATAACTACCCTTTATCCTGCTTAGGCAAGACTCAATGATCGGAGGCTTTGATCATTTCTTTCAAATTAAAATCTTAATGGTGAATACATAATGAGTTATGCCAGAAAACACACTTATTTTCAGAACCCTGTAAAAAGAGAAGTAAAGGAGAAAACACCCATTTTTCTAGAAGCCTTTAAGGCCTTTAGATAGTTATCTCTTCTCTTTCAAGGCTGGTCTGATTCAAAGATTCCACCAATATCATCTGTTGTAGGCAGAATAATGCCCTCCCCCAAGATGCCCACATCCTAATAAAGGAAACCTGTGATCATGTTAAATAAATAGGAATCTATGATTTAGGGCAAAGTCAAGATTGATAAGTAGCTGACCTTAAAGAGATTTTCATGGATTAACTGTGTGGGCCTAATGTAATCACAGAGTCCTTGAATGAGGACGAGATAGGTAGAAGAGTTAGAACCTGAGAATGGCATCAGGAAAAGACTCCAGAAACTATTGCTGGCTTTGAAGATGGAAAAGGGGCATGATGAACCAATTCTAGAGGGTAGAAAAGGCAAGAAAACAGATTCTGCCCAAGAGCCTCCAGAAAGGAATGCAGTCTAAAACACCTTGATCTTAATTTTGGGCCCACTGCTGACCACCACAGCCAGAATGGATTAATGTTTTAAGCAACTAAATTTGTGGTAATTTGTGACAGCAGCATCAGGATTCAAGTACACTATCTATATATACAGAGGAAGCTAGTACCTTCATTTTCTTAAAACACACACTTGGTATTTATCCTACTAGATTACGCTGCTGCTTTATGGTAGAAGTTGTCTCATTTGTGTGTGCTAGTGATTAGACAATCTAAAAAGATTACAAATGTGTGGCTAGAGATAAAAGGAAGATCCACCAATCAGAAATAATTTAATGTACAATGCACAAATATCTTTGAATGTTTAATTGGACAAAAAAGTACAGTAAGTGAAAAGAAACCATTGGCTGGTGTATTGGTGACTGTTCTAATCAGCCTTTTATTCAAGAAAGGGGAAAGGATGGTTTATCAAATGCAAGTTAATAAGCTCTGCTAAACATCAATGTATGAATGGTTCTCTGTGACCTACTGGCTACATCATTTCACTCTCAATACTCTACACTGAAACACAACACTTGTCACTGATTTTATCCTGAATTTAGGGAACATGCCTACTTCCAGAAAATTGCACATGACACTTGAAACTTAAAAACAGAACATATTTACAGATCCTTAAATAATTTATACCAAGTATTAACCTAGGGTAGCTGTTTTCATTCTCTCAAAACACACACACAACAAATGTCCTGAAAAACTGTTTAGCAAAAGTGCTGATGGACTCTTAGCTGATAGCAGGAAGAGAAAGCCTTACTATAATTCTGTAAACTCCTTCTCACAACACACAAAATCTCTTTTGTTATTTGTCAATAAACTCGAAATATAACATTCTATATTCTACCTCAGTATATGAATTTCTTTGATGGAAAGAAATGTCTGTAATTACTTTGGTCCTAGAGGAAATTTGGTGCCCTCTGGTGTTGGAAAATAAGATGATCCATTTAACCTTTATAAATAAGTATTTCACAGATTGCAAAAGTACAGAATCTAGGAGCTGATTAGCACATTTAGTGTAGCACGGATAATTATTGTTTAATGGAAATTTGTGGCTGTGAATTATGAAATATTCAATTTTATTATGATGTTATATTAGAAAAGCATTATTTAAAAGTTAAATTTCTGAGGTAAAATAATAATGCCTATATTATCTCCTATATTATTTCCCTTCCAGCTTTATAACAAGGAGAACAACAGTGAATGATGTAAGATTCTGTGGCAAAGTAATAAATAAAAAGGTCATGATGTTACTAGAGTGGTATAATTTATAACTGATTCTTCAATGCTTTATTACCTACTAGAGACATACAAAATGGAACAGACAATAACATCTGTGATAACACTGCATAGCTTAAGAAATAAAACATAATAGAGTTGGAGCCCTTCATATAGCACCCAAGATCACATTCCCTTTCCCTTTAATAGGTAACAACTCTCTTAAAACTGGCATTTAAATGATTGATTTTAAAAGATATTTTTCAGTTTTCTGCATTGTCTGTAACACTGCCACACTGTCACATTGCTTCTAAAATTGAAAATTAACTTTAAGCTATTAGTTTGCAAAAGAAAGCCTAAGCGATACCACTTACAGTTGATCACATCAAAACACAGACAGGATTCCAGGCACTCCTCATTTGGGGGGCACATGGAAGTTGATATTGTCAGACCTCCATGTGTGAGAAGAATAGCTGGGACTTGCATCTCATCATGGGACAAGTTTTAAGGAGATTTGAACAGGACAAGGAGGTGCTTGTCAGTAAGCGGCTGGTTTTAAAAATGTACAAGGGCAGAAACAGCAATGAGGGAAAAAAATAAATGTTTACTTTTTTTACTTGTCTGATTTATAAATGAAGCTAAATGTGGATATTTAGAATAAAAACAAGAAAACAATCTTCTTGGTGCACATAAGGTCAAAGCACTGAAGATATTACCTAGTTCTGCTCATCAAACATAGCTAGCACTAAGCTCTCTCCTGTAAGGATAAGTTTCAGCTTTCTGTATCATTCTGGGACTAGCTCACTGATGATTCTGATATTTTTTTCCATCCCAAACAAGTTATCCTTACACAAAACTTAGTCCATTTGTGCTTCTGTAACAGACATCTGAAACTGATTTATGAAGAATAAAAATGCATTTTTCTCACAGTTCTGGAGCCTGGGAAGTAAAAGATTAAGACACTGGCATTTGATCTAATAAGGGCCTTCCTTTTGTTGCTTCACATAGCAGAAGGTGGAAGGTCAAGGGAAGAGCAAGCCAAATGTTGCAAGAAGCCTTTTTTTTTGTAAGGACCTTATTCCCATAAATGAGGAAGGAGCACTCCTGGCCTAATCATCCCACCTCTTAAAACTATCTAATTAAGAACAGCCGAAGTTTGAAGGCCACACATTAAAGTCATACCATGTGCAGAAAATAGTGTGCATCTTTGTTGTTCTCCCTCTCCACCCCCAGTGACTGAGGAGATTACAGTTCCTCTCCTCTAATAATTCTTGTCATTCTCAAAGTTTCTCTATGTTCTAGTGACCTAATAACTCATGTAAATCAGGTAATATCAGTAAAATACTTCATACTATACCTAGAATACAATAAACTCATCAAAGCTAAGTTTCTGTCATCACTCTCACCATCATACCTTCTCCCTTCTGTTACTCCCCTTCCCCTTGTTCCTAATCAAAATTCTCATTCTCTCAATTCCATCGTAAGGAAATTTATCTGAATATACTAAATGTTATTTGGACATAAATATTCATACCATCTCTACCGTATGTGTGTATGTCTGTATGTGTATACTAGCTGTATGTATACACACACACACACACACACACACACACACACACACAAACCTAGACAACTACAGCATAATCTTATACAGCCCAGAATATTAGATTTTTTTAAAGCTCCTGCAGGGATTTCAACTCAAAGCCAGGGTTAAGAACTACCGTTAGCCTTTCCTTTTAAATTGTTTACTATGCCCGAAGCACTGGCTACATCCTTTATTTGTTCAATTAAATCACTGAGGTTTACTGACCTCTGTGTACTTGGCTTGGTGCTTCTCAGAACTCTCCAGAAGCTACACAGCATACTCAAAATAAAATATGAGTTTCTAACCACTGTATCATAATTCTTTATAAGCTGACCATTGCCCTCTTCTTCTCTGTAATCAATTTTCCCATTTCTGTATGTTTTCCCTACCCTCTCCCAATCAATCTTAATCTATTGTGACTGCTCTAAAACTTTCAGTTGCATCCCAAGATCTTGGTCAAAGCAATCCAATACTAAGTAAATACCAGCTAAAATTCTCTATAATATGGCATTTATGCAAATGCACAAGAAAATGATCACTGAAATTCATATGTGTCATCCTCCTTGACTCAAAGGTCTGTGAGGGGAAGTGTAGGGCGTTCCTAGGGGCAATTTATATGCCAGCTCCCGAGAAAAGGAAACCTATCTCATTGGTTAACTCCGGCTTCCATGCTCATGGACAAAGCATGACTGCTTATATTTGGTATAGGGTGCTCGCTTGCATGAACAGACCATGGCAGATTGACTTTTAAGCTGATTGGTCAAAAGGGACTATATATTCCTCCCCATTTCTGCAATAAACGAGTTCCTGCGCTGACTGGTCTCCCTGACGCGTCTGATTGTCCTCCAGCGAGAGGGCTGGGTGCGGGCGGTCAGTCGGCTCCTGCTTTTCCTGGTTCAACCTCGCCGGGGTAAGGCCCTCTCTTTCCCCTGCAGGCTCGGGGGAATACAGGGATAAAAACCCTGGCATTCTGGCACCCAATGTGGGGCAGAAAGCAAAAGCGAAACTAGATCGCCAGCAGACCGGGCCAAGCGAGTCCCGAGGTAAGAGCGCACCCGAAAAGATGGGGCAGGCTAATACTAAGGAATACCCGGCTCTTAAGACATTAAGGTACATGCTTAAGAGTCGAGGCCTGGAGGTCTCTGATACTCAGGCCAAGGAGGTCTGGGAGACCTTCACGCGGGCAGCCCCTTGGCTCCCAGCCAGCAATCTTTTTGACCACTCCACATGGGAGAGGGTGGAACAGCTTATCAGGGAGACGGAGGTTAACTTGGGTGAGGATCCACCCTTGGGGGTCTACCCAACCCTGTCGGCTCTCAAGACCTGCTTCTCCCCTGTGACACCCAAGGAACCCCTTGGAGACAAGCCAAGGTCATCCAAGGGGGCCCAAGAACAGATCCCCAAGGAGAGCATGGGGGACGACCCTGAATGGGAGCTCTTTGATAGTGAGTGGCTTGAATCATCCCACAGGCTGCGCCTACCTTCCCCCACAAAAGGGAAGGGTCCCAAGACCTGGCCTGAGGTGGTTCCCTGGACCGATCTCTCCCTGCCATCAGTCCCAGAACCTGACTTGCAGGCCTGCCCCCATGAGGGCGAATGGCCTCTGCCATATTGTCACCCTTCCCCTGAGGAGAGCCGATTGCCATCTTGTTTAGATGGCAGGAAATCGCTTCCACCATCTTGTCGCACAGACAAGGAGGCGCCGCCATTTTGTCAGGCATTTCTGGTAAATGCCAATCTGGTGGAAACCAACCAGCAGTTTGATACCCCTGGGAAGCACAGGAGCTCAAGGAACTTAAAAAGGCAGTCTCAGAGGACGGACCTAATTCCCCATGGGCTGAGACCATCCTTCAAGGATTAGCTCATCAACAGTGCACCACCCAGGACTGGAAGAGCCTAACTAAGGCAATTCTTCCTGGCCCACTATACCTTAAATGGTGCGCTTTTTAAAATGAGGAGTGTCACTCCCAAGCAGAGAGGAACCAGGCCGCTAATCCTCCTGTCCCTATTACTTATGGGATGCTCTCAGGGTCAAATGATCAATTTGCCACTGGGCCCCAACAGGCCATCATCTTGGCGCCCTATCAGAAACAGGTGTGATCACTGGGCTTAACAGCATGGAAAAAACTAGAGAAGGGGCCGTCAGAATGCCCAGTATCGGGGATAACCCAAAAGCCCACTGAAGATCTGGCTACCTTTATCAAGAAGGTAGAAAAAACCCTCCAGTGAATGTTCCCCCCTGGCCCCTTGCAAGACCAATTCATTAAAATGCTGGTCTGGGAACGGATGACCACAGACCACAAGCTGGCATGTGCAGGGATGAAGGATCGATCCATGGGGAGATGGATAATAGCAACCAAGGATGTGGGTACTCAGGCCCACCAATCCCAAGCCCTGGTGATGGTCTTACAGGCTCAAACTGCCTCTCTTACAGAGGCTCTGACTGCTGCCCTCTCTCTTTCCCACTCAAGGGGATGAAACTCACAGCCCGAGGAGAAGGGGGTTTGCTACAGCTATGGACAACCCAGTCATTTTAAAAGGGAATGCCCTAATGGCCGCCCGCGGCCTGGCCGGCACCCCAGCCCTCCCCCAGGGAGGACAGCGAATCAGCCTTCTCCCAAGAACCCCTGTCCTAGATGTAAGAAGGGACTCCATTGGCAAAAGGATTGTCGATACAAATTCTATATCGTGGGCAATCCTTTAAACTAAGGGAGGGGCACACTCCAGCCCCGTCAACCAAAGGAGGCCCAACTGCTCGAGGTCAGTTTCCTCCCAGAGCCCACTGGACTGTCCCTACAATACCAGGGATAAGGCCAAAAATGGATATCTATATAGCTGGGAAAAGGTTCTGTTGTCTGATTGACACGGGGGCGGACCGCACGATGTTACGAAAAGAAGAGGTCCCCCCTCAATGGAAGTTGATCCCAGGGCCCTATCTATTGGGAGTCGGGGGCAATACCGCCTCTGAGGAGACTAAAGATTGGCTTAAATGGGAAGATGTAGACGGGAGTCATGGGGAGGTCTGGCCCCTTATTTCCCCTGGCCTCACAGCCAATTTGCTGGGACAGGATATTCTTGGGGAGGCTGAAGTGTATATCATCACTGATCATAAGGCACTTTATGATGACATTCTAGAGAAGGAAGAATACCAGCAACAATTTAACTTGCCCGGGAAGTTTTTTAGCAACTATAGGGCTGACCCCCTCCTCAAGGCCACATGGCAATGGGGTCCCACACCTCATGTAAGGCCTCACCCCCAATCCTAGGGGCCACTGTTCCATTGACATCTGCCATTACCTGGTTTCCGGGCGCCCCAGTTTGGGTGGAAAAGTGGCCATTACCCCAAAACAAGCTCCAAAAGTTAAAAGATATTGTCCAGAAACAATTAGCACTAGGCCACATTCTACCATCCCTTAGCCCCTAGAATAGTCCTGTTTTTGTAATACAAAAGACATCTGGCAAATGGAGGATGTTACAAGACTTGAGAAAGATTAATGAGCGGATGGTTCCGGTGGGCACCCCTTTACGAGAACTGCTCTGGATTCTGTCCATCCCAAAAAACCTGTCCCTCATTATGATTGACATTAAGGACTGTTTTTGTTTTTTTCTTTGTTAAAACTGGTAAATCCTGCTTGCCCTTTCTAAAGATTCCACCCCTCCAGTCCCCTGGGGTAAATCCCAGAGGATTAAAGCCAAATGCTATTTGGCAAACTGATGTGATTCATTATGCACCCTTTGGCAAACTGAAGTATATGATTTTGTGACCATAGACACATGTTCTCATGCTTGTTGGGCCATTGCCCATACAGGAGAAAGGGCTAAAATGCACAGAGTCACTTTTTGCAGTGCTTTGCTATTTTAGGAATACCTCAACAGGTAAAAACAGACAATGGGCCTTGCTTTGTAAGCTAAGCCCTACAAGAATTTTTCACTCAGTGGCATATTAAATATTCTACTGGAATCCCATATAACTCTAGGGGAGAGGCCATTGTAGAGCGACACAATAAAACTATAAAGGATCAATTATTAAACAAAAAGGGGGAATTAACCCCCATGACCAGTTACGAATGGCCATGCTCACATTAAATATTATAAATTTTTCGAAAGAACAGCCCCTAACAGCCATTCAGAGACATTGGTCCAACCAGACATCCTATACCAAAACTGAGGTCTGATGGAAGGACCCTCTGACAGGATGCTGGTGTGGGCCAGACCCCCTTATAAGTGTGGGTCACAGATTTGGATGTGTCTTCCCAATAGGTGAATCAAACCCCATCTGGGTGCCTTCCAGAAACCTTAAATATTGCCACCCTGAACAAACTGATAACCCAAGAGCATCCACTCTTGAGGGATGATTCTCTCTCCCATTCCCTCCTTTCAAGGAATGTGCCCACATAAAAGGCTGTGGTGGACGTTTTGCCTGATCATGATTGTACTCTTCATCACCCTTCTTCTGTTGTTCATCGGAGGGAGTATTGCAGGAACTATACTGGATCTTCAGTCCCAACTTGACTCCTTAGCGGCGGTGGCGCTCTAACTGATCAGGATCGTCCAGGACTGGGCTAAATGGATCCCCTCCCTCCTCCCCTTCCTGGATCCGCTTATTACTGTAATCCTTGTATTCACCTTTGGGCCATGTGTAATCAATAAGCTTTTGCAATTCATTAGGGACCAAGCATGGTCCATACAGCTCATGGTGGTTAGAGAACAGTATGCTGCTCTAAACATGGATTTGGAGCCTTATGAAGGCCCTAGTTCCTATCAAGATGTGGGAGTATGAATCCCTTTTCTCTTAAATAGCTGGTTCTTCATCCAACCCTCGCCCAGTACCACTCTAGTGGTCTAGCCGACCCAAGGGAGGCACCCATCGGAAGAGCTAAGGTGGTAGTCAATGACGGGTAAGATCCCCTGATGGGGACAACCTACGATAGGCACACCTTCAAGTACGTCAGGTGCCCCCTTTCTTTATTAGAACAAAAAGGGGGAAATGTAGGGCGTTTCTAGGGGCAATTTTTATGCCAGCTCCCGAGAAAAGGAAACCTATCTCATTGGTTACCTCCCGCTTCCATGCTCATGGACAAGGCATGACTGCTTATATTTGGTATAGGGTGCACGCTTGCATGAACAGCCATGGCAGATTGACCTTTAAGGTGATTGGTCGAAAGGGACTATATATTCCTCCCCATTTCTGCAATAAATGAGTTCCTGCGCTGACTGGTCTCCCTGACGCGTCTGATTGTCCTCCAGCGAGAGGGCTGAGTAACCTTTCCTGGTTCGACCTCGCTGGGGTAAGGCCCTCTCCTTCCCCTGCAGGCTCGGGGGCAATACAGGGCTAAAAACCCCGGCAGGGAAGGATGATAGTTCATTCATTGATGTATCTTCAACACTATGCACAGTTTCTAGCAAAGAGTAAACTACCAAATGAGAATTAGTTAAATGAAAGAAAGGGTGAAAAAGAATAAAAGTATATGATAGAATATGTTTTCTGAAACATCAAAGAAAAATGAAATGGGGAAAAAATCTTTCTCGAGAGGCTGCTGATTAATGGTTAAGAGCATAAACCTTGGGACCTAGATGTGTTATCACATTGTTCAAATTATTCTGAGCCTCAATTTTTCCATCTATAAAATGGAGATAATAACAGACATTATCTCATAAAATGGTGTCAGGATTACATAAAATAAAGCACTCAGAAAAGCATCTGGTATATAATAAGGTGAGGTAAGAAGAATCATGACTCTAGCTACCAATGCTTAGATGTCCATATCCTAATTCCTGGCACCTGTAAATGTTATCTTACAATGGCCAATGGGACTTGGCAGTCACGGTTAAATTAAGGACTTCAAATGAGTTCATCACTTTGGATTATCCAAGTGGGTCAAATGTCATGATAAAGGTCCTTAAATGTCAGAAAGAAGATTTGACAGAAGAAATCAAGGATTGGAGTGATGCCATGGCTAAAAGGAGGTCACAAGCCAAGGAATGAGGACAAAGTTTAGAAGGTAGAAAAAAAAAACGAGGAACAGATGCTACCCTAGAGCCTCTAGAAGGAATGCAGCCCTGCCAATACCTCAATTTTAGTTCCATAAAGCCCATTTTCATACTTGTGAACTCCGAACTAAAACATGATAAAATGTGTTGTTTTAAGCTACTATGTTGGTGGTAATTTGTTAGAGCAGCAATAGGAAACTAATTAGCATTTTTCTGTAATAAAACATTTCTGAGTTAACATCAACAGTGCTAAATCATGTTGATGTTATGTGTTCTTGTAATGTAATGACAATGGCACTTCATCTCAGTGGTCTTCCTCCCAAAATTTCATATTCAGAGAAGAGTTACTACAGCAGGCCTAACTGCACTTACCAGGTTGGCCCTTAATTCAGGACCTTAAATTTAGGGTGAGTTCCCACCATCCTAAACGATAAGAGAGGTTCAATGCACCTAATTTTCTTGTATAAGCAATGCTGTTTATACTGAACATCTACTTTCCTTTCAGGAATCTGATTTTTTGTATTAGCTAGGCAGAAAGTGCCTATATGACCAGCCCCCAGTAAAAACCTTAGGTGCTAAATCTATGAACTTCCTTGGTATTTCATACCTGTCATAATTTATTGCTGGAGTACTTAAGCACATTGTATATGACTCCACAGGGAGAGGACTCCTGAAATCTTGTGCTTGCTTACTACAGAGTTTGCCCCCATGTACCTTTTTCCTTTACCTGATAATAATCTGTATCCTTTCACTTCAATAAAACACAGCTGAATAACCATATGCTGATTCTCTTGGCAAAACACCAAATGTAAGAGGGTTTAGGGAACCAATGACACAACCCATTACCCCAATCCAAATATAGGAAAATTCTCTGACAAATCCCAGATAAGGGGCATTCTATAAAATACCTAGCCAGTCTGCCTCAAAACTAATAAGATGATCAAAAACAAGAAAATTCTGAAAAATTGTAAGAGTCAAGAGAAACCTAATGAGACCTGACAACTTAAATGTAATGTGGTATCCTGGATAAGATCCTGGATCAAAAAAAAAATAGGTAAAACCTAAGAAAATCTGAATAATTGATTAATAATTAATCATAATAATTAATCATAATATATCAATATTGGTTCATTAGTTGTGAAAAATGGACCCTATTTATGTAAGAAATTAAAGTAGGGGAGAGTAGGTGTAGGGCATATGGTAACTTTTTACATTATCTTTACAAAATTTCTATCAACCTAAAACCATCCAAAAATTTTTAAAAACTACTCAGTATTGTTACAGATAGTAGTGTGCAAAGCATTAGACTTAGATCTATGTAACTACTTAAAGGCATCCATTCTATGTAATTTTACTCCACACCAATTCATTCATCTATATTTTGAAATTACTTGAAATAGCATGAAGGTAAAATTGAGACATTTAATTGTTTATTTAAATTGACTATAAACTTATACTTTATTGTCCTACTAGATGGTGAATTCTTGGAAAGTTGAAGCAAATTAGCAGTATCGACCTATTGAGCAATCCCTAAATATTTTTGCATTCATAAATGAGGACAGCCACAAATATACTGACATAATAATTAGTTACAAAGTAGAGTAAGGAACAAATGTTGATTTGTCTCAATACATGACTGAATGTCATGATGTTCTTTCAATCTATTAATTGTAGTCTTTCTGAAAAGACCATTTCAAGACTATATTTGTCTTTAATAAAACCATCAAAAATCTATATTATCTAATTAAAATTGTCTCATTTTCATTACTGAAGCTGTTTACTTCGGTAGACTATTAATTGTCTGTTTGAGGTGAGGGAGATTGAATAGGAAATAACTGTACCATTATAATTCTGAGGCCCCAAAACCAAATATATACTTGTAGTATGATTTATATGTGATATGAATATGATAAATTGAGTGATAAAAGATTAAATGAACTCCTTTCATAACAGAGAAAAGTTTAAAATGATTCCTAATGTACAAATCTATAAAAATGAAACTTGGTGCCTTTGTGGAAGATATGTATCTTTTATAGATAAACCTGAGTAAAATGGTCTTGAATATGATTTACTGACTTCTATTCACCCCAGAGTCTAAATCACACACTTTTGATAATATAAGTTGCCTTAACTCATTTATTTAAAACAATGGATTAGAATTATTATAGGCATTCAATGATTTATTAAAAACTAGTATATGTGTATGATCAGTTATTTAAAATTTTCAGGTACAATATTTCACAAAAACTTAAGACAAACTTTTTCACATTGCTTCCTGTAGTCTTTAAAGAGATATTTTTAAAAAAATGTTTTAGATGTTGATTGGCCTTTATTTTATTCATTTATTTATATGTAGTGTTCAGAACCAAACCCAGTGCTCCTCACACATGCTAGGCAAGCACTCTGCCTAGCCACAACCCAGCCCTGGTGAGACATTTTCTTTTACTTATATTAAATAGGCCCAAGGTTAAGAAATGCAAGCATAATAGAAGGAAATACTGTTTAAATAGAATTATTTATAAATATTATGCTACCATACAAGAGGTATCTTTAATTTCTCTCATTTCTTTCCTTTAATCTGTAGGAAATATTTTGCCTACAGATTAAGGTTTTTGTTAATTTCCTCAAATTTCTGACATTTTAACTTTTTAATATTTATACTAATAACTTAGGCAAAGTAGGTAGGCCAAGGAAATCTCAAAGAAAATTAGAAAGTAATATGAACTGAATTAAAATAAGAACACAAAATAACAAAGTAACTTAAATGAAATTTATAGCATTAGATGCTTAAGTGAAAAATAAAGATCTCAAATCAACAATATGTTTCTATCATTTAGCAGCTTAAAAAAAGAAGAAAAAAAAAATTTAAAACAAAAATAAGTAAATAATAAAGAGCAGACATGAATGACTTTGAAAACAGTAAAACAAAAAAGAAAAACAATTAAAACCTACGCTGTTTCCCTGAAAAAAATAAAGAAAATTGATAAACTTCTGACTAGATGAAAGAGGTAAGGGGGTGAACTGCTATTATAAGATTGAAAAGGGCTTGTCATTACAGACCCAACAGACATTAAAAGAATAAATAAGAGATATCATAATGATGCCACACATATAATTTTGTCAATTAGATCTAATTCCTTAAAAACAACCATCTACCAATACATACCCAATATGAAACAGATAAACTGAATTGTCCTATAATAAAGAAATTGAATTCATAAATAATGCCTTCTAACAAAGAAATCTCTAGGCCCAGGTAGTTTCACATTTAAATATTTAAGTAAAAATAATATTAATTCTCCACAATATTTTCCAGGAAACAGAAGAGGAGAGAACTTACAAGGCCAGTACTACTCTAATACCAAAACAGACAATAATAGCAGAAAAAAAAAAGAAAATTCCAGGCCAATATCCTTCATAAGCAAAGCCCCCCACAAAAAAGAAAAAGTAAAGAAAAACCCCCAAACTATTATCAAAACATATCCAGTAGTATCCAGCAATAGGAAGAATACTATAACATAACAAACTGAGGTTTACTGTAGATATGCATGATTGGTTCAATAATTGAAAAATCAATTGATACTAAACATTTAAAACACATGATCATATTACCTAATGCAGAAAAAGCATTTGATAAAATTCAAAATCCATTCATGATCAAATCATCTCCAAATTAGGAATAAAAGGAAACTTCCTCAGTAAAAATGCTACAACTATCATCATGCAGGTGAAAGATTGAATGCTTTTCTGCTAATCAGTGCAATATCATAAGAAATAGAAAATAAATCCAAATTTTAAAGGAAGAAGTAAGACTTTTTATTTGCAGATAAAATGACCATCTAAGTAGAAAATTCAGTGACATCTACAAAAAAACCCCAAAAACCTATTACCAGAAGGTGACAGTAAAAAGATCATATGTAAGATTATACAAAAATCAATTGTATTAAAAATATAAATACATAGGGATAAAATGACAAAAGAGATCAAAGACTTGTACTTCCAACATCAAAGATACAAAATCAAAACAAAAATAATACTTTTAAACATTAACAATGTACAATTTTAAGTCAAATGTTCAAAACAACAACAACTTCTCCCCCAAAAGAAAAAATACTTAGGTATAAATCTAAGCAAACATACATGTTAGTAGAATGAAACACAAGCTACAGACTGAGAAGAAATATTTACAAATCATATGTCCAATGCAGAACTTGTATCAAAAATATATAAAGAACTTTCAAAACTGTATAGGAAGAAAATAATCATTCTGGAAAACAATTTGAGAGTTTCTTATATAGTTAAATAGACACTTACCATATGATCCAGCAATCCCACTCCTGAGAATTTACCCTAGAGAAATGAAAAATTAGATTAAAAAAAATGCACATAAATATTTATAACATCTCTATTCATAATTGTCAAAACCTGGAACAACCTAGCTGTCCTCTTGTAGCTGAATAATAAAAAACTATGGTTCATTCATACAATGCGATACTACTGAGCAATAAAAAAGAACAAACTGTAGACATATGCAACAACTTGGATGAATTTTTGTTGAGTAAATGAAGTCAATATCAAGATTACTATATGGTTATGTTATTTTATAACCATGAATTAGACAAAACTATAGTAATGGAGAACAGAGCAGTTGTTTTACAGGGATTAAGGAGAGACAATTAAAGGTGATTAGCACAAAGGAGTTTTGGGGATGATGCAATAGTTTTGTATCCCCATTCGGATGATCTTTTTTGGGGGGTGGGGGGCTGCTGGAGATTGAATCCAGGGCCTTGTGTATGCAAAGCAAGCACTCTACCAATTGAGCTATATCCTCAGCCCAGGATAATCTTTATATAAACCTAAAGCTACATACTAGGAATAAACTTTATTGCATGGTAATTATGAAAAGAACTATGCTGGATATAAAAGAAGTTTGCTGGTCTAAATACAGCTCAGCACTATGTCTTTTCCCAAATTGATGCTCAGTTAACTTTTGCTAAAGAAAAACACAAAATTGGCTATAGTTTTTGCTTCAACTTCAATCTCATTTACATTTCTAAGCTTTAAATGTTTAAATAATTTTGTAGCAACATGAACACTTTATATCATGGTATATGCCACTGAAAGATTTCCAAATTAACAAAATAATACACTAAAAATGTCAGTCAGATAATGATAGTCAGAAATCCAGATTTCCTAACCAATTAATTAAAATTTTTAAAAGATATTTATAAAGATCTTTTTAATGAAAACTACATGACATTGATTTAAAAAAAAACTGAAGAAGACACACACACACACCCCAAATAGATACTCAATGTGCATGGATTGGAAGGATAAATATCATTAAAATGTCCATACCACACAAACACAAAGCAATCTCTGTAATTACCAATGACTTTCTTCACAGAAAAAACAATCCTAATGTGTACAGAACTACAAAAAAATAAAAGAACCAAAGCAATCTTCAGCAAAAAGAACAAAACAGGAGTCACTATGCTACCTGACTTCAAAATATACTATAAAATTATAGTAATCAAAACAGCTTGGTATTGGTATAAAAACAGACAGAAAAATGCAAAAGAACATAAGGCCAAGAAGTAAACCCATGCATCTATACCCTCAACTAATCTTCAACAAAGGTGCTAAGAACATACAATGGGGAAAGATCAGTCCCTCCAATAAATGGTGCTGGAAAAATTAGATACCTATATACAGAAGAATGAAATAGACCCTGATTTCTTACCATATACAATAATAAACTCAAAATTGATTAAAGACTTTTAAAGCAAGACTAAAAAAGTAGAAAACTACTGCTGGGCATGGTGGTGCATGCCTGTAATCCTAGCGGCTTGGTAGGCTGAGATAGGAGGATTGCAAGTTCAAAGTCAGCCTCAGCAAAAGGGGAAGTGCTAAGTAACTCAGGGAGACCCTATCTCTAAATACAAAATAGGGCTGGGGATGTGACTCAATGGTCCAGTGCCCCTGAGTTCAATCCCCGGTAGCAAAAAACAAACAAAAAGAAAGTAGAAACTACTAGAAGAAAAGATAGGGTAAATATTTCAGGACATTGAAGTGAGCAAATATTTTTTGGATAAGACCCCAAAAGCACAGAAAACAAAAGCAAAAATAGATAGTTGGGATTATATCGAACTAGAAAGCACAGCAAAGGAAACAACAGAATAAAGGGAGGACCTAAGAATGGAAGAAAGTATTTGTAAACCATACATCTTGGACAAGGGGTCAATATACAGAATATATAAGGAACTCCAAAAGCTCAATAGTGAAAATAAATAACCCATTTAAAAACCTGGCAATCAATTTAAACAGCCATTCCTCAAAAGAAGACAAACAAGTGAACAACAGGTATATGAAAACAACACTCAGCACCCCTAATCATCAGGGAAATACAAATCAAAACCACAATGAGATATCATACTTATTAGAATAGCTATTGTCAAACAGATAAAAGATAAGTGCTGGTAAGGAATGGAGAAAGGGAACCCTTACATACCATTAGTGGAAATGTTAACCAGTACAATCATTATGGAAAACAGTATAGAGAATTCTCAAAAACTTAAAAAATAGAATCATCATATGATCCAGCAATCTCACTAGTTGGGCTGTATCCAAAGGTGATAGAATCAGTGTGCTGAAGAGACATCTGTACTTCCATGTTTATTAAGGGACAATTCACAACAGCAAAGAAATGGAAACAGCCTAAGTGTCCATCAGCAAATGAATGGATAAAGAAAATGTTGTGTAAAAATACATGTGATGGAATACTAATCAGTCATAGAAAGGATGAAATTCTGTCATGTATGACAACATGGATGAAACTAGAGGTCATTACATTAAGTGAAATAAGTCAGGCAGAGAAAGAAAATACCATATGAACCCACTTATATACAGAATATAAAAAACTGATCTCAGAAGTTGAGAGTAGAATAGTTTTAACTGGAGGCTAGCAAGGGAAAGAGGGGAGTGAGTGATGAAAGTTGAACAATGGATACTAACTCACAGGAGAAGTAAGTTCTGGTGTTCTATTGCACAATAGGATGACAATGTACTATATATTTCAAAAAAGGTACAAGAGGGATTTTGAACACTGTGTGTGTGTGTGTTTGTGTGTATGTGTGTGTGTGTATTACTCAGGACTGAACCCAGGACCTCATACATGCTAGGCAAACACTTTACCACTGATCTACATTCCCAATCCAGAAGAGGGATTTCGAATGCTTTTATCATAAGTAACATTTGAGAAGACAGACATGCTTACCCTTATTTAAATATTACACAATGGATTTATGTATCAAAACATCACATGGTACCTCATAAATATGTACAATTTTACTTCAATTAAAAATATATAAAATATTTTAAGAAAATATTAACAATAGTAACCAGTACTTTTATATCTTTCATGCTTACCTTCCTCATTTAAGAAAGGACAGTATCTGTACTGAAGTCATTACCCAAGCATGGTATCCAAAACAAGCATTTGGTGAATGTTTACAGAATTAATCTTTATTAAACATGTAATGAGCTGAATAATTATGCCATTAATTTTTCTCAGATATTAACTTGTTAGAATTTGTCTTTTTGCTTGAATTAGCATTCTTAACTTTAAAATTTTTTTTGGCTCTAACAGTGGTGTGTATTTATATCACCAACTCACAAAAATTTCTATGTTGCTCTACTCTTAAATTTTCTGCTCAAGAGACATTGGATATTTGCTTGTAGTTCTTGTGCAACCAATCAAACCTATGAGGATTCTGTTGTGCCCTTCCCTGCAGAGACCTTGTCACAGGTCTAATATTTACTAATTCTGATTAATTAGATAAGCAAATTGGTCAAATATATGTTTGTATATGAAAAAAAGTAACTTCATCTATAAAAAAACAAACACAAAAAATAAAACTTTGCTCTTGTTTTTCTCTAAACTGCATAAAATAGAGCATTTTTATGCTGGAAAATGATTAATAATATAACTGATATTTTCAGAAGTACCTAACCCCAAAATTAAATACTTTTAAAGAATGAAGTAAATATAATTTTCATACTTTTAAATTTCTATTTGCTCAAAAATTATTTCAGAGCTTTCCACATTGTTTTTAAGATATTCTTTTTGAATATTCAATTAACATATGATCATCTCCATTTTATCTAGGCATAAGTCAAATTCTCAATAAACACTCTGAATTTTACAGCTTTAGTAAATTATACTCTGAAGTATATTATAATAATGATAATATATTAATTTTTTATATTCTATAAAGTATATTTTGACATCACATCTTCATCACTTGCAAATAAACCAAACTTAAATGTTCTTATTTAGCAACCAGTGAAAAATAATTATCTATAATTATAATTATAGTATGTAACTGAAAGATGAAAAAAATCACCTAATCTGACTAAAGCATTCATTGCAGTTATTTTATTAAGTCTGTGACTAGGATAACAAGCCATACCGGGCTCACTTAATATTCTTCAAAAGAATGAACTATTATACAAAGTTGAAACTTTCCATATTTTGGTTGTGTGGTCAGTGTTAATATTCAACACATTAATTAGAACTATCAATCATACTAATAAGCAAATAATACAGGAAATTTACAAAAAAAGTTCATACAGAAATATATCAGCCATCAAACTCCTAAATTTTCATAGCACCTCATTCATTGGCTTTAATTGGTTTACACAGCACCTAACATTTATTGTGCAGTCCTTTTACACATTATCACCCTGGAGCATACTATTATGGGGCACACAAGAAGTTCAAATCGTAGAGAAGCAAACTATCCTATAAAATTACAGTAAGGAAAATTACCCTTTAGATAATGTTCACCAGTGAGCATAATGATATATGGATCATGTGAACAGATAATTAAGGTCTTAAGAAAATAATCATTTAAATGATGTGATGAAAGGTGAATGAATTTATTATCTGATTTGCAGTTAGAGAAACTTTTTTTACAACTTAACCTGAAATAAAATTACTGCAAAATAATCCTAGCACATGATAAATTTAAAATGTTTTTATGTTTTACTTATGTTTAGGGAAAGCTGCTTCTGTGCACTTTTTCCCAGTTCTAGCTAATATTTTAAAGGAAGATTATTTTCATTATATTGAAACTGAATTATAATAAACATTTTAAATTAAAACATAAAAACAGTATTTTACATATGTTATAATAGTGTATGTGGAGAAAAATGTCATTTCTAAAATTAAAACTCAGTTCAAAGTTAGTTCTACTCCCCAAATTCCAATACTTGGAAATTCAGAATTTTTAGTAAACTCTTATTTTAAAAATTACCTGCTTCTGTAGCCATCTTTCATGCCTTCGTTGTTTCCTTCTTAGATTCCTCAACTTGCTCCTTTCTCTCTTATTCAGCCTCTGATTAATGGTGCCCAATGAAAAACTAGCTGAGCGCAGGAAGTCCAGAGCAGAAAGGTGCTCCTCTTGGTCTGAGGCCTCCAGCATGCTCCTGCCGGCTGAGGGCAGGTCCATCAGGAAAGACAGGTTGTTAGTGTTAGTGTGGTCAGAATACACTGAAGAAGCTTCTAGACCACACTGAAATTCTCCTCCTCTTTGTGTCTGGGTCTCACGGGGAGCCACTGAAAATCTTTGCAGCAGCATATCAGGATCAAAACTGGATGGATTCTGAAAAGAACAGCTATTTTTACTGGATTGTAAAGGCAAGCCTGCAAGGGCAACAGGCCGTGTTTCATTTAGCCTGGGATAGGCAGTAGTCTTACTACATGTTTCATATAAAGTGGGTAATAAAGTCAGTTTCTCATTGATGTTCAGATCCAAACTATGTGATTTTCTATGAAAAGCTCTTGAAGTGCACCTGCCAGACATAAGCTGAGGAACAAAAAGCTGGTATTTTGGATCTAATGTTTTAAAGAGCAATTTTTCGTTCTTCATCTCAAAATATGTTGATCGCACCTCCAGGCAGAGTGCTTCTGTTAATCTTCCAAGGCCATTATTATTTTGGGCCATGTTTAAAAGCCTGTGATTTCTGTTTTTGGAGCCACCACCTGTCAGCAGAGTTTCCTTGTCAAAACCTGACTGAATTCTAGGATGTGACAAGTATTTCAGCGATGGTCTCATTAGTCTGCCTGCCTCTGTTGGTTGATAATCAGTCCGGCTCTTGGAGAGATGTACAGCTGCAAGCTGGCCACAGGAACATTTTGGAGTGCTGACAAAATTAAAGCCCCCTAAACGGGCCCCACAGAAAGGGCAATTCAGTTTTCCAACTGTCCACTGGGCCTACAGGTAATAAAAGAAAATAAAAACAATGCTTTCATTGTAAAGTAACTGAAGAGAATGTAAGTTTTTTAAAAGAAAAAGAAAGAAAAAAGCCAACCACATGAAAGTTTTCTATGCTACATTAAAGGCTAGCTTTCTGTTTCCTGATTAGTAGACAGAATAGCAAATGGAAACAAGCCTTCCAATAAATAGAGATAAGCAGCTACAAAGTTCTAGAATGATAACATATTGCAAATCATGCCCATCCAAACAATACTCCTAAGAATCTCAAAGGAGAGTTTCTTAAACAATAGGTTGAATATGGATACAGTGTGAACTAATGAAAAGAAAAATATTCCATGGAACCAGGAAGCAAATCAGTCTACAGAGCTTAATTTGCAAGTAAAATCTCACAGAAAAGTGTCTGTTTTGATACACTTCTTGCATACCAAGCACCAGGGGAGGGAATTTTACCCAACCAACAGAATAAAGCTTTTCCTGGCTTTTTACATACAACCAAAAGATACTGATTGCTTATATTAGATAATGCATTTTCTATACTCAGTTTAAAAATTAATAATGAACTGGCTTTAAATAATCTTTTCAACAAAGATAGTGGAACATCTGTGGTGTCCTAATATATTTTGTAAAGTTCAGGACACTTACAATGCCTCTTACACTGGTAAGAGGAAATTATTACAATGTTAAGAAAGGATGCAAATAACCAAATGTTATTTTTTTAAACAACAACAAAAAAGTAAACTTCTCAGTGGAGAAATGCAATTGTATCTTTACAAAAATCATATTACTTATGCTTTTCTAAGACAGGTATTTTGCATTGTGAAAAATTAGCATGCTATTCACAAGCTGAGTTCTTGATTATAATATTTCATTAAGAATCCTTTAAAATTCAGCATTTTCATTTTGACTATACCATTAAGAGTCATTAATTATCCAGCTTACGTTTATGTATCTATGCATATGTATGTATATATGAATGATACACAGAAGATATTTCATTCTTTTAACAGGTTCTATTTTAGGTGCTGAGGATGTAACAATAACCAAAATGTAAAAATCCCTGATTTCATGGAGCTTATACTCTAATGGGGGAGTATAACAAGATAAGTATTCTATGTGTGTATGATTATATATGTTATATATACACTTCAATATACTTATATTACTCATAGGTATATGAGTCTATAAAATATAAGTAGGTACATGAAGCAGACAAAGGAGAACTGTAGTGTGAAGAAGGATAATGAGGAGAAGGGACATTTGACAGGTTTGCCAGACAATTTCTCATTGAAAATAAAGAACTATGGAAATGAGGGAACAAACCAGGTAAATATTGTGAGAAGAACATTCAAAGAAGGGGAAATATCAAGATTAAAGTCCAAGACAGAAAAGTACCTGGAGCACTCCAATAACAATGAGGAGGACAATAAGTGCAATATGGAAACAACCTAGGTGCCCTTAAACAGCTGAATGGATAAATTGTGGCTTATACATACAATGAAGTATTAGTCATAAAAAA
Source organism: Xerus rutilus (assembly GCA_028644305.1). Classification (NCBI taxonomy): domain Eukaryota; kingdom Metazoa; phylum Chordata; class Mammalia; order Rodentia; family Sciuridae; genus Xerus; species Xerus rutilus. The sequence continues at coordinate 44,909,310 of CM053405.1, read as the reverse complement.
TGAATGACTTTATGACTTTTGCCGGTAAATGAATGGATCTGAAGACTATCATGCTAAGTGAAATAAACCAATCCCCCCAAAACAAAGATTGAATGTTCTCTCTGATGTACAGATGCTAACACACAACAAGAGGGTGGAGAAGAATAGAAGTTGAATAGATTAGACAAAGGAGAATGAAGAGAAGGGAGGGGGATAGAAATAGGAAAGGCAATAGAATGAATCAGACATAACTTTCCTATGTTCATATATTAATATACTACCAGTGAAACTTCACATCATGTACAATCACGAGAATTAGATCCTAATTAGAATAAGTTATACTCCATGAATGTATAATGTGCCAAAATACATTATACTGCCATGTATATCTAAAAAGAATTTTTAAAATGCTTTAAAGAAAAGAATAACAATGCATCTAAGAAAAATAGTTCTAAAAGCATGACAATAATATTCTGAAGGTTGCATATTTCTATTTTTTTCAGAAACTAATAAACTTACTTTTTGTATTAGGCAGTTTATCCATTCTGGAAGGGTTTCTATATTCATGTGCCACACATGGCAAATATTTTGAGCATCAACTGAATCATGTCTATCCTGTTGTATAAAAATGAACAATAATAATAATCACCAGTGTAGAATTTATTTCACAAATTTCATATTTAAATAAAATTCAAAAATATAAATTCACCTTTAGTTAGAAAGCAAATATATACTGTTCTCCTTTCCTTGTTCTCATCATTAGAAATAAATCCACAAAGACAAAAAAAAATTTTAAGGAAATAACTACCTATGATTTAAGACAAAACCAAAACCCCCTCTACTTTATTGAATTCATCAAATAAAATTTAAAGTTCAGCCATACATTATAGAATGGACAAATCTGGTGCCCTATTTTTTTCCCTATAAGTAAAATAAAATAATTCCATTCATGGTAACTTTTCCCCTGCTTTCAATCTCTGATTCTATTTTGATTCTACTACTGACATAATAAAGATATTATATTCTCTATCAGGATGCTCAATAAACATTTGGGAAGATTGGGGGGGGGTTCAGGACATACTACCCCATAACATGCCACCTTAATATACTAAAAAATAACAGTAGAAACAGAAAGATTTCTCTGGCCTTCTTCCTCCCCTTTACTCTTGAAGCAGGTAAACAACTTAGGAAGGATTTTCTGATCTCCTCTGCAGCAGGTCTTAAGACTCTCAAAGGAGAAGTATCTTCTTACACAAGAGGGAAAGAAACATCCTTATCATTGAACATGAAGGGTCACAGAAAAGAATATGAACAAACAGATCATGCTAAGTTTCCCCAATTTGTTACCATTAGATCATATCTCCTTTGCCCAAACTATTTCTCCATGACTTCATAGTCTTCACCTAATCTACCATAAAAATACCTATTTATTTCTTCAGTTCTTCACTTACTTATGATGACTCCTCTTTCATATGAAACTTATGTTAAGTAAATCTGTATGCTTTTCTCTTGCTACTATGTCTTCTGTAATAACAGCGTTGGCCATGAACCTGGGATTGGGAGAGAAAAAAATAATTTTCCTCCCCTATAGGAACAAATAGGTGGCCCAAAAACTCCTGACTAAAACTTTAGCTGTACAAGACCAAGAAAGATCTAAAGGGAGAGGTATTTGACTTTTCTAAAGTAGATTTGTAGAAATAAATGATATATAATTGAGACAAAATGGCTTCCCAACATGTCAGAAAAGTGCTGGGAAATGCCAGGCCTGGTGGCACATACCTGTAATCCCAGTGGCTCAGGAGGCTGAGGCAAGAGGATTATGAGCTCAAAGCCAGAATCAGCAACTTAGTGAGACCCTGTCTCTAGATAAAAATATTTTAAAAGGCTGGAGATGTGACTCAGTGGGAAAAGTACCCCTGGGTTCAATCCCTGATACCAAAAAAAAAGTACTGGGAACACCAAGGTGAAGAAAACATGTCTGTTTACTATGTATGTATGTGACCTTACATCAACTAATTTACCTCTCTAGGTCTCAGTTTCTTCACCTATAAATTACTGCTACATAATTGTTAAGGCCCATGCTGGGTTGACAAAATTTCACTCTGAAATGACAGAGTAGTGTTGTTGAGAGGAATAGGGCAAGAATAAAGCTCCTACCCACATACTATTTTTAAGGATCAGATTCTATAATGAATAGCTCTACAAGTTACAAAAGCACAATACTTTCTTTCTCTGATCCCAAGCAGTTGTACTATTAGTTACTATAATCAGTAAACCAAAATAACAAATAACAAGGACATTTCTAGAGACACATTTTTTTGGGGGGGGTACTAGAGATTGAACTCAGGGGCACTTGACCACTGAGCCACATCCCCAGCCCTATTTTGTGTTTTATGCACAGACAGGGTCTCACTGAGTTGCTTAGCGCCTCTCTAGAGACACTTTTTAAGTCTGCGTTCACAGTGATAAGGGTTGACTTTAGGAATCCTTCATTGAATAATCTATCTTAGGGTGTAACTTGGAGCCAAAATCATCCAGAATTTCTAGGTTTAATTTCATAAGCTGGTCCCTGCTGAGCTATTTTTCTCTTCCATCATTACATTTTAACATGCTAAAAGGGGACCAGATATAGACAAAAAGTTTCAGTGTGATTTATTTACATACTAGTAAGATTTATGAAGAAGCTGTTGTGATCTAATTTCCTTTAGCTCTATACCCAAATCGCAATATAAATTAAAGGGGAAAAGGGACTTAAGCTGTTGTTGTATGTTGAGCCATATTTCATTATTTTGAATATTGTACACAATAATATTTCAAATACAATGAGCACAATCAGTGGTAATACCTGGTTAATATGTACCAAGTTATACTTGGATATGAGCAAAAAGTTCAGGTGTGCCATCTTAAAGCCAGGCTCTATAGAAAATGTAATTTAAAAAAATAAGAAAAGGAATCAATAGCTGAAGTAGAAGATATAAATGAGCAACATCCAATGTACCAGACATTGGGAGAAACTTCTAAGAGATTAATGAGGGGAAAAACAAAACCCCCAGCATAGCGTATTCAAGTATAGAATAGATGAAAAATCACAAAGAATGGTCTAAGCCACAGAGGTAGAAACTAGAAGCAAATGGGGGTCCTGGGGAAACTATCAGGGGTTTAGTTGAAGGTTGTCTGTCTCTAGGCAAGAGCAGTACTTGTGTCAGGAAGAAATAAGGTAACATGCTAGGGTGTCTAGAAATGCCTAGAAGAAATGAAGAACATCTGCAGCGAAATTCAGAGATGAACTGATGTGGACCAAACTGTTCTCACTGAAAATGGTACCACAGCAACTAATGAGAATAATGTAGATCTGTTAGTGCCAATAAAATATGTGTCTAATATTGTTTGCTCAAAGAAAAGTGAAATATAAATACAGAAGACTATAAGCGTACAAAGATGATGGTTATATAATTATGTATACATTGGTCATTGGTCAAAACTCATTGCAATGCATATTTTGTTATATGTAAACTGTACCCTAATAAAACTGATCAAAATGAAAAATAATAGATAAAAATACCTTTAATGAATGGTGGTTAAGAAACATTTGAAAAATTAAAAAATTTTGTTCTGCACTCCCCCATTAGCAAAAAATAAAGTTAACTACTTCACATACACTACGAATAATTATGACAGCAAAAGATCATTTCATTTTTATAAATTCACCTTGGAGAATCATGGTGAAATATGAATTATCCAAATTAAATTACATAATAAAAACAGAATTTAAAAAATGGTTTGGATCTTTTTCTTAATATTTGCAGAAATTAAGTTCTTTGGGGAATTTCATCAAAACTGCACTTGAAGCTTCATCTGATAAACTGGACAGGAGGGACTGCACATCAGTACTGGCCTATTCATAGTTAAGCACATGACAGAATAATAGATCTTTTGAAAAGTGTACCTACTAATGGCTTGACCTAAACTGCCCTCCTAAACATTTCAGAGGTTTCAGATTTTTAAAGTTGCTTTTGACAAAAATGTCAGATACAATTTAAAAGTTTCAAAAGTAACTGAGCATTAGACTAAAAAAGAGGGAAAAAAAACTATAAAGTAATGAAACTGGAGCCAAGGACCAATTTAAGGAGTGGATAATGGAAAAGCAAGTTTTTTTGTGTGCCAGTAGTGGTTGTGATTGTTTCAGAGATATTTTCTGATTTAGTCACCATAACCTCATGAGGTAGTCAGACAGGAAAACTGGAACCCAAGGAAGATAGTTCAGTTGATGGCTAACAGGAGGCAAATCCATACTGGATTTAAACACATGCAGTCTAGATGTGCACCCTGTCCTTCCATCACCAGACTCCACTCATAAGCTGAAACTACTCTGGTCATAAAGCCTTCTAACTTTTTCCAGAGATTTCAAGAAAACGTATCTTCAATTTTATCAAGAGGAACCTCAAGTTACAATGAATCTCCATGTGCTTGTTCAGCAGTAAGAAAATTACATGAAAACAAGGAAACACTCTTGGATCCTTTTCCTTAAATCTTTTTCTTAAATCCTTTTCTTAAATATTGAGAGATGTTACCAGACTTGCTTTTTACAGGGAAAAACCCTGCATTGTTAGTCATTGGTAATTCTACAGCTCCAAACTTTATTCTAAGACATCTGTGGATGCTGATTTCTACAGTTTGATATAAACAGCAACATTCTGGCAAGAATGTTGATAGCAAGAAAGAAAAGTAATAGCACTAAAAGAAAAGTCATCTAGACCAAGATCACAAGTTTCGAAAAGCACTGTCTTAGAATAGTGTTTCCCAAAATGCAATTCTCAGATCACCAGCACCAGAGGCACTTGGGACACTTAGTAAAAAGTTATATTCTTGATCCAACTCAGAGTGATTGTACTCTAAATAAATATGATTCTCATATACAATAAAGTTAAGAACCTTAAGACAACTTTAGAATTTGATTTACTGTGTTTTTATCATCAGCTTTTTCTAAAATATTAAATTCTAATACTGATTAATTTGCAATGATAGTTCAGTCATTACTAGCCTATCTCTGGTACTCATATATTAAATTTGGGTAACTCAGGAAAAATACTAAACTGGATCCTAGCTCCAATCTACTTTATCAAATAGTTTGAGAAAGCTATCTGCAAAGGTAGAGAACACTAACAAAAGATAGAAGACTTTGCAGCCATTTAATTTAAAAAATATATATTTAAATTTATTTTTATATCTTTATAATATAAATTATTAAATTGTATATATTTAAATATACTGTTATATATTTAAATATATTTTTCTCAATACTTCATGTTGCTCTAGATTTTAAATACTTCTACTATATTTCATGTTATTATTTTTAGGATTATTATGGTTACCAATACATTCTTTCAGGGAGAAAAATTATTTTCCAAATGCATTATTATTTACCAAATAAATTATTCTCTGCATCTGTGAGTTCTACATCCACGGATTTATCCAAACACAGATTAAAAAAAAATCAGGAAAAAAATCCTGTATCTATAATGAACACATATAAACACTTTTTCTTGTCATTATGCCTATACAATACAACCTAATAACTATTTCTATAGCATTTACATTTTAATAGGTATTATAAGCAACCTAGAGATGACTTAAATTATACAGGAGTATGTACATAGGTTACATGAAAATATACTTTTTTTTTTTTTTTTTTTTGGTATCAGGGATTGAACTCAGAGGTACTAGAACACTGAGCCACATCCTTAGCCCTATTTTGTGTTTTATGTAGAGACAGGGTATCACTGAATTGCTTAGCACCTCGCTATTGCTGAGGTTGGCTTTGAACTCACAATCCTCTTGTCTCAGCCTCCCAAAGTGTGTGTGCCATGGCGCCCAGCTCAAAATATATCATTTTTAAAGTAAAGAACTTAAGCATCTACACATTTTGGTGTCTGCAGGGGATCTTCAACCAGGCTCCCACAGATATTAAGGAGCGACTGTAATTTTATTTTCTGCATACCCTAACAAATAAAATATGATCATTTTGTTTATATTCATAATACATGACCTTGATTTTCATGCTGAGAATAATTTTTCATCTCCTGAAAATCCCTAAATAGTAAAGGCCTTTTTTGTTTCCCAGATGCAAACTTCATTAGTTGGTAACTTCATGGAGGATGCATTTAGCTCTCTTTACCCTCAGCTCCTAACACAGTACCTGAAATATGATATATTCAGGTTTATTTATTTAAACTCTTCCAGTTTAATTAATGCTGGAGGAATGAAATATGCCTATTCTGTATATAATTTTTTAAACTCTTCACCGTAATCTTTACCTTCCTTCATCCTTTTGTTTTTAAAGTATTGTCTTCTAACAAAGAATATTAAAATGTGCATTGATAACAGCATGCTTGGATTTTCTTTCAATATTGTTAGAATTTTTTTATTTAGAAATATGAATTCTCAACAATTTGGTTCTATAAGGCCAAGATCCATCATAAAAAAATTAAAATGGGAGCTGAGGCTGTAGCTCAGTGGTAAAGTGCTTACCTAGCACACATGAGGCACTGGATTCTATCCTCAGCACCACATAAAAATAAATAAATAAAATAAAGGTATTGTGTACACCTACAACTAAAAATATTTTCAAAAATTCAAATGGCCAGACAGAAGATGGCGGCCTAGACAGACTCCACAGTGCTAGTCTCTCCAGGACTGGAGCTTGAAGTAGTGGAAATACCATCTCCCAACCAGCTTCTTGACATCATCCTACAGCTCATCATCCCCTGCAGGAATTCCACTCGAGCTTGTACGCAGGGCCACCAGGCAGCAGCAATTGCCACAAGCAGCATGACTTCAGCCGGGGAGCGGAGGAACTCAGCTGCCAGCGGCTCAGAGCCCGTGCCCAGGGCTCTGGAACAGCATTCACCTGGGTGAGGCCTGCTTCTACACAGGGTACCTGGCTCCAGCGCCCACCGGACATGGCAGGACAACCTAGCAGTTACTCCTGTGGACACACGATTCACGCACACACGGGACCTCTGCTACTGTTCTTTGTGGATCTCTACCTACCAGAACAGAACTTCCTATGCCAGGGGACACCAGACAGCATCTGGAGACAAACATTCACTTCAACAAACTTCTGCTTCAACACAGCAGACTGTGAAACTGCATCTCCACTGCATCCAGGACCAACAGCGGTCCAGCCCTTCACCCTGTTGCTGAAGCAGATGTCTTCTTTGTGAGACTCCCACCTATGACCGAGCGGGGAAATTCCAGTAAGCAACACCTACTGGAGGTGAAAGGAAGCAAACCTGTTTATTTACATTGAGACGTTATTTTTTATTCTTATTTTTTATTTTATCCTTTATCTTTTTCTTCTAATACTCTTTTTGCTTAATCTTTTTGTTTTACTTCTCTCTTTTCTTTTTTTTTTTCCTCTTTTGTCTCTTGCTCTTTTCCCACCTTCCAATCCCCAACATTTGTGAAACCAACTATTTGTTATACAATAGGATATGGTAGACTGGGATTTCTGAACAGTATACTACAGTGGTATTATGTAGTCTTGTAACTCCCACTTGCATATGTTTTATTTTTCTCACTATCATGTCTCCTCGCTAGCTGTACTCTTTTCTTCCTTTTCCTGGTCATCCCCAACTCTCTTTCGTTCTTTCTACTAATAGCCAACTATGGTTGGATTCCTTTTTCATGCTTCTAGGATCTAATAACCATATCCTCACTTCCTACCACCCTAACATTCTATCCTACATCCCACCCTCAAGTTTCCCTAGCCTACCAACAGAAACTATAGACACTTGTGCAAACCTATTGTTTTAGGTGTTAAAAAACTCAGTATTGTTGTATATGGTGACTGAACTGTAAATGTATTTAGGAGCTATTAGGAACTACTTGGTTTGAAACTATATATTGTTTGTATTGAGATCAGTCAATATTGGTGGCCCCTTTAAGGAGAGGTATTGAAACCCTGCAGAGAAACTATAACTCTATAGGAGTAAAAACTGTAACACCTTGCATCAACAGAGCTAGAATGAAAAACACACAAACACCATGAAAAACAAGGGAAGAAAGTGCTTCATAGAAAACAACATACTACATTATTAGAATCCATGGCCAGCACAGTAGAAGAAATGACAGAACAGGAGTTCAGGATGTACATAATTAAAATGTTGTGTGACTTAAACAACGATATAAGAGAGTAAGCCCAGTCAGCAAAAGATCATTTCAATAAAAAGATACATAGGCAAATACAGGAAGTAAAAGATCACTTCAATAAGGAGGTAGAGATTCTGAAAAGGAACCAAACAGAAATCCATGAAATGAAAGAAACAATAAACCAAATTAAAAACTCAATAGAAAGCATCACCAACAGATTAGACCACTTGGAAGACAGAACCTCAGATACTGAAGACAAAATATTTAACCTTGAGAATAGAGTTGACCACACAGTGAAGACGATAAGAAATCATGAACAGAACATCCAAGAGCTATGGGATAACATGAAAAGACCAAACGTAAGAATTATTGGGATAGAGGAAGGCATAGAATTCCAAACCAAAGGAATGAGAAATCTATTCAATGAAATAATATCAGAAAACTTTCCAAACATGAAGAATTAATTGGATAATCAAATACAAGATTATCTCTTAAAAGCCACAAGAGAAAGGAATCAGATTACATATAGGGGGAAGCCAATGAGGATCACTGCAGACTTCTCAACCCAGACCCTGAGAGCAAGAAGATCATGGAACAGCATATATCAAGTGCTAAAAGACAGCAGATGGCAACCAAAAATCTTATATCCAGCAAAATTAAGTTTTAGGTTTGATGATAAAATAAAAACCTTCCAAGATAAACAAAAATTAAAAGAATTCACAGCAAGAAAGCCAGCACTACAGGACATTCTTGGTAAAATATTCCATGACAAGGAAATGAAAACCTACAGAGGGAGGGGCTACACTAAAGGCCAATCAAAGGAGAAACCCAGGCAAGTTAAAAACTAAGAATAAACCAAAATCTCTGGGAATACAAACCATGTCTCCATAATAATATTGAATGTCAATGGCCTAAATTCAGCAATTAAAAGACACAGACTAGCAGATGGGATTTAAAAAAGACCCAAAAATATGCTGCCTCCAAGAGACTCATCTCATAGAAAGAGACACTTACAGATTGAAGGTGAAAGGATGGAAAAAAATCTATCACTCACATGGACTGTGTAAACAAGCAGAAGTTTCCATCCTCATCTCAGATAAAGTAGACTTCAAACCAAAGTTAGTGAAAAGGGATAAAGAAGGTCATTTCATACTGCTTAAGGGAATCATACATCAACAAAGACATAATCTTAAATACCTATACCCCAAACAATGGGGCAGCCATGTTTGTCAAACAAACCCTTCTCAAATTCAAGAGACAAGTAGACCCCAACACAATAGTATTAGGGGACTTTAACACAACTCTCTCACCATTGGATAGATCTTTCAAGCACAAAATAAACAAAGAATCTATAAGACTTAATAGAAGAATAAATGGTCTAGACTTATATATATAGATATATATAGAATATTCCATCCTTCAACAAGCAAATACATGTTTTTCTCAGCAGCACATGGATCCTTCTCCAAAACAGGTCATATGCTATGCCACAAAGCAAGTCTTAGTAAATACAAAAAAAAGAGATACTACCCTGCATTCTATCTGACCATAATGGAATGAAACTGGAAATTCATAACAGTTTAAAAAAAAGAAGCCACTACAACACCTGGAGACTCAATAATTTGCTATTGAACAATGCATGGGTAACAGAAGACATCAGGGAAGAGATAAAAAAATCTTTGGAGATAAATGAGAACTCTGATACAACATACCAAAATCTCTGGGACACTATGAAGGCAGTACTAAGAGGAAAGTCCATTGCATTAAGCTCATATATTCAAAGATGTAAAAGCCAACAAATCAATGACTTGACACTACAACTCAAAGCCCTACAAAAAGAAGAACAAAGTAACACCAAAACAAGCAGAATACAGGAAATAATTAGAATCAGGGCTGAAATCAATGAAACTGAAACACAAGAAACAATGCAAAAATTTGATAAAACAAAAAGCTGGTTCTGCGAAAAAATCAACAAAATTGACAAACCCTCAGCCACCCTAACAAAAAGAAGGAGGGAGAAAACCCAAATTAATAAAATTTGTGATGAAAAAGGAAATATCACAACAGACTCTGCTGAAATACAGAGCATAATCAGACACTATTTTGAAAACTTATATTCCAGTAAAATAGAGAACCCTGAAGACACTGACAAATTCCTAGAGACATATGACCTACTCAAACTGAACCAGGAGGACATTCATGACTTAAACAGATCAATTACAAGCAAGGAAATAGAAGATGCCATCAAGAGCCTTCCAACCAAGAAAAGCCCCAGACCAGATGGATTCTCAGTTGAGTTCTCAAGACCTACAAAGAAAAACTAATGCCAATACTATTGTAATTATTCCACAAAATAGAAAGGGAAG
>CM053405.1:44851730-44898314 GCA_028644305.1 Xerus rutilus | reverse complement strand
TCATTCTAGACAAAGGTGCCAAAAACATACACTGGAGAAAAGATAGCCTTTCAACAAATGGTGCTGGGAAAACTGGAAATCCATATGTAGTAAAATGAAACTAAACCCCTATCTCTCACCATGCACCAACTGAACTCAAAGTGGATCAAAGACCTAGGAATTAGACCAGAGACCCTGCGTCTAATTGAAGAGAAAGTAGGTCCAAAGCTTCATTACGTTGGATTAGGCCCCGAATTCCTTAACCTGACTCCAAAAGCACAAGAAATAAAAGCAAGAATCAATAAATGGGATGGACTTAAACTAAAAAGCTTCTTCTCAGCAAAAGAAACTATCAATGAGGTAAACAGAGAGCCTACATTCTGGGAGCAAATTTTTGCCACATGCACATCAGATAGAGCACTGATCTCCAGGATATATAAAGAACACAAAAAACTTAACACCAAAAAACAACCCAATCAATAAATGGGCTAAGGAGCTGAATAGAAACCTCTCAGAAGAAGATATACAATCAATAAACAAATATGAAGAAATGTTCAACATCTCTAGCCATTAGAGAAATGCAAATCAAAACTATTCTCAGATTTCATCGCACCCCAGTCAGAATAGCAGCTGTCCAAAATACCAGCAACAATAAGTGCTGGTGAGGATATGGTGAAAAGGCACAGTCAAACATTGCTGGTGGGACTGCAAACTGGTGCAACCAATCTGGAAAGCAGTATGGAGAATTCTTAAAAAACTTGGAATGGAACCACCATTTGATCCAGCTATCCCACTCCTTGGCCTATACCCTAAAGATTTAAAAACAGCATACTACAGTGACGCAGCCACTTCAATGTTTATAGCAGCACAATTCACAATTGCTAAACTGTGGAAGCAACCCAGATGCCCTTGAATAGATGAATGGATAAAGAAACTGTGGTCCATATACACAATGGAATATTATTCAGCAATAAAAGAGAATAAAATTATGGCATTTGCAGGTAAATGGATGGAACTGGAGGACATTATGCTAAGTGAAGTAAGCCAGTCCCAAAAAACCAAATGCCAAATGTTCTCTCTGATTAGTGGATGCTGATACATAAGGGGGGTGGGAATGAGGAACATAGGAGAAATGGAGGAAGTCTGGATGGGGAAGGGAGGTGGAGGGGGAAGGGAAAAGGGAATGGGTGTAGTAAAGATGGTTGATTGAGATGATCATCACTACCCTAGGTGCATGCATGAAGACACAAATGGCGTGACTCTATCTGGTTTGCAACCACAGAAATGGAAAAATTGAGCTCTATATATGTACTATGACTTGAAATGCATTTAAATAAATTAATTAAAAAATTCAAATGGCCTATACAAATCTATATTTTAAAGAACCTTGGAAAACTTAATGGAAGTCATCCAGAGAAACAGTGTAGCTGTACCTCAATAGGTTGCATGAGAAACAAATGAAAATATGGATAAATTTTTTGAAGAGTAGAATTAATCTTTTGAAATACCCATATTATATATATTGGCTCCTTCCATTACAAGGTGACAGTTACGTAAATTAGTACAACTCTAATAAATTTTTAAAAGGACTGTTATAGATAATACAAACTGGAATTGATATCTAAAGCCATCTCTTTGTTATTAGGTCCAGAATTTTTTTCAAAATTGGCTATATATGAGCAGGAAGAATGGAAAGTGGGGGAGGATGGAACAAAGAAAAGGACAATTTCCACATTGGCAAAAAGAAGATAGTAATGTGAAAATAAGTTAACAGTAATCAATCTAACAGTATTTATTGAGAGATGATTTTAGAGACAGTGTTAACCATACAAAGCAAGAGAAGAACCTTACTGGCAGACCAACTGGGCCGATGCGCAGAGGAGGCGGAAGAGGAGACTGATCCTGCTGCAGCCCCCCATCTACTAACGCGTGACAGTCCCAGCCTGCTTCCTTCTAGAGACAATAGCCAGACCTGGAAGATCATCACCAAGGTTTCTGCAGGCCTGGTTACACCAGAGGTATAATATTACTATTCTTACCTAAGATTCAAAAATAAATCTAAAATTAGACAAAAATAACACATTTACTTGTGCAGGGAGAGAGAGATTTGGAAAAAAAAATCCCACAGGTATACTTACTGCTTGACATCCTGACCTGACCTTCATTTAAGAACTATTAATATAGACCAAGAACCTCATTATTCTCTGAACAGTTAAAAGTCAAAGTATACTTTCATGCCATAAATAAATAAATAAATAAATAAATAAATAAAATTTAAAAGGAGAGAAATCAGTTACAGTAATTGATACAGATAAGAGGAGCATAAAAGCCTGGGCTAAATATATAGTATTCTGTTTCCTTTTCTGAAAATTGAGATATGGTGAAAAGAAAAGAAAAACCAGGGTTAATGCAGATGCTTCAATTACAGGTGAAACTGACAGTACTTCACCTGTATTTATATATATGCCTTCTAAAAAAAAGAAATGTATGTATGACACTTGTGATATTTACTTCCAAAATTTTTCAGGTAAAATGGCACATGGCAACCATTATAAATAAAGTTTTGAAGTCTTAAGTCATTTAATTATTTTTTAATAATCACACAAATATAAATTAAAGAAACTTTGATATTTTTTCTTTTTCTTTTCTTTTTGTGGTGCTGGGGATTGAATCCATTTGCCTTCTACATGCTAAGCAACTGCTACAACTGAGCTATGCCCAAGACCTAAAACAAGTTTTAATGGAAATATTTGAAGATGAATGATGAAACTAGAAACAACCTATTTTGAGAAAGTGGAAGTGTTTAAAGTAGTGGCATAATTTTTCCTAAAGTTATCTCATTGGGAAAAATTTAAATAAACCATTAGAAAATCTCACTAGGATTTTTAAAAATTTAATAGATTTTCACATCTCAAATTATCATGTGGGGGAAGGAGAAGAAAGAAACTAATAGCCAATTCACATAATGCTGCCAGGAAAATGTTGCCAAAATGTTTGTAAATGAAATAATTTGTTCAAGCAGCAGGGGGAGCTAATGTATAAGTATTTTACTTTTTCTTTAAGGGTAGGGAATATCTTTAGTTGCTGAGTAAAATCAGAATATCATTTAATTTTTAAATTTTTTAAAATTATAAGTTTGATACTCTGATTTTTATCATTATGTGATTTTTAAGATTTTAAATTAGGGGTTAAAAGTGAAAAAGTTGAAACAATTTAATAACTTATAATTTAAAAGCTCATGTGACACAAAGCAACAAGGTTTCAGTGGTGAAATTTTCAGACTATGAGAGTTATAATCTGATCAATATATTAATCCACTGATGGATTGACTGGACAGTAACTGTAGGTAGGGTGAGGCTGGAGGAAGTAGATCACTGGTGATGTGACTTTGGGGTTTATGTTTTGTCCCTATTGAAAAGAGTTCTCTCTGCTCTCTGATTGCTATATGATGAGCAGCCTTCTGCCTCCATGCCCTTCTTCAGTGATGTCCTGCCTCACCCAGAGGCAGCTGGGTCCTGCCCAGAGTCAGCTGACCATGAACTGAACCTTTCAAACCATAAGCCCAAATAAACTTTCCTCCCTCTTTAAGTTGTTTTTTTTTTTTTTGGTACTGGAGATGGAACTCAGGGGCACTCGAACACTGAGCCACATCCCCAGTCCTATTTTGTGTTTTATGTAGAGACAGGGTCTCACTGAGTTGCTTAGTGCCTCGCCATTGCTGAGGTTGGTTTTGAACTCGCGATTCTCCTGTCTCAGCCTCCCTAAGTGCTGGGATTACAGGCTTGCACCATTGTGCCCGGCTCCTCTTTAAGTTGTTCTTGTTAGGTATTTTTGGTCACAGTGATGAAAAAGCTGATAAAAACAATAACATTTTGGAAGATATTTAACACTTCGCATTTCCAAGAAGACAATAAAATTTCCTTAGCTAATTCATTAAAAGTAAACAAACTATATTATTTAACTACTACAGCTGCATACCACAAGGAAAAATTATATAACAAGAATGTCATTCAGATTAGCAATTTTTTTTTTCAGTATTGAAGGACTGAACCCAAGGGCACTTTACCACTGAACTACATTCCTATCCCTTTTTGAGACAGGGTCTCACTAAGTTGCCCAAGCTGGCCTTAACCTTGCAATGCTTCTGCCTTGGCCTTTCTGAGTTGCTGAGATTAAATGTATGTGTCACTGTGTCAAGTGGTACTAATTAATTATTATTATTATTATTTTTAAATTTATTCTTTTTTTTTTAAATATCTTTATTTATATTTATGTGGTGCTGAGGCTCGAACCCAGTGCCTCACGCATGTGAGGCAAGCGCTCTACCACTGAGCTACAATCCCAGCCCCCTAATTAATTATTTTTAATTAAATCTTTAAAGTGTTGCAAATGTAAAGAAACTAAAATTCTATTGGACTGCCTGATTTTTCTATTTGCTTTGAGAAGTTACTTCAAGCATAAAAACTTTTTAAATCAAAAGCTCAGAATGAATTTAGGAAAGAAAGAAATCAATCAATTCTCACTTAAGAGGAAATAGGCTCCTTGCATCCATTCTTCTACCTTTCTAATTTACTCTTACAGTATATAACCAGTATGATTTTTTTCTAAATTCAAAGGCCATGTCACTCCCTCTGATTCCTCAGCTCTTAGGATAAAGAACAGGCTTTAATTGGGTTTATATGACCACAAATAATCTAATACCCATCTTTCTAGCCTCATAGGTTGCCAGATTCCTTTTGATCTCTGAAGTCTAATCACAGCAATGTCCTTTAGTTTATGAATGTATCACAGGGACTTTGAATATGCTGGTCTTGAAGCGTAGAATGATTTACTTTCTGTACTTACCCTCACTTACCTATTTTATCTCCACACAAGTCACTTTTTTCAGAAAATCCTTCCCCTTACAGCTAGACCCAGCACCCTGTCTATATCCCATTCTTATGGTTCCCTAGGCTTTTCTTTATGCCATTTATACAGCTAATACTTTATATAATTAACCAATATCTAACAGTTATATTAATATCAGGTATAATTATATGATTACTCAATATTATATATATTAAATTTTCAATATTAAATCAGAAATTTAATATTAATGGGACATCAATTGTTAATTATTAATGGGGTTATATGTATGTTAACATATTAATATAATATTAATATTAAACTATATGTAAACTGAAAACTTCACAGGAGCAGATAATTATTCTTTTGCTCATCTCGGAATTTCCTGTGCCTACAGCAGGATACATGGTGGTGTAGTCTGCTCAGGCTGCCATAAAAAATCCCAGACTGAAGAACTTAGATTTTTTCACTGTTCTAGAGGCTAACTCCACAATCAGAGCACCAGCATATTCAGGTTCTTTCTATCTTGTAGATAGCTACTTTCTCCTTCTGTCTTCACAAGATCTCTCTCTCTCTCTGCTTCCTTTTATAAGGCCACAGTATTATTGGATTACAGCCTCATCTTTATGGCTCATTTAACCTTAACAACCTCCTAAAAATCCTATCTCCAAATACAACTGTACTGCAGCTTCAACATATGCATTAGTAGGGACATACAATTCAGCCCATAACATGGTCATAAGACTTACTATAAAACTGATAAACAAAAAATATTAAAAATGTAATAGCAATGAAATATTTATTTTGAGATTACAGCCAATGAAGGGAAGATACCACCAGAATGATAAAGCCAAGGATAAAATGAATAAATTACCTAAAAAAACAATGGAGGTATATAATTTTATAATTAATTCAATATTCTTTGATCATATTCATGGCAGCCACTACATTAGCAATGGTGTTATAAGGATGAAGCACTTCATAGCCTAGTGATGGAAAAAGAGTCACAACTCAATAATTAAAGTGCTTTATAGTGAGGGCTGGACTATTCCTCAGTTCTTAGTTTCTTCATCCTACTGGAATTTGGTTCTTGCCCCCACAATGCTTACAACTACAATAAGCACTGACCAATGATCTCTTTTCTAAAACCAATGCCCACTTCTAACTCTCATTCAGGGTCTTTAGGTATGGCTATACAGTTTGTATACCACCTCTGCATTAATGTAGAGAATATTTCACAGACTAGCATCCTCTAGGGTCCACACTGAAGGCAGTGTCTTGTTTTCTAAATCTCCCAACAACATTCAACACTAACAACCAATCCTTGTTTCTAGAAGATGTTTCAAGTCAAAGGATATTTTGACTTCCATGAAACTGCATCCTATTTTTTGTTCACTACTCATTTTTCCTTCTTTGTGGTCTTTGATTTTCCTGTCTATCCTAGAAATGTCCCTAGGCTCTCTTCTCTCTCACTCTGTTCACATAATGCATGGTGATCTCATCTACTTTCAGTTTCCTTCACTACTTACATGCTGAGGACGACCAAATCTATACTCTTATTTCATATTTCTAACATATTTGAATGTTCTATGGGCCACATTAACTTGACATGTCCAAACTATGACAAAACTAAAACTGAGGGCGCCACCACAGATGAAAGAAATGGAGACAACTTCTATTATTTTATTTTTTAATTTTTTAGGAGTTTTGCTGAGATTTTGCTTTTGCTTTTGATTCTTGCCCACACTTCACATAATTCAGGTCTAAGGACAGAATAGAAGTCCCCTTTTCTCTCTGTGAACACTGTGGACTATCCCAAAACTCCATTATAAATTTCTTGTCTCATGTTTTACTGCATACCAGTGGCTGGGAAACTAAAGCTCAAATGTCCCATTTTCCTTTACAGCTCAGTTTCCACATATGACCTAGTGAAGCTCAACATGCCCAAGGCCTATGATACCACAACTCCACTTTTAGTAATATACTCCTGTCATGTGTGCCAGGTATGTACAAGAAAGCTCAGAGCAACATTGGTTTTTAGCACAAAATGACTAGATGTAACGCAAATATCTACCAATAGTAGAATGAATCATAAAGTGACATATATAATATCCTGGAATACTGTACAAATGTGAAAATAAACTAAAGCCACACTTCAACATGGTGATCTGAGTTAACAGTAAGTTCCAAAAGAACACTTACCGACAGTGTGATTTCATTTATAGAAAGTACAGAAACAAAATACTTACTTTATGTATTTAATTGTATAGTTTAGTAGATAATACATGTAAATAACTAGGTCATTAAATTTAGTATCTTTTCAGCACAACTTCTGATAAACTTACTTTTAGACTGCATTAATTTATTTTATGATTTCATATAATTAGAATACACTTTTATGTCCATCTTTGATATTTTTATAATATGTATGCTTATAAAATGTAAAACATTTTTATAATTGAAAGGAGGACTTAAGGAAAAGTAAATACCAACATACCCACTACCTTGATTAAGAAATACAACACTAGGACCACAGATGTAGCCTGGCATGCATTAAGGAACTGGGTTTGACCCCTAGAACCACAAAAAAATTAGGAAAAGAAAAATCAACATTATTTTAGAAGTCCCCCTCAGTCCCTCTCTGATTATATACTATTCCTTCCCCAGACTTAACCATGATATTAAATTACTACTTTGACTTTCTGTTTTTGTATATATTTTATTATATATATACTTTTTCAGTGTATATATTTTTACATACTTTCAGGTGATCTATTTTATATAAATACCTTTATTTTATAAGATATTTTTAATAATTTATATTTTAATAAAATATATACATTGTATGTACAAACCTATAGAGACAGACATCAAAATGGTGGTTGTCTAGGGATGAGAAGAGAACAAATGGGCATGAGGAAACTTTTTAGGGTAATAAAAATATTTCTAAAATGTATTATTGTGATAGTTGCACAAGTAAAAATCATTGAATTATGTTTCTGCAATGGATGAATTTCATGATTTACAAATTAAATTTTACAAATTAAATTTTTAATTATATAGATTAAATTTTGAAAGCTGTAAAATATACATATACATGGGTTTTCACGTGTCTGTGTGTGTGTGTTCACATGTTTCATCTTTTGGGAGCATTCTGTAACTAGTCCAGGCAGAAGTTTGTTTGCATTCCTGCTATAGTACTCAACAAATTAGGTTATACTGGGTTGGCCTATTTTCAGCTAAAGTTTAAAGCTCCTACAGGACTGGAATATATTTTTTTTATTCTGTATTGCTGTCTTCCACCACCCATCCCAATACATCCTAGAGCAGCTTGAACTGCTATTGCTCATCAAATACTTGTTTATCTCATACTAGATAAAGACACCAAAAACATTCACTGAAGAAAAGACAGCCTATTTAATAAATGGTGCTGGGAAAATTGGAAATCCACAAGTAACAAAATGAAATTAAACCCCTATCTCTCACTCTGCATGAAACTCAACTCAAAGTGGATCAAGGACTTAGGCACTACACCAGAGACCCTGCACCTAACAGAAGAACTAGACCCAAATCTTTACCATGTTTGGCTTAGGATCTGACTTCCTTAACAAGACTCCTAAAGCACAAGGAAAAGAAAATCAAGAATCAATAAACAGTATGGATTCAAACTAAAAAGCTTCTTCTCAGCAAAGGAAACAATCAATAACGTGAAGAGAGAACCTGAAGAATGGGAGAAAATCTTTACCACAAGCACCTCAGATAAAGCACTAATCTCCAGGATATACTAAAAAACTCAAAAAACTTAACACCAAAAGAAAAACAGATAACCAATCAATAAATAGGCTAAGGAACTGAACAAACACTTAACAAAAGAAATACAATTGATCAATAAATACATGAAAAATTGTTCAGCATCTTTAGCAACTAGAGAAATGTAAATCAAAACTACTCTAAGATTTCATCTCACCCCAGTCAGAATGACAATTATCAAGAATACAAACAACAATAAATGTTGGCGAGGATGTGGGGGAAAAGGCACACTCATACATTGCTAGTGAGAATGCAAAGTGGTGTAACCATTATGGAAAGTGGTATGGAGATTCCTCAGAAAACTCAGAATGGAGCCACCATTCGACCCAGCTGTCCCACTCCTTGGTTTATACCCAAAGGACTTAAAAACAGCATACTACAGTGACACAGCCACATCAATGTTTAGAACAACTCAATTCACAATAGCTAAACTATGGAACCAACCTAGGTGCCTTTCAATAGATGAATTGATTAAAAAATATATAATACACACACATACATATACACACATATATACATGATGGAATATTACTCAGCCTTAAATAAGAATGAAATTATGCCATTTGCTGGTAAATGAACCGAGCTGGAGAATATCATGCTAAGCGAAATAAGCCAATTCCAAAAAACCAAAAGCCAAGTTTTTCTCTGATATGCAGATGATAATTCATAATGGGGGGTGCTATGGAAGAACAGAGTTACTTTAGATTAGGTAGAGGGAAGTGAAGGGAGAGGAGGGGGTATGGGAGTAGGAAGGATAATAGAATGAATCAGACATTATTACCCTATGTACATATGTAACTATAGGACCAGTATGATTCTTTATCATGTACAACCAGAAGAAGGAGAAATTATACTCCATTATATATGATGTATCAAAGTGCATTCTACTGTTATCTATAGCTAATTAAAACAAATTTAAAAATTCAAATAAATAAATACTTGTTCAACGAATGAATAAGAATTCTGCAGGTTAATAGGACCAGCCACTCTATCAAGATATGAAATTCTATGAAATACTTATGGAAGGCCAAAGGCAACAAAAATTGTGTGCAAGTTAAGAAGACTGGGCCTTGAGCCTCAACACCCAGTCCCATTGCAGATGCATTACCTAGTAGCAGTGTGAATTAGGCAAATTATTTAGGCTTCTGTGCCTCAGTTTCCTTATCTGTGATATGGAGATGACAAGATTATCTTTCTCTAAGAGTTTACTATAGGGAATAAATAATATAAATACAGCATATAAAATAATGACTAACTAATAAGCACATAAAAAGGTACCCCATACATCATTAGTAACCAGGGAAATGCAAATTAAAACTATAGTTATATGCCACTACTCCTCTTATTAGAATGGCTAAAATTATAAAAGACCGCAAATACCAAGTGTTGACAAAGATGTAAAGCAATGAGAATTCTCATATACTGCTATTGGAATCACTTTGGATACCTATTATTAGTTACTAAAAAAATTAATATATCTACCCTGTGACCCCAAATTCATATATTTATCAAAAAGAAATAATAAAATACAACCACAGAAAGACATTTGTAAGAATTTTAGAGCATAAAACTGGAATAAACCCATATAATTTCAAACTGAAATGAGCACAAATGGCCATTGGCAGAAAAAAAAGTGTTAATTATGATATATTCATAAATGGTACACTAGTCAGCAAATTACTGATACACATGACACATAAATGAATTTCTAGAATATTATGTTGAAGAAAATAAGTCAGACACAAAAGAATGCATACTATATTATTCCATTTGAATGAAGGGCAAAAACAGGTAAAACTAGTCTATGGTAATACACATTAGCATAATAGCTACCTTTGTAAAAAGGAGTATTCCCTAGAAAAGGGCAAGACAAATTTGTGGGGTAATAAAAATGTTATATCTTGATCTGATTCGTATCAGACTGATAAAATTTATCAAGCTGTACACAATTTTTGGTCTGTATAAATTATATCCAATAAAATAATATTAGCATGTTATGGTTTGGATATGAAGTACCCCCCAAAGATTCAAGTATTGAAGGCTTCATCTCCAATGCAGCAATGGTTCAGAGGCAGTGCTGTTGGGATATGACTGGATCATGAGAGTGCTAACCTCATCAATGGCTCAACCTACTAAGAAGTTAATAGCTGAACAGGTTATTAGGATGTGGAGCCAAGTTGGAGGAAGTACCTCATTGAGGTGTGCCTTTGAAGAATTCATCTTGTCCCTGGCCCCTTCTTATTTCTCCTTCTCTGTTTCTTGACTACCATGAGGTGAGTAGATTTTTTCCACCATGCTCCTCCACCAAGATGTTATGCCTTGCTTCAGGCCCAAAGCAATGAAGACAGCTAACCAAGGTTTAAAACCTCTAAAACCATGACTCCAATAATTTTTTCCTCTTTTAAGATGATTTTCTTAGGTACTTTGTCACAGCAACAAAAAGATGAGTAACACAGCATGAAAATTTTGGGATTTTTAATCCAATGAAGATGTTCTCTTTTTAAAAAGCATGTGGCATATAGTAAGTATGCAGTCAAAGTTATCTATGATTATTAGAGTTCAGGTTGGCTAATCTGTTAAAGTACAGAGGACAGAACTGGTGATATAGCTCAGTTGGCAGAGTGCTTGCCTCGCATGCACAAGGCCATGGGTTCAATCCCCAGCACCACACACACACACACACACACACACACACACACACACACAAAATAGAGGAAATAGTCATGATCAAGTACAGCTGAGGCAAAAAACAAAACAAACAAGAAGACAAAAAATTGAGTGTGTCTTTCATAGCAGAGAAGAAAACATGATAGGTGATTATAGTCATGCTCTTTTGAATTTAGAATTCCCTGTAAACTCCACAAATTACTTCCTAGTTTGCATCTATTTAGTACTGCCTCTTCAATATTACTCTAAGAGAAGTTCAAGGAATTTCAAGGGAATGTTAACATTAGCAGCTAATGCTAAAATTATTTGTAACTCTGGAATGTGAAGGATGTCTTTTGAATATGACTTTGAAATGCTTTCACTGGGTCAGAAAAAATCAGGTAAAAGTTAAGTCAGGTATGGAGAGGTAAGAATATGTCTGATGCTATGCTCACAACATTCCTAGATCAGAGAAATGTTCAAAGACTAAAGTCAGCAATACTTACCTTGATCACTTGATTTTCAAGATAATTCATGAAGCAACCAGAATTTGCTATACATTTTCTACATTTCCAACAACGAAGAATACTTGTATCTTCTTGATTATGATTTTCAGTTATCAATTCTTCACTTTTTTTCATCTGTAGGAACATTAATACAATTTTAGAATGTTAAACTGTGTCACATCAACTTGATTTCCAAATAATACAGCAATGGCTACAAGCAGAGTAGAAACAACTATCATTTATTGAAGTGCTGTAGAATCCCCCAGTTTCCCTCATTTTCTATATCCTGAGCAAAAATTCACTGAGCACCTTGATTGCTTTATAACAGGTTTTTTTCCAGTAAGCTTGAACCTACACAAGGGTTTTAAACACTTCCAAGCACTGATAAAGGTGTTTAAGTTGTTGTACTGAACACGCTGAAAGAAACTGGCCCTGAGCCAAAATTCCTTAAACCCTCATATAAACTCCACACCTTGACTCCTTGTTGTGGCCTTACCCTAGGTAGACCATCACTTTTCTGTTATTGTCCTTTGTGAGGATAAGCTGCAGTACTTTGTAAGTTCTCCTAAAAAATATTTTAGACCTATCACCCTGGAGTTCAATGCTTTTCTTTAGAATCTCAACTGGCCCTATCTCTGGATACTCACTCCTTGGGGAACTCCTCTACCACATTTTTTTGTTTTGTTTTGTTTTGATCTGGTGCTATGAATTGAACAGGGATACTTTACCAGAGAGCTACATCCACAGCCTTTTTATGTTTTACTTTGAGGCAGTGTCTAAGTTGCTGAGGCTGGCCTCAAACTTGCGATCCTCTTGCCTCAGTCTCTCAAGTCAATGGGATTACGGGTGCATGCCACTGCACCCGGTTCTGCAACCACTTTGGCAGCAACTCCAGCACCAGGTTTGGTAAGATGAAAGACATACCTACCAGTTACCAGATATTAGGCTAGGGATACTCAATAAACTATGTCTGAGATTACAAATGCCATTAAATGATGATGATGATGACAGATATTAGTGACTACCATCTTATTTTCTTTTTGTAGAACATTTCATACATGTTGCTTTCCATTCATCTCATTGAAAGTGGTAAAAAGCAACTGAGGAGTCACTTCAAAGTGCTACTGTAGTTGTTTTAAGAGTCATGATAAAGAACTATAAATATTCTTATAAACAGGATGTTTTGAATAGCTACAGAGTTAAATTTTAAATATAAAAAAATATTTAGTTAATTCTGTGAAAATTTGAAGTATCTAATTTATACTGAAGGCAAAAATCCTTTATCTTTAATAACTTCTTTATATTGTACTCAGTGGAAGAGTTTACTATATCTGGTGATATATGAAGTCAATAAGATTCAGAATAGCTCTACCATTTAATCTGTTTTTATACCTGAAATCTTATGTCAGTACTTTGATTTAGACCAACTGAGCTAATAGTTGAACACTACTGTGTAAGAATTTCAAAATAAGTATAATGTATTTAATAATTTGCCCAGTAATTGTTCAAGGCAATAGGTAGGTAGCAATGTTAATTTATGTGGCTACCTACCTATTTATCAGGGCCTGCCTATTTCACTGGTCAAATTTCCTCATTTATTTACTTTTTCATTTTCCTTCATACAACATTTACTGAAAGCTAACTATATACTTAACAACGAGTCAAACATGAAGATGAACAAAACCTGTGTCTTACAGGTACTCACTATATTATGCATAGATACCCTAGAACATCAGAATCACTCCAGAAACTTTAAAAAAGTAGTGGTATATAGGTCCTACTCCTAGAAATTTTGATTTGAGGTATGAAAGGGGGTAGGAACAAGCACTTTAAAAAACAAAAACAAAAAATTCCCTAAGTAATTCTATAATGTGGTTAGGGCGAAGATGAAGGTGATATATATAAATAGTTAACTAAAATACAACAGCTACCAGGATTCTAGGTTAAGGAACATAGCCCATATCCAGGTTAAAGAAGTTAAGAATCTCTGGCTGAGAAGGCACAGCAAGCCTCTCTTGTGGTCAATTCAACTCTGATCTTCCAGCAGCTAAACTGCAGTTCTGTCTCCATTGACTCATCTTCAAAACCCATCTTAGCCCAGTTGACCTCTCTGTTTAAATTAAGATCTCAAGAGTTATCAAAAAATTTAACATGAAAATGTCCTGACCTCTTCTTCCATCACTGTTAAAGCACCTTCTCCCTTTACTTAACTTCTTAAGCATTTCTCTTATCTTTCTTTTTGCCTCTTTTATCCTTAGTTCCCTTTTAACCAGTGGTTCTCAGCCAGAAAGGAGACTGAAAGGAGTGATCAATCATGTCAGAATTAACTATGGAAAAACGCTGTATCTGCCTAGCTCCCCCATTCTAATGATACCTGGCCCCTCTCTGAGATTCTTTCAGAGAGGAAAAAAAAAACCCTATACGTAATTCCATTATGTCTTCACTGAAAACTATACTCTGACACCTCTTCCATACCAAATTTTTTTTGGTGGGGGGCACCAGGGATTGAAACTAGGGGTGCTTAACCACTGAGCCACATCCCTAGTCCTTTTTCTATTTTGTTTAAAGACAGGGCTTGCTGAGTTGTTTAAAGCCTTGCTAAGTTATTGAGGCTGGCTTTGAACTACTCCTGCTTCAGCCTCCCAAGCCCCTGGGATTATAGGTATACCACAAGACTCGACCTTATCAATGATTTTTAAACCTATATATCTAGTTTTGATATTGTTCCAAAGATCTAGACCAATATTGTTCATTTCCAAATGCCAAGTGCACATCTCTGCATGAATCTCTTTCAGGGCTCTTGAACTAGCTGTTCATCCAGTATAGATTTAGGCAGATCTATAGGTGGCCAGTAGCCAAATGTGGATATTGAATGCCTGAAATGTAGCTAATATTAACTAAGAATGCACAATAAGTATAAAATATACACTGTATTCTGAAGAAAAAAATGTAAAATAACATGATAATTTTTATATTGAATATTGTTGAAATGATAATATTTAATATACTAGTAAAATAAATTATAAAATAATTTCATTTGCTTCTTTTTGCTTTTTAATATAGCTTTACAGATATGGTTTGCATTATATTCCAATAATATTCCAATAGACAGCTTTATTCTAGACCTACTTGCCCCAGGTCCTTCTATGATGAGTTCCTTTCTCATCATTGAGATCTCAGCTCAGTCATTACCTCAAAGATATAGTATAAGAAGCACCTGGTGAGTTTATTTAAATGCAGGTGACTAGGCCACAATCCACAATGTTTCTATGGTAAGATTTAGAAATATGCATATTTAACAAGACCATTAGTGTTGGAAGCTGGGAACACTTGTTGGAACATATGCATATTTAACAAGCTCATTAATGTTGGAACTGTGGGCTTGTCTGAACCAACTCTAAAGCTGAGGTAGGCCCTTCAGAGAACTCTTGGTGCAGTTTCACCCATCTGAGGTTGCTCCCTTGCTTTGGCAGACGTCTTGCTCAGAGATAATTCTGTGATACCATGGAATTTACTGGCTCAGACAGCCTTAGGTTCACATGCAGCTCTCTGGAGGTGGAGAAAGATACCAGTGCCCCAACAATCCTTGTGGTGCCAGTGGCCTGGAGGAGGAAGAATTACTGCTCAAGTGATAAGTCCCCAATCAGGCCAGCTTCCCCACAGCTTCTTGCTTCTTATTTACCTTGAAGAACCCCTCCTCACCATAAATTCCTTTGTTGGCAAGCACAGTGGTACATGCCTATAATCCCAGCACTCTGGGAGGCTGAGACCAGACAACCAGGAGTTCAAAGCCAGCCTCAGCAAAAGCGAGGCGCTAAGCAACTCAGTGAGACTCTGTCTCTAAATAAAACCCAAAATAAGTCAAATAGGTTTGGGGATGTGGCTCAGTGGTCAAGTACCCCTGAGTTCAATCCCTGGTACAAAATAATAATAATAATAATAATAATAATAATAATAATTCTTTTGATGTGTTTCACTATAAATAATTCACAGGCTTTTCCCATCGTTAGGATCAGACCCATCAGGTCTCTTCCACCAATCAAACCCCTGCTCGAAGAATGTATTTCTCATCTTTTGGGTTTATTTCTTAATATTACTTTTCTAGATTTTATTTTCAGTCAGCCCACACCTCCTACAGTTATCTACTTCCTCCCCACACAGGCTGTGGCCAAGATACTAGGTGATTCTGTTACAGGTGATCGAATGACTACATGTTGAATCAATCTAAGCTCCTTACTATTCCAAAAAGGTTCTTTCAACAGCAGGAGGGATCCTGGTGATAAAACTGTTCTATATCTGATTGTGACAGAGGTCACATTTATCAATACATGTGATGAAATTACAGAGAACCAAATATACATGCAAATGAATGCAAGTAACTGGGGCAATCCAAATAAAGATGGAATGAAAGGTATACAGGATCTCTCTATAAATCTATAATTCACAATTCACATTTGAATCTAAAATTTTCTTAAAATGCTTAAAAACTTATACATATATTACAAAATCAAAATTATAAAGTCATAATATTTTTACCAATTAATTCTCCTAACATACTTTCCTAATTCTTTTTTTTCCTCCTTTTGTGGTTGTACAATTTTTATTACCTCTTCACATAATAACATTATTATATTTTCTAAAAAGAATAAACATAATTTGGTATTTGGTCTATCTTCTTTGGAAAATAAAAATAAAAAAACAACCCTTTACAGCCTTTACAGCCTGATTCTTGAATCTTAGTGCAACTCCAAGAATATTTAATCTTTGCATAGTTACCTAAAAATACCCTTTTCTGCTTTTCTATCTTCAAATTTGCTGGTCTCTCTTCTTATAATTTCCCTTTCCCCTGGGGGAGGTACTGGGGATTGAACTCAGGGACACACTGAGCTATATCCCCAGCCCTATTTTGTATATTATTTAAAGACAAGGTCTCACTGAGTTGCTTAGCACCTCACTTTTGCTAAGGCTAGCTTTCAACTTGTGATCTTCCTGCCTCGGACTCTATATAGGCGTGCACCACCACACCCAGCTTCCTTAAATTTTTGTTAACTAACAGCTCTCATCCTTTAAGACTGAGGTCAAATTGTTCTTTTGCAGATGTTTCTCAGGAAAATCCAATTATTCTTTTCTCTGTTCCCAGAACACTTCGCATACACCTCCACAGCAGCATTAGTCATGCTGTATCATATTCACCTCTGTATGTATGTATATCTTATCAATTCTACTGTGAGTTCCTAAAATGTGCCATGATCTATTCATTCAATATTCTATCAAACATGGTACCTGGAACCGAAAAAGACCCTCAACGAATGTCTATTACAGTTAAATGAACAAGATATGTCAATAATAATTGTTAATTACCAAGTGTTAACTTTCCAGTACCAAATGTTAATTGTGTCTGGCCAATTAGGGAAATGAAACAAATAGGAAACCTTTGGCAGTAAACAAGAAGACACTACTAGAAAAGACATAAAGCTGTGTTTATACATATTTAAGCATGAAAGGAGAACTGGAGGCTATCCAATCGTGATCTACTTTTATGAGGACCAAAATAGCTCTGTCAGAGAACTTTTGCTGAAAGAAGAAGCCAAACATGGTAATCCAACCTATTAACAAAATGGCAGTCTTTGAACAGCATGTTTGCGGACTGCAAACTCAAATCCATCCCCTACTCAGCACCTTAGACAATAGTATTAGTCTAAGGAAGAGAGAGAACTACATAAGAAAACAACTGAAACTCTATGTTCTGAACTCTGTGATACATAGGATTTAACAATGTTTAGATACCATATACCACATGGTTTTAATGATATGATGGCTTTAATCAGCAACAAAAGAACTATTGAAGCAAACAGAGAAGTAGCAGAGACAAGGTAATCTTGGAAAACAATGCAATACAAAAATGAACATACTACTGAGTACATTTGAGATGCTACACATGCTCAGACATACTTGAACCTATTCTATAGGGGCTCTGGCCTTTTAGTCAACAGAAGAGGAAAACAAACAGTAAGACTGTGATACTCATGTTCATATAACTGCAATAAAACATGCAGATTGATAAGGCCTAAGAAATTCAGGCACTATAGTCTGCTTTCCCCACGAATCCTGTGACTCATCTTTATTCCAATACTGATCAAGTTGGATACAAGTTATTTTTCTAAGATACAGAGTCCCCATCCCAACCCATGGAGGCTAGCTCTTGCTACTTGTGCCACAGTCTTTATCATGAAAACCTGACCTTCTTTATCACCTGTCCCATACTTGGTCACTTTAACCAAGTGATCTACACATAACTGTTTAATTTTCTTAGTCTCACTTGCATACATATTTCCTCATACTGTACTTCCCTACCTACCTATTGGATGTTTCTGTTACTTTCTGGCATTTCATTTCCTGAATGCACTGGAAGTTTGGAAAACAATGTTTTGCTGCAATGTATCTCTCAAATGCTAAAATATGCCATTGGAATAATATTAAAACAAACAAACAAAAAGAAAATGATTTAAGATGGCAGACTAGAGGAAGGCTGCATTTCTACTTGCCCCATGACTCAGGATTCAATTACTGCCAGTACTGCTTCTCAGTAAGGTGCTGGGAATCTACTGGGACACTGTAAGCTCACTGGGTAGAGACCACTGCTGAGCTAAACCAAGCTGGGAGACAATGCACCTTACTCCAGACACAAATTAACCACACTTAAACTTTAGCAATAATTTAATGCAAATAATAGAAAAGACAAAACCCCAAATTAATGAACAGATCCCAAGAAGGAATGGCTAAGGGGTTCTTTAAGGTCCCACTCATGAGCATCCACTCCTACAACAAAAACAGAATTAACACAAAAGCTATGAACACCACAACTAGGAGGAGTCTCACATCCCTTGAGAATTATAGAGTTGTTAAGAGAAATCACAGAAAGTGAACTCCATATACAACACAATTGTCAGATCTACTAGATGAACCCCACTCTTTTGAGACCTACAGAAAAAGTAGAATCCTAAAACTCTGACACAATATACACTGTATCAAAATGCATAAATCATCACCAAAGAACTAGCAAGAAAAACTATACTACAAAATCCACTTGGAAATATATTGAAAAATCCACAACCTGAGATCCCTGAACACTTTGGCAAGAGAACACTGTGCCCTAGAAAGACTCACCCTTAAGAATGGAAGAGAAATCCATCCCAGGAGATGCACAAATTAGGCAAAGTAGCAGGTTACAAAATCAATATGCAAAAATCAATAGCTTTCCAATACAGCAGTAATAAATCTGCTGAGAAAGAAATCAGGAAATAATCACATTCACAATAGCCTCAAATAAAATAAAATACCTAGGAATAAATCTAACCACGGTGGTGAAATATCTGTACAATAAAAACTTTAGAACACTGCAGAAAAAATTTATGAAGACACAAGAAGATGGAAAAAACTTCCATGTTCATGAACAGGCAGAATTAATATTGTAAATTAGTACAACCACTATTGAAATCAGTATAGAGCTTCCTCATAAGACTAGGGATGGAACCACCATATGGCCCAGCTATATCACTCCTTGGCATTTATTCTAAAGAATTAAAACCAACATACTACATAGCAATACTTGCATGCCCATACTTATAGCAGCACAATTCACAATAGCCAAACTACGGAACCAGTCTAGGTGTCAATAATAAATGGATGAATGGATAAAGAAAATGTAGTACATATACACAATTGGGCTTACCAAGCAATAAAAAAGAATGAAATTATGTCATTTGCAGGAAAATGGATGGAACTTGAGAACATTAAGTGAAATAAGTCAAACTCTCAAAGTCTAGAGTCATGTGTTTTCTCTCATGTGGAATCTAGAGAGGAAAAAGGAAAAGGAAGGTGAGGATAGTGAATCTCATGAGTTCATCAGAGTTGAGAAAAGGGACCAAGAAAAAGATAGGTAGAAAAGAAAATACTGGAAAATGATATTGGCCAAATTATATTGTTATATTGTGTGCATTTATGAATATGTAATAACAAATCTTCCCATTATATACAATTACAGTGCAACAATAAAAAAATATTTAAAAAATTGGGGAAAAAATCACATGTTAATATTATCACCAACCTCAGCAAAGAAAAGTTCTTTAATTATTGAACGAAAGTCAAAGTCAAAGTGGTGAATATAAGGTTTCCAAACTACTAATTTTCATTTAAAGTTCAAATTTTATCACTTGTAACAAATACTGAAAGGGTCTTGGAGACACCAAGGTCCATAGACCACATTTTTAAAACAGCTACTTACTGCAAAAAAGTGTTTCCTATGCAAGTCTTATTGTCCCTATGTCTTTTGACTTTGAGATAGGGTCTTGCTAAAGTGCAGAGGCTGGCCTCGAATTTGAGATCTTCTTGCTTCTTCTTCTTGAATCAATGGGATTACAAGCATGTACCACTGAACCCAACTAAACCAAACAATTTTAAAAACTGAAATATAACTCAAACAATTTCTCCAAACCCCTTCCTCCCCAAAAATGGGAATGCATATGGGCACAAATGGTAAAACTGGAAGCTTTTGCCAAGAATGAACAGCCTCTGAAATAATTTTATAAAGTTAATATGACTTTGACATAGCAAATACATAAAAATATATAACTTGACAAGTGAATATAAAACCAGGCAAGGAGAATATAAAAAATTATAGACCTCTTTATAAACATAGATGCTAAAATCCTAAATAACATATTAGCCAGCAGACTCCATCAACTAAATAATATAATAATACATTCTGAACAAGAAAAATTATATTCAGGAATTCAAAGATGATTCAAAAATAGAAATCTATTCAATAGATTCAACACACTAGAAAAACTCATGCTCATCCTTACAGATGCAATGGTAACATTCCACACTTATTCATGAGTAAAATCCAAGAACATTATATACTCTAGAAAAAATTCTAGCAACTAAACTACTGAATGGTGAAATTTTGAAAGCATTCCATGAAAATCAGGAAGAAACAACGATGCTAAGTATTTGCTCCATTATCTAGTTGTATCAGAACTCCTAGCTAAGATAACAGAAGAAGAAAAGCAAATAAGAAATATAAGAATTGGAAAGGCTATCAGTGGAAAATAAACTAACAGCCTGTTATACATAATACCATTTTTCTTTCTTAGGCTGCCAATGTTTCCATCTTGTTAGAAACTATATAAATCATAATTTCTGGATCACCGGGATTACAGGCATGTACCACTGCACCCAAGTGTGCAGTCTGTTCCCTCATACTGAGGCATTGGTGAGAAAATGTCTGGATAAACAATACTTACATAATACTACACACATGCACACACACACACACACACACACCCTTTGATGTAGAACTTATTTTTCCCTTACTACATAGAAGGTGGTTAATAACTTTGTTCACTACAATGATTTTTATTTCAATTACATTACTTTCCTACATTAAAAATGTGCATATATATTTTATATTTATGCACTAAATATAAAATGTTTAAGTTCAACTTTTGGACTTACATTCAATA
Source organism: Xerus rutilus (assembly GCA_028644305.1). Classification (NCBI taxonomy): domain Eukaryota; kingdom Metazoa; phylum Chordata; class Mammalia; order Rodentia; family Sciuridae; genus Xerus; species Xerus rutilus. The sequence continues at coordinate 44,877,004 of CM053405.1, read as the reverse complement.
CTTTCAGTATTACTGATCTGCCAAAAGACACCCCACCCTCGATGTAATTTCCTACTAGTTTATATGTAAAAATAAAATCAAAGAAAATATTTTCCTATGTGGATTTCCTTAGTTGAGGGAGAAAATGTCCTGCTCATAGAAATCTGCTGGCAAACAATGTTAAATTAAAAAGTCAGCTAATGTAATAAGCTTCTGTGGTACCAGAAATACCCTAATCCCCCACTCCGAACCCCATACCATGGACTGAACCCAGGGGCACTTGACCCCTGAGCTATGTGCCAGTCCTTCTTATTTACTAACTTGCTTGCTAAATTGCTGAGGCTCATCTTGAATTTACAATCCTCTTGCCTCAGCCTCTGGAGTAGCTGGGATTACAAGTGTGTGCAAATGCACTCCGCTAGAAATACCCTAATTTCTAACATACTATTAATTTTTTGTTCTGAGCAATGGTTATATGGGTATGTTCACTGAAAATTCATTGTGCTATACATTTATGACCTGCTCATTTTTCTGTGTGCATGTGTGTATACATATACACACACACACATATATATTGCAATATGAAAATTACTTTAGGTATTGAGATGTAACTTGGTGGTAGAATGTTTGCCTAGCATGGGAAAGGTCCTGTATGCAGAAGGGGGAAGAGGAGTGGGGTGGGGGGAAGAAGTGGGATAGAGGAAGGAGGAAGAACAAAAGATAAAAGGACAAGAAAGAAAGAAAATTTTACTTAATTTTTTTTTTTTTTGTACCACGGATTGAAACCATGGTCACTTAAATACTGAGCCACACCCCTGAAGCCCTTTTGTATACTTTATTTAGAGACAGGGTTTTGCTAAGTTGCCTAGGGCCTCATTAAATTGCTGAGGCTGGCTTTGAACTCCCAATCCTCCTGCCTCAGCTTCCTTAGCCACTGGGATTACAAGTGTGAGCCACTATGCCCAGCTTAAAATTTGAAATAACTTTAAAGAATGTCTCTCTTCCTCTCCATCTTCCCCTTCCAATAATGTAGTCGCATGCTTGCCTCTTTGATCACTGGATGAAGAATGTTTAATATGAAAAAATATCAATGGTGACAACTTTCATCATCTGGTCTAGATAAAATGTCTGTGTTTTATTATAGGTGGAACTTAAGTATTTCTGATGGGACATGGAATACATATGTATTTTCTTATCCCTGCCCATATGAAGATTACTTACCTATCATGAGGAAAAAAACTGGAGACATATGTAAATGTGTCCAGGCTGCTCTCTTGTTATAAAAGTGATGCAGTATATGACAGAGATTAGTTTATATAAAGATGAACAATCCCAGCCTGTTTCACCCCCAAAGAATTGGTTAAATGCTAAAGAAGACTTTCAGAACACAAATTCTGAACAATTGGCAGTGGACCAAAATAGTTTATTCAAGGAATCTTCACACTGTTTTTCATAGTGGTTGCCCATTCTACATTTTGACCAACAGCACAGATATGTTCTAATTCCTCCACACTCCTAACATTACTCATCATTTTTTGTTTGTTTTTTTCTAACAGGTATGAGGTAATACTCCATTATAATTTTAATCTGCATTTCTCTAATGATGAGAGATGTCGAGAAACTTTCATATACCTGGTGCTTATTTGTATATCTTCTTTGGAAAAATGTCTATTCAAGACACATGTCCATTTTTTAATCAGCTTGGATTTTCTTCCTAACCAGAAATCCAGTCAGGTGTATATATAGTCAACTGATCTCAACTAAAGTGTCAAGAACATACAATGGGGAAAGAACTGCCCCTTCAATAAATGGTGCAGGAAAAAACTGGATACTGATATGCGAAAGAATGAAATTGGACTCCTATCTTACACCATACACAAAAATCAACTTGAAATGGATTAAACACTTAAATATAAGACATGAAACTATAAAAGTCCTAGAAAAAAATTGGAAAAATTTCTTCTTAACATGAATCTTGGCAAAGAATTTTTGGCTTCAACATCAAATTCACAAGTAAAAACAAACAAAAATAGACACACCAGAATACATTAAATTAAGAAGTTCTGCACAGAAGACAATCCTTGGAGTAAAATTAAAAAATGACAGAATAAGAAAAAATATTTACAAACCATCTATATGATAAAGGGTTAGTAAAAATATAGAATTTCCTAAAACTCAATTTGAATCAAAAATTAGAATCTGACCTATTAGTTTTTAAAGACATAAGGTAATAGAAGACATTTTTGTATTTTACACATAAAACTTGTGAAGTATTATGAATTTTCTACTAAAATAGTAAAGAAAGAAAATTTCAAATTAGTGCCTCCTAGTATTTACTTTTTTATATTAACATCTAATATGTACAACATGGGAGAATGTTTAATCAATGAAACCATACTGTATAATACTATAATGATGGATACATGACATTATACATTTGTCAAAGCCTACAGAACTTTTACAACACAGAGTGAATCCTAATGTGAAATATAAACTTTGGTTAATAATAATGCATCAATAATCATTCATCAATTATAGCAAGTGTATCATACTAATACAAGATGTTTATTTTTTAAAATTATTATTTTTTAAATGTATTTTTAAAACAGAAGAATGCATTTCAAGTCATAGTACACATATGGAGCACAATTTTCCATTTCTCTGGTTGTAAACAAGACAGAGTCACACCATTTGTGTCTTCATACATGTACCTAGGGTAGTCATGTCCATCTCATTCCACCATTTCCTCCGTTTCTCCCATGCTCCCCACCCCTACACCCACAAAATGTCAATAACAGAAATTCTATAGGGAATGAGAGAGGGTTCTGTACTTTCTGTATAGAATAAAAATGGGAGATTTTATGCTCAATTTTTCTGTTAACCTGAAACTTCTAAAAATAGTCTATTAACTTAGAAATCTAATTATTTAACTGTGTAATGATACCATCATATACTCAAAGTTATTACTAATTCATTAATTAAAAAGGGAAGTTTACTTTAATTTGGGATTACATAATTCAAAATAGCCTTCCTCTGAAATCTGATATCAACACTAGTTTTCTAAATGTAAGAAATTTTGTGTTTTGCCAGTATAATACTTGTACTAGTCTGATTGGTCTGCAATATTAATGGAACACCACAAACTAGGTGGCTAAAACATTAAAAAAATTTTTTCTCACAGTTCTTAAGGCTGAAAATCTAAACAAAAATGTCAGCAGGGTTGTTTTCTGGTGAGGTCTCTCTTCCTGTCTTATAGACAGCCACATTTCCACTGTTTCCTCACACAGGCTTTTCTTTGTGCATATAAACTTCTAGTGTCTCTTTTTCTTCATTTAAGAACAAGAGTCCTATCAGATTAAAGTCCTATCCTTGGACCTCATTTAACCTTATTTACCTCCTTAAGGGCCCTAACTCCAAATACAGTCACATCAATGGTTAGGACTGCAACATATAAAAGAGAGGGGCAATCAATCACATTCCTTCCTCTGGTCCCCTAAATTCATGTCCTTCTCACATATAAAAACATTCACCCCATCCCAATAACCCTATAAGTCTTAACCTATGCCAGCATCAACTCCAAGCCCAAAGTCTAATCTAAACATCTAAATCAGGTACGAGTGACACTTGAGGTATGATTAATTCTGAGGCAAAATTCCTCTCCAGCTATGAAATTCTGAAAAACATACAATTCAAGTGCTTCTAAAATGCAATGGTTGGACATGCCTTGTATAGCCTATTCAAAAAAAGAAAGAAAGAAATCAAAAAGAAAAAAGGGGTGACATGTCTTAAGTCCAAAACCGAGCAAGGAAAATTTCATTAGATCTTAAGGCTCAAGCTCTTGGGCTTGATGCTTTGCCCTATAAGCCCACAGTGACAACAGCCTTGCTTCTGCACATACTAAGATGGCAACCCAACTTCCTTAGCTCTAGGCAGCTGCTTTGTGGTAGGGTCACAGATGGCAGCCTGGTCTCCTGAAAATAAGGAGGTAACCCCACACTCTGAAACTGAGGAGATAGCCCTCTGAGCCTATGGAAGCAGTGGCAGCCTATGGAAGCAAGCCTATGGAAGTTCTGCCAATCTCTGAATCATCCGTGGGATTGTTCTTGCCTTTTCTTGAAGGATATAGCACGTTTGGGGCCAGATAGGTCTACTGTCCTATTCTGTAGAATCCTAGAAGTCTGAAAGCCTGCCTTTATTTTGTTTCACATGTCCTCTTTAATCCAAACTGACCAGTAGCTCTGTTGGTATAATCCCATCTCTATTCCTGGTTTCTGCTGATATTGCTGATTAAACTATGGGTAATTTCTTCCTGGAGAGATTGCCCAACCACACACTGTGTTCTTTCCAGAATGAGCTTTCCAATTTTTTACAATACAGATATAAGAGAATTTTCCAAATCCTGATTTTGGATTCTTTTCTGCTTAACAATTCCTTCTACAATTCATCTCCCTCTTCTCAGATTTCACCATACTCAGTAGAAAGAAATCAGGCCATAACTTCAACACCTTGCTTAGAAATCTCTGCTAAAGCTGGGAGCAGTGTCGCACACCTACAATCCCAGCAACTCAGGAGGCTGAAGCAGGAGGATAGCAAATTTGAATCCAGCCTGGGCAACTTAGTGAGACTCTGTCTCAAAATGAAAAATAAAAAAGGTTGGGATGTAGCTCTGTAGTAGAATGCCCCTGGGTGCAATCTCTAGTACCACATATACAAATAAACAAAAACAAACAAAAAACCTACTAAAAATCTCATGTCATTACTCACAAGTTCTACCTTACGCAAAACACTAGAACACCATTCTGCCAAATTTTTTGCCAGTTTATAACAAGTACTGCCTTTTCCCCAAGTTTCCATGACACATTCTTCACTTCATCTGAAGACTTGACCATAATAACCTTTAACTCCCTGAAGGCAATCTAAATTTTGCCTTAATAGACATGTCAAAATTCTTCAAGCCTCCACACATCACTTAATTCTAAAGACATTTCCACATTTTTAGGTCCTCATTACAGCAGAATCCCAGTTTACAGTACCAAAACCTGTATTGTGCTCAGGCACAATACCATAGACTGAGTGGATTATACAAAAATAAAAAAATGTTTAAAAAATAATTTTCTCACAGTCTGAAGTATGAAAGTTCAAGATCAAGTTACTGACAGGATTTATTTCTGGTAAAATGTCTCTTTATGCCTTGGAACTGCCTGCTTTCTTGTTGGGTGGGCCTCACATGGCCTTTCCTTGTACATCTGTACTTCTGGCACATCTTCTTCTTCTTATAAGGACACTAGTACTGTTGGATAATGGTTCACTTTTAAAAACTCATTTAACTTTAACTATCTCCTTAAAGGCTTTATCCTCAAATATAGTATCATCAGGAGTTATGACTTTAATATATGGATTTGGTGGGAGGGGTGCAAAATTCAGTCCATAATGGTACTTACAAAACCCACATCAGTTCTCTCACTTCGCACATTATTAGAGTGCCCATGTTTTGTTGTGTGATTTTCTGTTATACTTTATTTTCTGTATAAAATAAAATCATGACATAAAAGAGGAAAATATTAAATTTGGAATTTCTCAAAAGGTAAAAGTCACCTGTGAATAATAATCAAAGAAGAAAAATTCAATAAGTGAAATGACCAAAGAATTTAGAATTCCCTTATCATTTATCAGTATATTTCTTTAAAATTGGGATAAGATAAAAAGCCAAGTGAGATAAAAGTAGTAAATGTATGAAAGCAATGCATACCTATGTGGAAAATAAAGTACTTAAATGATTTAGCCAATTCAGACCACCTCAGAGCAAGATTATTTCTAAATTTTCATGTTTTTCTTTTTCTTTTTCAGTGTTGGGGACTGAACCCAGGATCTCACACCTGCCAGGCAAGAACTTCACCACTAAACTACAGAGTCTAAGTTCCCCAAACCGGCTTCAAATATGTGATCCTCCTGCCTCAGCCTTTTGAGTCATGATGCTCACCACTGTGTCTAGCTTCATTCTTTTTTTCTCTTAAACTGCCCATATCATCTTAAATTAAAAATGTGTGTCTACTTATCTTTATTTATAAGCACCATGATATATCTGTTGCCATTATACTATGGCATATTCAATCACCTGGAGGTTGCATTACTGGAAGTGTTTCAGTAAGTTATGTCTCCGTGAAATGAAAAGAAATACCCCTTTTATAAATATTAACAAATTGTATTTTCTTAATGTAAGAGAAATATTCTTATTTTATGGTACACAGGAACCTGCAAAGTAATCCATAAGTGCTCTGTAAAAGTAGACTTTGGAACCAGTGACTATTCACATGGACATAACATCATATATAATAACTGTTGAGAATGACATTGATTGTTTTATAAAATTGATAATATGTTAATAATCCCTGCTAATATTGAATCCTCCTGATGTCTATTCTGAGCACAGAAGAACTGAAATACAAAGAACCCAAATCCAAGCATACCATAAAACTTTGCAATCAGTATTCTGTGGAGCAAAGATATAAATAAGTTTTAAAAACAACAAACTTCTAGATCTATTTTGAATCATTCCATAATGCATCAAGACACAAAAAAAAAATCCTAGATTAAGTAGAAATGAAAATAGCTTTTTTCAAAAACTTTTTAAAAATTTTTTTCTTTGTAGTTGTAGATGGACAGCATGCCTTTGTCTCATTTTTACATGGTGCTGAGGATGGAACCTCGCGCCTCACACATGCTAGGCAAGTGCTCTTCCTCTGAGCTACAGCCTCAGCCCCTGAAAATAGCTTTGTAGAGTTAAAACTAGATTCCTGTGGAATTTATATGCCTTCCTTAGTTCAATAGATATTTCTAGCATATGTATTATTTAGTGAAAGCTAGCTTGTAATCCAGGATCCCTTCTATATTAGCTTTCAATCTTAGTCAAGGACATAAGATACTTTATCTGTACAAATAGGAGACTGGATCAGGTTATTTCCAAAATATCAGTTCTGCAATACTAGGCTTAGCAGCTGCCATAATTAAAATTGCATTGGAAGCCTCTAATTTATGAACCCTAAAACTGTCTAAGTCATGAATTAACAGCAACCTCAATCTTCAATAATCATTGCTATTATACAGTTCTGAGTTTACAAATTATAAAGTCTAATTGTTTAAATAGGTCTACATACTTTGGTATTCATATAATAGTACCCAATTTTGTTGATTAAAAATTTTTCAATATCAGAACAACTTTATCCCCATCTAGTTACCTCTCACGATTCTTACTTCTATTTCTACCTTTCCTGGTATTGATGAGTTCTTATGCATTATGCAATTGGTACTCAAACATAATAAGAAAAATTAATGAGACTCTGGCACTGTAGTAACAACCAGATACTTCCTACCCTTGTTCTTAAGCTACACACTTCAGTAGAAGCTGACTACCACTTTTTTTTTTGGTACTAGGGATTGAACCCAGCAGTGCTTAACCACTATGCCACTAAGCTACAAGGTGCTTAGGGGCTTGCTAAGTTACTGAGGCTAGCTGTGAAACTTGTGATCCTCCTCCCTCAGCCTCCTGAGCCACTGGAATGAGTACTATTTCTTAAATTGACTACTTCTCCTCCACCCCAACACACACACACACACACAACACACACACCCATACACACACACACACACCCCACAGCTCAGGCACTTAGTGTTGAAAGCCCACAGCTACCTTTCAAATCAAGATATCTTTAGGAATTGTTAAACCACTGAAGCAACACAAACATTTTGAAAGTTCTATATTCTGGCTATAGATTTGTCCATTTTAACTGCTACCATCCTTTAGTAAAAGTAAGAATAAATTTTAAAGATAAGTGAAACTAATAGTAGGACCCATATACTCACTTCTCCTACACTACATTTTATGTGAAAAATAAAAGATAGAAATCACAAACAGAATTAATAAAATTGTATATTATACTGAAATATATCTTTCAAAAGATATATTTTTCCAAGGAATAGGTCATTTTTGAAGATTTTTTTTCTGAAATATGGTCTTCCCATGTTGCCTAAGTTGGTCTCAAACGATACTCCCACAGCAGTCTCCAAAGTAGCTGGGACTACAGGAATGCACCCACCATGCTCATTTTTTTTAGAAATTCTTAAGCAATATGGGACACATCTAAATATCACTTTAAGAGTTCGTTTCCAAGATGGTGGCCTAGACGGACTCAACAGTGCTAGTCTCTCCAGGACCGCAGCTTGAAGTGGTGGAAATACCATCTCCCAGCCAGCTTCTTGACATCATCCTACAGCTCATCATCCTCTGCAGGAATTTCACTCGCGTGTGTACGCAGGGCCACCAGGCAGCATCAATCGCCAGGAGCAGCATGACTTTAGCAGCAAGCAGCGGAACACAGCGGCAGCATGGGCCCCAGCCCAAGCCTGGAGCCCAGGATTCACCCTGGGCGGGGAGATCCTGCTTCTACACAGGGTACCTGGCTCCAGTGCCCACCAAACCACGCAGGACCCCTAGCAATTGCTCCTGTGGACAAACATGTGCCGTGCGAGATCCCTGGATACTGTTCTTTGTGGATCTCCATTGACCAGCGCAGAACTTCCTACACCAGGAAATGCCAGACAGCATCTGGGGACAAACTTTCACTTCAACACAGCACACCGTGAAATAGCATCTCCACTGCATTGAAGATCACCAGCAGCCCACACATTCACCCCCGAAGCAGATGGCTTCTTTGTGAAACCCCCACCTAAGACATTCTTCACCAAGTGGACAATATCCAGTGAGCAACAGACAACGCCACCTACTAGAGGTGAAAGGAAGCAAACCTGTTTATTTGCATTGACACTTTATATTTTTATTTTTATTTTTTTATTCTCATTTTTATTTTATCCTTTATCTATTTCTCCTAATATTCCTTTTGTTTAATCTTTTTGTTTATTTCTCTGTTCTTTTTTATTTTCTTTCTTTTTCTTTCCTTTCTTCTTTTCTCTCTTGAGTTTCTAACAGAAACTATAGACTCTCGTGCAAACCTATTGTTTACATAATAGATGTTAAAGGAACTCATAATTGTTGTATATTGTCACTAAACTGTAAATGTATTTAGGAGCGATTAGAAATACTTGGTTTAAAACTATATATTGTTTGTACTGAGATCAATCGATATTGGTCTCCCTTTAAAGGAGAGGTATTGAAACCCTGCAGAGAAACTATAACCCTATAGGAGTAAAAACTGTAACACCTTCGATCAGCAGTTAGAAGGAAAGACACAAAAACACCATGAAAAAACAAGGGAAGAAAGTGCCTCAAAGAAACCAAGATACTACATTATTAGAATCCATGGTCAGAACAGCAGAAGAAATGACAGAACAGGAATTCAGGATGTACATAATTAAAATGTTCTGTGACTAAAATAATGATATAAGAGAGCAAGCCCAGTCAGCAAAAGATCATTTCAATAAAAAGATACATAGGCAAATACAGGAAGTAAAAGATCACTTCAATAAGGAGGTAGAGATTCTGAAAAGGAACCAAACAGAAATCCTTGAAATGAAAGAAACAATAAACCAAATTAAAAATTCAATAGAATGCATCATCAACAGATTAGACCACTTGGAAGACAGAACTTCAGATACTGAAGACAAAATATTTAACCTTGAGAATAGAGTTGACCACACAGTGAAGACGGTAAGAAACCATGAACAGAACATCCAAGAGCTATGGGATAACATGAAAAGACCAAACTTAAGAATTCTTGAGATAGAGGAAGGCATAGAATTCCAAAACAAAGGAATGAGAAATCTATTCAATGAAATAATATCAGAAAACTTTCCAAACATGAAGAATGAATTGGATAGTCAAATACAAGAGGCTTACAGGAAACCAAAGGTACAAAATCACAACAGATCTACACCAAGGCACATCACATGAAAATGCCTAACATTCAGAATAAGGAGAGAATCTTAAAAGCCCCAAGAGAAAGGAATCAGATTACATATAGGGGGAAGCCAATGAGGATCACTGCAGACTTCTCAAGCCAGACCCTGAGAGCAAGAAGATCTTGGAACAGCATATACCAAGTGCTAAAAGACAGCAGATGACAACCAAAAATCTTATATCCAGCAAAATTAAGTTTTAGGTTTGATGATGAAATAAAAACCTTCCAAGATAAACAAAAATTAAAAGAATTCACAGCAAGAAAGCCAGCACTACTGGACATTCTTGGTAAAATATTCCATGATGAGGAAATGAAAACCTGCAGAAGGAGGGGCTACACTAAAGGCCAATCAAAGGAGAAACCCAGGCAAGTTAAAAACTAAGAATAAACCAAAATCTCTGGGAATACAAACCATGTCTCCATAATAATATTGAATGTCAATGGCCTAAATTCAGCAATTAAAAGACACAGACTGGCAGATGGGATTTAAAAAAGACCCAACAATATGCTACCTCCAAGAGACTCATCTCATAGAAAGAGACACTCACAGATTGAAGGTGAAAGGATGGAAAAAAATCTATCACTCACATGGACTGTGTAAACAAGCAGAAGTTTCCATCCTCATCTCAGATAAAGTAGACTTCAAACCAAAGTTAGTGAAAAGGGATAAAGAAGGTCATTTCATACTGCTTAAGGGAATCATACATCAACAAGAAATAACATTCTTAAATACCTATGCCCCAAACAATGGGGCAGCCATGTTTGTCAAAGAAACCTTTCTGAAATTCAAGAGACAAGTAGACCCCAACACAATAGTATTGAGGGACTTTAACACAACTCTCTCATCATTGGATAGATCTTTCAAGCACAAACTAAACAAAGAATCTATAAGACTTAATAAAACAATCAATGGACTAGACTTAACAGATATATATAGAATATTCCATCCTTCAACAAGCAAATACACGTTTTTCTCAGCAGCACATGGATCCTTCTCCAAAATAGATCATATGCTATGCCACAAAGCAAGTCTTAAGAAATACAAAAACATAGAGATACTACCCTGCATTCTATCTGACCATAATGGAATGAAACTGGAAATTCATAACAGTTTAAAAAAAAGAAGCCACAACAACACCTGTGGGAGACTCAATAATTTGCTATTGAACAATGCATGGGTAACAGAAGACATCAGGGAAGAGATAAAAATATCCATTAAGGTAAATGAGAACTCTGATACAACATACCAAAATCTCTGGGACACTATGAAGGCACTGCTAAGAGGAAAGTCCATTGCATTAAGCTCATATATTCAAAGATGTAAAAGTCAACAAATCAATAACTTGACACTACAACTCAAAGCCCTAGAAAAAGAAGAACAAAGTAACACCAAAACAAGCAGAATACAGGAAATAATTAGAATCAGGGCTGAAATCAATGAAATTGAAACACAAGAAACAATGCAAAAAATTGATAAAACAAAAAGCTGGTTATTTGAAAAAATCAACAAAATTGACAAACCCTTAGCCACCCTAACAAAAAGAAGGAGGGAGAAAACTCAAATTACTAAAATTTGTGATGAAAAAGGAAATATCACAACAGACTCTGCTGAAATACAGAGGATAATCAGAAACTATTTTGAAAACTTATATTCCAGTAAAATAGAGAACCCTGAAGACACTGACAAATTCCTAGAGACATATGATCTACCCAAACTGAACCAGGAGGACATTCATGACTTAAACAGATCAATTACAAGCAAGGAAACAGAAGATGCCATCAAGAGCCTTCCAACCAAGAAAAGCCCCGGACCAGATGGATTCTCAGCCAACATCTACAACAAAGAAGAACTAAATTCAATACTCCTCAAATTATTCCAAGAAACAGAAAGGGAAGGAGCCCTTCCAAACTCATTCTATGAGGCTAGTATCACCTTGATTCCAAAAGTAGACAGAGACCCATCAAAAAAGGAATATTTCAGACCAATATCCCTGATGAATATAGATGCAAAAATTCTCAATAAAATTTTGGCAAATCACATACAAAAGCATATTAAAAAACTAGTGCACCATGATAAAGTGGGGTTTATTCCAGCGATGCAAGATTGGTTCAACATATGGAAATCAATAAACATAATCCATCACATCAAAAGACTTAAAGATAAGAATCACATGATTCTATCAATTGATGCAGAGAAAGCATTTGACAAAATACAGCACCCTTTCATGTTCAAAACACTAGAGAAACTAGGGATAGTAGGAACATACCTCAACATTGTTAAAGCAATATATGCTAAGCCTAAGGCCAACATCATCCTAAATGGAGAAAAATTGGAAGCATTCCCTCTAAAAACTGCAACAAGACAGGGATGCCCTCTCTCACCACTCTTATTCAATATGGTCCTTGAAACCCTAGCCAGAACAATCAGACAAAGGAAGTTAAAGGGATATGAATAGGAACAGAAGAACTCAAACTATCATTATTTGCAGATGACATGATTCTATACTTACAGGATCCAAAAAATCCCACCAGAAAACTTCTAGAACTGATAAATGAATTCAGCAAAGTTGCAGGATATAAAATCAATATCCATAAATCAAATGCATTTCTATACATCAGCAACGAGTCCTCTGAAAGAGAAATTAGGAAAACTACTCCATTTGCAATAGCCTCCAAAAAAATAAAATACTTGGGAGTCAATCTAGCAAGAGTGGTGAAAGACCTCTACACCGAAAATTACAAGACACTAAAGAAAGAAATTGAAGAAGACCTTAGAAGATGGAAAGACCTCTCATGCTCCTGGATAGGCAGAATCAATATTATTAAAATGGCCATACTACCCAAAGCTCTATACACATTCAATGCAATTCTAATTAAAATCACAAATAGAAAAAGCAATCATGAAATTCATTTGGAAAAATAAGAGACCCAGAATAGCCAAAGCAATCCTGAGCAAGAAGAGTGAAGCAGGAGGCATCACAATACCAGACCCTAACCTTTACTACAAAGCTATAGTAAAAAAAACGGCATGGTTCTGGCACCAAAATAGACATGTGGACCAATGATACAGAATAGAAGACCCAAAGACTAACCCACATAAATACAGCTATCTCATTCTAGACAAAGGTGCCAAAAACATACACTGGAGAAAAGATAGCCTTTTCAACAAATGGTGCTGGGAAAACTGGAAATCCATATGTAGTAAAATGAAACTAACCCCTATCCCTCACCATGCACCAAACTGATCTCAAAGTGGTACAAAGACCTAGAAATTAGACCAGAGACTCTGCATCTAATGGAGGAGAAAGTAGGTCCAAATCTTCATTACGTTTGATTAGGCCCTGAATTCCTTAACAAGACTCCAAAAGCACAAGAAATAAAAGCAAGAATCAATAAATGGGATGGACTTAAACTAAAAAGCTTCTTCTCAGCAAAAGAAACTATCAATGAGGTGAACAGAGAGCCTACATTCTGGGAGCAAATTTTTGCCACACACACATCAGATAGAGCACTGATCTCCAGGATACATAAAGAACTCAAAAAACTTAACACCAAAGAAACAAACAACCCAATCAATAAATGGGCTAAGGAGCTGAATAGAAACCTCTCAGAAGGAGATATACAATCAATAAACAAATATATGAAGAAATGTTCAACATCTCTAGCCATTAGAGAAATGCAAATCAAAACTACTCTCAGATTTCATTGCACCCCAGTCAGAATAGCAGCTGTCGAAAATACCAGCAACAATAAGTGCTGATGAGGATGCGGTGAAAAAGGCACAGTCAAACATTGCTGGTGGGGAACTGGGATTGTGGCGCAGTGATAGCGTGCTCGCCTAGTGTGCGTGGGGCACTGGGTTCGATCCTCAGCACCACATAAAAATAAAATAAAGATATTCTGTCCACCTACAACTAAAAAAGTAAATAAATATTTAAAGAAAAAAAAAAAAACATTGCTGGTGGACTGCAAACTGGTGCAACCAATCTGGAAAGCAGTATGGAGATTACTTAATAAACCTGGAATGGAACCACCATTTGATCCAGCTATTTCATTCCTTGGCCTATACCCTAAAGATTTAACAAGAGCATACTACAGACACAGCCACTTCAATGTTTATAGCAGCACAATTCACAATTGCTAAACTGTGGAAGCAACCCAGATGCCCTTCAATAGATGAAACTGTGGTACATAAAGAAACTGTGGTCCATATACACAATGGAATATTATTCAGCAATAAAAGAGAATAAAATTATGGCATTTGCAGGTAAATGGATGGAATTGGAGAACATTATCCTAAGTGAACTAACCCAATCCCCCAAAACCAAAGGCTGAATGTTCTCTCTGATTAGTCGTGCTGATACATAAGGGAGGTGAGAATGGTGAACATAGGAGAAATGGAGGAACTCTGGATGGGGGAGGGGGGAAGGGGGGAAGGGAAAAGTGAATGGGTGTAGTAAAGACAGTTGATTGAGATGGTCATCACTACCCTCGGTGCATATATGAAGACACAAATGGTGTGCCTCTATCTGGTTTGCAACCAGAGAAATGGAAAAATTGAGCTCTATATATTACTATGACTTGAAATGCATTTAAATAAATTAAAAATAAATAAATAAATAAATATCACTTTAATACAGATGCCAATATTTCTTATTAGATCAAACAGATAAGACTAGAGCATAAGTAAAATCAAATCAGGTGATTTTTTTTCTAGTTAGTTTTTTAAAAAAACATTTTTAGTTGTAGATAGACACAATAACTTTATTTCATTTTTGTTTTTATGTGGTGCTGAGAATCAAACCCAGTGCCTCACATGTGCTAGGCAAGGGCTGTACCACTGAGCCACAACCCCACCCCTTTCCAGTTAATTTTAAGTTGTGTTTTAAGGTTACAAATATTTATTCATCCAGTACATTTACTAAGAAACTACTATTTTGTCAGTGAATACAAAGAATAATATAGATATGTACTGTGACAGCACATAAGTGAGTAAGGGAGGTTCTAAGACAGGTGGGAGAGAGTAGGTGAAAACTATCCAGGCAATCAAAGGGAAACATCTAAGTGAAAACTTGAGACTGGGATCAAACGAAGTCTTCTTTCCCCACCTGCTTCTCAGGCTGACTTCTTAGAAGGGGAGATAAGGGTGAAAACATTTTTAAGTGAAATATGTTTAAGTAAATATTATTAATATTATTTAAGTGAAATAATACAATAGATAACATGGTTTCAACTAAAAGTTAATAAGTATTGTCTTACTTTTATTAGATGGATATGTTGTTTTTGATGAATCAAAGTATGAATAATCAAGAAAAGGTGCAGATTAGAAGATGATAGCAGAAGTACACTGCCCTGGCTTCAAAATGCTATTTTCTTCAGGGCAAAGGAATAATTAATTACACAGAGTGACTCTTTTTGGATATACAGCAGTTACACTAGGTTACCTCAAAAAGATTTTGGCTCCCAGAACATTGCTAAATAATACAGACAAAAAAGAATAGGTATCTCCCAATACATAAAGCAATGATTATGAAACCAAGAGACTTAGGCTAGTTTACATATTCATTCTACCAACTACCCCCAAAGAGGGTTTAATGCTCACAGCACTTTTACTGTTTGTTCTGTTTTTCCTCAATGGTCTTTACCTTTGGGTTCATGTGTTACCTAAGCTTCTTTTAGCATTCATGTCATTGAGCCACAATGTATACATCTATTTCTTCTTTTACTTGTAAACTCCCAGAAAAAGGGTGTAAGCATTATCTCAAGTCTTTATGATCCCTCGCAATACTATAGGATGCCTTGTATGTGACTATACATGTTGCTGAATTGAATAGAGGTAACTAGAGCTACTATTCTTTCTTTGAGCACTGAAAGAAACCTCAAGCATATCAGGTATAAATCACATTCTTTATTTCACTTAAATTCACCTATGAGCCAAACTGAATATCAAGCTGTATATCAAACTGAATTACATAAGGAAAAAGTCAAATTCAGAGACTAAATTATTATTTGTATTGTCATATGATTCTGTTTTAATAGAAATGCTTGTCATAGTTTACAATGTGCTTTTATGAGACTCTGCCCCCTCCCTAGTCAACCCTTAAACTTAGTCATTATTCCTTAAACTTCGAAAGGAAAATGGAATATGGCAACACTTTCAAAACAGATTACTAGATTTTGTTTTAAATAAAATGCTGAATTAAAATGGTCATGAAAACTACTATTTCATCAGGCACACTCCACTACAGTGGAAAAACATTGCTGCAAAAACACAACTGAGACAAGGCTTTGAACAGGGTGACAGCAGTGAAAAGTGGTAAATACTGGTCAAATTCTGGATATGTAATCAAAGTCAAACAGGATTTCCAGATCAATGGGATGTGGAGTCTAAGAGAAGACAAGAAGAGCACTTTTTTTTTTTTTTTTTTGGTCATGAACCAACTATAAGGATGGAATGCTATTTACAGATACAGAGAAAGCTGTGGGTAGAACAGAAGGGGCAGATCAAGAGTTTATTTTTGTATGTATTAAGGTTGAAATGTCTGGTCAGGGATTTAAACATGGGATAGTTTGCTAATGACATGCAAATAGATCCAATTTATAAAGTTGTAAGTATAAATAGAGAAGCTTATATAAAAGTTTCTATGGATATAAATTTCCTCTCAGTTGTGTCCATCACACTCAATCATTTCCTTATGGATTTTGTCATTTTGGATATGAATTCATCTGTACCATAGGTGTAGTATGGAACCTTTTTGAGGACAAATACTTTCCTTGCCAGCTCTTTCAAAAAGGTAAAATGTAGGAGAATTTCTATTATAGAATTTCTTTCTATTATATACATTATAAACAGAGGGCAAACGTGAGACCACAGCAATTCTAGGTCAGAAATTGTGGGTCTAGTCATAAAGGTTTTACTTTATGAAAATCTGAAGCATTTTATTCTCTACACTGAAGGCATAAACCTTGAAAACTTAAAATAGATCATATCATTCCCCTGCTCCCTTCAGGGGCTTCTCTATCCTCTGCTGACCAGGCAGCTGCCCATGATCTGCCCTAGTCTGTTCAATAGTCCAGCAATTCAGTCTTCTTTCACTTCCTTCATCTCACCAGGTCCTCTCTTCTGCCTGGATCTCTGGAAAGCTTGTCTCTAGCCTATAGGGAGTACTGCTATATCCTATGGGTGGCAGCTTAGATGCCCCTTTCTGGTAGTGGGGTGTGGGAGTCTTCCTTAACCTCTTATTTTTCTGCTAGAGACCTTTTTTAGTTTTCTTTCAGAACATTCATTACTTCTTTCATGTCTGCTTTCTTTGCTGAATTGCAAACTCCTTAATAGTTTTATTCCTTGATAATCTTGCACCCACAGGGAATTGGTTCCAGGGCCCACAGCAGGTACCAAAATACTCAGATGTTCAAGTTCCTTATATAACACAGCATCATATTTGCATATAATCTACATACATCTTCCTATATTCTTCAATTTGTAGTTTACTTATAATACTAAAACAATGTAAATCCTACATAAATAGTCATCATACTACATTGTTCAGGGAATAACGACAAGAAAAAAGTGTGTATATATGTTCAGAAAAAACACAATATTTTTCCTCCAACACTCGTGAAGCATGGTTGGTTGAATCTGGAAATGGAACCCACAGATGGAGAAGGCTGATGGTACTATAGTGCTAATGTAGTACTGGGCACTTATCAGCAAAATGAATGAGCAAATAAGCAAGACAAAGAAAAAAAGCCATTCTGTCCTTAACTCTGTTTAAAATCAGGGCACAATTTATTAGCATCACCAAGATAAATTTAGCAAACACCACCAAATGATGCTTTTCTCATTAGTCTCATAAGCTATCATATAGACTGACTTTTCAGAGACACCATTACAGAACAGAGTCTGGGTTTCATGATATCAAATGTTTTGATGACTAGATGTTATTGGATGTATTAAAATTATTTATAATCCTCTTTATTCAACTATCCATACAAAAATACAAACTTTTCCCCTTCTTAACTAGCAGTGAACCAGAAATTGGTATACTTCCCATATTTTTAAAATAAAATCTCCACATACAAATATGAAATCAAAAGGCTGGTATTAATTTTTAAACTACTATCTTTGAGTATAGTACTTATTACGTGGCATTAGCTTCTTTAATCATCAGGACATTCCTATGAAATAGAGATTGTTAATTCCATTTTATAGATGAAAAATCTGACGCTTAGAAAGATGAAGCAACTTCTCAAATTATCACCAACATTTTGTGAGGAGAACGTTGTTATATTCTAGAGTCTTGAGATTTCTATGAGAGGAGTGAGGTGGGTTTCTGATAGTTTTAAGCTGGCATGGGAGAAGTGCTGTTTGTCAAATCACTCACTAGAACAGAGAAGGCAACCAACATCATTGCTGTTCTCCCCTACCTGCTGGTATCCTAGCTGACCACAAGAAAAGCACAACATGGAAGCAGCAACTAGTTCCAAGGTGAAACTTTATGACCTATATTCAGTCTTGATAAGCTTTCATATGATATCAGATGTACTATCCTTAGCCATTCTAAAAATGTGTCCAATAAATTTGCAGAGTTTATAAAACTGCATACATTGCTATCTTATCATATGAATATTGGTGGCCTTTTTCACTTTTAACCTTTGTTTTGTCTTTCTGTACTTTTCCTCTTTTCTTTTGAAATCCATATCAAGACATACACAATATTCTATCATTTATTCTTTGTTTTTGTAAACTTCTGTTTGCCAGTAATTGCCTCTGCAGATAGTGACTCTAAAGACTCCTTTAGCATAGATCTCCCTGAAACTCAGTAAATACCATCAGATAGTTACTGTAAGATGAAAATTTGGTTTACAGACTACCATGGCTCATCTGTACTAGTTGTTTCTTCTGTCTTCTCATTAAGTGAAGCCCTTAGAGATCACTGAAGTATGTAAGGTTTAGCTTGCCTTTCTTTAAATGTTTCCACACATTAGCATTTTCAATATCGTGAACAGTTAGTCTTGACTCTCTGTAAATCTAACACCTATAGTTTTATAATAAAACTAAAATACTTATAACTTTCTATGATTATTGGTGAAGATACTCTCATAAAAATTATTCTGTGAATTTTTTTTAAAGTCACTTTTTTGAAAATCACGTTCTTTAACAAAGTAGCAATTATACTTCCCTCACATAAAATCTTATAAGGAACACCAAAATGTCCACCAGAAAAAAAGCAACGGAGGTGTTAAATATTCCATTATTTGCAGAAACTCTGAAGCAGATTGAACACTATTGACACAAAACATATTATTCATGAAACTACTACCAATCAGGTTTTGAAATTAAATGTAACATTATAATTTCTTTCAATAACAAATCTTCCTTTGTTCTACAGCATTTCAGAATTTTCATTTTAGATTACATTCTTTTTTTCTTCCTATACAAGTTCAACCACAGGGAGATCTACCCAGACTTGCTGTTAGGTTGAGGAAATTATCCATGTTCATTTTTCTGCCCACCTGCTTAGAACTATGATGTCACAGCTTACTTATATACACAGTATTTAGTCCATTTCCCCTAACGGGTCATCATGACCTGGTTCTCCCTCTCTGCTCTATTCTTCAGAGGGGCATCTTATATTCCATTTTTTGCCTGTTTCCTTGGGAGAGGAACTGATGTAACACATGATAAAAAGCTAATTGTCATTGCTTATGTATCATCACCAGGGTTCTTTATGTCTCAGGTCTCCAGATGGTCAGTAGGACATGCCACAAATGCCCCCTACTGCAAAGTGGAATCCTGGAATTTTCTGGAATCACAGGAAGTAAAAGATAATCCACCAGTTCCTGCTTTCAGAGCAGTATCTGAAAGGTAGAAAGGAATGCCTGTCCAATTTGCTGGTTGGTAGAGGTCCTATGTGCGAGGGAATTGACTACAGTGACAGAATAAAGCCTCTTAGCCTGTATTTATCAAGCCATCTGCATCAGAAGGAAAAGATGGACTATGCAGATGCACTGATATAGAGAAATTCCTTTCAGCGTAGGGCCATCTGCTTCTTAATTAAGGTAATTTCCCTCTGAATATATAATATATCTGTATTCAGAAGATAAATATATATGTGTATATACATATATGTATATATATTTATGTATATATATTCAGAAGATACATATATCTTCTAAAAGACAAAGTACTACATAAATATATATTTTATATGTAAATATATATATTTTATATTACTTATAAATCACATTACATATATAATGATGAGTTTTCATTTTATTCTACATCTGCACAAGAACTTAATGAAAAATGAAAAAAGACTATTTTGGAGGCTACTAGTTAAATGCCAGTTTTGAACTGGGAGATGTTTTCTTAAATTGGTGACTAAGAGAGTCAAATACATTTTTAAAAATTATTAATTTTATGTATTCCAAAGAGAAATTTAGGTGGCATTTTAATTTATTTATTTACTCATTTATGCTCTACTTTATCTAGAAAGAAGTATTGAAAGGTGGAAAACTGCAAACCTAGGGAAGACCAAGGTTGTGACTACATGCTGGGTCATAATACTGTTTCAAAAACCAGTAGAATGATTGGTAAACTGAAATATTGATAATATTTTCAACTTCAGTACAAAAAAAAAGACAAAATTAAGAGATCACCCCAAAACTGGAAGAAATGTACACATATAAGCAAATGTTAATATGTACAATTAATCCTACAACATAAATTTTTCAATAGACAAATATCCAACCAAAAAATGAATAAAGGATATGATAATGCAATTCCCATAAGAGCAAACTCAGATGGCCAACAATCATATGAAAGGTGTTGAACCTCTCCAGAAATCAAGAAAATTAAAATTAAAAAACAAGAAACCACTTCACACCCATCACACTGGAAAGTTATAATAAGTATGAGCATTTTATGAAACAGTGTATTCAGATTTGTTAAGACAAGGAATTTGCATTCTACTTATAGGTTTGTAAGCATATAAAGAAACAATATATCATATAGGAATGTTCATTTTAGCAACACTTTGCAGTAATAGCAAAAAACTGGAAACAATGAAAGTGTGCATCAATAGATTTGATAAATTATTTTTGTCCATTCATAAAATGTAATAAATACATCAACAAAAGTTAATAAATTAAAGGCACAAGTATCTAGAAAATACTTGAAATTATTTTGAGGAGGTAAAAAAAGATGCTGAAATACACACCTGAAGTTTGAATACAGTATAGTAACAGTTATAAACATTTTAAAGCATGTGAAACAATGTTACATTTTGGTCAGTGATACATGCATATGTAGTAAAAATATAAAAGTATGCATGAGAAGAAGGGACCTAAGGGGGCTATCTGCATTTTTCTCTTAAAAAAAGTCAGAATAAATTGTAAAATGTTAATGATTTTAAAGCTAAGTAGTAGATATGTTTAGTATATCATTCTCTACATATATTTGAAATAGTTTATAGTTTTTTAAAAAACTTTAAATTTATCCTATTGGAAATATAGAAACTACATTTTATATCCTTTGTGCCTTTAAAGAAGATAATCCAATGTTCTCCAACATTTATTGTTAACTTAAGGCATTTGTCAATGTGAAAAATATAAAACATTTATTTTGCTTTCAAGAGTAATAAAGCAGCCCTAGATTTCCATTTAATTCTGAAATACTAAGGAATAATAGATATAGTGAGGGGAAAGGGGTTGCCACCATAACACTTGGGTCAAAATAACTACCTGTGCAAGGAGTTCTCATTGTACACTGGAACAGCTGAAAGTTTTTAAAAGAAAGTCCAGATGCTCAGGATTTATCCTAAACCTACTTGAATTAGAATTCTTCACTGAAACCGTATACACCAAGACTAAAAATGGTACAAAGAGAAAAGTAAGTAACTGATTCAGATAAATCATGTAGGTGGAATACCAAAGAGACAGTTTTGTTAGTGTCCACATAGTTCATTCTAAGTTCTATGTAGTCTACCTATGCACAGTACAAGCCATAGGTGGAAAAAAAATCTCTGAGAAAACATTTACTAATACTATGTCAACTAAAGTTACAAAAAAAAAGATAGTAGTTGCAGTTCATATGACAAGAATCAATCATAAAGTGTTCTTGGATGTTAGTAATGTATGAGACTAGGAAAAAAAGGCTTATAGTTTACAAAATAAAGACAGCACAAAAAATTTTACATACTTTAATCAACACACAGGTGAAATGCTTGAATTGTGAAAGCTTTTATGTAATGGTAACTGTAGGCAGGTGGGGTGTAGCTGGAGAAGGTAGGTCACTGGGGACATGTCCTGGAAAGGTACATCTTCAGAGGACCCCCTCTCCCCCCTGCTCCTGGATGCTATGTCCAGAGCAACTTCCCTCCACCATGCTCTTCTGCCAGGATGTGCTGCTTCATCATAAGCCTAGAGCAATGGACTTGACCAACCATGAACTAAACTTCTGAATTATGAAAGAAAATAAACTTTTCCTCCTCTAAGTTAGTTTTTCAGGTATTTTGGTCAGTCACAAAAAGCTGACAACCATATTTGCCAGTGGGAAACACTTGCAGTAAATCAGAAAAAAGCAAAACTTCGAGATCACAGGCCAGAATTCTAGAAAGGCAGTGTTCTACACAGAGCTACCTTTTCTGGGTTTCAATAATGATCCCCCTCTCTTGCCCCTTCAGGCCTAGAGATAAAATTATTGGCACAATTTCTAGCCCTGGGCCGTTTCACCATCTACTGTCAGTTTATTTTATTCCATATACACCTTTTTAAATTAAACTCATCTCAAGTACCTCACTTGAGCATGCCATATATTTTTCTATCTGAACAGTTTAAAATAATTATAAAGTATAAATTACACTTCATACATGATGGTCTGAGTACCAAATTTCTTCTATAGACCTAACCTTATGAGATGATACATACATATATATATACATATATATATATATGTATATATGAATGTATATATATACGTATATATGTATATATATACACATATATATATACACATACATTCATATATATATGATACATCCACTATTCTAGGTACTGTATGTGGTACAAGGGGGAAATACGTGGATGTGAGTGGGCATGATTTGTTTGTGCTTTTGGTGAGGGAAATGTGTGTGGAGAACAAGTTCAAAACCAAAATAAATGAAATAAACAAGATCACAGAAAGCAAATAACAAATAGAACTATTGGGTAAATTGAAAACAAGAAACAAGAAGTAGGGAGTCAGGGAAGGCTTTGTGGAGAAGATGGTACTTCCAGCTAGGTTGTAAAAGATAAGAGAGGATTCAGATAGCACTAGTCAGGTAGAGTAGAGAGGAAAGGGTACTTTGAGGAAGGAAAATAAATAAACCAAAAAGCTAAGGTGGTAAAAGGTATGGTTTCTTGGTTAGCAATAAGTACAATTCTTAACTTGAATAGAGAAACTTATTTCTGACTCTACAATCTCATGAGTTCTAAGTCCAGCAAGTTCAGCTGTATAAATATTTAGTATATAATTTATGTATCTCCCAGAAGACAAATGGTCTGGGAAACAACAGATTCTATCTCAAAACCCAAAATTTGAGGAGAATTTGGTCAGAAAGATATACCTTAGTTTTAATTTCAATGTCCAATAAAAGCACAGTCCCCAATTTATCCATATTTTTGACCCTTATGTTTATATTATCCATTCCAAACTGCCTTAAATTGTTACCCATATGTCAGTTTTGGCCCCTTGGATAATTTTTTTCTACAGGTTTCTGAATAGGCCAGGCAATCCTCATTCAGAATAATCCTCATGCTTTCCTCAGAAATTTATAAAGAAAGCTTTGAAGCTGCTTTTAAAATATGTGCTAATGGTCTATTAGTAAACTAATCAAGTAAAGGAATTATAGAACAGGAAGATAGTTCTGATACTAACAGAATATTCCCTAATATTTCTGCTTGTTTCAGAGAAATTTTGTCAAGACCAAAAAACAAAACAAACAACAAAAACAAACAGCTCCAGTTTCCTCAGCTAGCTTTTTTAAGGAACTCAATCATTCATTTCTCAAACATTTTCTAAAATCTAAGAAAGTAAGTTATGTTGGTAATTAATATGGCTGTTTATAGAAGCAAGGATACTTTTGATTAATATGATTCTATTTTTGTATACTTTATTACATACTTAGTCCAAAACAAAACATTTTGGTATAGGTGATTTTATGGGCTGTTGTGATGAGGGAAATTCTTGACAACACTTCAAAAATGTATTGCTAAATTTCTAGATTGAGAAAAAATTGACATTATATGTAAAACATATATTCACACCCCCTCCCTGAGCCTTACTTCAACTCCAAAGGTGGAAAAGAAGAAGCACAATTCATGAATGGGATGTGATGGTGTCCATAGGAGGCAAACCATTTATGTAACTGGGAAAATGTTTACCACCACACTTTCTCTTATTTCTATTCCATGGGAGAAGCATCATTTTCATTGTGGTGATACTGAGAGGTGAGGCCTTTGGGGAAGTGATTAAATCACAAATGTTCTGACCTCACGAGGAGATTAGCAGTTTCTAAAAAGGCTACAGGTAACTAGTTTAGGCCTTTTTTTACCCTTCTATCTATGTGAGGATACAGAATTCATCTTGGAAGCAGAGACCAGGGGTCTCACCAGAATTAAACCTGCCAGCACCTTGATCATGAATTTCCCGATCTCCAGAACTATAAGAAATGAATTTCTGTTCTTTATAAATTATTCAGTCTTCAGGTATTTTGTTGTAGCACCACATATAGACAAAAACAATATATATGTAAAATACATGTTAAGTTTTTTAAGCACAGAAATGAATAAAGAAAACTAATGTCTCTGGTAAGTGGTAATAAATACAATTTATAGGCACCACTATTTTGGATTGAGTTCCTGTACAAAGCCCCAACAGATCAAATCAAACTGAAGTTAAGTAACTTCAGCTACTTATGATTATATGGCTAAGCCACATAATCAAAAGAAAACTTTCTAGAATCAGGTGAAACCCAAACAGACCAGTTTTATACACATAGGTATAAAACTTCAGCCTACAAGTAAGTATGAGATATACAGCAATCAACACAAAAGAGTCCCATCAACCTGAGCTGGCATGATAAGGAAGCCCCCTCTATCTTAACACTTACAAGAAAAGTAACCTGACTGACATTTAAAAATTATTTTATTGCTGAATAATATTCCATTGTGTATATGTACCACAGTTTCTTTATCCATTCATCTATTGAAGGACATCTGGGTTGCTTCCACAGTTTTGCAATTGTGAATTGTGCTGCTATAAACATTGAAGTGGCTGCTTTACTGTAGTGTGCTGTTTTTAAGTCTTTAGGGTATAGGCCAAGGAGTGGGATAGCTGGGTCA
>CM053405.1:44796223-44851630 GCA_028644305.1 Xerus rutilus | reverse complement strand
ATTTTGTTTCCTTCTTCTCTCTTTATAAAACCCTACTCTTCTTCCATACCAAGAGAAAAATTCATTCTTTTATAGAATGAGATGCTGACTGACTCTAGAATCACTAATAAAAGTCAATTAGAGCCAGGCACGATGGCACATGCCTGTAATCCCAGCACTTAGGGAGGCTGAGACAGGAGAATCACAAGTTCAAAGCCAGCCTCAGCAATGGCAAGGCGCTAAGCAACTCAGTGAGACCCTGAGTCTCTACATAAGACACAAAATAGGGCTGGGGATGTGGCTCAGTGGTTGAGTACTCCTGAGTTCAATCTCTGGTACCAAAAAAAGAAAAAAAAAGAAAAAAAAAGTCAATTAGATCTTTAAACTATATTTATTGGAATTTTGTCTTTTTATAATGGTGTGATCAGGAAAATCTGTTGCACACACAGATTGCTAATAATTGTGTTTTAAAATGACAATTCTATATTTTGATGAGGCCCCGGCTGTATTATACTCAAACCAAAAAATATCAAAATAAATTTTATGATATTAAATTATTATAAAGATTTATACTTGCATTTATGTGAAGTTCAAACTTCTGAACAAAACATGCTACCAACCTAATACTATTACAGTAAGAAAGGTGATTAACTTAATGTATTCTATGTAACAAATATAAGAAATATCTAATTCTTAAAAAATAAATGTGAGGCTAGGCGTGGTGGTACATGCCTGTAATCCCAGTGACTTCAGAAGCTGAAACAGGAGGATGGCAAATTTAAGGCCAGCCTTGGCAAGTCAGCAAGACACTCAGCTATATAAAAAGTTATATAACTGATAAATTAGAATACAAATTATTAGTTTCAAAATGTTTAACATGTAATTGTACACATAGGTATAAAACTTCAGCCTACAAGTATTGCCCTTTTCAGAGTAGTTCTGGGAAGGTTACAAGCGCATTTTAATAATGTTATCATTATAAACTATTTTTAAACTGCCCTTTTGGAATTGCCTTCACAGTTGTCATGATAATCCTTTAAATATCCTTAGTAGTGGTAAAATTTTAAAGGTAGAACTAAGTTTGGCAACCATGCAGAATCACTCTGCCAAGCTTAGCAAAAGCTTAGCTCAAAGTTATATAGTTCTTTTATTTAAAGAATACAAACAAGCGCTTTTATTTGAATTTTCAAAAGATTCAAAATAATTATGAATGACAGTAACACTACTGGAGTAGGTTTTTAGCTTCCTATGGTGACTACTTGAAATGAACATCTCTCTCTCTCTCTCTCTCTCTCTCTCTCTCTCTCTCTCTCTCTCTCTCTCTCTTTTAGTTATAGATAGACACAATAACTTTATTTTATTTATTTATTTTTAGGTGGTGCTGAGGATTGAACCCAGTGCCTCACATACACTAGGCAAGCACTCTATCACTGAGCCACCGCTCCAGCCCCCAGAATGACCATCTCTTTAAAAACATAAATGACATATTTAGGAAGGTAAAGCATTCCATGCTTGTATGGTCACACTTTGAAGACACAAAGCAGCTTTCTTCCATGGAGTTCAAACTATTTTCTAGACATCTCCAAATATCCCTATGAAGGAAAGGCTAGGTTATCATTCATTTTTCAGATGGCTGAGAAGAGGTGATATAATAGAAAAATAGGGGCTGGGGTTATGGTGCAGTGGTAGCGTCGCCTAGCACGCGTGAAACACTGGGTTCGATCCTCAGCACCACATAAAAATAAAAAATAAAGATATTCTGTCCACCTACAACTAAAAAGAATAAATAGTTTAAAAAAAAGAAAAAAGAAAAAAATCTTGTGTATTCTTTGAGGCAACAATGAAATCTAGGCACACTGTCCCCTAAAATCTGTGCAAGGGCAGTTAACAAAATTTAAGTGATAATTTTAGCTCTTTGATAAAAAGACATATGTATGTACAAAGTGTTATTATTATTAATCAGGTATGTGTGTCATAAAATGGTACAGAGCTCTATTAAAATGATTCTTAATTCACTGCATACTTGCCTGGAAGAATTTCTGTTTGATGTATAAAAGTTACTTATACAGAGGCTGGGGTCTGTCTTCAGACCACTGGTAAGTGTTCTAGTTAACTGTATTTTACAAAGAAAGAAAACTTGTTTCTCCTTTTAATTTTAGAAGAATAAAACTCTTCACCTTGGAAAGCCAAATACATAAAAGTGTAAGAGAGGAAGAAAAAATGGGGCTATAAAAAAATCCATTGGCAAAAGTACTTAAAGGCAAACCCTAGGGAAACTGGCAAATCTCTGGGGGGATAAAAAAAAGCCTAACAGTGTGACATGCATGCAATTACTGTACAATTTAATTTTCACTAAAATAACCAAAATGACTGTTCTCCTATATGTTCAATTCTTTATGAGAAAAGTGAACTTGCTTAATATTCAGTGATATCTAGCACCTCATGTCTTCCATTCTACTTTATTTATGAATATTTAGGATCTCTGCTATGATTGCCACCAATAATCTTTGGGCTTCCAGTGGCACTATACACAGGAAATAAAAGATTTAACAGAAGAAAGAAGTTTTGTTTCTTATTTCAACTCTAGTGATCCTATTTAATAACTGAAAATGATTCTTATCTTTTAGGCATCACTTTTAGGGAAACTACTCCAGAAGTCTGAAAACATTCCACTCTATTTTTCAAAGAAATATTTTAATAATTAATGAAAAATTTCAAAAAGAATGGGTACCTGATACTTTTTTTTTTTTTTTGCTTGAAGCTGAGAAAACGACTGGACCACCAAGGACAATTCTCAGTCACACAAGTGCTAATCACAGCTTCCTCCTTAGTTTTGATATAATCACTTTTCTACCTGGGTGCCCCAGCTGTCTGGTCTATAAAATGGGGTAATAAGTAACTTGCCTACATAATGTTCCTTTGAAGTTAACTAATAAACGCTCTTATGAATGCACTTAAAACTATCAGATGCTACAAAAATATTGAGTAGTATCTAGGAAAGAACATGGTTATATTTACACCTTAGTGCTAATTACAGCATTATGCCCCAAAGGACCCCTCTTCTCACCTCCGTCCCGATGCATTTCAGAGGTTCCTTACGACCGCTGCCTAGCAGAAAGTCTGTACACTCTGGACCCAAGGCTGCAACAAAAGCAGCTGAAACACCAATACTGAAATGGACCAGACAAAAGAAAGTGGATCCGAGCAGAGGGCACCGGACCTGGAAGGGGGTGTATGCCGGCTCTCCCCAAGACCTCTGACCTTAGCAGGACGCTACTCACCTCGGACCTGAAGAGTGTGCCACATCAGACCCCTCTCAGCCCCTACCCTCCACGGCCTCCTCACCACGCCCCCGGCGCCCCGCCGCCAGGGCTCGGGTTTCAGACCCCACGTAATTCCACTCTGCCGCCCGGGCGCGCCCGGAGGCCACCACCGACGCCTCAGGTGCGAAAGTTAAACCGCGCCGCGTCACCTGAGGCCAGGGCGCGAGGCCCGGCCAGTCGCAGCGAGTCCCAGCTCAGTCCCTGGGCGGGTCCTCACCTGGGCCAGCCTGGGGGCTCGAGCCGCCTGGCCGAGCCCAGGCCAAGGCCCTCAAGAGGCGCTGCCGCCGCACCCCGCCCCATCCCGCACCTAGACACCGGCCCTTACCTGCGTCCGCTTCCCGGAGCCGCTGGCTCCGCGCCCCCTCCGGCTCGCCCGCAGGCCGGCTTTGAGGACTCCTGGTGGCGGCCGCTGCTGCTCCGGCGGCGGCGATGCCGGTTCGGGGAGACGGGAAGCGACAGGAGCCAAACCCCGCGGAAAGCGCTCGGGCTGTGCCGGCAGCCCCGACCTCGCGGCCTCGGAGTCGGCGCCCCTGCGCTGCCTGCCCGGCTCACCCTACCTCTGCGGGTTCCCACCCGAGGCCTGCGTGGGAGGCGCCGGGCCCTGACCCTGCGTGCACCCACAGGAGGCGCGGGCCGCGCTGGGCCAGGCGGAACCGTGGGAAAGTTTCCCCTTTCCTCACCCCCTTACCGTAGCAAGGGAAGTCTGCACTGTGTCCCGTGTCCTCGACTTGTCCATACCGGAGTTCCGAGCTCCAGGCCCACCTACTGGGTCCATTCCCTGCTAAAATCAGCCGGCGTCCCACCCACCCATCTCCATGCCTGAGACTTCCGAAGGTGGCACCATTATATAGGTTTAGTTTTCCCTTCTGATATTACTACATTGGTAGCTTACCTTCTTATGCGCAAGGTTCCACCCATGCATACCCGAGAATAATCACTGAAGATACCTGACTCCACTCCTGGCAAATTACGATTGTGAAAGTGAGTTGAGGACTGGAGTCAAAAGTGCCTGTTCAATGAGTGAGTGCCACTTGGAGTAAATGTTGACTTGCCAGAGAGTCATAAAACTTGATTCAGAGCAATGAAAATAGATGATCAGAACACTATAAATGAGATTTGGAATAGGAAAAGCACATTTTATTAGTTGGCTTGAGGAATGGGGAAGGAAGCTACAAGGGAACCCCCAAAAGATTATATAGCTTTCTTTCTCTGCTAGATACAGAAATTTTCATTTGCCTGAGGTGGCTTACTTGGAGGCTTGTCCCAAGACTGGAGCTGTATGGGATGATCCCCCCACCCCGGAAAAAACAATGAAAAGGGTAACAAAGACATCACCAAAAAAATCCATAGATCAATATGCTTGATGAATATTAATACAAAAATCCTCAACAAAATACTAATAAACCAAATACGTCAACATTAAAAAAACCCCAACAATTTCGCAACATGACCAAGTGCGATTTATTTTAGGAATACGAGGTTGGTGTAACATACAAAATTTATCAAGGTAATATTCCATTTTAATAGATTAAAGGACAAAAACTACATGATCCTCTCAACAGATGAAGAAAAGCATTTGACAAAAACCAATACCTTTCATGATAAAACACACACAATATACACTTAAACTAGGCATGGAAAGTAACTTCTAGTACCTGATTAAAGGCATCTATGAAAACCCATATTAACATCATACTTAATCATGAAAGAATGAACATTTTCAACTAAACCTGGGAATACTACAAGGGGGTCAGTTCTTGCACTTCTATTCAATATTGTGCTGTAGGTTCTAGCCAGGGCAATTAGGCCAGTCAAGTTTGAATATCTAACAGCTAATAAAGCAAACAAAGCAAAGAGAAGTATCAAAGAAAACCTGGGCAATAGGTGTCAGAACTGAAGAGCAGTATCACATAATTTTTCCATTCAATGGCTAAAATTGAAATTGGTAAGTTATAAGGTTAAAAAAAAAGCCCTTTTCAAATATGTAAAGTTTTAAGTATTCTTTTCATGCATCCTTTCTCAGAAACCCAGTTGAAGGATGCATTCTACTATAAAAAAGGAATGGGCGGGAGATAGTTCTGATGGAGGAAAGTAGTGTAAATTACACTCAAGATGATTGTGGAAGGCAGAACGCCCCTCCAAAATTTCCACCTCTAAGATGCTGGAACCTGTGAATATGTTACATCATAAAGTAAAAGAGATTTTGCTGATTTAACCAAGGTTGGGGACCCAAATAGGAAGATTATCTAGGATTATCTAGGTAGGCCCCATTCAATCACAAGAGCCTTTAAAAGCATAAAACATTCTCCAACTGGTGTCAGAAAGATGAGACAGAAGGAGATGTCAGAGATTTGAAGCTTGAAAGGCACTTGACTTTCCACTGATGGAAAGAACCATGAAAATAGAAGGGAGAGATGATCACCTTCTCGAGGGAAAGATCAGCCAGCTGTCGGTGCTTTCTTTAAAAAAGAAAGAAAAAGAACCTTTAGAGGTACACAGTTTATCACAAACAGGACTGAAAGAAGAGGGACAATACAAAAATTCTTGATGTTTTCTGATTAAGGAATATAATTTATTTCCTATGAAGTCACAGAATAATCAGAGAAATGATAGGTTTGGCAAAAAAGAAATGACAAGTATGGCAAAAAAAACCACAGGATTCCCAGTTAAAATTGAATCTGGGGGGCTAGGGATGTGGCTTAGTGGTACAAAGCTTACCTAGCATGTGCAAGCCTTGGTTCTATTCCCAAAGTAACAGATGCTCATTTGAAATTGCTCTTAGCTCATTCCTCCTCTCCCTTTTTCCTTCTGCCCCTTCCTAATCCTGTTTGTTGAAAAGAAGCCTATTGTGATGTTCCATACTAAAAAGGAACAAGACACACATCTGGATGATAAAGCCCCTGCCCAGCTCTTAGCCTTCCAGTTTCCCGCATCCCTTTTTCTCCTATAAAAGCCCTTTGCATTCTGAAATCCCTTTAAGATAAGTATTTGAGAACAAACTCCTCTAACTTCTTCAGAGTTGGCTTTGACTAAAGCCTGATTCCTTCCACCAACTCAGACTCCCAAATTCTTGGTTGAGAGGTAGACATTGTGGGCATTTGATTCCAGGAACACCAGCACTTTGCTCCTGCTTAAAAAAAACATTAATAAAACATGAACATCTTTTTAGAGTAAACATACTTATACTAAAAAATACTTGGTCATTAGAAATTTAAATTTAAATCTTTGCTCATTTTTGTCTAGCAAACCTAGAAACTGTACCCTCTGAACAAGGGTTTTCAACCTTGGCTTTCAATTTTGGAAACATGCAGGAATTACATGGAGTACTTGTGAAAATATCAATGAATTTACTCTTGGTTTGGCCAAAAGAAAGAAGACAGCTAGCCTGGAAATTTATATTTCCTGTACTGATAACAGCTTCAAGATTCTAAAGGGGAAGAACCAAAGTGGGGAGCCAAGAGATGTGCATATGCATCAGCCCTCTGCTCAGGGCCTGTGGGGTTTGCAAATCTAGTTTTGCAGGTTCTGGTGCCAGGGTTTGGGGGAGAGGGGCGTTTCCTTTCAGCTTCCATTCTTAGCATGAACTGCTTGCCTATAGGAAGCTGGGACAGAGAAATAATTTTAAAGAACAAGGTAGATGAACAAAATGAATTAGGACAATAGGAAAACTTTTTAAGTTTTCCAATTTTAAAGGAGCCCAGACTCACGAATCCGCCAGACACCACCAGGAGTCCAATTCCGATGCAATCACAAAAGGGTCTTTTTATTCAAGCTCGAGCAGGGTCCGCCAACCTTCACCGACACAGCGGGTTAGGAAGCGCGGCCCTGAGTCAAGGGGAGCAGGGGTTTTTATAGATCATAACTGAAAGCAGAGGAGTACATGCCTTGGCGTTACATGATTGAGTGAGGTAAAGTGCACGCAGGGCAACAGGGGCCTTGTCATTACATGATTGGGGAAAGGTGAGTGTGGTCAGTATGAGGTCAGTGGACCTTTAGACTGATAGGTCTGGCTACAATGGGCCCAGTTGACCTGTAGGTTATTGATAGGTCTGTCTACAGTGAGCTCATTGCCTGGCCTTCTGATTAGCTGACTCAAGTTGCAGAACCACTTTTTGGCGCCAGGGAGGGGTGCTGTTGATTGTCTTGCAACTTCCAGTAACTGGGTGGAGGACCTAGGGCTCTGGACAAGAGGCCTAGAGTCACAAAATGGCTTTAGTCTGGTCCTTTCAGTTACAAGGAGACTCCAGTGAATGGTCAAGTTTGAGAACCATAGTCCTGGAAAGGAGTTAATTGGCACTTATCTAGTGAACTCAAGCAACTTATCCTGTCAGTTTACAACATAAAGTGCAGAAACACAGGTTTTGTTTTGTTTTCAATAAACATCTTAACAAAGTCACAAATGAGTCTAATTTTCAGCATTTCAGGGGAAATATTTAACTTTTTATTAAATGCAGACAAAAACTCAACTTTATGATAATATGCAAAATAAGCATGTTTTGTTTACCTACTAGGAAATTGTTATCTAAATATTTACTGACATTATCTCTCATCTCACCAGATATAATGGCTACCTAAAGTCTTCATCATTGTAAGGTGTAGGTGACATCTATACAACCTTTATATAGCTGTCATCCATATCCAGGAGGGATTAGTTCCAGGATCCTCCTCGAATACCAAAACCTGTGTATGCTTAAGTCCCTTATATAAAATTGTGTTGTGTCTGCATATATTCTACATACATCTTCCTATATACTTTAAATCATCTATAGATTATTTATAGTGCCTAACATGATGTAAATGCAATGTGAATTGTTATTATTTGTTGTTATTATTAGTAGTTATTTGTTCTGTGTTGTTTAGGGAATAACAACAAGAAAAAATCTGTATCTGTTCAGAACAATTTTTCTTCAAATATCTTCTGGTATACTTGCATCAGAATTTCTTGGTTTATATTTTAGTCAGCTTTTGCATGGCTGTGAACAAAATATCTGACAAGAACTGAAAGGACCAGACTAAAGATGATTGAAGGAGATGGGGTTCGGAACCCCTCCTCGAGCCCAGGGTAACTTTAAAAGCGGAAGGGAGGCCAATAGACTTTCTGATTGACACTGGAGCCCAGCATTCAGTCTTGCTCCACACTAATAGGTCAATATCATACCGTGACTCTTGGGTCTAAGGGGCAACTGGGACTAAACAATATTCATGGACTACCCGAAGAACTGTTGATTTGGGAATGGGACGGGTAACCCATTTAGGGTGATTCCTGATTGCCCCTATCCGCTACTTGGAAGAGACTTGCTCACAAAAATGCAGGCCCAAATTTCTTTCGGGCCCAATGAGGCCCATTTGGCTGATGCTCAAGGAAGACCTATACATGTCTTATTTATGGACTTACAGAAAGAATATAAATTATATAAAGGACCTAAGTCTCCAGACAAGGATATAAAAGACTGGTTAAAAGGGTTCCCACTAGCTTGGGCTGAAACAGGCAATATGGGGGAAGCCAAACATAGACCCCCTATTTTTGGTTATATGAGTCAAACAGTACCCTATGTCCTGGGAATTTCTCTTTCCCCAGAACATCACTGGTACATTCTTAGATTTAGAAGATGCTTTGTTCAGCCTCCCGTTGGCACCCAAGAGCCAAGAGATATTTGCCTTTGAATAGCATGACCCGGATGCAGACACCAACAGACAGCTTACATGGACTAGATTGCCTCAGGAGTTCAAAAACTCTCCAACCCTTTTCGACGAGGCCTTACATGGAGATTTGGGTGAGTACCAGACAGATCACCCTAACCTGACTCTCTTGCAGTATGTGGATGAGCTCCAGATTTCAGCTCCCACACAGGAGGCCTATTTGGAGGGAAACAAGGACTTACTGCAAGTACTTGGAAACAAAGGATATCGAGCCTCTGCCAAGAAGGCCCAAATTTGCAAAGCTGAGGTAACTTATTTGGGTTACATACTTCAACAAGGACAAAGATGGCTATCACAGGCCCGAAAAGACACTGTCCTGGCCATACTGGAGCCAACCTTGCCATGCCAGGTAAGAGAATTCCTGGGGTCCGCAGGCTTTTGCCAGCTATGGATCCCAGGCTTCGCTGAAATGGCAAAACCACTGTATGAGGTTACCAAAGAGACTGGACAGTTTCAATGGACTGATGCCCAGAGACAGGCTTTTGAACAAATAAAGGCTGCTCTGCTGACGGCACCAGCTCTGGGAATACCTGACATTACCAAACCATTCCACTTGTATGTGGATGAATGAAAGGGAGTCGCTAAAGGGGTATTGACTCAGAAACTGGGACCATGGCAAAGGTAGATAGCCTATTTATCAAAAAATTGGACCCAGTGGCCTCAGGATGGCCCCCATGCCTGCGAATTATTGCAGCCACAGCTACACTTATAAAGGATGCTGATAAACTCACCTTGGGGCAAAATCTGGCCATAACCACCTGTCATGCCATAAAAGCTGTTCTTAAACAGCCCCCAGATCAATGGCTCAGCAATGCTAGAATGACTCACTATCAGACTCTATTGCTAAATCCTGCAAGGACTGAGTTTCAAGCCCCCGTGGCTCTGAATCCAGCCACACTACTCCCTGACCCAGACTTGGATAGGCCAATTCATGACTGTCCTGAAATACCGGCCAGAGCACATAGCCTCAGGACTGATTTGACGGATGTGTCTTTACAAAATGCAGGTTTCACCTGGTATACTGAATGGAGCAGTTATATCAAAGATAACACCAGAAAGGCAGGAGCCGCAGTAACCACGGAAACTGAGGTCATTTGGGCTGAGCCATTGCCCCTGGGTACCTCAATACAAAAAGCTGAGCTCATAGCTCTCATCAAAACTCTGGAATTAGGAAAAAGACTAACAATTGGACCCAGGGAACCCAACATTGCAAAAACAGCCTGAATACACTCCTGATGAAGAACAATGGCCCAAAAATCTTCCCATGTCACAACAAATTAAAGGATGGTGGTATTTGTCAGATGGTAAGATAATTCTTCCAGGTAAATTAGCAGAGGGCATACTCCGAAAAATTCATTGGACCACCCACATGGGGACTAAACGAATGATGGATGTGGTACGGTAGGCTGAAGTAAAAATCAGAAATGTCCATGCAAAAATAGACCAGATGGTGACCAGCTGTAAGGCCTGCCAACTTACTAATGCAACCTCCAATGCCCAGATATACAGAGACTCGACTCAGAGGTAAGCAGCCTGGGGCTCATTGGGAAGTAGATTTTACAGAAGTCAAGCCAGGAAAATTTGGATATTGATATTTGCTCATCTTTATTGACACTTTGTCGGGATGGACTGAGGAGTTCCCAACCAAATCAGAAACCGCAAAGATAGTTGCAAAGAAGTTGCTAGAAGATATTCTTCCTAGGTATGGATTCCCCCAAATGATTGGGTCTGACAATGGAGCAGCTTTTATTTCTAAGGTAAGTCAGGATGTAGCGACCTTTCTCTGGGCAAATTGGAAATTACATTGTGCTTATGGACCCCAGAGTTCAGGACAGGTAGAAAGAGTGAATCGGACCCTAAAAGAGACCTTAACTAAATTGACCTTAGAGACCGGAGGAGACTGGGTGTCTCTCCTCCCCTATGCCCTATACAGAGTAAGAAACTCCACCTTACCAGATGGGCCTATCCCTCTTTGAAATTATGTTCAGCACTGCTGCCCCCATTATCCCAAAACTCCAGGAGCAAATTTTAGGTGAATTCACAGATGCTGACTTGTTATTTAAACTACAGGGGACTCAATGGGCCCACCTGCACATATGGCCCAAATTACATGCCTTATATGAGACTGGACCACCTTTGGAGCCCCACCATTTCCAGCCAGGAGACTGGGTATACATCAAGCGTCACCCCCAAGGGACTCTTGAACCTCGCTGGAAAGGACCCTTCATCGTCCTGCTGACCACTCTCACTGCACTGAAGGTTGATGGAATAGCAGCTTGGATCCATTACTCACACGCCAAACCTGCTGATCCTGTTACCGCTGAAAGCAACTTTTTGGACCCTGATGCTGCCACAGAATGGAGAATTAAAAGACACAAGGACAATCCTTTAAAATTAAAGTTATCCAGATCTGCATCTTCTTAGGACTTCTGACTGTACCTGGAGGAGACTCCAACTCCCATGTCCCCTACAACCTCAACTGGAAACTAATTGACTCAATGGGACGGATTCTCAATCTTATTTCTCATGTGGCCCCTTAAAATACCTGGTACCCTGATATAAGTTTTGATCTGTCATTTGCAATGCCACCTGGCAAAAGCAGATACCCCGCGGGACGAGGTAAAGTACCATATTATGTCTGTCCCCCACCTTATGGGTCACTATGGCGAGAAGAAAACTGTGGGACTATTGATGACTTTTATTGTGCTAGTTGGGGATGTGAGACCCAGAGGCCCTGGATGGAA
The DNA here is from genome assembly GCA_028644305.1 of Xerus rutilus. Taxonomy (NCBI): domain Eukaryota; kingdom Metazoa; phylum Chordata; class Mammalia; order Rodentia; family Sciuridae; genus Xerus; species Xerus rutilus. The sequence goes on along the minus strand of CM053405.1, from coordinate 44,839,884 downwards.
ACTAAATCAGATGCCCTTATAGAGATTGTCAGGGATCCCAGGTTTATAAATAATTGCCCCTGGTATTCTATTTCAAGACCAGTACTCGTAGTGCCCCCAGTAGCCCATAAACCCAGTTATCTCCCACCTCCCCGCCCTTCTTGCAACCAACTTCTCATTAAATTTAAGAGCAAGGGTAGACAATTTCCATCATGGACTAGGGGTAAAAACTTTGGAATCAGACAGTACTTGTCAGGATATGATTATGGGGGAATTATAAGATTGTCTCTCATAGTAACGCCATTGACCCCTAAGGAGGGACCCAAAGTTATAGGGCCGAATCCTGTCTTTAACGTCCATAACCAAAAAGTTAATCTTCCTGTTCCTGCATCTACTCAAATAGCCTCTACATCCTATAGGACCACTCCCAGTAATGTAAGTTTGCCCACCCCCACTGACTCAGATCCATTACGGCAACTAATGCTACATACCTACCTAACCTTAAATGGTACAAGGCCAGACTTAACTGAATCATGTTGGTTATGTTAGGATGCTAGACACCCCTATTATGAGGGAATTGCTATACCTGGCAATTATACAGCCACCGCTGACCAATCTCAATGCCACTGGAATCAAGCCAGGAGGGCATGCATAACCCTTCAATCAGTGTCTGGTCAGTGACTATGTATAGGACAAGTTCCCCCATCTCACCAAGAACTCTGCAAGGTTACAGAGACTATTTTCAATAGTCAAAGTTATATAGTCCCTCCAATAGATGCGTGGTGGGCATGTTCAGATGGACTCACTCCCTGTGTTTACGGGCAATTACTAGATCAAAAATTTTGCATAATGGTTCAGCTAGTCCCAAGACTAATCTATCATAGCCCAGAGGACCTCGCCACTTTATGGGAACCTCACCCTTCAGATCTTGATCTAACTCTTCATAGACAAGCTAGAGAGCCTATAACCACCATTACGCTGGGGATATTATTAGGTCTAGGAGTTGTTGCCGGGGCTGGGACAGGCATCACCTCCCTAGGTTTACAAAAAGAATATTATGGTCAGTTAAGAGCATCCATAGATGAAGACATAGGATGGATGGAAACAACTATAACTCATCTTCAAGAATCCTTATCATCATTAGCAGAAGTAGTTCTTCAAAATAGAAGGGGCTTAGATCTTTTATTCTTACAGCAAGGTGGACTGTGTGCAACTCTTGAAGAAGAATGTTGTTTTTATATGGACCATTCAGGAATAGTAAAGGACTCTATGAAAAAGGTCAGAGAGGGTTTAGAAAAGCGCAAACGGGAAAGAGAACAGAAACAGTGATGGTTTCAAAGCCTATTCAATACCTCACCTTGGCTGACCACATTAATATCCACAATTGTGGGACCTTAACTAATTCTGTTATTAATCTTTACCCTTGGACCCTGCATCCTCAATCGGCTTATATTATATATAAAAACAAGGTTGGGAGCTATACAGCTAATGGTTACCAGAACTTCCTATCAAGCTCTATCTCCTGAGTTAGAAAACCAAGATTGGTTTTAGTTACTACTACAAGGGGAAATGAAAGGACCAGACTAAAGCCATTTTGTGACTCTAGGCCTCTTGTCCAGAGCCCTAGGTCCTCCACCCAGTTACTGGAAGTTGCAAGACAATCAACAGCACCCCTCCCTGGCGCCAAAAAGTGGTTCTGCAACTTGAGTCAGCTAATCAGAAGGTCAGGCAATGAGCTCAATGTAGACACACCTATCAATAACTTAAAGGTCAACTGGGCCCATTGTAGCCAGACCTATCAGTCTAAAGGTCCACTGACCTCATACTGACCACACTCACCTTTCCCCAATCATGTAATGACAAGAATCCTGTTGCCCTGCATGCGCTTTACCTTGCCCAATCATGTAACGTCAAGGCATGTACTCCTCTGCTTTCAGTTATGATCTATAAAAACCCCTGCTCCCCTCGACTCAGGGCCGCGCTTCCTAACCCACTACGTCGGTGAAGGTTGGCGGACCTTGCTCGAGCTTGAATAAAAAGACCCTTTTGTGATTGCATCGGAATTGGACTCCTGGTGGTCTCTGGCAGATTTGTGAGTCTGGGCATTACAGAACAACTTAGAGGAGTTTGTCTAGGGCTCATGGTTTCAAAGATCTCAGGCCATAGAGGGCTGACTCCATTGCTCTGGGCCCAAGATGAGGTAGCACATCACAGTGGAAAGGCCCAGTGGAGGAAAGCTGCTCACCTCATGGCAGGTCAGGAAGTAGAGAGAGCAAAGTGGAAAGGGTCACGGAGAAGATGCGCCCTTCTAGTACATGCCACCAGTGACTCATCTCCTCTAGCCATGTCCCACCTGCCTACTACCACTGAGTTAGCACATTGAAACTAGAATGGAATGATTAGGTGACATCAAAATCCAAACATTTTACCTCTGAATATTCCTGCATTAACACAAGATCTTTGGAGGGACACCTCATAGCCAAACCATAACATTATGGGACTTCATTTGGTTGAACTCACAGATGCGGAATACATAAATGTATGAGATTGGGTTACCTAATGTTATTATTACCTGATGGTTGGATTTTTTAACCTCTGGCTTCATTAAAGCCAGACTGAATTAAATAATATAAAAATTGTATTTTTCTATTAACACTATTTTATGCCACAATAGCTGCCATTTAAGGCTTCAACAGGACATTTAGGTGATTTGGACACAGCAGGCAATTCAAAATAAAAATTTTGATTTAACAGTATTGATGTGAATATAATACAATTTTCCCTCATCCCTCATAAGTTTGTAGTTGGGATAGATTCTGGCAACAAATGATAGATTAACAAGAGAAAAAGAAGCAAGCTCATTAGTGGGTGTAGTAAACATCACACAGGAGAAAAGCAATTCAAACCAGTCTAGCAAACCCAGTGAAAAAGGAATGCCTCTTTCTCAATATTGCCAGTGAAGTTCTGGAACTGAATCTCAGACTTGGATCACACGCCCACTGCCCTGGAAGGAGAGAACTAGTAAGTTGCTCAATTGAGTATTGTTTTCTCATATATAAAATTGTGTGTGTGTATACCCAGATCATAGAAGTTGAAAGTAAGAAAATTATAGCTCCCCAAAGTAATATTGGGGTTCTGTTATCAGAATAAACAAATGAGTATTTGGGCAGGCAAAAATAAATCATGCCCAGTAAATGTAGTCATTTGAGCTCAAAATAGAAGAGAGATTTAAATAATGACAGAAATTTGTATGTAGGTTTTAAGACTTTTGTGAAAGTATTCAGCAGCCCAAGAGGGGAAATAGAGAAAGTAGAATGCTGTGATCCACACGAGGCTCAGGATTGGAAATCAAACACCACCAAAGGATAAAGGTCAAAGCAATGAAGTCATAAAAACACAGTTGAAATGCAGTCCATGGGGCCCAGATTGGGGAGGAGTGCAATAAAACCAGAAAGACATTGATTAATCCCTAAATGTGTGGGTACTCCTGCTGTAGAAAACGCATGGAGCTAGTGCTAATATCAATAAAGTAGGCAGGCAATGCTCCTGAGATTTGTGGGAAACAGGATGAGACATGCAGAGAGGCCTCTTTTCAGTACATGTAAGACTAAGTGGACATATGCCAAATTGAACTGAAGTCACATACATCTGAAAAAGATGAAATGTTCTGATATTGTATTTGCAGTTAACCAAGATGTGCAAATTTTTATTTTATTAACTACTGGAACAAATATAATTCTATTCAAAATACAATACGGATAGTAAATCCAAATTTTATTAATTCATGTGTTATGTGTAAAACAATAATGTAATATAATTATATATAATAATTAATATTATGTTTTAATAATTGATATTAGTGTTAATAAAATTCTAGAATTATAAAAAAATTACAAGAAATTATAATTCTTTATTCTTTAAGATATAACACGGAAAAACTTTTTTCAATAAAAGAAAAATATGATAGTGTAAAACTACCAAATAAGACTTGAGATTCATGATTTTCCATTCACACAATTTTGGGCAAATTACATAACTTGGACTCCAAGTTTTCTTAGCTGTTAAAATTGTTGATCTTAATGATATGTTTTAATTAGCTGCTATGAGTAAATGAGCACAGGATGTGAAAGTTTTTTTTAAACAAAATCATTTAAATGTTATTTTCTATTAACAATTATTCATGGGCTGGGGTTGTGGTTCAATGATAGATTGCACGCCTAGAACATGTAATATTCTATTTCTATAAGGAATGATGCTGGGATTTTAATTGGAATTACACTGAATCTATGTAGCACTTTGGGTAGTATGGGCATTTTGACAATATTGATTCTGCTTATCCAGGAGCATGGGAGATTTTTCCATCTTCTAAGGTCTTGTTCAATTTCTTTCTTTAGTGTCCTGTAGTTTTTATTGTAGAGGTCTTTCACCTCTCCTGTTAGATTGATTGCCAAGTATTTTATTTTATTTATTTTATTTTATTTTATTTGAGGCTATTGTGAATGGGGTAGTTTTCCTAATTTCTCCTTCAGAGGATTCATCACTGATGTATAGAAATGCAATTGACTTATGGGTGTTGAGTTTATATCCTGATACTTTGCTGAATTCATTGATTAATTCTAGAAGTTTTCTGGTGGAATTTTTTGGATCCCCTAAGTATAGAATTATGTCATCAGCAAATAATGATAGTTTGAGTTCTTTCTTTTCCTATTCATATCCTTTTAATATTTTTCATCTAATTGCTGTGGCTAGTGTTTCAATGACTATGTTGAATAGCAGTGGTGAAAGAGGGCATCCCTGACTTGTTCCTGTTTTTAGAGGGAATGATTCCAATTTTTCTCCATTTAGGATGATGTTGGCCTTGGGTTTAGCATAGACAGCTTTTACAAAGTTGAGGTATGTTCCTACTAGCCCTAGTTTTTCTAGTGTTTTGAACATAAAAGAGTGCTGTATTTTGTCAAATTCCTTCTCTGCGTCAATTGATAAAATCATATGACTCTTGTCTTTAAATCTGTTGATGTGATGGATTATGTTAATTGATTTCTATATGTTGAAACAACCTTGCATCCCTGGAATGAACCCAACTTGATCATTGTGCAATACTTTTTAAATATGTTTTTGTTTGTGATTACCCAAAATTTTATTGAGAGTTTTTGCATCTTTGTTTATCAGGGATATTGATCTGAAATTTTCTTTCTTTGATGTGTCTCTGTCTGGTTTTGGAATCAGGATGATACTTGCCTCATAGAATGAGTTTGAAAGGGTTCCCTCCTTTTCTATTTCATGAAATAGTTTGAGGAGTATTGGTATTAATTTTTCTTTGTAGGTCTTGTAGAGCTCGGGTGAGAATGCATCTGGTTCCGGGCTTTTCTTGGTTGGTAGGCTTTTGATGGTATCTTCTATTTCCTTGCTTGAAATTGATCTGTTTAAGTTGTGTATGTACTCCTGGTTCAGTTTGGGTAGGTTGTAAGCTTCTAGAAATTTGCTGGTGTCTTCAGGGTTTCCTGTTTTACTAGAGTATAAATTTTCAAAATAGTTTCTAATTATCCTCTGTATTTCAGTAGTGTCTGTTGTGGTATTTCCTTTTTCATCATGGATTTTAGTAATTTGGGTTTTCTCTCTCCTTCTTTTCATTATGGTGCCTAAGGATTTGTCAATTTTATTTATTTTGCAAAGAATCAGCTTTTTTGTCAATTTTTTGAATTGTTTCTTTTGTTTTAATTTCATTGATTTCAGCCCTGATTTTAATTATTTTCTGTCTTCTACTTCTTTTGGTGTTGATTTGTTCTTGTTTTTCTAGGGCTTTGAGATGTAGAGTCAAGTCATTTATTTTTTAACTTTTTCTTCTTTTAACGAATGAGCTTAATGTAATGAACTTTCCTCTTAGCACAGCCTTCATGGTGTCCCAGAGATTTTGATATATTGTATTGGAGTTTTCATTTACCTCTAAGAATTTTTATCTCCTCCCTGATGTCTTCTATTATCCATGCATCATTCAATAGCATATTATTTAGTTTCCAGGTGTTGGAATAATTTCTATTTTTTCATCTGTCATTAATTTATAATTTTATTTCATCATGATCAGATAGGATACAAGGTAGTATCTCTAATTTTTTGTATTTTCTAAGACTAGCTTTGTTGGATAGCATGTGATCTATTTTGGAGAAGGATCCATGTGCTCCTGAGAAAAAGTGTATTTGCTTGTTGATGGATGGAATACTCTATATATGTCTGTTAAGCCTAAATTATTGATTGTTTCATTGAGTTCTATGGTTTCTTTGTTTAGTTTTTTTTTTTTTTGGAAGATCTATCCAGTGATAAGAGAGTTGTGTTAAAGTTTCCCAGTATTTTTGTGTTGTGTTCTATTTGATTCTTGAAATTGAGAAGGTTTGTTTGATATACGTAGATGCCCCATTGTTTGGGGCATAGATATTTATGATTGTTATGTCTTGTTCATGTATAATGATTCCCTTAAGAGGTATGAAGTGTCCTTCTTTATCCCTTTTCACCAGTTTTGGTTTGAAGTCCACTTCATCTGATATGAGGATGGAAACTCCTCTGCTTTTTTATGTGGTCCATGTGAGTGATACGTTTTTTCCCACCCTTTCACTTTCAGTCTGTGGATGTCTTTTCCTGTGAGATGAGTCTCTTGAAGGCAGCATATTGTTGAGTATTTTTTTTTAATCCAGTCTGTCATTCTATGTCTTTTAATTGATGAGTTTAGGCCATTCACATTCAGCATTATTATTGAAATATGATTGATAATTCTGGTCATTTTGGGGTATTTTTGGTTTTTAACCTTGACTTGGTTTCTCCTTTAGTGATTGGCCTTTCCTTTAGTGTAGTTCCTCTCTTTGTATAATTTCATTGTTGGTTATCATTTCCTCCTCATGGAATATTTTGCCGAGAATGCTGTGTAGTGGAGGCTTTCTTGCTGTAAATTCTTTTAACTTTTGTTTATCATGCAAGGTTTTTATTTCATCATCAAATCTGAAGCTCAGTTTTGCTGGATATAAGATTCTTGGTTGGCATCCATTTCTTTCAGAGCCTGGTATTTGTTGTTCCATGATTTCCTGGCTTTTATGGTCTGGGTTGAAAAATCTGCTGAGATCCAATTTGGTCTCCCCTTATATGTAATCTGATTCCTCTCTCTTGCAGTCTTTAACATTTTATCCTTATTCCGTGTGCTAGGCTTTTCATTATAATGTGACTTGGTGTAAATCTGTTGTAACTTTGTACATTTGGTGTGCTCTAAACCTCTTGTATTTGATTTTCCAATTCATTCTTCATGTTTGGGAAATTTCTGATATTGTTTCATTGAAGAGATTGTGCATTACTTTGGTTTGAAATTCTGTACCTTCTTCTATCCTGATAAATCTTAGATTTGGTCTTTTGATGCTATCCCATAATTCTTGGATATTCTATTCATGGTTTCTCACTGTCTTCACTGTGTGATAAACTTTATTTTCAAGATTGTATATTTTTTCTTTATTATCTGAGGTTCTGCCTTCCAAGTGTTCTATTCTGTTGGTGATACTTTCTATTGAGTTTTTTATTTGGTTTATTGTTTCCTTCATTTCAAGAATTTCTGATTTTTTTTTTCCCTCACAATTTCTGGCTTTTTCTTGCAGTAATATTTTGCTACCTGTATTTGCTCCCTTATCTCTTTGTTGGTGTGATTGATGGTTGCCTTTATTTGTTCTCTTATTTCTTTGTTGAAGTGATCAATTTTTGCCTGTATATGCTTGCTTAATTCATTCTTTAATTCACAGATCATTTTAATTACGTACATTCTGAATTCTTTCTCTGACATTTCATCAACTGTGCTGTCGATGGATTCTATTATTGTAGTATCTTGGTTTATTTGGGGGCACTTTCTTCCCTTGTTTTTTCATGTTGAATATGTATCTTCCTTTCTTGCAATGTCAATTTGATGTATCGCAGTTTCTATCCTACAATCTTGTAGTGACACTACAGATTACCTGTATCTCACTTTGGAGTTCACTTCCGGTCCTTAGCAGGTGTCCCCAGATCCCCAGATCTACGGCCACTAAAGATGGTGGCTGCGGTAGTGGAAGTAACTCAAAATGGCAGTGGGAGTGGCCCAAGATTGATGCACTTTCAGGGATGGGGCTAAAAGGTTGAGACTTACTGTGGGAGAGAGCTGGCCTGGGCATTTCCACAGTACATAATGTGCAACAGTATCAGGTTTTTCAATCATGTGGTTTTGGCCATAGTTCCATATTCTTGTAACAAGTTCTGCATCCCTGTGAATAGCCGCAGGGTGCTAGTAGAATAGTCACACCCTGTGCAACCTGTAGCACTTGGAGGACATAGGGCATCTTGGCATGTATAAAGAGGGATGTGAGCTTAATAAAAGAATCTCTTGCCTTGTTCTGTGTGTGTGTGTGTAATTTTTATCCGCAGCTCCCTCGCCAATCCTGGTTTCACTTTGTGCCGACGCAGGCACTGGCAACTGGAGGTTCCACTGAGATAAGAAGAAGGGAAGATAGCTGACGGACGCCCCAGGAAAGCCAGCTGGTAAGTTTAGGTGGGGTGAATTGTAGTGAAGCTTTCACATTAAATTGTGGTAAAGCATTCACATTAAATTGTGGTAGAGCGTTCCAATGGGTGCACAATGTAGTATCCGGATTGCTGAATATGATATCAGAACAAATGAGTGAACTAGCCAAAACATTTGAGATAGTGCAGGAGACTGTATTTGCTCAATCTCTCAAGGGGTCAGAAAAGGATTTAGACCTTGAAGAGGGGAAAGAAAAAGACGAAGAAACGCTAGAACGAGAGATTGAAGATTTGTCTGAAAAACTTAAAAAATATGACATCAAAGAGCAATTACAGGAGGAATTGTTTGCAGAGCCAGTAGGGCCACTGATAACACCTACAGTGCCCCCTGTTGACTGGCCTGAGAAAAGAGGAGGTGTATGCTTCCCTGTGATTGAGACTCAAACTCAACAGGGGCAAGTAATCAGGCAACACCAACCATTAGATTTTAAGGATATGAAATCATTGAAAGATGCAGTGGTGCAATAGGGGCCCCATGCTCCTTTTACCTTGGCTATTTTTGAGTCTTTCTCATCTTTGAATTTAACTCCCTCTGATTGGTCTCAGTTGTCCAGAGCTGTCCTGTCTGGGGGGGATTATCTCATCTGGAAAGGAGACTATCATGAGCAATGTAAAATAACAGCTGCCAGAAATGCTCAGGCTGGTTTCCCACAATGAAACCTAGACTTGCTTGCTGGACTAGGGCAATATAACAATGTGCAAGCTCAAATAGTGTATGATCCAGGGATATATGCTCAAATAGCTACGGATGCTACTAAAGCATGGAGGGCCTTACCTAATTTAGCAGCTGGGGAAAGTCTATCGAAGGTTATATAAGGGCCCTCTGAACTTTTTGCTGATTTTTCAGATATGTTAATACAATTGACCGGGAGACTATTTGGAAATGTTACTGTGCTATGCCAGTAGTTCAGCAGCTTGCGTATGAGAATGCGAATAAACACTGTCAGCAACCCCTCTGTGCTCATAGAGACAAAAGTCTTAATGATTATACCAGACTATGCAGAGGTGACCTTGCCACCATTTCTATGGGTTCTTCCATACTTGCTTTGGTGCCATAAAGAACCCTTGTTCATTATTTATGCCTCAGTTTATTCAGGTGAAAAGGTCAAAGATGTGAAGGCTCACTGTTTACAAGCCTTTGCTTTCATGGGAGTGCCCAAAGTTCTTAAGATGAGATTACGCATAAGAATCCCCAAGGTCTGGGCTGGGATTGTGGCTCAGTGGTAGAGCGCCTGCCTCGCGTGCGTGAGGCACTGGGTTCGATCCTCAGCACCACATAAAAATAAATAAAATACAGATATTGTGTCCATCTACAACTAAAAAAAATAAAAAAAAATCCCCAAGGTCAAGCAATCATTGAACGTACTCATCTATTAAAACCTATCTTTCCAAAAAAAAGGAGGGGGAATTCCCTTCCTCACATGGTAGACTTGCTCATGTCCTCTATATCTTAAATTTTTTGATCTACAAACTGGAGCATGGTGTGGCCCAGATCCCATTTTGATAGGCACTAGAGGCTCAGTTTGTATATTTCCCAAGAATGCTGAGTCCCCTATATGGCTACCAGAAAGATGTGTTAAACCTGTTACAATAACTCCACCCAGGGGTAGAGGGTAATTACTGATTCCTCACCATGTGTTTTGCTTGGAAATGTTATCCTGTTAATGTGTATAAGCCTTTCTTCCTAGTGCAACTTTACAGAGCTCCATGGGACTTTGGAATTACAGCTGCAGCAGTCGCAGCCATTGCGCTGCCTCTGCTGCTGCTGCTGCGGCAAGAATCATGCTAGCTCAGTCTGCCGCAATGGCTGTGACGGTGGAGATGTTAGCACACTGTACTGCTGATCCACTTACATCACAACAGGCCATCAACAATCATTTTCAAGGACTTTTCAATTGTTAGCCCAAATTGAGACTATAAATAAGACTCAGGTTGATTTAATGGATTCCAGTGCAGTTCTCTCTGCTTTGCAAAAGTTTGGAACAATGTTACATCAGTGGGCTGGGTCAATAGCCTTGATTGTACTCCTGGTGGTTGCCATTGTACTGTTGGGGTGGCAAAATCAACAAGGACATCAATATCAGGCCATGATAGCTCTTTATAGAAACGACCCCTCTGCCCAAATCTGGCTGGGCTTGGCGCAATCCTAGGGAAGCCAATGATGGGTAAGATGGGAGCATGGTCACAAGCAACTTAAGACAGGAAGTATACCATGTCATCAGAAGGTATGCTCTCCGATGACGGGTAAGCTGTGCTCCAGAGTTCCCACAATCTAAGACAGGGTCTAGGAAAAGAGAGAGGGAATTGTGGGAGAGAGCTGGTCTGGGTGTTTCCACAGTACATAATGTGCAACAGTATCAGGTTTTTCAATCATGTGGTTTTGGCCATAGTTCCATATTCTTGTAACAAGTTCTGCATCCCTGTGAATAGCCGCAGGGTGCTAGTAGAATAGTCACACCCTGTGCACCCTGTAGTGCTTGGAGGACATAGGGCGTCTTAGCATATATAAAGAGGGACATGAGCTTAATAAAGGAGTCTTTTCCCTTGTTCTGTGTGTGTGTGTGTTTATGTGTGTGTGTGTGGGTGTGTGTGTGATTTGTATCCGTAGCTCCCTCACCGATCCTGGTTTCACTTTGTGCTGTCGCAGGCGCTGGCAACTTACAATGGCTTTGGGCTAATTAATCAGAGATACAGTGCTTTGGCTGGCCGCTGCCTCCAGGCTCTGTCTGTTGACCCAAAGTATAGTCTCATTCATGGGAAGAACTATGGGGATGGCTGCAGTGTACAAGATGGATATAAGAAAGGAGCAACAGTGTTGATCTCCACTATGTGCAGGGGCAGTCTTGGGCTTGGGCTCTCACACAGATCTTTGAGGGTAGTCATAGGCCTGATCTTGGCCTAGACTCCCTCAGGGATTCCAAGTGGTGGGTCTGGCCCTGGGCTTGGGCTCCCATAGGTTGGCAGGAGCTCTGGCACTGAACTAGGGCTGGTCCTAGGCCTCATCCGCCAGGTTCCCAGAGGCAGTCCTTTGCCTGGATTTGGGTTCCTCTCTGGGTCGGCAGATTGGTGGGTAGCAATCTCAGGCCTGACCTTGGCTGTGCTCTGTGGTGGTCCCTGAAGGTAGTCTTGGGCCTTGGCCTGTGCTCCCACTGGTTGGCAGGGACTCTGGCACAGAACTGGGGCCAAGGCTATACGTTTTTAGCAGTTTTTTACTTAATTAATTTTTCTCAGATAATTTCCTCAAGATTAGTCTGAGTCTGCTACCTCTAAATTTAGAGGTGTGCTTACTATGTTAGTAATCCAAAGCATCTTGTACAACCAGTTCATTTTATCTAATGCTGACAATATTACTGGTTTCAAACAGGTCAGATATCTCTTACATTTTATGGGCTCCTTTCCAAATGTTGGTTGCTTAGTTTCAGAATTTAAAGATACTGGCTTGCTGGGTGCAGTGGTGCTTGCCTATAATCCCAGCAATTTGGGAGGCTGAGACAAGGGAATTGTGAGTTCAAAGCCAGCCTCAGCAGCAGCAAGGCACTAAACAACTCAGTGAGACCCTGTCTCTACCTAAAAACCAAAATAACGCTGAGCATGTGGCTCACTGGTTGAGTACCCTTGAGTTCAATCTCCGGTACCCCCCAAAATAAAAATAAAAACATTGACTTGTAGAAGGAATTGTTAGTTATCAGGGAATTAGCAAAAGAGAGAGGAGAGGAAAACAAGACAACACTGTGATGCATATCTACTATCTTCCAAAGCACATATATCCAAGTAAATACAATTAAATATTGTGATACTTCTCACTCTAGCTTACTCTCTGGCATCAGTAAGGTCTAAATCTCTCAGGTCACTGATTGCTTTCACTGCAGAAGACAACTTGCAGTGTGCCCTAATATTTAAAGTTTATAATTTGGACATCATAAAAATGAAACTTACAAATTTACCAAAATAGCATTTAGAGTGGTGCATAGTATTTCACATAGCTCTCTGTTCATATCCTTTAATCCTATGAGTGGGTATTATTTCTGTCCTTTATGAAAGAGATCACATTTTCATTTTAATAGTTTTATTTGCTAACTTTACTGTTAGCTCCTCAGTAAGAAGCCTATGTTAGTAATTCTTTAAAAAAAAGCTTATGGTTTTAGACTTGCTTTGACAGAGTACCTCTTGCATGGCAAAATTCTAGATACATTGCATCCATGAAATTAAACATTTTATCTATTTAACAGTGATATCCTAGAGAATGTAGACAATGAATCAACTCTGACCAACAGCCTCAGGCTGATTCTTTCACTAACTATCTGTGCTACTTTGGGACAAATTACTTAACCTGAATGAACCCTAGTTTCCTTTTCTGTAAAATAACAGAATCGTAGAATTTTAGGGCAGGAAGGAACTATAGAAAGTAGATATGCACAGAAGTGTAGTTCTAACTTATCCAGCCAGAATCTACAGTCTGGCAACTGTTCATGTGTTCAACTTTAGCTTCTCAAAGGGCCAAAAATCAAATACTGACTAGTGCATGCATCCTTTCCCCCTTTTTCTTATCCTTTTCCTCTTCCTCCTCATCCTTCTTTTGCAATGCTGGGGATTGAACCCAAGGCCTTGAACATGAAAGTCAAGTTTTTCTACTATTGAGCTACATCCCCAGTCCCTAGTGTGTTATTATTATCATTTTTATTTTGAAAATGAATTATATTACTATTTCATTATATTACTAGATCCAAAGCTTAAGGAAAAAAAATCTCTAAAGAATTTTGAAGTTATGAATAATGAATGGAATGGAATGAAATTACATCCCTTTCAAAACACGCTAGTGACAGTGAAGGAAATAAACAACAGGAAAAAAAATGAAGGAGTACCATATGAAGTCTGAAGCATTCTGTTCTGTCAGGGCTTGAAGTTTGGTGTTGGGATCATCAGCAAAATTGCATCCATCACCAATAACAAGTAGGGGTCAGCCATGGAAAACATGGAGGCATAAATTTTTCAGGAGCAACAAGTACTAAGGCATGTTGTTGCAAGCAGTTTGGCAGTGTAAAGCATGGAGGAATGTTTACCTCCCTTGACTATCACTTACATGTCCATTAGCATAGTCAAAGACTCCAGAAGCTTTCTCATGTCAGGTATCATCTTTGTACATAGGCTTATTATCAACTCTAATTCAGTTCTTCTAGATTGCTAAAGGCTGGGAGCAAAACAATAGTTACATTAATCCCCATTAACATTCATCTTTTTGTCATTAAATATTTAATAGACAACTACTGTGTGTAAAAAGTTGTGCTAGATTTTGGGAATTCAGTGGTAAATAAAACAAGGATGGTTTCTACCCCAATGGAGATTTCAGTGTAACATAGAAAGCAGTCAAGTAATCACAAATAAAAGTAAAATTAAAGTAATAGGAGCAGTATAAGGGAGGTACAAGATAGTAGATGAGAATGTACTTGGAAGATTTGACTAACAGTGGAATTCAGGGAGGCCCTCTGAGGAAATAATGGTTAAGATGTATCTAAAAAGTAGTATGGGCAGTTTGGTCAAATAGGAGATTTAAAAAAAAAAGTATTAGAGAGAAGTCTGTGCAAAGATCCTGGATTTGTATCATAAATCATAAGTTCAATAAAGTAAAAATAAGCCCCTGGTGCTGGTACACAGTCAAAAGTGAGTTTGTAATATAACATGAGATTTGCAAAGTAGGAAAGGGTTAGATCATGCAGGACTTCATTGGCTATGCTAAATATTTTGTTCTTTATCCCTAAAGAAGTGAGAATCCACTGAGTTATTTAAACAACTAGGTGGATTTGCTCAGGTTTATGTGGAGAATGAATTAGAGAGTTAAGAACAGACCTAAGAACACCAAGTAGGTGGCTACTGTAGTAAGAAGGAAAATGTTTGTATGATGGCATAAAAGAGTAACAGGAGTCTCATATTTGAGAGAGCTAAAAAGAGAAATAGGCAAGAAATAGGAAATAGGTAAAGAAATTTGTGCCTTTGATGTCTATGCTTTTCTGGTTTGCATAACTGACCAAATGTTAGTAACATTCAAATTACATAATGAACACTAGAAGAACTATGTTTTAGAAAGGAAGATCAAGTATTCAAGTAAAATATGCAAAAAAGAGTTCAACTAAGTGAATGGTAATGTGGGTCTGGAGCTCGAAGAGATTTTTACTTAACTGACAATCTAATCAACTGGTAACAATCATGGTGTTTGGCTTTTGATTTAAAATATAGTTAAAATATAAATTCTATTATTTGGAATATTAGCTACTTTCCAGTTTTACTGGTAGCTAATACATTTGTGCTCTCCGAAATTCAATAACATGCTTCCCATGTATTTATCTCAGTTGGGGACCATTAAACTAGACAGTGATAAATCCCAATCAAGAACTCGGTTTGGAAATCTTGAATTATAAGTAGGTATTAGTGGGATTTGAAATAGAACTTTCCAAGTTGTGACTGTTCGCTGGGCTGTTAGCACATGTTTCACATTTTTGGCCACCGTTGTTGTGCCTTCTTTTCTTTATATTGGTATATGTGTCTTTCTTATTTCTTCTGTGCACTTTTGGTGTGACAGAACTATAAGATGAAATTTGGTAGCTGAAAATGTGGGGGGGGGGGCAAAGAAATAACAAATTTTTAAGGCACCAAATGCTTTACATGCTTGCTTTCAAATGACTTAAGGGAGAAAGTTTTGTACCAACTGCATGTTCTTATTGCTCTTTAGCAAAACTAGGTAACTCCTGCTATTGTGTGTTACATGTGTATTGTTTTAAGTCGTGCCTCATGGGTCTGCTCGATGAGTTGGGGTCTTGTGGGATGAAGAGGGGTCCCCAAGAAGGACAGAATGGGGTCCCGCTGGATGAGGTTTTGGGGGTGATGGTCTGCGGAGTCACTCTACCCAGACTCCGGGGGTAGGTAAGACTGCTGCGCTGGAGCAAGATGCAGAACCTGTTTATTCCAGGAAGTACAGAAGCTTATAATGGGTCCTCAGACCAATCATGACCCCAAGGTTAAAACCAATGAGGCACAGCTCTGCCGGGTGTCTGGTTCATCAGCATAGAATGGGAAAAGAGGGAAGGGAGGGGTTGAAGGTATGGGGAGTGCTCCTACACATGTGCTCTTGTACACAGTCTGAAGTTAGCAGGAACAGCCAGCTACACAACCCTTAGTATATACAAGTATGGCTTTATTTCCTCAATGTTCCTATACTGTATTTCAAGTCTCACCTTCCCACGCAGAGCTAGATGTATATACTTACCAACCCAGAGGTCAACTATCCTTTTTCTCCTCAGTCAGCCCTTTTCTGTATTTCCAAAAGAAGTCCAGCATATCAAGCATATTGCTATCTTTGTAGTTTTAGTATTCAAGAATAATCACATTGCATCTTACACAATATGGCTTTCAAAAATCTCTCTTTGCTATCTCTTCTCAAGTCTCTGCTCCTGGCCACATATCACTGGATTCCTCTTTCTGCCCTCCCTTTCATAAGCTTCAGCCCAGCATCTCTGGTTGTGTTCCTAGCCCATTCTCCCTCAGGTCTTTCAATCTTTTCTATCTTTATTTTCTTTCTTTAGAGCAATGTAGTGTTTTTCTTGTTTCTACTTGAAACTTCCACCCCTCACATTATTTACCAATAAAGAACTTTCCAGGTGCTGGGCAGGGCCTATTCTCCTAGGTGAGCAGGAGATTGTAAGTCACAAGAAATACTTTTACTCTGTGATATTTACATTTTCTCATTCCTTCCAGATAGAAAGAAAATCAAGCATCCCAGTGCCACCTCAGGGAAGAGAATAGTATAGAGGTGTACATAAAATTTTGTTTACAGAGAGGCTATTTCCTAAAACACTCAAAGGTCAGATAGGTGTAGGAAATGAGATAAGAAAGCTAGGAGATCAAGAGAAGTAAAGGAGAGGAATTAGTTGGAGAGGCTGTAAGTAAACATTTTCCATCTTGAAAATATTTAATTACATAACAACAAAGAATTGGAAAAGAGTAAGTGAAGAGCAATTCAGTAACTAAGTAAGAGCTACTAATCTGCAAGGAGAGGAATAGTGTGCTAAATATGTATATTTATATGTTTTAGTGTGTTTTCTGTTTCTGTAACTGAATACCACAGATTGGATAATTCATAAAGATTAAGTTTATTTAGTTAATAATTCTGGAGCTGGTCAGTCCAAGAGCATTGTGCTGGCATCTACTCAGCATTTGGTGAGGGCCTTCCTGCTGGTCATGACAGTGTAAAAGGGCATCATCACATTGTGAGACAGAGCAAGCATGCCAGAGAGAACTCGATTTTATAATAAAGCCACTCCTGCAATAAACCATTAATCCATGAATGAGTTAATCTAGTCACAAGGGCTGAGCCTTTTGACCTAATTACCTTTCATAGATATCACTTCTCAAATATCATTAACACATAATTGGAGATTACGTTTACAACATATGAAAGTTGGGGAACAGGTGAGCCATAACAATTATTTCTATCTACATTCTAGAACAATTGATTAATGGTTAAAATAATTAACAAGTAATCTATATCCCAGAAGTGTGTAGTTAGTACTTGAAAAATCATCTAGAATGACTAGCTTTATCATTGATCAACACTAAAGGGTTTGACAATTAGTATATGCATGTTAGAAATGATTCTTCACTGGTGTTAGCAATGTTGTTCAAATTATGCAGATTGGCAAAAGGCACAGCACAGTTCCCTGCATGAATAGTTAAGTAATAAGAACCTAGCAATTCCAGGAGACTGTGCTCTTGAGAGTAGCATGACCCTAGGCCTAAAGACTCCATCAGGTCTCATGTCTAGATATGGTTGGTATCTATTGTCTGATATTACAAGAAGATTGGCAAAATCCTGCAACTAGAATATTGTTTCATCTGCCTTGAACAAATCTTTCTTGCAATGTGCTTGAAAGAACAAAGAACACAGATGCTATTGAATTTAAAGCATAGGCTAGTTAATTTTTTTTTTCTGCTCACTTTTTCTGTCTATGAATAGAGGTGGTAGATTTTGGTCTGAATCTGGCCTTCACTATAATATTCTATCTACTAACAAAACTTGTGGGAAGAGAACTGTAGCCCTCATATACCTGTTTTGAACTAGGTGAGTGCTATTTACCAAAAAGTGTCTAATAATTATGAATGACTAATTATTAACATCTGTTTTATCATCTTTGTCATCAACATCTTTAAGAACTTATTTATTAAATCTAGAATTATAAACCAATATTTAGAAAACTAAAATATCTTCACATTTAGTGAACAATTATATTAAAAGTAAGCAAATTTTTAGTATGATAAGATTCTTAATTATTTAATTGTTGGTTTTGTTCTTTCATTTAAGGGCCTTTTATAAAATAAAGTAGTTCTAAATAATTCTGTAGAGCTTGAGTCTTGATTTCTAAACGGTTTTAGAATTGAAATTCAGCTTCTTAGAAACCCAACTGATAAAGGTTTTCTGGTTTCAAATTAATTTTTTATAGTAGTTCTCATAGCTTAAGGCACAGGATACAAAGGAAATATTCCCTCATAAATCTTGTGCATGTTCTGATGTTCCCCTATGACAGGAACTTTTCACTTCTGCATTAGTAGTGCAATTGAGAAAGAACCCAATGAGGACTCAAGGAGAACAAAGAGACAAAGAATTAAAGGAAATCATATAGAGAATTTTGCCAAAAGAAGTAAACATAATAGAAATTGGAGATGAAAGAAAATGATCAAAAATCAGACTGATAAGTTAGTGTTCACTGCAGTCTATATCTGGTGTGTAAGTATAAAAAAGTGTAATTTTGAAAAAGGAAATTAAATGATTTAAATTAGTGCTTTTGCTCAATGGAAGGTAAACTAAAACATATTGAATGTATTTACCAAGCATTACCATGTGCATCATCAACAAATGGTATCTTATTTTTTTAACTATTTAATTTTAGCTCAATGTTAAGGTAGTATAACTTGATTTTTATGCATGAGGGTCTTCAAGGAATGGTATTATTACTTACAGAAAGAAAATGGGCACAATTAGAGAATGTAGATTTTCTCTAGTGACAAAGGATAGAG
Organism: Xerus rutilus; assembly: GCA_028644305.1. Lineage (NCBI taxonomy): Eukaryota > Metazoa > Chordata > Mammalia > Rodentia > Sciuridae > Xerus > Xerus rutilus. Next base: position 44,821,263 of record CM053405.1, on the reverse strand, counting down.
GGAAAATAAGAACTAAGATAATAATCCTCCTTGATGGAACAACAGCTTCCCACATACCCAAAGAGAGCTTGTGAGTATCTCCCATGGAGATTTCAGCTATGGGTGATGTCACTGTGTATGGTAAGGATTCCTCCAGGCATGAAAACTAGTCTTTGTTCCATACCTATCAGAAGGAGGTAACTGGTGGACAACAACCAAAACATATTCCTAAGTATTTGTTGCAAATAGTGTGAAAGTCAGACTTCCAAGAACATCCCTCAGCAGGATAGGATATTGTTTGAGGTCATTTCTATAATGCACTAGAGAAAATAGAGCCTCTGTCATAAACTAGCAAAATCCAAGGACCTAAGGTCAGGTCTAATGTAAGGCTATAGAAAATAATAGGAGGAAATTGTGTATATATAATATGTATGCAAAATCACTATGCAAATATGTGTGCATATTATTTTAAAATATGATTATCTTCACTGACAATTGAGCCCTTTGGGGTCTTAAAGTTTTTAATTTAATATTTGATATTATGTGTGCTTCCTAATTGTGTATTATTTTCAGATAATCAAAGCTTATTATGCCATAACTACAGCCATTTTTTTCTAGACCTCATATCATCATTCTGAAATTACTACCAACACCATTCCCTATCCATAATATCTGTTAAAAGTGGATAGTTGTTATTATGGTTTGGATATGAAATATCCCCCCCAAAAATCCTGTGTTAATTCACAAAAATTGAGAGGCAAAATGATTAGGTTATAAGAGCTATAATCTAATTAGTCTATCCTAATTTGAATGGACTGACTAGGGGGTGATTGTAAGCAGGTGGGGTGTAGCTGTAGGAGGTTTGGTCCTTAGGGGTATGCCCTGGAAGGGTGCCTCTTCTCTGGGGCCCCTTCCCTGTTCTCTGCTTCCTGACTTCCATGAGCTGATCAGTACTCCTTTGCTACATCCTTTCACCATGATGTTCTGCCTCAGGTTGGGCCCAGAACAATGGAGTAGGCTAACCAGGAACTGAAACTCTAAAACCATGAAACTGTAATAGTGGTCCACTTTATGCTTTGAATATAACCTTTGCTGCTCTGTCACTGCAACTTATTTTTAAAATGGACATGTTTCTTTCTTTTCCTCTCTCCCTGCTCCTCCATAACCTCTCCCTTTCCCTAATTTCAGGGGAAACATAATTACCTTTCTTTGCATCTTAAGCAGATTTACTGTCCTTGAGTACACACCCACCATAGGAACAAAGTAATCTAGACTATGGGAATGGTACCAGAGGATCTCAGAAATCACTATCTCCCAAATTAACAAGTGAATTACAACACTAACAGAGAAAGAGAACATGTGTAATGTAGCCTTTGAATCATTTCTATAAAAGCCCCCTGTTCCTGCTGATGGGCAGAATGACAACCTTTGGGACAGGAGTCCCCTGTGTTTCTCCTTTGCTAGGAAAGCAACAAACCTTCTTTTTTCCTTTTTATCAAAACCATGTCCTTATTATTTGATTGGTATCAGGGACAAGACTGAGATTTTGGCAACAAAACACAATAAAATTTCCCTCCTACATTGTTCTTGTCAGGCATTTTGGTCACAAAGATCAAAAGCTAACAGTTGTTTACTTTGAGGTCAAATGTCAAATCAGAAACTTGAAGTCAAAAATCAGATTAGATACCAAAGGACTCAATTGTCAGTGAAGATAAAATTTTAAAATCATATTGTTCTCTTTCTCTCTTTCCCTAATGATTTCCAAAGTATAAAGTTAACATCCAAAATCCATTTAAAAAGGCCAGTCTGTATCTTTCCATTATAAAAATATTCAACACAGAATAAGATCTGAAAAACTTTTTAAAATCCAAAGCTTCCTTGTCTTATACCAGTACCTACATTATTATATTACAGAGAGCACCACTAATGAGAAGACAGGGAATTGAGACCTTTCAGGCATTCTTAAAACATTCTAAACTTGAGAACTTTAATTCATGCTTCAAAGACTCCTAAAAAAAAAAAAAGCAAAAAACCTTAAAAAGTTTGTGCCTGTAGTTAAAACAAGGCATTTCAGAACCCTGATTAGATCTTAATGTTGATTCTTTCTTCTAATCTCAGTAGCACAACATCTCCCTTCTAAATAGAAATTCATGGCTATTTTAAAATTGCAAGCAGCAATACTAAAATTAAAAATTTTTAACTTAAAAAACTTAAGGAGCACTCTACCACTGAACTACATTCCCGGCCTTTTTAAAAATAAAATCATTTTGAGAAAAGTCTTGCTAAATTGCCAAGCCTGGCCTCCAATTTAAGATCCTCCTGTCTCAGCATCTCAAGTCATTGGGATTACAGACTGGTAGGTGGCCAAAAACAAACAAATAAATAAATAAATACATCAATGTTATGGTTTGGGTGTGAAGTGTCCCCCAAAAGCTCATGTGTGAGACAATGCAAGTAGGTTTAGAGGAGAAATTATTTAGTTATGTGAGTCTTAACCCAATCAGTGAATCAATCTTTTGATGGGATTAAATAAGTGGTGACTGTAGGTAGGTAGGGTGTGGCTGGAGGAGGTGGGCACTGGGGGCATGCCTTTGGGATATATATTTTGTATCTGACAAGTAGAGTCTCTCTCTTTGCTTTCTGATCATCATTTGCTTCCCTCCACCATACTCTTCCGCCATGATGTTCAACCTCACCTCAAGCCAGGAGGAATGACTATGGATTGAGACCTCTGAAACCATGAGCCCTCAAATAATTTTTTCCTCCTCTAAAGTTGTCAGGTTTTTCAGTCATAGCAGCAAAAAAGCTGACCAAACCAATAAAACATTAATATGTGTATGCATGTATGTGTACACACACACATATATGATAAAGAAAAAGAATAATGTGGCTATAACTTTAACATATCTGTGAATTTATGAAACTGGGAGCTCTCAGAGAAATCTTGCTTCTTCAATACCTCATGTGCACATAATATGAAAAATTTTTACTCAAAATTTTGGTGTTTAAAACTTGGATTCTCCATCTCATTCTGTTCTAACTTATGATGTACACTTTGGACAAATTATATGTTATTTAGATCTTAACTAATCTATCAGCCTCCTTTGATTATATGCAAAAATTTGCAGGCATGTCTATTTTTCTATGGAAAGAATTTATAACTTTGAATGCTTGTTCAAAGAGGTGATAAAAAGGGAAAAAATTAAAAGTTATTGAGTTGGATAATCTTTAAGGCTTTGTAATCCATGCAGTTAGTGCTTACCCAGACCCTTTTATTGGCAGGTTTTTTCATCCTTCAGCTGTTGTCAGTATCGGCAGACTGAACTGACATATGCTCTCTTCTCTAGAGGAGGCCTCTCAGGGAATAAGGATCTTCCCACCTTCATGGAAAGCTAAGCACACACCCCCCCACCCCCCAATTCCCCAGCCCAGGGCAGGGAAGACTTTAAGCAATGACTAGTTGCCATGTGACACAAAAGGCTAATCTCTTTATCTCAAGGTGAGAACAATTCTGGAACTTCCCTATGCTATCAATTAATGTGAGTCATTAGCAAAGACCATATTCTGGAGGAGTCTTTTTTTCTTCCAGCCTTATCCTGTTTCCCTCTCTCCATTGCTTCTCACAGAATTTACAAGAAACCAGTTGAGCAAGAATGCCCATCTCATGCTATGCTTCCAGGGAAATGAAATAAGACATGCATCTTTGCCAGGCACGGTGGCACACACTTGTAATTCCAGCACTTTTTTGGAGGCTGAGACTGGAGAATTGCAAATTCAAAGCCAGCCTCAGCAATGGTGAGGCACTAAACAACTCAGTGAGACTCTATCTCTAAATAAAACACAAAATAGGGCTGGGGATGCAGTTCAGTGGTTGAGTACCCCTCAGTTCAATCCCCAGTACCACAAAAAAAAAGACATGCATCTTTGATATCTAACATTACATGAGTCTGGGAAAGTGGTTTTAGGGTACAGTTGTAAAGAGAGTTTCTGGAGTTAGGTCATTCTCATTAGAAATTTGTCATCTAGTACCTGCATCAATTTTGACTCACAATTCCCCTTCTCTGTTTAACACACTCAATGCTATTCTAGTCAGAATATGCTGATAGTTGATTTTCAGGTGGCCAAGATAGGAAGTGGGACAGATTTTGAGGAAGGTTGACATTGGTCTGTAAGGTACCTGCATCATTTGAAGCATCTGCACAGCCTCAAGCTCAAATAGCAGCTGAACCTGTTTCATTCACCAATCCTCATTTTTTAAAGATTTTCCTTATGTTGTGTTCAGTCAGAACCTGGGAGAAGCTATATTTGGATGGAAAAAACTTAATTTGAAAAGCAAGTGAATCTGAGAGGTGCAGTGGTTTTGACTGCAGTTGATGCGATTATGCTCACCCCAGTTCCTTTTACTGGCAGGTGCACTCTTCATTCAGCTGCTGAGTTTGTTGTTAATAGCTCACCACTACCCTCTTCTGCAGAGAATTTCTCTCAGTTGACAGGAAGCCACCATGCATGTAGGCTGTGCATTGACCCCCAGCTTCAAATAATGACTGACAAGTCTGAAGGTATCCAGGAGCTACCCCATCTTAAGGTCTTTATGTATGAAGAACACTAGTGAAATTTGGGCTCCAGAAGACCCGTGCAGGATCAGGATAAAGCTGGTCTCCAAAAGAATCCCTATCTTTGCTTAGCATTGTTCTACTTAAACTATTTTGCCTTCACACACATCTTTCTCTGAGATCACTTCTAGAGTAAATCACTTGGATAAACACTGTCTCAGGCTTTGCTTCCAGGAAAATGAAGCTAAGAGAGTCATTGTCTAGTTCTGCCATTCTATGAGTCTATGATTGTAATATGTAGAGGAAAAGCAGTTAGGACTAGGTTATGGAGACCTAAAGGGGAAGAAAAGTCAGAGATAGTGGCAGGCATTTCTTTAGACCAATGCTGTTTAGCAGATAGCTTGGTCAGGGCCAAGAAAGCTAGTCATTGCAGGGAAATGGCAAGTGTGTAATGAGAAGCTGAAAAAATATTTTACAATTTAATACTACAAATTGAGTAGTTTGTGGGTGCTAGAGATACAAAGAATGGGTAAGTCATGATTGTTGGTTGCAGTTTAGATTGCATCTCAAACTGTAATGGGTAAACAAATCACCTACATTAAAAAATGTAGATTCTTAGTCATTTCTAAGAAGTTTCCAGGTGACTCTTATCCTGCTGATGCACAGATCACAGTTGGAGTATTAAGGCTCTAGGCCAGATGGGTGCAATAGAAATGATATGTAAGATGTGTGTAGTCCTAAATTTTCTAACCAGCCACATTTAAAATGTTAAAATATAAAATTAATTGTATAATATATTTTGTCCTAATCTGAGAGGTGCAGTGGTTTTGACTGCAGTTGATGCGATTATATACCTCAAATCTTACAATTTGAACATATAATCAATATAAACATTATTAATAAGATATTTATATTCTTTCCTTATACTAAGTCTTCAAAATCCAGTGTGTTTTTAACACTTAAAGAATATCTCAATTTAGGCGGTCAGTTCCAAGATGGCCGCCTAGACGGACTCCTCCGTGCCAGTCTTTCCAGGACCAGAGCTTGAAGTAGTGGAAATACCATCTCTCATCCAGCTTCTTGACATCATCCTAAGGCTCATCATCCCCAGCATGAATTCCACTCATGCATGTGTACATAGGGCCATCAAGCAGCAGCGATTGCCACAAGCAGTGTGACTGCAGAGGCAAGCTGTGGAACACAGTTGCAGCATGGGGCCCCAGCTCAGGGCTTGAGCCCAGGATTTGCCCCTGGTGGGTGGGGCCTGCTTCTACATGGGTACCTGCTCCAGCGCTCACCCAACCACGCAGGACCTCTAGCAGTTGCTCCTGTGGACAAACGTCTCCCGTGTGGGACCCCCAGGTAATGTTCTTTGTGGATCTCCATCTGACATGGCAGAAGTTCCTGAACCAGGGGACTCCAGACAGCATCTGGGGACAAATTTTGACTTCAACACAGCACACCGTGAAACAGCGTCTACACTGCATCCAAGACCACCAGCAGCCCACACCTTTACATTTCTTCTGAAGCAGATAGCTTCCTTGTGAGACCTGCACCCAGGACATTCTTTACCCACTGGGGAAATTCCAGTAAGCAACGGACAACACCACCTACTGGAGGTGAAAGGAAGCAGACCTGTTTATTTACATTGAGACTTTTTATTTTTTATTTTTTTATTCTTATTTTATCCTTCATGTTTTTCTCCTAATATTCCCATTTAATGTATTTGTTTTATTTCTCTGCTTTTTTCTTCTTTCCTTTTTTCTTTTTCCTTTCTTCTTTTCTCTCTCATTCTTTTCCCACCCTCTAATCCTCAATAGTTGTGAAACCAAGTATTTGTTATACAGTAGGATATGGTAGACTTGGATTTCTGAACAGTATATTAGAGTGGTATAATATAGTCTTGTAACTCCCACTTGCATATGTTTTATTTTTCTTACTATCATGTCTCCTCGCTAGCTGTACTCTCTTTTCTTCCTCCTTACTGGACTTCCCCAATTCTTTTTTGCTCTTTCTATTAATACCCAACTTCTCTTGGATTCCTTTTTCATGCTTTCTAAGATCTAATAACCATATCCTCACTTACTACTACCCCAACATTCTATCTTACACTCCACCCTCAAGTTTCCCTAGCCCACCAACAGAAACTATAGACCCTTGTGCAAACCTATTGTTTACATAATAGACGTTAAAGGAACTCATAATTGTTGTATATTGTCACTAAACTGTAAATGTATTTAGGAGCTATTAGGAACCACTTGGTTTGAAACTATATATTGTTTGTATTGAGATCAATCAATATTGGTCTCCCCTTTAAAGGAGAGGTATTGAAACCCTGCAGGGAAACTAAAACCCTATAGAAGTAAAAACTGTAACACCTTGGATCAGCAGAGTTAGAAGGAAAGACACAAAAACACCATGGAAAAACAAGGGAAGAAAGTGCCTCAAAGAAACCAAGATACTACATTATTAGAATCCATGGTCAGCACAGCAGAAGAAATGACAGAACAGGAGTTCAGGATGCATATAATTAAAATGTTCTGTGACATAAAAAATGATATGAGAGCAAGCTCAGTCAGCAAAAGATCATTTCAATAAGGAGATACATAGGCAAATACAGGAAGTAAAAGATCACTTCAATAAGGAGGTAGAGATTCTGAAAAGGAACCAAACAGAAATCCTTGAAATGAAAGAAAAAATAAACCAAATTAAAAACTCAATAGAAAGCATCACCAACAGATTAGACCACTTGGAAGACAGAACCTCAGATACTGAAGACAAAATATTTAACCTTGAGAATAGAGTTGACCACACAGTGAAGACGGTAAGAAACCATGAACAGAACATCCAAGAGCTATGGGATAACATGAAAAGACCAAACGTAAGAATTATTTGGATAGAGGAAGGCATAGAATTCCAAACCAAAGGAATGAGAAATCTATTCAATGAAATAATATCAGAAAACTTTCCAAACATGAAGAATGAATTGGATAGTCAAATACAAGAGGCTTACAGGAAACCAAAGGTACAAAATCACAACAGATCTACACCAAGGCACATCACATGAAAATGCCTAACATTCAGAATAAGGAGAGAATCTTAAAAGCCACAAGAGAAAGGAATCAGATTACATATAGGGGGAAGCCAATGAGGATCACTGCAGACTTCTCAAGCCAGACCCTGAGAGCAAGAAGATCATGGAACAGCATATACCAAGTGCTAAAGACAGCAGATGACAACCAAAAATCTTATATCCAGCAAAATTAAGTTTTAGGTTTGATGATGAAATAAAAACCTTCCAAGATAAACAAAAATTAAAAGAATTCACAGCAAGAAAGCCAGCAATACTGGACATTCTTGGTAAAATATTCCATGATGAGGAAATGAAAAACAACAATGAAAACCTGAAGAGGGAGGATCTACACTAAAGGCCAATCAAAGGAGAAACCCAGTCAAGTTAAAAACTAAGAATAAACCAAAATCTCTGGGAATACAAACCATGTCTCCATGATAACATTGAATGTCAGTGGCCTAAACTCAGCAATTAAAAGACACAGACTGGCAGATGGGATTTAAAAAAGACCCAACAATATGCTACCTCCAAGAGACTCATCTCATAGAAAGAGACACTCACAGATTGAAGGTGAAAGGGTGGAAAAAAATCTATCACTCACATGGACTGTGTAAACAAGCAGGAGTTTCCATCCTCATCTCAGATAAAGTGTACTTCAAACCAAAGTTAGTGAAAAGGGATAAAGAAGGTCATTTCATACTGCTTAAGAAAATCATACATCAACAAGACATAACAATCTTAAATACCTATGCCCCAAACAATGGGGCAGCCATGTTTGTCAAACAAACCCTTCTCAAATTCAAGAGACAAGTAGACCCCAACACAATAGTATTGGGGGACTTTAACACAACTCTCTCACCATTGGATAGATCTTTCCAGCAAAAACTAAACAAAGAATCTACAAGACTTAAGAGAACAATCAATGGTCTAGACTTAATAGATATATATAGAATATTCCATCCTTCAACAAGCAAATACATGTTTTTCTCAGCAGCACATGGATCCTTCTCCAAAATAGATCATATGCTATGCCACAAAGCAAGTCTTAGGAAATACAAAAAAGAGAGGTACTACCCTGCATTCTATCTGACCATAATGGAATGAAACTGGAAATTCATAACAGTTTAATAAAAAGAAGCCACTACAATACCTAGAGATTCAATAATTTGCTATTGAACAATGCATGGGTAATAGAAGACATCAGGGAAGAGATAAAAAAAATCCAAGGAGGTAAATGAGAACTCTGATACAACATACCAAAATCTCTGGGACACTATGAAGGCAGTGCTAAGAGGAAAGTTCACTGCATTAAGCGCATATATTCAAAGATGTAAAAGCCAACAAATCAATGACTTGACACTACAACTCAAAGCCCTAGAAAAAGAAGAACAAAGTAACACCAAAACAAGCAGAATACAGGACATAATTAGAATCAGGGCTGAAATCAATGAAATTGAAACACAAGAAACAATGCAAAAATTTGATAAAACTAAAAGCTGGCTCTTTGAAAAAATCAACAAAATTGACAAACCCTTAGCCACCCTAACAAAAAGAAGGAGGGAGAAAACTCAAATTACTAAAATTTGTGATGAAAAAGGAAATATCACAACAGACCCTGCTGAAATACAGAGGATAATCAGAAACTATTTTGAAAACTTATATTCCAGTAAAATAGAGAACCCTGAAGACACCGACAAATTCCTAGAGACATATGACCTACCCAAACTGAACCAGGAGGACATTCATGACTTAAACAGATCAATTATAAGCAAGGAAATAGAAGATGCCATCAAGAGCCTTCCAACCAAGAAAAGCCCCAGACCAGATGGATTCTCAGCCAAGTTCTACAAGACCTACAAAGAAGAACTAAATCCAATACTCCTCAAATTATTCCACAAAATAGAAAGGGAAGGAGCCCTTCCAAACTCATTCTATGAGGCTAGTGTCACCTTGATTCCAAAACCAGACAGAGACACGTCAAAAAAGGAATATTTCAGACCAGTATCCCTGATGAATATAGATGCAAAAATTCTCAATAAAATTTTGGCAAATCACATACAAAAGCATATTAAAAAACTAGTGCACCATGATCAAGTGGGGATCATTCCAGGGATGCAAGATTCGTTCAACATACAGAACTCAATAAACGTAATCCATCACATCAATGACTAAAGATAAGAATCACATGATTCTATCAATTGATGCAGAGAAAGCATTTGAGAGAATACAGCACCCTTTCATGTTTAAAACACTAGAGAAACTAGGGATAGTAGGAACATACCTCAACATTGTTAAAGCAATATATGCTAAGCCTAAGGCCAACATCATCCTAAATGGAGAAAAATTGGAAGCATTCCCTCTAAAAACTGCAACAAGACAGGGATGCCCTCTGTCACCACTCTTATTCAATATAGTCCTTGAAACTCTAGCCAGAGAAATTAGACAGATGTAAGAAATTAAAGAGATATGAATAGGAACAGAAGAACTCAAACTATCATTATTTGCAGACGACATGATTCTATACTTAGAGGATCCAAAAATCCCACCAGAAAACTTCTAGAACTGATAAATGAACTCAGCAAAGTTGCAGGATATAAAATCAATATCCATAAATCAAATGCATTTCTATACATCAGCAATGAGTCCTCTGAAAGTGAAATTAGGAAAACTACTCCATTTGCAATAGCCTCCAAAAAAATAAAATACTTGGGAATCAATCTAGCAAGAGTGGTGAAAGACCTCTACACCGAAAATTACAAGACACTAAAGAAAGAAATTGAAGAAGATCTTAGAAGATGGAAAGACCTCCCATGCTCCTGGATAGGCAGAATCCATATTATTAAAATGGCCATACTACCCAAAGCCCTATACAGATTCAATGCAATCCCAATTCAAATCACAATTCCTTACTTATAGAAATAGAAAAGGCAATCATGAAATTCATTTGGAAAAATAAGAGACCCAGAATAGCCAAAACAATCCTGAGCAAGAAGAGTGAAGCAGGAGGCATCACAATACCAGACCTTAACCTTTACTACAAAGCTATAGTAAAAAAAATGGCATGGTACTGGCACCAAAATAGACATGTAGACCAATGATACAGAATAGAAGACCCAGAGACTATTCCACATAAATACAGCTATCTCATTCTAGACAAAGGTGCCAAAAACATACACTGTAGAAAAGATAGCCTTTTCAACAAATGGTGCTGGGAAAACTGGAAATCCATGTGTTGTAAAATGAAACTAAACCCCTATCCCTCATCATGCACCAAACTGAACTCAAAGTGGATCAAAGACCTAGGAATTAGACCAGAGACCCTGCATTTAATTGAGGAGAAAGTAGGTCCAAATCTTCATCACATTGTATTAGGCCCTGAATTCCTTAACAAGACTCCAAAAGCACAAGAAATAAAAGCAAGAATCAATAAATGGGATGGACTTAAACTAAAAAGCTTCTTCTCAGCAAAAGAAACTATCAATGAGGTAAACAGAGAGCCTACATTCTGGGAGCAAATTTTTGCCACACACACATCAGATAGAGCACTGATCTCCAGGATATATAAAGAATTCAAAAAACTTAACACCAGAGAAACAAACAATCCAATCAATAAATGGGCTAAGGAGCTGAATAGAAACCTTTCAAAAGAAGATATACAAGCAATAAACAAATATATGAAGAAATGTTCAACATCTCTAGCCATTAGAGAAATGCAAACCAAAACTACTCTCAGATTTCATCTCACCCCAGTCAGAATGGCAGCCATCCAAAATACCAGCAACAATAAGTGCTGGTGAGGATGTGGTGAAAAAGGCACAATCAAACATTGCTGGTGGGACTGCAAACTGGTGCAACCAATCTGGAAAGCAGTATGGAGAATTCTTAAAAAACTTGGAATGGAACCATTTGATCCAAGTATTCCACTCCTTGGCCTATACCCTAAACACTTAAAAACAGCATACTACAGTAATGCAGCCACTTCAATGTTTATAGCAGCTCAATTCACAATAGTTAAACTGTGGAAGCAACCCAGATGCCCTTCAATAGATGAATGGATAAAGAAACTGTGGTCCATATACACAATGGAATATTATTCAGCAATAAAAGAGAATAAAATTATGGCATTTGCAGGTAAATGGATGGTACTGGAGAACATTATGCTAAATGAAGTAAGCCAATCCCAAAAAACCAAATGCCAAATGTTCTCTCTGATTAGTGGATGCTGATACATAAGGGGGGTAGGAATGGGGAACATAGGAGAAATAGAGGAACTCTGGATGGGCTAGTGGGGAGGTAGGGGAAGCAAAGGGGGAATGGGTGTACTAAAGATGGTTGAATGAGATGGTCATCACTATCCTCACTGCATGTATGAAGACACAAATGGTGTGACTCTATCTGGTTTGCAACCAGAGTAATGGAAAAATTGAGCTCTATATATGTACTATGACTTGAAATGCATTTAAATAAATTAATATAAAAAAAGACAGTATTAGTTGTACCAATATCACAAGGGACAAAGAGCAAAATGTTAACAATGAGAAAATATAAATACTTAGAGTTTAGAGGAAACACACTACCATTCTCAGGATTGGTGGGAAAAATAGAAAAGAAGGAGAACCAAATACTAGAATCTAAGAGGAGCTCCACAGGATTACTGCTTGGATTAAAAAAGGGTTGAAGGTGACCTAGATTTGATGCTTGGTCTTCTGTAATAGATGTTCCACCCAAAGGAGGAGACCAGATGTGAGGCCTGACAAGTGCTCTAGGCACTCTATTGGCAATGTCTATGCAATGCAGTGAGGGCAGGTAGCATGGCGGGTTAGGCAATGCTATCGAGATAATGTCTACACAATTAACCAGGTGCTGCAAGTTAAGCATATGTGCATGTGTTTATTGGCCATTTGCATGCCTTCATTTGGATGTTTTTCTTTAATCATTGGCCTATTTATTAAATGGTCTTGTCATTTTTGAGATATATTTTCATTTTGAGTTGTTCCATATTCTGGACATAATACTGTGTTCTCGTACATGTACTCAAATATTCTTCCATCCCATGGTTTACTTATGAATATTTTTTGTAAAGAGATGTTCTCATTTTAATGAAGTTTATATTATTCTTTTTTCTTTTCAGTTTTATGCTTTCTAGAATATCTATAGGAAACCTATGCCTAACTGACATACTTTCTAACGTTTTCTTGTAGGAGATTTATACTTTAAGCTTTTTTGTGTATGTTTTTGATTCCTTAATAGAGGAATTGTTGTGCATACTATGAGTTAGAAGTCAAGGTTCATTGTTTTCTGTAAGGATACACATTATTTCCAGAATCAGTTACTTAAAAGACTTTACATTCTCCATGGAATTACTTTGTTGTTTAATCAAAACTCATTTGACTGCATTAGTGAGGATCTGTCTCTTATCCAGTAACTCTGTTCCATGAATCTATGTGTCTGTCTTTATTACAAAATAAATATTTTTTCAGGTAAATAAAAAAAAGAATATCTCAATTTAGATGTTAATTTTTGATTATATATATATATATACAGGGGGGGGCTCAGTCCTTGTCCCCAATGCCAATTAATGACAGTTTAATAATGAGGATACGGTTTTGAGAAAAAGGAAAAAGTTGCTTTATTTATTTGCTAACAAAGGAGAAATACAGGGGACTCCTGTTCCAGAGACTGTGATTCTACCCATCAGTAGGAAGTGGGTGTGTGGATTTTTAAGGAGCTATTCAAACACTATTTAAACACTATTATTGAGCAGATTCTGTGTTCAGGGGATACTAGGCACTATACACAAAGCAGATGTGCCCTGACAGGGGCTCCTGTGTATTAGGATTCACTTGTTAATTTGGGAGATGTTCACTTCCTAGGCATCTCCTTCCGGTGGAGCACAGATAACTCAAGATAATCTTGTTCCCTGACCCCAGGATAGGGAGGGGGAAGGGAGAAGAGGAAAAGGAAAACAGGTCCCTTTTAAATTAAGTCTATATTCAAAAGGTGAAGTGGGCTACTGTTACAAAAGTACATTCTTTATTCCCAGAATGCTCAAGTTTTCCAGTAACTGACTTAAGTATGAACTTTTAAATGTAAATTATTAAAACTACATAAAATTTAAAATTCAAATCCTGTTACATGTACTAACCAACATCTTCAATGCCGAGGAAACACATGTGGGCCAGTGACTACCACAGTAAACAGAGCAGCTCTAAATCACATAAGAACAGCAAGACTGATACTTGGAACATGAGGGAAAAGGAACCTGGGAAGTGGCTTGGAAAAATGAAAAACAGTTGAAACTATGGCATACTTGTTATATTTTAATTTAGGGAATGATAATTTCTTAGGGAGTAAATGACAAAATCTGAATGAATAACAAAAATTTTTTGAGCTAGTTTTGATGATTCAAAGGCACCAATATCTGTTTTTATTCTGCAACAACCTGGACCCAAACACTTGTCACTTTATTTTCACTTAATGTGGAATATTTCAATTATTAAAAGAAACATGGCTTTCAGGGAAGAGGAACCAGTTATTAGGACTTACATATATATCTCTACCTGTCTTCTTAAAGGTAAGCACATTTTGACTCTCAGATTCTGGCTACCATGATAAATAGTCTTGTTATCTGAGAAGGAGATCGCCCTGTGGCCATGACCAATAACCCCTATTGCCAAATTCCCTGGCATCTGATTAGGTTCCCTGACAACTCACCTGTTCATTTTTTCGACGCCTCCTGTGGGTCTTAGGCTCCTGGGACAAGGCTTGTCACTTTCTCCTCTCAGCTTCTTGGTGAAGACACAGTTCTAGAGGGCACTCTGGCCTCACCTCCTTCAGCTCAGACTCTGGCTCCGGGTGGTTGGCCTCATCTTCGTTAGTTGTCCCTCCGACCTAGTATGATGGCTGCTGAAACTTTGCTGCCCCCTTCTGGCTTAAATGTTCAACAACTATTTGTTTAATGAATTTTATAACTATATTACAATTGTATGCCTTTCCAGATGCTAGAATGTAAAGAAAAGCTGTGTTTAAAAAAAATGAAACACTATTTATTGAGCAAATTCTGTGTTCGGGCGATACTAGGCACTATACACAAAGCAGTGAGGGCAAAAGACAAAAATCTGTGTCCTCATTTTTTTTTTTTTTTTTGGTACGGGGGATTGAACCCAGAGGAGCTTTACCATTGCGCCACATCCTAAGCAACCTGCACTCCCCTTTCTTTTAAAATTTGAAACAGGATCTCACTAAGTTGATTAAGGCCTTGCTAAGTTGCTGAGGCTGACTTTGAAACTTGCGCTTCTCCTGCCTCGGCCTTCCCAGCCACTGGAATTAAAAATAGGAGGAAACAGACAAGAAATACATAAGCAAATGTGGCAAATCAGGAGTTATAAAAAAAAAAAAAAGGTGTGTAATGGAAATAGGCAGCCAGAGAGGCATTTACATTTTAAATAAGGCCAAGGAAGATCTTCCAGAGACTTAAAGGGCAAGAAGGAAGTGGCAGACAACAGTAAATGTGGCAGCAAATGGCCATTTGGTATGCTTGTAAAAGGAACATCAAGGAAGCCAGTGTGGCTGAAGCACGGGAACAGAGTGACAGAGTGTTAGTCAGCTTTTTGTCATGGTAACAAATACCTGAGATAAATCACCTTATAAGGAGAACAGGTTTATTGGGCTCACGGTTTGAGAGGTTTCACTTCATTGTTGCTTGACCTTGTTGCTTTTGGGCCTGTAGCAAGGCAATTCATCATAGTGGGAGCATGGAGTGGAGGAAGCTGCTCACCTTATGGTGACTGGGAATCAAAGAGAGAAAGGGGAGGGGGTTGGGGTCCCAATACCCCTTCAAGGATGCACCATCAGTGTCCTAACTTCCTTTCATTAGACCCCATCTCCTAAGTTTCTACCGCTTCTAAACAATAGCATCACAGTCTGGTGACCAAGTCTTTAATATATGGGACTTTAGGGGGCATTCCAGATCCAAATTATAGCCTAGAGGGAGAATGGGACATAGGTCTAGACTAAATGTGGAAAGGTAGGTGGAAAAAATGACAAAGAAACTTTCAGGCAATTTGATATATACACACATAGATATATCTCTATCAGATTGGAAGCTATTAGAGAGTTTTACACACAGGATAAATTTGAATAGATGAATTTGAAGCTAGAGGTCAGGGATTACTTTACTCATTTTTATATGCTTGGTGACACAGTTACTGGCACATAGTAAGTGATCAAGAAATACCATTTATGCTAAACACAGGGATGAGTTTGTCGTTTGGGCCACGTTTATGTTGAATAAATTAAAACTGTATAACTTTATATGCTATTTAATGTCTAGGAGCCTTCAAATTAAAGAGGAAAAGTGCTCTTTATTCCTTTTGGGGTTATAAAATAGCTGCCTGGACTTTTATTTCATTTGACATTATTTCAGTTGGCCAAAGCAGATTCTATCTGAAGAGCTGTCAGACTTCATTCTTCACTCCCACTCTTTGGCAAGACTCACATCAAAGGGCTGGTTGGAAGTTTATTCATGTTGAGTTTTTCTGGCTCCATGCTAGTTTGAAATGAGAATAAATTTGGGAGATTAACTGTGTGGCTCCCTGGTGTTGGTAGAATCTTTTTATCAAGAATCATAGCAGTTATTTCCTTGGCTTAAATCCCATGCCTGTTTCTAGGCAAACAATAGCCCAGGAATTTTGGTCCTTTGCATGTTTTGTTCTAATCCAATTTAAATGTTACTCCTATTAGTTATTTTTTTTTGCAAGTAGTTATCTGAAAATTAAATATTTTCCACATAAGAAAGTGCTTTAAAGCCTCCCTATTCCAAGAAATTCAGATGCAAACTTGTACTCAGGCAAACAATATTTAAAGAAATCTCTATTGAATACTAACCTATGTGCCAGAAATTGTTTTGAGTGCTAGAGACACAGCAGTGAGTGAGACAAAGTCTCTTGCTCTCATGATGCATACATTCTAATGGATAGATGATAGGTGCTGATGAGTACAATAATTTCAGGTAATGAAATGTGCATATGAAATGAGAGGATGACTTCTAACTGAGTGTGTGGGTATTGAAGGGTTGCGCATACTTAATGAGCCAGAACAGGCACCTGTTACCAACTGTTGGTTGGTTTCTTCTCTGAGAATCTAGTGTTTTAGTTCTTCTCTGGTCACTATTGCACTACCTCTGAATTCATTCTCTATTGTTCTCTGTTGGGCTCTGTACCATATCCTGGAAGGGTGACTTCCTTTGGCCTTTACCTGTTCCTTGTCTTATGGTTTCTGGTTGTGTGTCCTCAGCATTGGCTGATGATCAGAAGGTGGAAGGAAAAAGAGGTTGAGATATGTATTCCGTCTCTCCCCCCATGATAAGCAGCATGATTCTGGCAGTCCTACATTACTCTGTGGATGCAACTCCATGATTCTGGCACATTTTCTGTGAATGCCACCTCTGATCATTGCATTGCCCCTTCAAGCCAGCCTTGGGCTATAATAACCACAGTGCACACATTTCTATAAGTAAGACCTTCATCTAAGTCTCTTTAATGCTTTGGGACATGCCATCTGCTTCCTGTTGGGACCATGGACAAGAAAGCAGGGAGTGAAAGAATAATCACCCACATATGTAGATCCTCTCTCTACCCATTTCTATGGATGAAGCATTTCCCCAGATATTCTATCCCTAAATCTTATACATTAGAGGTACTTACACACATTTGTTACCAATGATGAAAAATATCCAGAAAGATCTATTCTGAGGGCCTAGAGTGCCTTAGGAAAATGAGACCTCATGCAGACCTCATCCCTTCTTTAAGGTTGGTTTTAAACATAATTTGGGCTCATAATCCCACCATGTTGCTTTGCATAAAATTTCTTCAGGCAATTCTGCAACAACTAAATTGATAGTCTTATACTTCAAAACATTAGATAATCTCTTCATATTAAATGGAGGATTAATATTTTAGATAGGAAATAGAAGCTTACTGATTTTCAACAATGAATATTACTATAACTTGCAGTGCTGAAAGTATATTTACAACATGATTTACATGGTAAGGTAAGGATGTGTTTAATTTATATATTTTATCTCCAGGTACTTTGAACTCTGGCTCATTTCTATGGCTCTGATATCAAAGAATCTAAAAGTAATCTAACACAATATCATGATATTTTAAGTAATAAAATTAATCTGTACCACAAAATCTTCAAAGAATGGTTTTCCAGTTTTTGCCATAATATTTTTAGTTTGTAAGATATCTTCATACTACCTTAAAAGATAATCTACTCCATTTGTGATAATTCTAAGTTTTAGAATACACTATTGACTTCAAGTCAGGCTTTTTGCAGTTTCCTTTACTTTTTTTAACACATAAAAATAATTCATCAACAGAATGATAACAGATGTTAGTCTGGATGTATATAACAAACGAAAACTTTAACAATTGGTAACTAATTTTTTCTTAATATTAAGTTTTTTAAAAAATATAATTGACAGCAAAAATATTAACATACAGATTTATAGCACATCTAAATGAGAGCAACAAAATAATACAAAGATCAAGAATGAAGAATGGACATATACTACTGTAACATTCTTATGAATGTTAATAATATCAATATTATTAACATTCATATTATTGATATTATTAACATGAAATGCAATAATATCACTTGAAAGCAGACTATACCTTAAATATGTGCAGTATAAGCTCTAATGCACTTAAATAATAAAGAATCACAGGAGTCATAGATTCAAAAAAGTCAATAAATTCCAAGCACAAAAGTTATGAAGAAACTAAACAAAGAATTATAATAAGTTGATTAGAGCCAATAATAAAGAAACAATTTAGGGCTGAAGTTGTGGTTCAGTGGTAGAGCACTTGCCTAGCATGTGTGAAGCACTGGGTTCAATTCTCAGCACTCCATATAAGTAAATAAATAAGTAAGTAAGTAAATAAATAATTAAAGTACTATTGACAACTAAAAAAAACATTAAAAAAGAAGAAGAAGAAGAAGAAGAAAGAAAATCAAAGAAACAATTTTAAAAGTAACCAGAGTAAACCAAAGCTAGATGAGATCAGTGGTGCATACCTGTAGTCTCAGTGACCTGGGAGGCTGAGACAAGAGGCTTTAATCACAAGTTTGAAGCCAACATTGGCAACTTAACAAGATCCTGTCTCAGAACAAAACAAAACCAAAAAGCTGAGGATGCAGCTCAGTTGTAGAGCCCTTTTCTAGCATGAGTGAAGTTCTGGATTCAATCAAAACAAAAAAATAAAAAGGGCTGAGAATGTAGGTCAGTGGTAGAGGCCCTTGGGGATCAGTTCCTAGTACTAAAAAGAAGAAAGAAAGAAAGAAAGAAAGAAAGAGAGAGAGAGAGAGAGAGGGAGGGAGAGAGGGAAAGGAGAGAGAGAGAGAGAGAAAGAAAGAAAAGAAAGAAAGAAAGAAAAAGGAAGGAGGGAGGGAGGAGTAAGAAAGAAAACAGCTTGCAAGAGAGATAAAGTAGAATAATGAAATAAACTAAATAATACAAAAAAGGGGCAGAAAAATCGAGAAAGGAAAATAAAGAACAGATGGGACAAGTAAAAACAAACAGTAAGAGAAAACTTTAAATCAAATCACATCAATAGTCACATTAAATATAAATGGTCTAAATACTGAAATTGAAAGGCAGAAATTACCAGACTGTCACAGATACAATGACGTGAGAAATATGCTTCAATATACAAATACAAATAGGATAGAAGGTAAGGGAATGATAAAACAATATATTATGGAAAACTAATAAAATGAAAGTTGACTTTCTACAGTATTTTCAGAAAAAGCATATTTCAGATCATAGACTATTACCAGAAATAACAAAGATTATTTCAAAATGATTAAGGGATCAGTTGATCAAGAAAGCACAAGACAATTTGGAACATTTATGTAATTAACAGTACATGTTTAAAATATATAAAGCAAAACCTGAAGAACCGCAGTGACAAATAGACAATTGCATAATTATAGACATATCTATACTTCTCTTCATGATGAGTAAGATGAGGAGACAAAGCCAGTAAGGTTATATAAGACTTGAGCAATACTATTCACCAATTTGACCTAACAGACATTATGGAGTGTTTCACCAAGCAACAGAAAAATATACCCTCTTTTAAGTGCACAAAGTATTTACTGAGATGCACCCTCTTCTGATTCATAAAACAAGTCTCAATAAGTTAAAAACACTTCATGTCATATCAATTATGGGTTTTTCCCCTCAAATGGGATTAAATTACAAATCAAAACCAGAAAAGTCTCTGGAAAAATGACCCTCTGACTTAGAAACTAACAAATCTCTAAATTTTCTGAGTCAAAAAAGAAATTAAATGAGAAATTTGAAGACATTCTGAATGTTTGCAATGAATATGAAAACACAACATATCAGATTTTTGTATGCAACTAAAATGAAAATGGCATACTACTATGATAAAGTGTATAGCACTAATAAATTCCTATGTTGGAAAAGAAAGTTCTCAAGTTAATGAAACTACGTACTACCTTAAGGCATAACAATAAGAGCAAATTAAACCAAAGAAAACAAATAACAAAGATTACAGCAGAGATTGATGGAATAGAAAACAGCAAATCAGTATTAAAAGCCCAGTGAAACTAGAAGCTGATTTCTTTAAGAATATAAGAAAACTGAAGCCCGGTGGGGTGGCATATGCCTGTAATCCTAGCACTCTGGGAGGCTGAGACAGGAGAATCATGAGTTCAAATCAGCCTCAGCAATGGCGAGGGCTAAGCAACTCAGTGAGACCCTGTCTACATAAGTCACAAAATTGGGCTGGGGATATGGCTCAGTGGTGGAGTGCCCCTGAGTTCAATCCTCGGTTACCTCCCCCCCCAAAAAAAGAAAAGAAAATTCATAAACTTGTAGCCAGACTGATCAGACAGATGAAAGAAGAGATAAGACAGAAATTATCAATACCTGGAATAAGGAAATTATACCAATAGTTTCTATAGGTATGAAAAGGATGTTAAGGGAACATTACAAACAACTTTGTGTCAATCAATTTTACAACATGAGTGAAATGAATAAATTCCTTGAAAAACACAGACTACCAGAGTACACACAAGAAAAAGAAATCCCTAATAACCTATGTCTATTAAAGAAATGGAATCTGTGGTTAAAAAATATCCCTAATAACCTATGTCTATTAAAGAAGTGGAGTCTGTGGTTAAAAATGTTAGAACAACATCAACAACAAAACCCAGGTCTAAATGGCTTCATTAATGATTTCTACTGAACATTTATGAAAGGAAGTCCACACGCTCCTCGCAACCATTGAAGAGAAGGGAATATATCTCAAATCATGTCTGAGGCCAGCTTTATCCTAGTACCCAAATTAGATATATGACAAGAAAATTAAACCTCAGAAAAATATCCCTTATTAACAGAGTTGAACAATTTAAAATGAAATTTTAGTGACTTGAATTCAACAATATATTAACTGCAGGTGGAGTTTATCCTAAGAATGTATGTTTGTTTTTAAATTCTAAAGTGAATGTAATTCACTATACTAATAGAACAAAAAAGAAAAACAGTGATCATCTCAATAGACCCAGAAAATACATTTGACAAAGTCCAATATCCATTCCTGACAAAAACCATCAGCAAGCTAGAACCAGAGACCTCCTCAACGTGATAAAGGACATCTATGAAAAATGCAGCTTATCTCATGTGTAATGTTAAATTATTGATTGTTTTCCCTTTAAGATTAGAAATAAGAACAAGGATTTTTTTCTCCTTACTTTTATTTAGCATTGTACTGAATTTTCCAGAAAGTATGATGTAAGAAACAAAAATCAAAAGAAGCAGCAACACTTAGGGTGGCTGAGGCAGGAGAATCGCGAGTTCAAAGCCAGCCTCAGCAACGTCAAGGCGCTAAGCAACTCAGTGAGACCCTGTCTCTACATAAAACACAAAATAGGGCTGGGGATGTGGCTCAGTGGTCAAGTGCCCCTGAGTCCAATCTCCAGTACCAAAAAAAAAAAAAAAAGCAGCAGCAGCAAAACTGTTTTGATTCATATAGAACATCATTATCTGCACAGTACAAGTATCTAAAGATTTTTAGAATATCAGAATTTAAAGGATAGTACAGGGGCTGGGATTGTAGCTCAGTGGTAGAGCGCTTGCCTCGCATGCGTGAGGCCCTGGGTTCGATCCTCAGCACCACATACAAAGCAGTAAAATAACTGACATTGTATCCATCTACAACTTAAAAAAAATATTAAAAAAAAAGGATAGTACAGATTCATTTTCTAGAATGTTTTCTCTTGGGTTAGAGAAATAGGAGAGTTAGCATAGCAAGGTTCAAATGTTTGAATTTAGTTTTTCAGAACAATTAGAAAATAAAAAGTTTAGGAGCTGAGTATAACAGCATATACCTATAATTCCATCTACCTGGTAGGCTGAAAAAGGAGGATCACAAGTTCAAGGATGGCCTGGTCAACTTAGTGAGAACCTGTCTCAAAACAACAACAACAACAAAAAAAAAAACCTGAGGATGTAGTTCAGTGGTAGAGCCCGCGCCTAGTATATGCGAGATTCTGGGTTCAATCCCCAGTAAAACACACACACACGCAATTCAATTATTTCACTCATTTATTTAACAAGCATTTATTGTTATAATGTACTCAGGTCTTTTAAGACATAACATAAATGAAACTTCGAAGTTATTTCCAAACAAAGGCAATTTTTATTTTATCCTACTTTATATGATTTTTATAAACTCCCAAAGATAGAATTCATTTCCATACCAATTGGAATGGAATGTTTGGTTTGTGTTTATTCTGTTGTCTTTCCGAAAATGTTTCCTATGATAGGAAATGTCTCTACTTGGGAGTTCATTGCTTTTAAATCCTTTTGTGTTTAAAAACTGTAATTCATTTTTAATGAATAATAATTACATGTTTATAGTGTATAATATAATTCTGAAATGTGTATACATTCTGTAATGATAAAATCAGGCTAATGAACATATATATGATCTCACATACTGTACTAGTCCGCTTTCTGCTACTATAACAAACCATTTGAGATAAACAGCTTAGAAGAAAGATTTATTTTGATTCACAGTTTGAAATATTTCAGTCCATATTTAGAGATTTTAGTCTGTGCTTTTGGGCCAGTGGGGAGGCAGAACATCATGGTGAGGAATGTGTGGTGGGGCAAAGTTGCTATCTTCATGGCAGCTGGAAAGCAAAGTGGGAGAGGAAGGGGCTGGAATTCTATTATCATTCCTAAGAGGTCTCTCGCAGTGACCTAACTTTCTACTACTTGGCTCTACCTCTTAAAAGTCTAGTTACTTTCCAATAGCATCACAGGCTGATGACCAAGCTTTTAACACATCTTTGGATAAAAGACTGATGAAACAATAGAACATCTTTATCCTTTCTTTGATGTGAGAACATTTAAAACAATTTGTCCCATTTCTAAGAGATCATTTCAATTTTATAATGTATATCATATTCCAAATGTAAGAACAATCCACAAATTATATGATGATAAAAATTTATAATTATATATATATTTTGGGGGGTACTCAGCCACTGAGCCACATCCTCAGCCCTATTTTGTGTTTTATTTAGAGACAAGGTCTCACTGAGTTGCTTAGCACCTTGCCATTGCTGAGGCTATCTTTGGACTCGCTAGTCCACTGTCTCAGCCTCCCAAAGTGCTAGGATTTCAGGCATGCGACACTGTGCCCAGTTTATAATTATATTTTTGATTAAATTCCAATTTAATGTGAGAATTGACATATATCCTATAAATTAAAGCCATTTTTAAAAAATGCCTTTGTTTTTGTTTTTTTGAAATGGTCTTGCTATGGTTCCCAGGCTGGTCTCAAACTCTCAGGCTTACATGATCCTCCTGTCTCAGCCTCCCGAGTAGTTATGATTATAGGAATGTACCACCATGCCTGGATGAAACCATTTATTAAGCCACAAATAAAGACCATTATACAAATAAAATGGCCTACTAGTTCAAATAGAGACAAACCATAGAAGTGAGTTATTACATGCTACATGGTAGTGTAATTGTAATATTCAATATTACTTTTACTACCATTCTAAATCTTTTGCTCCAGTGTTTTCAAATTTCCAGTAGATATTTGTCTTCAATATTTGAGAAAAATATTTTAGAATTCTTAGATATTTTTAAAATCAAAATTATTCTTAAAATATACCCAACATTCTTTGTACTATTTGTTCATTATTATATATATATATATATATAAATGTGGATTAATAAATAAGAAACATTAAGTTTATGGCATTTACAAAGATCTGTTTATAATTTTGAATATTCATATTCTCAGAAATATGCCAACAAATATTGCATAGCAATTGAATAATTAAGAATTTGAGTTTCCTAGCAAAATTAACAGCTCTACACAGAACTGCATGACAAAATCACAATTTTAGGACTTATTTGCTTCCAGATTTATTTACTGGAACACTGCTATTAGGATTTATATAATGTCTATATGGTTGTATATCTATTAATATTCATTTCATTTGCAGCATACAGAATGATAATTATACATTTCCAACACAACAATTATATCAAGATTGATTAGTGTGTGACTGCTTTTTCCTCTGTGCTGCTTCTTGTTCCTGGTTTTGTCAACCTTACCTTTGACTATGCATGTCAGCATTTCCTGCTTGTGCTTTTAACCTTAGTTAAGTGAATTCTTTCTAAGCCATGATGTCTTTATGTTGAATTCTAAGATTTAATTCTTACAAGAGACCATACTACTTTCTTTTTCATTTTGTTAATCTTTATATTCTGAGATTCAAGAAATTCTAGGAAAGATGTTCTATATGGAAAAGTGACTTTTCCCCACTAGTTGCTGGGTATTCCAATATTGGATAAGCTAAATGTCCAATATTGGATAAGCTAAAAGTTTCAAAATAGGAAACTTTTCTTCCAACTTTAAACATTGTTGGTCAGATTGACAAGTCTTTGTTTCATATTTAATTTATTTATTTGTTCTATTTAGGCTTACATGATAACAGAGTGCAATTTGATTCATTGTACATAGATAAAGGATAACATATCAATTCTCTAGTTGTAAGTTGTATAGAATCACAACATATATGCAGTCATACATAAAGTTAGGGCTATGATGATCATCATATTCCACCATCTTTACTGTCCCTATGCCCCCTCCCCCCTTACACCCCTGTGAACAGAGTTCCACCATTGTTCCCATGACCTTCCCCACATTATGGATCAGCATCCACTTATCAACCAGCACATTCGGCATTTGGTTTTCTGAGATTGGCTTACTTCATTTAGCATGAGATTCTCCAACTCCATTCATTTACCTGCAAATGCCATAATTTTATTCTCTTTTATTGCTGAGTAATATTCCATTGTGTATATATAC
>CM053405.1:44733295-44795723 GCA_028644305.1 Xerus rutilus | reverse complement strand
GTCTTTTGATGCTGTCCCATATTTCTTGTATGTTCTGTTCATGATTTTTTACCATCTTCACTGTATGGTCAAGTTTATTTTCCAGATTGTATATCTTGTCTTCATTATCCGAGGTTCTGTCTTCCAGGTGCTCTAGTCTACTGGTGATGCTTTCTATTGAGTTTTTTATTTGGTTTATTGTTTCCTTCATTTCAAGAATTTCTGATTGGTTTTTTTTTTTTCACAATCTCTAGCTCTTTCTTAAAGTAATCTTTTGGTACTTTTAATTGCTCTCTTATCTCTTTGTTAGAATGATCAATAGTTGCCTTTATTTGCTCACCTATTTCTTCGTTGGATTGATCAGTTTTTGCCTGTAATTATTCACTTATGTCATTCTTTAGTTCTCTAGTCATTTTAATTATGTACATTCTGAATTTTTTCACTGACATTTCAACAACTGTGCTGTCAATGGATTCTGTTATAGTGGTATCCAGGTTTATTTGGGGTACTTTCTTCCCTTGTTTTTTCATGTTGATTGTGTATCTTCTTTTCTTGAAATACCAATCTGAGGTATTGCGGCTTCTATCCTATAATCTTGTATTGACACTCCAGATTACCTGTGTCTCACCTTGGAGCTACTTCTATTCCCCCTGTGTCCCCAGATGGGCACTACTGCCACTAAAGTTGGTGGCGGAGATAGTGGATGTACCTACCTCTAGAGGGCAGTGAGAGTGGCCTTGGCTGGGCTCCTGAAGTGGCCCTGAAGGCTGTTTTGCCCCTCTCTTGTACTCCTGTTGATGAACAGGAACTCTGGAGCAGAACCAGAGGCAGGCCCAGGTCTCACTTAGGTAGGGTCACAAGCAGGAGAGTCTGTGTGTGACCCTTACAGTGAGTGTGAGTCCCCTGGGGCTGGAGGCTAGCAGGCTCTGATCTGCCTTCAACTGAGCACCCCTGGCATTCCCTAAGGGTGATTTTGGGTTTCCTGTCTCGCCTGACCACAGGGACTCTGGAGCGGAACTGAGGTGGGCCCAGAGCACAATTGGGTGGGGCCTCTTCATGCTGGGATCTCTGGAGGCCACTCTTACCCTAGGTATGCCTTCTTCTGTGGCTAGTGGCTAGCAGCCCCTGGTCTCCCTTTGGCTGGACACCCATGGAGTTTCCTGAGGGCGGATCTGGGCCCTCTGTGGCTTCTGCTGGTCCACAGGAACTCTGGAGTGGAACTGGGGCAGACCCAGGCCACCCTTGGGCGGGGTTGGCTTGCACTGGTGTCTCTGGAACAACTTTTGCCCTGAATTTGGGCTCCCCAGTGGCTAGAGATAGCAGTTCCTGGTCTCCATTTGGCTGGACAACAGTGGAGTTTCCTGAGGGCAGATCAGAGCCTCTGTAGCTCCTGCCAGTCCATAGAAACTCTGGAGTGGTACTGGGGTGGACCCAGAATGCCCTTGGGTGGGGCTGCCTTGCGCTAGGGTCTCTGTGGGGACTCTCACCCTGAGTTTGGGCTCTCCAGTGGCTAGCGGCTAGGAGTTCCTGGTTTCCCGTTGGCTGGACACCTGTGGAGTTTCCTGAGGGTGGTCTGGGCCCTCTGCAGCAGCCTGTGACAAGTCTTTTGGCACATATATTCCTTGAGTACTCATCTCTTTCTAACAATCCATATTAAAGAACATTAAACTATGTTCTATAGATTCAAATCCCATTCTTTGATATCACTTATGTATGTAGTCAGTAACTTAACCATAGATTGTATTTTCTTCTAAAATGCCCATCTTTAGCTGGAAGACTAAAGTCCATCAATGCCTCAAGCCACAAGGACTTTATAATCATTAGAGAAGATTTCCAGTTTGTTTCCATGGGAGTAAAATATCTCTATGGGGATTCATAGGAGGAATGAGGCTCTGCATATTCTTAATGATTTCTCAGTAACTCTGAGCTAAGATTTCCCTCATATTCCCTTTGAATATGGTAATTAAAGGTATGTGCATATGTATATAGCTATGTAGATAGTAGAAGATGTTGATAAATAGCCACTATTTGTTAGTAACAGGAGTCCTAACTTTCATTGTTTGCCAAATATTATTATTATATGATTGTTTTAGTCAGCTTTTCAATGTTGTGACTAAAGGACCCAACTAGAACAATTGTAAGGAATGAAAAGTTTCTTTGAGGGCTCACAGTTTCAGAGGTCTCAGTCCACAGAAGTTCAGCTCCATTCCTCTGGGCTCCAGGTGAGGCTGAACATCATGGTGAAAGAATGTGGCAGAGGGAAGCATCTCATGTGACGATCAGTAAACAGAGAGAGATCTCCACTTGCTAGATACAAATATATACCCCCAAACCACGCCCCCAATGCCCTGCTTCCTCCAGCTACACCCTACCCATCTTCATTTACCACTCAGTTAATCTTTATCAGGGGATTAATTCACTGATATTAAGTTTGGGTTAAAACTCTCCTCTGAACCTTCTCGCATTGTCTCACTTGTGAGCTTTTGGGGGACAACTTACATCCAAACCATAACATTTTGTCCCTGGCCCCCAAAAGTTCCCACTCATCTAACAATGCAAAATACATTTAGTCCATTCCCAAAAGTCCCCATAGTCTTAATGGTTTTAAGATTGCTCAAAGTTTAAGTCCAAAGTCTTTCTGAGGCTCAAGGCAATCTTACATTGTGAGCTTTAAAATTAAAAGCAATCTAAAAATATCCAATATATAAATGTAGAGAGTAAACATTTCCATTTTAAAACATAGGGGTATAGAAAAAAGGAATGGGACCAAACAAGACCAAAATCCAGCTGGGCAAACAAGTCCTGTAGTTCTGTGTTCAGCATCTGGACACATGGCATTGTGAAGTTCTCTCCAAAGGGCTTGTGTAGATCTGCCCCTGTGGCCTTGGTTGCAGTCCAAGTGGCCTTTCTGTTGACTTGCCTCTGCTCAATTCCTACAGCTTTCCTAGGACTATGTCCTCCATTACTGGTATTTCTTAATCTCTGGGGTCTCCACTACAGCTTCGGCTTCCTCCTTCCACACCTTGCCCTCTCAGGGAGTGCCCACAGGGACTTGGACCCTGCTGCACTTTGTCTGGCTTCCAAAGCTTTCTCTTGAAATCTTGATGGAAGCCTCCATGACCCTCTAACTCCAGCATCCTGCATTCCTGCAGAACCAGCATCACGTGGTTGATGCCAAAGTCTGCTGACATCTTGAGCAGTAGCCAAGTCTCCGGGGATCCTGGCTGCAGCAGCCTCTGAATGTCTGGGCGGCTGAGCATTGATAAAACTTCCTAGGCTCCCTTGTGCAAGGAGGATTCCCCACTGGTCTCTACTCAAGACAATTTTCACTTTTACTCCCTTGAGGATGAGGTGGGCGTGGTCTTGCTAGCTTCTAAGATGCCCTCAAGCCATTTTTCTTATTGTCTCTGGGCAAAGTCTTTAGCATTTCTTTAGTGGCAGTAATGCTTTTCACAACTGCAACTTCCTTAGGCCAAGTTTTACTCCCACTTTTCAACTTCAAGTTTTTCAAATCTTTCTTCTCTGCTTTCTACTCCTGATTATCACAATAAACTTGACTAAAAGCCACCAGCAATACCCATGTCACTTCTTGAGTGCTATGCTGCCTAGACATTTATTTCTTCCACCAGATTAAGTCCATCGCTTTTAAAAATCAGTCTCACAAGAAGTTTCAGGACACGGGCATAATGCAGACAACTTCTCAGCCAGAACATAACAGGAATGGCCTCTAGTCCAAATTCCAGTATAGTCCTCCTCTTGAACCCTCTTGAGCCCTTTCTTCACTATCCGCAGTCCTATTGACATTCTGGTCTTCTGAGCTCCCATGAAAATTGGCCATTCAGCTCCACTTACACTTACAATAATTTAAAGCATTTCCAGCTGGCCCTGCTAAGCATTTCAAAATTCCTCCCACCAAATCCAAAAAACTCAAAAAGCTTTTGAACTCCATGGTCAGTTTAGTCACAGCAACGACCCCACTTCATGGTACCAATTTTATTTTAGTCAGCTTTCTCACTGCTATGACTAAAAGATCTGACCAGAACAATTTTAAGGAAAGAAAAGTTTATTTGAGGGCTCATGGTTTCAGAAGTCTTAGTCCATAGAAAGTTGGCTCCATTCTCAGAGCTCGAGGTAAGGCAGAACAACATGGTGGAAGAGTGTAGCAGAGGGAAGCAGCTCATGTGAAGTTCAGAAGCAGAGAGAGAGTCTGTACTTGCCAGATATAAATGTATACCCCAAAGCCACGGCCCCAATGCCCTACCTCCTCCAGCCACACCCCATCTGCCTGCAGTTACCACTCAGTTAAATCCCATCAGGTGATTTGCTTACTACTGTGTTAAGGCTCTTGTAATCCAATCATTTCTTCTCTAAACTTTCTTACATTGTCTCACATGTGAGCTTTTGAAGCACACCTTAAATCCAAACCATAACAATGGTCATGAGTGATAATACTTCTATGCCATAAAATTGTATTTACTACCTATTGTAAAAGCTAAAGCTAATACCTGATGAAATTCTGATTGCTCAAATTTTCTTCTTCCTTTCCTATATCATTTTCTTGTCTTCAACATTTTCTCCGTCACTTGCTAGGTGTGTTTTTAAATAAGTGATCAAATCTCTTGGTGTCCTAGTTTATGCACCTGAAAAATGAGAAAAACAATAACAGTTATGCTTGTATTGGGGCTTAAAGGGGAGAATTTAAGTACAAAAAGTATTTAAAACAGAATCTGGCACATGATAAATGCTCAAAAATGTTGCTACTTATTATTAATTCTGATTTTAATTAATTTAACTGATTTTTCTAATGATTTATGCTAAATTAATGAAACTAATTAATCTAGTAATTAATTTTATTTGGCTTTTTCAGATTCCTTAAATTCTTATATTTAAAGAATTTTTATTTGAGAAGTAGTCTTAACTTCTATCTCAACATTTTTTATCCTTCCTGGTGTGGCAAAACTTGGAAAGGGGTTCCTTGAGTTCTCTTACTTTTATTTGTACTGGCAGATTTATAATTAAGACATAGTGGATGAGTTTTCTGGCAGTAGGACAGACACCTCTATCTCTACATTCATTCTCAGGAGCAGATGCTGCCTTCTGTGCTCCTCTTGCCAGAGAACCCACACCCTAGATTAGAAAAAAGACACATCTCTTTGATCTATTCTTGACTGAGAAATCCCTTTTTCTTCTCATCTGCAACTTTCTATTTGTATTGCTCCCAATTTGACCCAACCATTTTGTTCTGTGTTAGCATCATTGGACTCACGTTCTGTGGTAGCATCATTGGAGTCTTTCTTCTCAAGTAAAACTTACGTAAATATATTTAGTCTATTTTTTTTGAGTTAAAACCTTTTTATTTTGCAGTTACATCTCATTTGTACTTAAATTGAAATTGCCATCTTGAAATCCACAATATGAAGCAAATTGGATAAGTATTCAAAAATAATACTAGCAAAGTTATTTCAGATATATCCTGCTTTGAGATGGGTTATGCTAGAAAACTGTTCTTGAACTCAACTATACTTTCCAAGACTTTTATGGGAACATCCACAATGAGGGAATTCACATTCCCAGGATTGTCTTCATAGGGAAAGGTCACATGATTGCAAAGTATTAATCCTCAGTCAGAACTTAGGAAAATGTATAGGTTAATTCATTGTGGTGATCCCTTGACTCATCTGCCTGAAATGTCTATGAAGTATGTACACATTGCTCCCAATATTATATGTCCTACCAACCTGTATCAGAAGGAGTTTGTTTTGTCTTTTAATTAAGCTCTCTCAACACTATTGCTATTTCTTGTTTCACCCTACAGATATATAAAATAGTTCCCTGGTTACCCTAACCAAGACTAAATGACTAGTCTCTTACCTCTATCCATTAAAGAGACAAAATCTTGAACATAATAGCCACAAGCAGCCAGGATCTTGGCTATGGGAACCCTGTGTACACATCCTTCATGACTTCTGTGGTAAGAGAGGATAAATGAGAATTATAGGAGCTAATGATGATAAGAGAATAATACAATGGAGTCTCATCTATTTCCTCCTTATATACTTGCATGTACAGTTCACATAATATGATCCGTCTCTCTTTTATTAGATGGCCATCATCTACAGCATATATTTGTTCATGAAGGATTTATTCTTAGTATATTGTGGTCAGGATTGGATGCAAGTAAAAATCTGCTCTAGGGATTTACTTGTCAAAAGGTTTCATCCTGTTCTTCTGGCTTCATATGAAGCCTTCTCTTTATTTCACAGTTCCTAAACACATTTCAGTTTTTCACATAAGTCCCTACTTCCTTCTGGAATGTTTTTAAAATTGAGTGGTTCACCTCATGTGCTAAGCCACAGAATCACAGAATTCAAGAGTTAAAAGGACCTTAGAGATCAAACTGTAAAGTGGCCCCAAGGTTTCCCAAACATTGGTTCAAGTTGCTTCTCACTCTCAGACTTTCGCATTTTATCGATATGCATATGACCTTGTCAGTGAGATTTATCTAAGTTCCTCAGGTGATTGAAATGTGGAGCCAACTTGGAAACCACTGACATAGTGCTAATCTCTACTTTAAACCATATAGCTAGTAGATGTCCAAGCCAAGAACTGAATAGCAGTTGTTATTTGGGCCAGTTCACTTTCCATTGTCCTAATGCATTTCTTGTGAATGAAATAGTACCAACAACAGTAAAGGTAAAAGATCAGAGCAACATTTGAGGTTTTATTAAGATATGAAATATACTGAGTACTAAAGAATAAAGGTTAAGATGGGATTTTCAAAAGGTAAAAGCTTAGTGATAGTGTGCTATTATATTATTATAAGGCATAAATGACTTTATCTGACTAATATTAATAAAATACTAGTGAATAGGGAGTGAGTCTTTAAGCAGGCAAATACGCAGTTTTTCATATCGGATTATTAAAAGGTGGGCTGGAATTTTTATTTTTATTTTTTGGTAGGATGATCAATTTGTGAAGATTATTTCATGGAGTAGAAAGAAAATCATGGTCTCACAGGTATCTGATTAAAGTTTCCTCCATTCTGTTGATAGGGAAATAATTCTTTAGAAATGCTTAGATATTTAGCATACCCAAAATAGTAATAGGAAGGTCATAAGCAAGCAACACAAAAACAATTTGGGAAAGTAGAACACCCAATGAAATTTAATAACCAAAAGACATTTACAACCCTTGGTCTCGATGCTACCATTAGTTCCTGCCTACTTGACCTCATTTGTTGAACATGTCAACGTAATGAATGTGCAGTTGGCCCTCACTGTCCTTGTTTTCACCAAACTCTGTCAACATCTCCTAGGTGGCCATCAATTCTCTCAATGTTCTCCTCCCTTGTTTTTATTATTTTTATTACTAGCAGCAAGATACCTTCTGCAGTTTTTATTTAAAGATAAAACATTGGCTGTAAGTGGAGACATCAAACTATACATATACATATATACATATACATATATAACATATATATAACATATATGTATATATATATATCACTACCAACCATATTTATTAATGTTATCTTCATATTAAGACATATGTAATTTAAAAAAATGTTCTAGTATTAGCTTCCATGATATTCTTCTAGAAAGACACCACATGTGCTAAATTTGGGTCAAGAAAATATAATGGTGGTTTTATATCTCTAAATTCGAGGTGGTTTGTTACACTGCACTAGGAATAGTGGATACATTGTTTTGTTTGCTTGGGAAAATATCCCTTTTATTTGACTTTTCTGCCAATATAACCAGGAAGTCACCAGTCAATGCATTTCCTGTTTGGATACCTCAACCAGAATAAGGGTGGTATGTGTCCTACATTAGGCTGATGATAATACTGTGTCTCTTTTGCTGAAGTGCCTGCTCAAGGGTATGACACATGTCCCAACCAGGGCCACTCTGGGTCCATTCCTGGAAGTTTATTAATTAGCACTGGAGTGAAAATCACTTTTGCTCAATAGGTCAGCATGCAGTCTCCCCATAGTGTAGAGAAAGTCCTTCTGCAAGAGGAAAGAATGAAGCTGCATAGAGAATCCCAGGGAGGAAAGGATGGAAGAAAGAACTGCAAGAGCTTGTGTCTCTGGTTCCAGTTACCTAGTTCATTCTTACTTCCCTGGGCCCTACAGCTTTTCCTTCATTTCTGAGAGCTATCTTAGTACCTGTTCAATAAATTGTTCTATTTTGTTTAACCTAGGTTGAGCTAGAATTTTGTCACTTGTAATCTGTAGGAACTTTCACAAAAAGATTAATTTTCACCCTCATCATCAGATATCCTCAAGAGTATGTGATGCTGGGCACGGTGTCCCACGCCTATAATCCTAGCACTTTGGGAGCCTGAGACAGGAGAATTGCAAGTTCAAAGCCAGCCTTAGCAACGGTGAGGTGTAAAGCAACTCAGTGAGACCCTGTCTCTAAATAAAACACAAAATAGGGCTGGAGATGTGGTTGAGTACCCCTGAGTTCAATCCCTGGTACCAAAAAAAAAAAAAAAAGTATGCGAGTTTGAAAAAGGCAGCCATGTGTGGACTAAGGTAAAATAATAAGGGAACACTTAGGGAAGTCTTTGAAAGTAACAAAGAATTTTTGTTAAATAAAAGAGTCAAATTAAAGGTATGTTTAAACTATAAACATAAAAAAATCAATTAATTCACAAGTCTTTTTTCACTGTCAGGGAAATGGATGCTTTCTGAAAGTGTGAGTTGTTAGTCTCAATTTTAATGCCTCATTTCTTGAGTCACTGATACCCATCCTTTGTCCTCCAACTATGCCCCAGCCCATTACTAATTTCTCACAATTTTAGAGCTGTGATAAATTAATACCACTTGTTTACAACCTATATGTCAATTTGACATGAACAACACTGATGCTTCTGAAAATATGAATTTGTATTAAGAAAAATGAGAATGTAATAAGATTTGCATCTTAAGAGGATTACTTTGCTGTCAGAGGATTCCAAGAGCAGATGTTAGGTAACCAGTTAGAAAACTCTTGGGAAGAGATGACGGTAGCTAGTACTTCTCTTGTTGGTGGCAATGGAAATGGAGAAAAGAGATGAATTTATAAGAGTTTTTGGACTTGTTGATGGCTGGATAGAGGGGGAAGGAAGTGTTAAGGGTGACCCCAAAGCTTGTGGTTTGCATAACTAGTGTGTTCAGTCACTTAAATGGTGGGTAGTGGAAAGCCACTTTTGGGGAGAAAGGTCATGGAC
Source organism: Xerus rutilus (assembly GCA_028644305.1). Taxonomy (NCBI): domain Eukaryota; kingdom Metazoa; phylum Chordata; class Mammalia; order Rodentia; family Sciuridae; genus Xerus; species Xerus rutilus. The sequence goes on along the minus strand of CM053405.1, from coordinate 44,786,528 downwards.
ACCAGAAATTTGAGGCAATGTCAAGATAGGAGGTGAACATAAAAACTGGGAGTCATTCAAAGGTGATCTTGATGAGTTAGGTTTTACTGGATTAGTAGGGATGGAAGACAACTTGTAATGGATTCAGTTGTGAGATAGAAGTGAGGAAACAGAGAAAGATTTTTTAAAAGAGTCTTAAAAAGTGAGAATTGAAAGAGGAAATTGATAGGGGAGTTGCTGGAATGTGGAGTGTAGAAGCTGATAAGGATGGGGAAAGGATGAAGACGTATAGAGGATACTGATGATCGATAGTGAGATTATAGAGAGAGCAGATAGTGATGGAATCCAGAGCTACAACTAGAAATTAACTTCAGACAGGAGTTGGGATAGCTCCTTTATTTATTACTACATCGAGTGGGGTGGTTTAGTAAGTGATATTCTAAGAGTTGGGTTGATTGAGTTCCTGTCCAGAAGTTTATAGCTTCTCTGTAAAGTTAAAGGCTCAAACATCTGCTGATGCTGAAGCGCCTTGCAAACCTTCATTCTGCATTACAAGGGTCACTATAGGGCTTCCTTCCCAATATTACCAAGAGGTGCCTAGTGCAGTGAATGATGCAGTGTGAACATGGGATTTTGCCTCGGTGAATTTGAGTTCAAGTCTCATCTCTGCATTTAAGAACACCTGGACCTTGATCACCTTCCTCAATCTTATCTAACTCAGTTGTGTTTTCTCAATAATAAATCAAAGAAAACAGGTCTTATGTCACAGGATTGTTAGAAGGAATAATTGCAAACTGCACACATGTTAGTTATTTTAGAAGAGCAGCATGTGGGGTTGCAGACTTTTAGACTTGAAGTTGCCTTATGGATTACTAGTAGAACAACAACCCTCTGATAATGGGTTGAAGGAAACTGAGGCCCAGGACAGCAAGATTAGGATGGAAACTAAGGATTTTATCCGTTATATATATTTTTCTATTATTTCATGTTGTTTAGTATTGCTCTTGGAAGAACTGGATTATGTGGTTATTTTTGTTGTGTTTTTTCCAACCTTTTTTTAAATTACTTTTTATCATGCATATTTTCAAAACAAGAATAAGAATAATTTATAATAAACACGCTTGTTTTATTTTATTCTGGGTAAGTGTAGGTTTTAAGTCTGTGTCTAGTAACTGAATATATTGGCTATATTTCCTTTTTTTTTTTTGGTACCAGGGATTGAACTCAGGGGTACTCAACCACTGAGCCACATCCCCAGCCCTATTTTGTGTTTTATGTAGAGACAGGGTCTCGCTGAGTTACTTAGTGCATCACTGTTGCTGAGGCTGGCTTTGAACTCACAATTCTCCTGTCTTAGCCTCCCAAAGTGCTGGGATTACAGGTGTGGGCCAATGCGCCCGGCTATATTTCTTATGCCTGTCAGATTTACATTCTTAAATAAGGGGAGCATGTATCTCAATCCCTATGTTCCACTGAAGCATAACCAGTTTATTATGGACATTGAATATTTTGGCACCTCTTTAAGATTGTCTTTAAAAGGATGGTAAATAAAACCAGATATAACTGTTAATCTCCTTCACTTTCCACTATCTATTCACCCACAACAATGGAGAGCAAACATTCAATTAGTTCTCCTGGATTATTTCTGCAACTTTTGTTTTGACCATCATCCTTATCATCTTCTTTTCCCATCAATACTCCTTGTTATGCTTATGAATATTTCTATTCCTATCTTTTGCTTCATTCTGAGGTGTCATGAGACACTTTTGTCTTTATTATTCCTTTCATATGTTATTCTCATTAGAATGGAAGGATAGGGTGGAACAGATTTTTTTGAACTAAATCTAAGATTTCTAAAACTTCTAAGATTTTCTACTTTATCCAAATTTGTGATTTGTAAAATCTGGCTACAATAAACAAGAACAAAATCATGTCACTTTTAGGAAAATGGAAGGAACTGAAGGTTATAATGTTGAGTGAAATTAGACACAGAAAAATAAGTATCACATTTTTTTTCTCTTTTATCGAAACAAACAAAAAAAGATGGAATGGAGGGAAAGTGGAATGAAGAAAAGAAAAAGGGAGAATAGTAGGGAAGGTGGTTATGATCCGAGCACAGATATATGCATGTATGAAAATATTGCAGTAAAACCAATTAATTTGTACAGTTATTTTGTCTGAATAATTATAGCAGAAAAAACAGGCTGAGTTTTGAGAGATGTACTTATGAGATATATATTGATTTGAGGTCAATAATTTTTTATAGTGGGGGTAGGTTAGACAAATAAAATATTAAATTTGAAAAAAATTCTTGGATTCCACATGAAATGGTTGCTTAGTAAGCTAAAATGTGTTCTCCAATTTCAACAATTTTAGAAAATTGAAAACAACTCCCAGGATAAACAAATTCTTACAAAACTAGGCTACTGGATGAAACCTGAGGAAGTCTATAATATTCCATTTTATTAGAATAAGAAAATAGAGTTACTTTCAAGAATTACTAGATAAATGCCTAATGATCCTCTGAACACACTAAGGGAGATATTAGAGTTGAAGCTTATCAAGAAAGTGAGTTCCAACCGGGCTCCGTGGCTCACACCTGTAATCCCAGCGGCTCTGGAGGAGACAGGACAATCTGGAGTTCAAAGCCAGCCTCAGCAACGGCGAGGCGCTAAGCAACTCAGTGAGACCCTGTCTCTACATAAAACACAAAATAGGGCTGGGGATGTGGCTCATTGGTCCAGTGCCCCTGAGTTCAATCCTGGTACCATAGAAAAGAAAAGAAAGAAGAAAGAGAGAGAGAGAGAGAGAGAGAGAGAGAGAGAGAGAGTCTGCTCATCAGAACCATTTTCTCTTTTCAAAGTACTTGATTGTGGTTCCTAGTAGTGACTCTGTTTGCATCTGTAGGATGGTTCTGGTGCAAGAACACCATGACATTGACCTTTAGCTGTGTACTGAGATTGCTTTATACATAAGAACCTGTTATAATGTGATACTTCTGACCTGTCAATAACAAAGCACTCTTTGGTTAGGATATAAGACAGACTGGCTTCTTAATGAAAATGATTCAGTAGTAAATGATTTTGGACAGAGGTTTCACTGTGTTTGCATTTGACAGTTGAGCAAATTATTTGCCAGCAAATTTCTTGATGCAAAAAGAAAAACAATGACAACAAAACCAGATTGTTAGCAGGATGTCAGTTAGGTCACATCTCATTGATGTCTGTGATATGGTCTAGGTATTTCCTTAGGCCTTCAGAAATGATGACCATCTATAGTTGATAAGAATCACCTATTTTCCACTATCCTTCAGGTAGCTCATTTAAACATGAAGCAAACCTTGATCAATCTATCCTATTATGCTCTAAAGCTGCCTTCTGAATTCTATCCTCTGGAAAAGAATCAGCTGGTTGCTGTTTTCTTTTCACTTATTGATGCTAAAATCCTATTTGCCATTTCTTTTCTCAGCAGATCAACCAAATTTAGGTAAACTTTTCACACAGGATTTGATTTTTCTCACCCCCAGGTTTACCTAGTGATCTCCCTGAAAGTCTCTTCAGGTTCTTCCTGTACTTGGATGTAATAACTTAATGAGGTTGTCCTAACACTGCAAGAGCCCTGGCTGCCCCTTATCCTGCAGCCTCCTACTGCTCCCCTTCCTAACACTGCTGTTCTCAGATCTCTGTTCTCATACACATGGAGAGCAATGCATGTAACAGTTCCCAGCAGGGCTGCCTTGTGAATGGGGCAGAGATGTGATTCCATGGTTAACAAGAAGGCTTCCCAATGTTCACCTCTTCCCTGGAGTTGTCTCTTCCACAAAGAATTAGATCCAAAATTAGATAAACTTTGTAATGCAAATATACTCCAAGAGAGATAATGAAACAATTTAATTTTATTTGTATAAATAAATAAAATTATAAATATGTAATACAAATTCCAGAAATTATGCTATGTAATAAAAGGAAGTATGAAGACACTGATGGAGTACGATAGTGCTGGACAAAGTACCAAATTTGACTTTGCTTACTTTATCCCATTATCACTTATTTTTTTTGTAGGGGGGGACTGGAGATTGAATTTAGGAGTACTCGACTACTGAGCCACATCTCTAGGCCTATTTTGTTTGTGTGTTTTAGAGACAGGGTCTCACTGGGTTGCTTAGTGCCTCGTTGTTGCTGAGGCTGGCTTTGAAATTGCGATTCTCCTGTCTCAGCCTCCCAAAGTGCTGGGATTACAGGCATGCGCCACCACATCCAGCTCTCACTATCACTTTTTATTAGAAGTGGTAATGGTCCCTGAAAGTACTGGGTAATGAAGAGATGCCTCTCAGCTTTAAGAATGGGATTCCAATTAGAATAAGCTATACTCCATATATGTATAATATGTCAAAATACACTCTACTGTCATATATATCCAAAAAGAACAAATGAAAAAAAGAAAAAAAGAAAAGAAAAAACCCCAATGCTGTGAGTTCACCCCTTGGTGAGTGCCAAGACCAAAGGGACAGGCAGGTCCAAAGAAGAAGGTTTTATTACTTACAGCAAGTAAGGAGAGCACCAAAGATAATTCTCAAGGTACTATTCCTGCTGGACAAAGAAAGCAGGGTATTTTATTGGAGAAACTTACTCATGTAGGAAAGACTCATCATCACATGTAGAGGTAGGCACACTCCTGAGCATGCTCAGTTTGAGATAATACTTCCCATGTGCAAAAATGGTAGCCAGAAATGCTTTCTGAGCAGAAAATTCAGTATTATAATGAGCACAGTTTATTCTAGGGTCATTAAGAGAAGTGAGTCAAAGTGAATTGGTGATTTTTTTTTGAATTGACAATTTTGATTCCTTGTAAGCTTTTCTGGATGACCTTATCTGAGACTAGAAATAAACAAACAAATAAATAAAGCCAAGCACACACATACACACAAAATATCCAAAAAACAATTTTGAAGGTTTGAAGGCACGTTAGCAGTTATTTAGGGGAGGAAGTGCCCCACCTCAACCCTATAAGTCTTGAATTTTGCCCTTTTAGTACCTGCCTAGGGGTAAACAGTCTTTCAACAAGAGTTGAACTATGTATTACTGATACCTAGCCTTGAGTGTATAATCTCTTGATCAATCTTTGAGTTCATTGATTCCTTTCCTGGCCTTATCTTATCCTATCAAAGGTCTTCTTCACTGCTATTACAATAATTTTAATTTATAGCATTTCCTTTTGATTCTTAGAGTTTTCACATCTTTACTTACATTACCCATCTGCTCTTGCAGATTGTCTATTTTTCCAGTAGAACCCTTAACATATACTTCACAGTCATTAAGTTCTCTTTTTCAACATTCCAGCATCTGTGTCATATCTGAACTGGATTTTGATGTTTGCTTTATCTCTTCAGATTGCTGCCTCCCCCCCCCTGGTTTCTAGCATGCTATGTACCTTTTGTTGAAAAACTGACATGTTCCTATAGGGAATAGGAACTGAGGTAAACAGGCCTTTACTGTGAGCGTTTATGACAATGTGGCTAGGATTTAGGCTGTGTTTAACATTTGCTCTTGCTACAGGTTTCAGGATCTTCAAATTCCTCTGGTGTTCTTGTATTGCCTCCTTCTTGATTTTGTGTACTTCTCCTGAGAGAATCTGTTTTGCAGCTCTTTGGCGACAATCTTCTGTTGTTATACTGGAGAGCCCTGTTGGTGTGGTGGTAAGATATGGGGACGAGGAAAGCATCTTGTAATTAGTGGGCTTATGTCTGTCAATTATCTTTCCATATTATAGTCTTTATTTTTCCCTTTAGATGAGACAGGAAGGCTACATAAAGGGGCAGGAAGGTGAGGAATGTTCTTCCCTCGGTTGGGAAAAGGCTCTAGTGGTCTTTTCCCTTGTTATGGACAACACTTAGGGCCCGTTTCACATTTGTTTCTCTTTTCCTCCCCCAAACAGAGACATAAACATATCTTTCTCAGATCTTTACTGTTGAGTGTATTACTTCATAAAAGTAAAACATAAAAGTATGAATCTGCTTGAACACTTGCCTCTAGGAGTTTCTCACTGTCTATATTTGGCTTTCAGCAAATCATCAAAATTAATTGTTAAAGTGTTCCAACCTGTTTATGATGCCAGTAGCTTCTTCTCTAGGTAAGTAGATGTTGGCGGTAGCTTTTTGGGTTCATCTCTTTGTCCCAAGATTTTGGCTGGTGGTTGATCTCATAATCCTAAGTCTCTGTGATTGACCCAGTCTAATTCTATTTTAAGTTTGGGAGCCATCTCATCCCGAGGTCATAAAAACGTTCATTTTTGTTCAGCTTGTTAGGAATTCTTGCTCATTCCTTGAACCCCTCAGCACCTGGCGTTTTGAGTAGATAGCTTTGACTGGGTAATCACTCTCCCTAAAATCTCAATGATGCATCCTAAATTCCAAGGTTAAAGTCTGAGTTTATTCCCTACCTAGAAATGTTAAACTATAAGTTCATTAATTTGCTATCTGCTTCTGTATGATGCTTGTCAAAACTCTACTATTGTAACTCATTGAGATATAAAAACCTCTCAGCTCTGAGACCAGGCTGCTGATCTCTGGCCCTGTTTGCAGAGAGAGACAGCCACTGTACAGCTAATGTGCCCACAATATAAGCTTGCTTCATTTGATTTAAAATTGGAGTTGATGGTCCTTTGCATCCTGGGTTCAACATCTGATGGGTCCAGGAAATGGTATTGATTTCCAATTTATTCAACATTTCCATTGCATAGTTCCTAAAGAAAAGGGAGACAGTAAAACACCATATCCCTAAAGGTCTCTTTTAGTTCCTCCAAACCTGGACAAGTTACAGGAACAATGAGAGCAAAGCTAAGCTGGAAAGTCCAGATACATATTATCTTGCAGGACACAGACTTTATGCACACTGGGAACTAGGGCAGGATAGTGTTATCTGTAGAAAGCTACTTGTTTACACATACACCAGGATAGTTGTTCCCTGGGGTGCTGGTTGTTCTAAGCAAACTAAGCAAGTTAATGTTGATGATGTCATTGCTCCTGCAGCCTAAGATATAAAACCTGTTTCTGTGGGGACAGGTGTGGAAAGTGAGAACACTGTGGAAAGGATAACTGTCACTTGCGCAGTCAGCCTCCACTGGACAAAACACTGTGAGGAAGAGGAGGTACTGGTTGGCAAACTACCATGAGGGACAGGTGCTGTCAGCCTGTCATCATTGAACTCTATCACAGTGGAGCAGTCACTGATTTCTTGAAAGCTTTCTCTAATAAATCATGTTTCCCATGCTGTCTTTGGGCACTTTCTTTGGCTTCTCTGAAACTACCCTACTGCCCTGGCACAACTGGACGGTGGACAACACATTCATGTTGTAATGACAGGAGTGTTGACTTCCATCCTCTTCTTCTATCCTGAAACTGGAAATCTATGTTACTTCTTTACATAACCTTCTTTGGTGTTTCCATTGGCATACCTCCTAGCTATTTCTCCCAATGCACTCTCCCTGGGACAATATGATTATTTGTTTTAAAAAACTGAAGTGACCATTGTTCCTAGTTACACATAAATCAGGTCTAACATTAGAGAAGTCGAAAGACTAAAACAAATATTTTTTGGGAAATAGAGCATTAGACTAGGATTTTAATTTCTACCTAAGGGACCCTAAGAAATCTTCTTCACCACCACAGCCATTTCTTCCCTGTGTCAAACTACCTCGATGGGGCTCAAGCTATCTAAAATATCTCTCATTTTTCTAACTCTGATTCTTTTATCTGCCTTTGTTTACTTTTTAATTCTACTACATATAAAATGATTTGCAAATATTCTATTTATCCTTTTTTTTTTTTTTTTGGTACTGGGGATTGAACTCAGGGGCACTCTACCACTGAGCCACATCCCCAGCCCTGTTTTGTGTTTTATGTAGGGTCTCACTGAGTTGCTTGGCACCTCGCCATTGCTGAGGCTGGCTTTGAACTTGCGATTCTCCTGTCTCAGCCTCCCTAAGTGCTGGAATTACAGGCTTGCCCCACCGCGCCCGGCTTATTTATCCTTTAAACACTAGATTATATGCTACTTCTGAGCACTTCAAAAGGAAGTAACTTCTCCCACCTTATCTTTCATTATTATAGTATATACTATAGATATACTGACTCATAAGAGTTCCATGTGTACATGCATCTATTCCTGGTTTTTCATTCAGGGACATTACAGTGCTAGACTGAAATCAGCTATTTTGCGGGTATGTATGCCATGGAAAGTGGAAACACTACAAATCAAGACTTTTTATTTTCCAGACAGCAAGTTAAACATTTAACATCACACCATATTATGTGAGTGAGAAAGGAAGAGAGAGGAAGAAGTTGTTTACATATTTGTTTATTACAGTCTACAGTTCTTTTTAGTGTAAATGTGGTGGACAGGTGTAATATTTTGTTGCAAGTATTAATTTTTTTCTTTTTAACTGGTGAACCATTGGTCCTCAATTTTAGTCCTGGTTATTTGGGTAAGGCTTTATTTTACTTTGGTTTCTTGATTCCCAGGGACAGATATGAATTTGAAAATTCAGCATATTGGCTCTCTCTATTCACAGTGATTGATTCAGGGATAGTCACATCATACAAATTGACTTAATCAAAGTTGACGAATACCAGCCCTGGGACTTCAGCTGGAACTATGGGAAAACTGTTCCTTTCCCACTAAGATTTCTAGTTGGAACAGTAGTGGCCATTCAACAAAGGTAATGGTAGAATCTGTCTAAGAATAAAGTCAACTTAAATAAACAAAATCAATAGATGGAGAAAGAAGAATCTGTATAATATCAAATATCTGGATGTATCCTAAACTTGAATTTTTTCCTAGTATGGAAGCCAGTATATATTTTACACTGGCTAGTTTAAATTGGTTTTTCATTACTATAATGTACTGAGGTAGTAAATAAAATACAACGTATTTTTAAAAATCATATAGCCCCACAGCTACGTAATGAAACCCTGTCTATAAAGGGAATCAATAATTATTAATTTAATGAAAGAATGAATTTTTGTGAAATACAAATGCAAAGCTTGTTCTTGGTGTGGGGTATATTTTTTTCCTTCTAAAAACCTATTAAATATCAGAATGGTTTATTCATGTTAGATTGCATCCATTTCCAAAGAGGAAGACATTGTCTAAATAGCAGGTGTACAACCACATTCTGAGGTGAATGATCATGGGAGAACCCTAAAAATTAGTGAGAGACATTGGAGCCTAGTAAGATTCAGAGTTGTGGGATGACCGCATAGGAAGATAAAAATAGCCTGGCAACTACTACTGTGGATCCCCAGCTGAAGAAGCGTGAAACTCCCTTTGCAAGAGTAAGGGTGAAGGGGAGAATTCCAGCAAACTATCAGCACAGATGCCAGCAAGTCTAGCTACCAGAAAGTTTCATAGTCCTCTGAGGCTTTGTTATGAGGCACCCCTCAGTGAGACCCAGAGAACCAAATTAGAATTTAAAGAGTCTTTATTAGCTGGCTGGCTACTGCCCCTCAGCAAGATGCTGTTTCAGGTGCAGCCCCAAACCTCTGTCAATCCAGGCCTTTTAAAGGTAAAAACCACTTCCTCCATGGGGGGTTTTGCAATTAAGAAGCAAGCTCAGTTGCAGAAGCTAAAGTTAGGGATCATGCAAACAGCTACAGAGTTGCAGGTGTCGGGAATTTTCAGTTAGGGGCAGGGTTGACATTTGTAGTTGGCCAGGCCAGGTCATGTGCTTTACAAGAATTAAAATTTCTTATTCAGGTCAACTGAAACTCTAGTCAAAATGGCTTCCCTCTAAGATGGAGTCACTTTGGGTAACCCCAATTCTGTGCCGGGTGAGATGTCTGAGAAGAATGGGATCAACCCGACTTAACTTTCAAATCAGCTCATAACAGCTTGCTGCCTAGTTAGACAAGCAACCTGAAATCTTCAGGGTAATGTTGTTCGGAAAAGGGTCTCACAACATCTCCCAGGGAACCTCCAGGTTGCTGAACCTAAGAGCCATTTCCAGCTAGTAAATGCCATGTGGTCTTGTGCTAGTTCCAGGACTGAAGGCAGGCACCCATGTAGTTCCTGTTAACCTTACCCCTGCATCATGCTTAGGCACCAGCTATTAACGGGTCTGGGAGAGCAGCCTTGATTTCAGCTGCTGCCTTGCCCATTGGGATGTACTGAGGAGTGGTCTTGAGAAACTCTGTAGCTACAGCTATCTTCATGCTCCAAGGAACTGAAAGGAATGTTTCTGTGGCCCCAGTTACCACTCCATTCCCATGTACTCCCTTCAGCTGAAGGGGTTATGAGAAAAGACTTGGCTTGAGCTGCTGCCCCACTCCAAGGCATGCATAACTACCAGAGTATAACACCCTGGTTTCTGCTTTATCCACACCTACTCAGTTTCCACTTCTGCCCTGCCTCTGCACCACAACTGATCCTGGGTGTCAGTGTCATGGAGGGTGTGCTGTGATTACCATCATTGCCCCTCCCCATGTAGTATGTAGGAGTGCACCTCTGCCTGCTTAGAGAACAAGTGCTTTAGACACCTCACCACTGCTTGGGTTACCAGTACCAGAGCCCCTTGCTAGTAGCAGAGTTCACATCAAGAGCGTCTGAGGAGGGGCTGGGATTGTGGCTCAGTGGTGGAGTGCTTGCCTCGCATGCGTGAGGCCCTGGGTTCGATCCTCAGCACCACATACAAAGCAATAAAATAAAGACATTGTGTCATCTACAACTAAAAAAAATATTTTAAAAAATTAAAAAAAAAAAAGAGCATCTGAGGAAATCCACCTGATTGGATCCACCACTCCCATTGCAGTAGTCATGCAGTGAGCACCCCACATCCACTACTGTCTGCACCATGCTTGCCTCGGCCAGTAAAGTGCTACCACTCTTGCACAGACAGTGGACCTCTTCAAGTCTACTCTGGTATGCACTGTGCTCTGTCATTAATCACAGTCAAAGAAGATAAAGAGATTATGCAAGCTATGGTACCCTTGTAGTGACAAAATCAACATTGCATAACAACCAGACACCCCGAGACCTATCTTTAGGAGAAAGCTACTTATGAAGAAGGATACCTTATAAAAGTAGTCAAGGTAACTGATCTACCCAATGTGCAAATTTCAGTGTAGAAGCACAAGAAACATGAAAACCACAAGGCAACATGACACCTCCAAAAGAACATGATAATTTGCTAGCAACAAATCACAAAGAAATTGGTATGGATGAAATGCCTGATAAAGAATTTAGAAGAATGATTATTCAAAGGCAATGAGATTGAAGAGAATACAGATAAATGGTTAAATGAAATTAGGAAGACAATACAGGATATAAATGAGAAATTCATCAAAGAGATAGAGATTTTGAAAAATAACCAAACAGAAATCTTAGAAATTGAGAGCTTAACATGTTAAATTATAAATACAAAAATAGATTAATTCATTCATGAGGTCACAATCCAATCACCTTTCCAAAGGCCCCACCCCAAATATTGTCCCATTGGGGACCAAGTCTTCAACCCATTCCTTTGACATATACTCCAGATCCAAACATAGCAATAGTAATAACAAATTTTCAGAGAAAGAAATCATGAAAGTCATTCTATTCATGATAGCTGCAAAAAACAGAGCAAAACAAAATCTTTTAATAAGTTCAACTCAGAGAGTAAAAGACCTCTACAATGGAAGTTATTAAACACTGGTGAAAGAAATTGCAGAAAACACAAGAGAAAGAAAAGACACACCACAGGCACAAACTGGAAGAATTAATATGGTTAAAGGATTCCAAAATGACTTAAGATTCAATACAATCCTCAGGAATATGCCAATGATATTCTTAACAGAATTAAAAAAAAAACAAACCTCTAACATTTCTATGGAAACAAAAAAGACTCCAAGCAGCCAAAGCAATCTTCAGCAAAAAGAATAAATCTAGAAGCTGTGTAATACCTGATTTCAAGACATGCTACAGAGCCACCGTCACCAAAACAGCAAGGTACTGGCATAAAAACATAGACCAATGGAGCAGAATAGAGATCCCAGAAACAATTCCATGCATTTATAGTCAACTGATTCTTGACAAAAATATACATTTGGGAAAAGGAGAGTCTCTTCAACAAATGTTGCTGGGAAAACCAGATATCCATATGTAGAAGATTGAAACTTGACCCCCCTCTCTCACTCTGTACACAAATCAACTCAAAATGGGTCAAAGATCTAAATGTAAGACCTGAAACTCTGCAACTACTAGAAGAGAACATAGGAGAAACACTTTAAGACATAGGTTCAGACAATGGTTTTCTGGATAGGAGACAAACACATTGGACACCAAAACAAAAACTGACTAATGGGGATTACATCAAACTAAAAATCTTCTTCAAAGCATAGGAAACAGAATGAAGAGATAACCTACAGAGTGAGAGAAAATATTGGCCAATCATCCATCTAACAGAGAATTAAAACCTTAACAAAAAAATAAGTCATTTAATTAAATGGGTAAATAAACCGAATAGACATTTCTCAAAAGAAGAAACACAAATGGCAACAACTATATGACAAAATGCTCAATATTATTAACCATTAGGGAAGTGCAAATCAAAACCACAATGAGATGCCATTTCATCCCAGTTAAAATGGTCATTATCAAATATAAGACAAAATAAAGCAGAAAATCACAAATGTTGGTGAGAATATGGAGAAAAAGGATCTCTTATACACTTGGTGGAAATGTAAATTAGTACAGCCACTATAGAAAATAAATGGAATTTACTCAAAAACTCAAAATCACATTATGATCCAGCTATTCTCCTTTTGAGTTTATATTTACAGGAAATGAAGTCAGCATACCAAAGAAATGCCCATGTGGATTGCAGCACTACTTACAGTAACTAAGATATAAAATCAACATAGGTGTCCATCCATAGATGAATGGAGAAAAAATATCAAGAACAAATGATATCCTGTCATTTTCAGCAAAACATAAAACTAAGGGTATTATGTTAAGAGGAATAATCAGAATCAGAAAGACAAGTACTGCCTGTTCTCTCTCATGTGGGAGCTAAAAAATGGTGACCTGGAAGTAGAATAGTGATTAATAAAGGTTGGGAAGGGTATATGGAAGGAGGGTTGATAAAGCAATTTGAATTTGGTTGGTGCACAGTGTGTGCATGTAGAGAAATATCACACTGACCCCAATTAATATATGTATATTAATAAAAAATAGAACTATAACCCCAGCGACTCAGGAGGATGCAGGAGGACTGCAAGTGTAAGGTCAGCCTCAGCAACTTAGTGAGGCTCTGTCTCAAAATGAAAAACAAAAAGGGCTGGGGATGTGGCTCAGTGGTAAAGCACCCCTTGGTTAAATCTTCAGTACCAAAAATAAATACATAAACAAATAAATAAGAAAAAGAAAAAAATAAATTATTTCTCCAGATAATTGAGATATAATGAGTACTTTGGTATTGGCCTTTCAATATTATGATTTTTATTTTTTAAAACATAAAATGAATTATAAAATCCATGTAATTCAATGAATGAACTATTTGGACAAAATTTTTAGGCATAAAAGAGAACATTAATCTAGAATGATAAAAGAATCCTTAAGAGTGAAAATATTTTAAAAGGTAACAATTACCAAAGGATAGAAAAAAGTAAAATGAATTTTGAAATTAAGAAATTTCCCAATAATCTCTATAGTAATTCTGTATCTTTTTCTTAGTTTACTCTATTTTTTATTTGTTCTTTTTAGATATACATGAGAGTAGAGTATATTTTGACGTATTTTACATACATGGAGTGTAGTATAACTTACTCTAATTAGGATCCCATTCTTGTGGTTGTAAATGATGTGGAATTTCACTGGTTGTGTATTCATACATGAACATAGGAAAGTTTTGTCAGATTCATTCCACTGTCTTACCCATTCCCTCTCCTTGCCTTTCTTTCCCCTTTTTCTAACCTACTGAACTTCTATTCTCCCTCTCCCCATTGTGTGTTAGCATTCAGATATCAAAGAGAACATTTGATCTTTGTTTTTTTGGGCTTGTCTTATTTCGTTAGTCTCCAGATCCATCCATTTACCTGCAAAAGTCATAAAATTCATTCTTTTTATGGCTGAGTAATATTCCATTGTGTATATATGCCACATTTTCTTTATCCATTTATCTGTTGAAGGGCACCTAGGTTGGTTCCATAGGTTGGATATTGTGAATTGAGCTGCTGTAAACATTGATATGGCTGCATCACTGTAGTATGCTGATTTTAAGCCATTTGGGTATATACTGAGGAGCAGGATAACTGGGTCAAATGGTGGTTCCATTCCAAGTCATTTTTGGGGGGATGGAGGGAACAGCTACTGGGGATTGAACTGAGGGGCACACTCAACCACTGAGCCATGTCCCCAGGCCTATTTTGTATTTTATTTAGAGATAGGGTCTCACTGAGTTGCTTAGTGCCTTGCTAAGTTGCTGAGGCTGGCTTTGAACTTGCCATCCTCCTGCCTCAGCTTCCTGAGCTGCTGGGATTATAGGCATGTGTCACTGTGCTGGGCCCATTCCAAGTCTTCTAAGGAATCTCCATACTGCTTTCCAGAGTGGTTGCACCAATTTGCAGTCCCACCAGCAATATATGAGTGTGCCTTTTCTCCACATCCTCATCAAATTTATTGTTACTTGTATTCTTGATTATTGCCATTCTGACCGGAGTGAGATGAAATCTCAGTGTAGTTTAAATCTGCATTTCTCTAATTGCTAGAGATGTTGAACATTTTCCATATATTGTTTGATCACTCAAGTAATTCTTTTTCTATTTGCATACTCTATGGCTGCTTTTGACATAAGAATATTTTGTGATACTTTCTGTAAAGAAAATAGAAAATAATGCAGCCTTTCCTCTGGAATGATTCTCCTTTTTGAGATCATCCTCAAAATAAACTTTCCTGGGCTGGGATTGTAGCTCAGCGGCAGAGCGCTTGCCTCGCATGCGTGAAGCCCTGGGTTCGAACCTCAGCACCACATACAAAGAAATAAAATAAAGACATTGTGTCCATCTACAACTAAAAAAAAAAATTTAAAAAAAAAATAACCTTTCCTTCGTGAAACCAGACAAAACCTAGGCCTTTTGCTGACTGCTATTATCTTATCTGTTTTTTTTTATTTTTTTAGGCTAAATGTGCTTAACTTTTAAACAATTAAGGAAGAACATTTTCAAGCTTGATCTGTAAGTGCTCTCAGTTAAGGGATATGTAGAGAGGTCCTTTTTCTTTCCTCAGTAACTAATGGAAATTCATTATTAAAAAACTAGAAGTGACAGTGCATTTATTTCATTTGTAGGAGATGTTTGAAAAATTAAGTGGAGATGCTAACAGCGTTTTTCTTTTCATTACTTTATATTAAGTGGATTCAGCCTACCACTCTTTACACTTTCAGGTTTTCACTGTTTCAGAGTAATTAATTCAGAAGACAGTTAACATTTTCCTCATCATTTCATGTAAGTTATCAATTGCTGGTTCAGATAATAACAAAAGACCCTATTGGAACACATGGCATCTAGAGTCAGTTTACAAGTTGTGACCCAAGAGCATTTAGGTGCCCAGAGTATCAATTCCAAGGACAGTCATGGAAACTGAGCCAGGTAATAGACTTACCATGCGTTTTATGTAACCCAATATCTTACCTCATGGCTAGATCAAGGAACAATTAAACTACCCATGTGGTATTCATTCTTATTTAAAAACAGGTAGGAGGCCTGGGGGTGTAGGTCAGAGGTAGAACATGTGCTTAGCAAGGTTAAGGCTCTGGGTTCAAAACGCTGGCACCAAAATATGCATTTTGGAAGCCTGCACAGAAAAAGGCATACATATCTCAGTGATACATAAACTCTGGTATTTATGGCTTTAATTGATCTGAAAGATGAAGAGTTAAAAGATGACTTAGAAACAAAATGGAACTAGTGAAAAACATCGCTATTGGGGCAGTAAGGTACTGATTATGCAGAAGCAATGAATTGATGTTATGACAGAAATTGTTAACCCAGTCTCTCAATAACCTACTTCACATGCACATTTATACATGTCATTATTTTGTATCTAACTAATCCTAGTTAACATTTTCTTTTCTTGCATATTGATTTGATTTGCTTGTTTCACATTTTACAAGTGATATTGTATGTTGAAGCTGTGATCACCCAGGGCTTAGGGAGGGGCTGGGATTGTCAAGCACCAAATGTAAAAGTAAAGTCTTTGTTTCTAGAGGAGTCCCTGGGGCAGACAATGGGAAAGAGGGTATTAATGCTGGTGCCCCCTCTTTTGCCTTACTGAGGCTGTTGGTAAGCCAGAGAAATTAACAGTGGCAATTGACTTGGACATGTACCAAGGAAGGCCTTGAGACATAATGGGAGAACGATTTTTATTTCTTGGTGATAGTTTCTGTAGGTCACAGAAATTATTACTGACAAAAAATTTTAAAGCAAAGAATAAAAGAACATGACATCCTTTTCCTTTGTCAGCTACAGGGCGCTTCCTGACCCCAATTCCCAGTCTCTAGCTCTATGGCTTCTTTTCTCTCAAATCATCAGTTAATTAGATATACCTTTCCTGGCCACTACATTTAGGTGCTATGTCAGCTATTTGTGGGAGATATACAAAGCCGCATAAAGTGTGGTTCCTGCTTCCAAGAAAGCCAGGACCAAGTAGAAGAGATGGTCTTTTCTCAAATGACAGAGTTACAAGTATTGGGCATGAAGCACAAGCCAAATATCATTGAAATCCAGGGGAGAGAGGGAATGCATTCACTTGCAGAATCAAGGGCTCAAAGGATAGATAGAATTCTGGAAACTGGGTGTTAAATTAGGTTTTATTGTTCTCTCTGAATCTCAGTGAAAATTTCCTGAGTAGAAAATAGCCACAAAGATCCTAAAGAAAATGGTAAAGAATTAACAGGAACTATGGATTACCAAGAGTTGGCCAAATTCGAACTGTGCCCTTATTTCCTCTATCCCACTTAGTGATGCTGTGTAATTTTTTTTTCCCTAAGAATAAGGTAAAAGAAGGTTTTATGGACTGTAAGGAGAATCTGCCATAGATATGCTGGAACTCACTAAGTTGCTGGCTGTAAAGGAACAGCAGCTACGGGCATGCTTGGTCATGTCCGGACGCAATTGATAAGGACCATCACCTGGAGAGACAGAATAATGCTGGACCACAATAACAATGGGCACCAATTGGGAACTGTACATAAACTGCTTGTCCTGCCACATCAGCAAGCTTTGCTCCAAGGTGAGATTGGCCGCCTTGCTCTCCATCCCTGGACCGACTCCACCATTCCTGACATCCAACTGTCAGCTGGAGAGAACCATTGGACAACGATAACCTTTGTTCTGTAGCTAAGAGAAGTCACATGGCATCAGAGGTAATATGGGGCTCATGGTTGCCCAAAGATTGTGTGATTTGCTTGCTGTGTTTAACTAGTGTGAATTAAATGCTAGTTGGAGTGCTTCAGCACACCCAACACTTTTTGCATTAATTGTCTGTGTTTGATGATTGGTGTGATTGAATATACACTTGCATTTAAAGACAATCTGCCTCCAAGTAATTATTAAAAGCGCTGCTAGTGAAATGGACAAAATTATGTCCTCTCAAAACATGATTACATGTGGAGATAGGACATTTAGAGAGGAAATGAAAATTAAATGAGGTCATAAGGGTAGGGCTCTAATCCAATAGGATTTGTGTCCTTTTAAGAAAGGACAGAGACCCAGGGGTGCATTTCCACAGAGAAAAGTCCATGTGAAGACATGGTGGAGAATGCAGCCATCTGTAAGCCAAAGATGGAAGAAATCAACCATGTCACCACTTTGATCTTGGACTTGAAGCCTCTCAAACTGTGAGAAAATAAATTTCTGTTGTTTAAGCCACCCAGTCTTTGGAATTTTGTTATAGCAACTCTGGCAAACTAATGCGGGTTTTCCTAGTATTATACAAATCCAGAGAAGTCTCAAAAAACTTCTCTCAGGAATGGAAATAACTGTTAGGTGAGACTGACATCTTAAGCCTCTCTGAGTTTGTTAGTATATCTGAAATTAGAGACTGTGTGAAGTTGGTTTGATTTTGATTGATGATTTTTTAAAAAACACCCAAAGCTGAATTGTCCCCATTAATATGAGAATATACTTCTGGTGTCATCAGTGAACACGAAAGGTAGATTTCATCAACCTTGTTTGTAAGGAGTAGCTGGTGGAACATAAATCTTTCTTGTTTGAATTATTCAATGAATCTGTGATACATGCAAAACTTGGACCCTGTGCATTACAAATGTCTATAGGGGTCACCAATCTCAATGAATTTGCTCTAATACAAGTGGTGGCTTTAGTATTTTTAAAAAATTCTAAAAATTTGTTCTTTGTAGATATACATGAAAGGATAGTGTATTTTGACATATTATACATACATGGAACATAACTTATATTAATTAGGATCCCATTCTTGCAGTGGTACATGATGTGGAATTTCACTGGTCATGTGTTTATATATGAACATAGGAAAATTATGTATGATTCATTCTACTACTGTCTTTCCTATTCCCATGCCCATGGCTTTAGTATTTTTTCTAATGTTCAGCTTTTGACTCAGAAAACATTTACCAATAATTAAATTTATGGAGTAGCGGAAGATAGTAGTTATCTTAGGTGTCTGCTCTAACTTTTATAGCAGATTACCATAGACTGGGTGGTTTAAGCAACAGAAATTTATTTCTCACAGTTTCAGTGATTGGGAAGTTCAAGCTCAAGGCTGCGGTGGATCCGATTCTGAAGAGAATACTCTTTCTTGTTTGCAGAGCTGTCTTCTTGCTATGTCCTCACATGGCAGAAAGCAGAGCAGAGAGCAAGCTGTCATGTCTCTTATAAGGGCACTAATTCTACTCAGAACCTAAGCAGCTCCCAAAGATCCCACCTCCAAATACCATCTCACTAGACTTTAGGATTTCAAAATAGAATTTTTTTTTTGGAGGAGGGGCACAAACATTTAGTCCATAGCAGTAGTATAAGAAATATTGTCTATATTTTTATTTTTCCTTTTTCTCCAAGTCTAGAGAAGGGTAGGATTTTCTAAATTCCGACATGTCTTACTTTCTGTGGTGCATTTTTTTAAAAAGATCAAATCATAACTATAGCTACTCTGTCTTTGTAAGTGTATGTATGTGTGAGTGTGTGTGTGTGTGAGAGAGAGAGAGACAGAGAGAGAGAGAGAGAGAGAGAGAGAGAGAGAGAGAGCAAGTGCATGCATGTGAAGGGAGGAGAGAAAATTTAAATATTAGAATTTTAAAGCCAACAATTTTGACCAGTGGAAGTATTAATGGATTGTATTCAGCAGAAGGAGTTTATTATCTATTTATTTGTAGCTCAGATATTGTATGATTTAAATCGATGATAACTGAATTTATAAGTCATAAATATCTGATAGTAATACAATTGGTAAAATTAACTGACTTGGGTGTCGCAGTGCATTTTCCAGCAGATATCACACCACCTGCCAATACTATTGGCATATTTAGTTGGTGTCTCACTTGACTAGTTCTTACACCTCTTAGTGAGAGATTTTGAGCTGTGAATTTTTTCTATGCGATCTTCTCCTTTAGAGACTGGAAGGTGAGTAAAGAAGCTTAGATTCCTTTTAATACTGGATAGTATTGGAACAATGCAGAGAAAAATTCAAAATTCAAGTGAAGGAAATAATAAAAATATTTATGGTAATTATATGAGGTTGATAAAGTTATAAAATGGCTGAAAATTAACACGTAGCCAGTATAAGCAATTTGCCAGGGAAATTCCAAATCAGTGTAACAAAGTCACCCTGCACTGTTAGACAAAGTTAACCTGATTAATATACATGTACTCCTTAATTGAACTTGATTAGAACTCATTTTCAAATACTCATTCAACCTACACATCTCTCATATTAATATATGGAGCCACAGAGTATCTCAAACTTGGTCATTAATTATGAAAAGAACTCATACTGCAGTATAAAATACCATCTGTTTTTAAGTTCTCTGCAGTGTACTGACCCACATGCTTTATAATGATCAGCTTTATTTACCTATTCTGAAACCTTGGGATGACAGGGATTCTATTTCACTGGTCCTTTTCTCACACCAATTGTGATAGGCAAAAAAAAAAAAAAAAAAAATGCACCTCCCCCACAAAAAATCCATGTCAAGTCCCTGGAGCTGAGGATGTTACCTGACTTGGAAAAAGAGTGTTTGCAGATGTGTGTGAGTTACGGATCTTGAGATGAGGAGATAATCTGGATTCTATGGGTTGGGGGCAAGTGGGAGAAGGAGAGAAGGAGAAGAGAAGACAGAGAGAAGAGAAGGCAACATGAAAACTGAAGAAGAGATCAGAGTGATGAAGCCACAAGTCAAGGAAGTAAAAAAATTCAGATAGTCACCAGAAGCTGGAAGAGGAAAGGAGCTTTCTTAGAATCTTTGGAGGAAGCATGGCCCTGTTTATGCACACCTTGATTTCAGACTGCAGAACCATGAGACAATAAATTTCTTTTGTTTTAAACCAACAGGTTTACAGTAATTCATTACACTAACCTCAGGGAATTAATACATTGGTCAACACACACACACGTTTTGTATATGTACTGTTTGGATCAGTATTATTAATTTACCTTTAAAGTTATGTTGAGTCTCTTATATGTCTTCCCAAATAACCACTGAAATGCCTTGAGGTTAGTATCACAGGATCCGGTTTCATATGACAAAGCATTCTCATTATCTTATTATCACTTCTTGTTTAACAAATCACCTCAAACCTTAGTGGCTAAAAACAAAATTATGTTTTTTCATTGTTTTGTGGGTTGACTGAGCTCATCTAGGTTGCTCTTACTTTGGTCTTTGTTATAACCAAAGTCACATGACTGCTAGGGCACAGATGATCTGAAAGTTCTACTGGGCTGAATATTTTATATTCACTCTCATAGTAGAGGGTCAATTCTATCTATCCCCTGAAAGCTCAACTGGGGCTTTTGCCTTGGGACTTCTATACATTGACTCTTCTGGTCACTTGGGCTTCTTGTAGGGTGGCACCTAGGTTCTCAGAGTCAGTATCCCAAGAGAAAGCTTTCCAGTTAACAAGAAGGGAAAGTGCGAGGCCAGAAAAGGCTATTGTACCACTCTGCTATACTTTATTGGTCAAGGAATACACATCTGGCACAAATTCAAAAGGTTGGAGAAATTGACTCCTCTTATTTCTTGATGAAGGAGGTCAAGTTGTAGAAGTTGTAGAAGAGCATCTGAGATGTTTTTGTGTTCATCTTTGGAAAATATAATCTGTTATATGTAATAATCAGGCCCATGAATGATACCAAATTTAGAATAATTATTTGCACTCAAGAAATAGGATTAAAATTTAAAGACACTTTGAGAAGATAAGATGCTTATCTTCTCAATTACAGTCCTTCTCCATTTCTCCTAAATTTCTACTAAAAGAAAGAAACAAGAGAAAGCATACACTCACATTAAAATGAAGACTAATGAACAATATAATATCAAGAGTTCTTTTCATGGTATGTGTGGGCTCTGATTCATGAAATAGACTACACCTGAAAAAGTGAATTGGAATATTGTTCCTATTACTACTATTGTTCATTTCTGGACCCAGAGCCCCAGGATCTATCTCATGCAATTAGGCACCTGTCTCTCTACCCCAATGGTGAATTGTTTGCCTCCCTGGCCTATCCTCAACCTTAAAATACTATTTCTCTTCACCAAGTGTTTTAGTCAGCTTTTTTGCTGCTGTGACTAAAAGACTCAACCAGAATAATTGTACAGGAGGAATAATTTATTTGGGATCTCACAGTTTCAGTGGTCTCTGTCCACAGACAGCTGGCTTTATTCCTCAGGGATCAAGATGAGGCAGGAACAACATGGTGGAAGAGTGTGGCAGAGGGAAGCAGCTCACATGATGGTTAGAAAGCAGAGAGACATTTCCACTTGTCAGATATAAATATGTACACCAAATGCCCACCTCTTCCAGCCACACCCTACCCACTTTCAGTTACCACTCAGTTAATCCCTAACAGAGGATCAATTTACTGATTGGGTCAAGACTCTCACAACTCAGTTATTTTTCCTCTGAACCTTCTTGCATTGACTCACATATGAGCTTTAGGAGGACATCTCACATCTCACATCCAAACCATAGCACCAAGTTACTACTCCTATCAAGGATATTTCCATGAAAATATACCTGGGCAAGAATTAGGAAGAAAAGTGGTCAAGAATGTGTGGTGGTGGCTGGGCATGATGGTGCATGCCTGTAATCCCAGCGGCTCAGGAGGCTGATACAGGAGGATTGGGAGTTCAAAGCCAGCCTTAGCAACAGCAAGGTGCTAAGCAACTCAGTGAGACCCGGTCTGTAAATAAAATGCAAAATAGGGCTATGGATGTGATTCAGTGGTTGAGTGCCCTTGAGTTCAATCCCTGGTTACCCCCACCACCACCAAAAAAAAAAAAGAATGTGTGGTGCTATATAGCATGTTAGGAGTATGATACTAAAAATTAGGGTGCTTTGAGACAGGAGAGGCCTGTTTTGAGGTTGAGATTCTGAGTAACACAACTCTAGGAAATAGGGGTAGACAATTGCTGCTTCAGAAGAGCAGAGGTGAACAAAATGACTTCAAGAACCTGGGAGCTCATTTGAAAGAGGCACTCACCAGTCTGCTCTCCAGCTATATATGTGAGAAGAGGAATGAAATATCTCCCCAGTAGACAGAGAACAGGCTAGACATCAGAGATCTGTGAACAAACATTACATATAAACATGACTTTTCTTGTTTGAGCTGAATAATAGAATCCAGAAGAAGTGCCACTAACAATGATCTATATCAAAGTATTAGTGGGCAGAGGCTTCCTCAGTTCTTGCATTCTCAAAGAAAAAGATTTCTGTGGAGTCACAGAAGCAGTATATGTGTGTATAAGAAATTAAATTCCTAAGATATGAGACCAAGTTGTCCTGAGCAGGAGTAATTTGGATTTCAGTCAGAAGACACACAGCAGATTATAGTAAACAAGCACAACAGGTTTATTTAATGAAACAAAAGTCCACTCCAGAGAATATGGAGCAGGCTATCTCAAGAGAGAGGGCAGCTCTGGTATTTGGGTTTAGTCTGTTTTTATGTCCCGATTTGGTCTGAGTTTATTTCCTTCTCTGTCTCTGCACCACAAAATTGGCAGACATGATTGACAAGGTGGTGTTATCTATTTTTGGGTAAATGGTCCTGAACTGTTCTAGCACCTCTTGGGAAAGCCCATGAGGGGTGTGGGGTGTGTCAAAACCACAATGCTAATAATTATTACAACAGTATGGTATTTTGTCAAAGGTTACCTTCAGACATATTGTGACTAAGTGCACAAGGTGCTTGCCTAGGGGACGGTCAGGACAGGTTTGACTGAATGGGAACACTGACTCCAGGTAGAACCTGCAGTTCTAATTGCAACTGCGCATGACCTTCCAGTCACCCAGTCTTGGGACTCCCTCCCTCAGTCTACCCTTAATTTCCTTCTCCTTTCCTGTGGCCTTGCTCTTGTCTATAGGATTAACCCCTTGTTCTTCACATTTCGTGTGGAGCATGCTGGTCTACCTGCTACCTTTCATGAAGTATAGGAGGACATTTCAAAAAGTTGTGTGATATTTTCATCAGAATACAAAAATATGTAATTACTATAAAATGGGAATAAGAAAGGAAGAATAGATGCAAAGAGAGATAAACAAGATAAAATATGGAAAGAAAACATTATTTTATTTTTCTCCTCTAACATTTATAAATTTAGGTGAATTTTGACCTACTTAGACAATTGATTGGATTTAGCTGTGCTTTATCTTGGCCAGTATATGTGCTTGGCTAAGGTAGACTGCCTACCCACCTCACCCATCAGCTGGATAGGAGATTGTGTGGATTGGAGGAAGTCAACTTCCATTCATGCAGCATCATCCAGGACTTCATTTTGTATTTCTGAATCACGCCTGAGGATATATTCAACTCATTTAAGTACTCATTTAATTGGAAATTAAAGATGCTGTTTGTGAATCAGTATGTTAAAAAAAATCATGCTTATTGATTCAAAGCAACTTCCTTAACAACCTCAAACCATAATCTTGCACTAATACCTATTCATAGTACTTTGTATTTTCTCTCCTTTTGTTTAGGCAGACATTTATATTTGAAATTTGCCTCATACTTTGTGGTTATATATCCCATCCTGATGTTTTCTCTTAAAGTGATGGGTCAAAACCACCGATCTGGTACTGTTATTACATGCTATCAGCTTTCTTCTCATTTGCAGCAATCGCTACTTAAGAACTTTCTCATCACTAGCCAATCTGTTCTGCTATGTCCCTTTCTCTGGTTACCATAACAACTGAAGAACTGGTCAGAAATTCATATCCATTCTCCTTATATGCCAGACAGAGGTCTTTCAGAGATACCAGCACCTTTAAAGGAACAACAGCAACAGACGATTTTCTGCTAGAATGTTTATCAATGTATCACATTTGGAAAGGGCCTTAGGTTTCATTTACACCCCTTTCTGCAGAATTCAGGAAAGCCCCTGTTATACCACTGGCAAGTGGTCATCTGACCCTGGAAATTTCATGATAGGATATCTCCACTTTTTGATAAAGCATATTTATAGTTGATCATTTTAATGGTTGTAATATTCTTCCTTGTGTTGATTAAAAATGCTACCTATTAACTTCTACATATTAATTCATGTTTTGTCATTTGAGATTTTACAAAATAAGCTGAGTTTATTTTTAATTTATTAAATGTTTAAATATGTGAAGACATGTATTATGTATGCAGTCATCTCAATTTTGCCTGCCTTGAATCCATTTCCCTTTCTTCCTATTGTAAGTCAATTTCCCAGTGGGAAATTATCTTAATCCTATTTCACAGAGGAGGAAACTGAGGCACAAAGAAATTGAAACTTGTTTGCTTAGGGTTGTACAATTGGCAAATTGGGGTAATGGGGTTCAGTTCTATCTTCATGCATTGCCTACTAATGGATACCACCACGTGAACAGTACAATCATAGGAAATGGTTATGATTCTAACCTAGAAATACAGCCAATATCTAAAATCCTCTCTTCTCTCACTCTCATACACACATCTGTCTGCTTCCCAGCTTAAATATTATACATTTTAGTATATTCTTTGAAAATTGCTTAACAGGCCAAGGAGTGAAGATAAACTTTATTATCATTATTCAGTGTACTGAATAGGATCATAATGATGGATAACAGAGCTGTTATGTACCAAAAAGTGCATTTTAATATTTTATTGCCTATTTAACATTTTCACAAACATTTAAAGTAAAAATATCTGTACATGTTCACAACAGCTTTCACACAGTTTCACAATGGATTGGAATTAGAGCAAAATAGTAACGGACAACTGTGGAAACAGAAATTGGCCTTACATTAATTAAGCTCAATATCTAAATGTTCTGTTATGATTCTGCTGTTTGTTATAAACAAGTAATGTTCTAATGATTAATGTTTAAGTGACTAAAAATCCCAGCTAAATAAAATGTTCTTTATTTGAAGATAGAGACAGTTTTCTATGTAATTGGAGTCCTTTGGTTCTGTTTTGATGATTTTCTGTTTGGTCTTTAGTTGAACTTATTTTATCTCTTGATCACTATTCGTTGGTTCTTTGTGACTTTCTTGGGAGACCTGAAACCTCAAGGAGGAAACTAGTCAGTCAGCACTTTTTGAACTTCCCAGTTCTACCTGGCCTTGAATATTAGCAAATCTAGGGCAGCTTGGCAGAGGGTTAGACATAGCTCTGGCTGTCATTTTTGTTTCTCTGTCACATTGTGTTAGGTCTGTTGTGCCAGCAGGTGTCATACTGGGCTGCACTTTCCCACAGAAATACATCAGGTAAAAATTCGGAATCATTTCCCGTTCCACAAACTCAGAAAATAGAACACTATCCTCAAGCATTCTACTATACAAAGTTGGTAAGTCGCACCATCTTAATTACAAATGCATGAAATATGAAGGTCTTTCCCACACCTCCTCAGGTCTCTTATGGAAAGTGCATACAGTATTCAGGTTGTAGTTATAGGCAAGTGGTCTATCTTCTTTAAAGGAATATAGTTATTTAATGAATTCCCTTTTGTGCTAGGGCTGAAGTTGCCTTCCCAAGAGACATGCATTTAATTCATTGGTTCTTAGTCTTGACTGTATGTCAGAATTATCTGTAGAGCTGGTTATCACAGGAATTGCTGAGCCCCAGCCCCAGAGTTTACACATTTGTATTTCTAAGAGGTTCCTAGATGTTGCTGATGTTGCTGATTCTGGGACCAGGTTTTGAGAGTTCCAGAATCAAGAGCTCAGTGCTGCTTTAAGAAGTAGCTTTAGGAAGGCTTCTTAAAAAAAGGATGTGAGATAAAGTCACGTTTCAGCTATTCTGTTACACATTAAGGCTCCTGGATGTGTGCAACAGAATTGATTTAGCTAACTTAACACAGCAGATGCTGTGGGGTTCCCACTCATATTCCTTCTCTAGCCAATGCACTTGCTCCCTAACAGTAGAAAATGTTGTTGATAGTGGCTTATGTTTGTGAGCTTCCTAGAGAATTGTCTTTGGTAAGACCTGTCCCTCCTAGAAATGTCTAGGAAGTTTCATGCCCAACTTCCTCTCCAGGAGAAGTCTCTGATTGAAAGACATGGAAATACCCTAAATCACCTTTAATTCAAAGTGGGACATTCTGTAGTGCAATTTATATCCTACAGTTGTGTTGTCAATATAGTGTAAGCCACATGTGGCTACTGAGTCTTTGAAACATGGCTAGTCTGAATTGAGATGTACTAAAATTTAAAATATACATTGACTCTGAAGACTAACTAAGAAGAATGTAAAATATTTCATTAATCATTTAAAAATATTGATTCTAGCCAGGCACAGTGGCGCATACCTGTAATTCCAGCACTTTGGGAGGCTGAGACAGGAGAATCGTGAGTTCAAAGCCAGCCTCAGCAATGGTGAGGCGCTAAGCAACTCAGTGAGACCTTATCTCTAAATAAAACACAAAATAGGACTGGGGATGTGGTGCAGTGGTTGAGTACCCTTGAGTTCAATCCCTGGTACCAAAAGAAGAAAAAAAAATATTGATTATAGGTTGCAGTGACAATATTTCATCTAGTTTAGAGTTGAATAAAATATATTAAAAATTTACCTGTTTATTTTTACATATGTAGCTCACATTATATTTGGGCATTACCTATTTAATGAGTCTTCACAGTTACATGATCAGGCCAAACCTATACTTCCTATATTTGATTTCTTCTGAAAATAGATATGATCTCAAGTGAAGTCTAGCAGGAAAGGCCAAGTAGAATCCTCAAAGTTGTCCTCTTCCTATCACTGCCAATTCAGTAAGTCAAATTATAATGTATCCTAAGAAAAACAAGAAATTAGTCCCACAACCAAACTTAAAAGATGCAGGGATGATGGTCTCCATCACATCTCCATTTAATTTAATGGTCTGAAAACTTGCATGGGTCATTATTACTAACAGCTAACCAATAAATGGTTGATTAATGAAACATTTTACATTCTTTTGTTGTCTCATCCATAGTTTGTAACTATTTATCTTGTGAATACATTCTTTCCATACCCATCAGGAAGAATAAAAGATTTGTCAAGTTTGTCTCCAGGTCAATATTAACTCTTCCACAGGCTGCACAACATAATTTGAAGGGGATTGGAGAGGTTGGAAGTTCTTTTGAACAATACTTTCATCAAATACATGGTTGGAAATATGTTAAACAGACCTAATGACCAATAAGCTGTCCATCCTCAGACTGTACTGGTAAACTCATGTACATAGAAGGTGGGAGATAAATCCTACAAAAATTCAGGGAGATGCCACATTGGTGACAATGTTACAGGTCCAATGAGTTGAAGCATGCTAAGATATCTTATTTCAAAGTAAAGGGCATGATGTAGCACCATATACCTCCTACCATTAAGAGAAAAGCAAAACGTTTGGTAGTCCTTTTTGGTTTTTTGAAGAAATACTTGAGAGTGCTGCTATAACCATTGGGTAAGGTGAACATCTGCTAGTTTTGATCAAGATACAGAGCAAGCAAATATTGTGTACAGGTCCAGGATATAGTACAAGCAGTTCTGGCATTTAGGTAACATGTAGAAATACATGTGGTAGAAAAAGATGCCACTAGAAAAAATCCCAATAGGAGACTGGCAAAGCAGAACCCTAGAATTCTGCAATGAGGCTATTCAATCTTCTGTAAAGAACTGTATACCATTTCCAGAGCACTCTTAGAATGCTCCTGAGACAGAGACAAGACTGAGCAGCTAAGTCTGGGGCCATCTAGTGACCATGTGGTCAAAGTTGCCCATCTCCCTTGGGAGACTGACAAGCCTTCCCATTCACAAAATTAGAAGAGCTCAGAATCAGTCTACTAAGAGTCATTGTATGTAGTATTTTTGAGAGCTTTGAGCAAGTCTAGAGGTGTAATTAAGCTGAATGCAGAAGTGGTGTACCCCCACTATTATCTAAGTTGCTTAGGCACCTATCCCTTAGGTCATACCTATGACTTATGATGGAAATTCCCTAAGGCTTGTACACTGAGGACTTAAAAACAAACAACAAACCAACAAGCAGAAAAAGAGCGTGGCACAAGGATCAGTTGACTTGTTATGGTGGTATAAGTAAAAAGCTGACCGATTTTGTGCTATAGTTGCATTCAGGGATGGCCCAGGAGGACGAACATTCCCAAAGGGCTGACCTTCAGTTAGTGAACTTCATCTCTATGCAGAAAGAGAAACCCAAGGTGAAATATACAGAAAATGGCAAATGGCTTGGCTGGCAGGGGCCTGGAAGGAGCAAGATTAGAAGATCAGGGGCAAGGAAAAAAGAAAAGAGCCGTTTGGATAGACATGTGGGCATGGGAACAATATATGAATATTTTTGGATGTACACCAGACAGAATCTACTCCAGAAGTGGCAGTAAAACTCTACATACACAGGTTAGCTTTAAAAAAATGAGTTTCTTTTTGAAAAATAAAAAATACGCATGCAATGTCTAAACTATTTTGATCATTTTTTTTTTAGAGAGTTCAGTGGGAAAAATAAAAATATTAGGTGTAACTATTAGGATGTAGAGATAAGAAAATAGTTTTATTCTTCTTAAAACAGTGACATTAAGTATTATGAATTTTATTATTTTAAACACTACATTGAAGTATGACTCGGAAAAAAATTATAATCATATTTTTCATCTTGTTGACAGAAGACCTCAAGAGATATTTATGTTGATTTTCCTGGTTTCCAAATTCATAGGATAGTTAAAAGTATTATAATATTCTTAGTTGTTTAAGTGGCATTAAAGAGGAAATTTAAAAATCTTACTTCATGATCTTTTCTGACATAATTTTGGGGCTTGGAAGGAAACCTTGGAGAACTGAATTAGCATTTACTCAATGTAGTAGGCAGAGTAATTGGATCCTCCAAAAATATCCATGCCCTAATCCCCAGAATCTGTGATCATGTTATATCACATGGCAAAAGGGACTTTGGAGTCGTGATTAAGGTTAAAGACCCTGAGATGAGGAGTGTAGCCCCTATTATCCAGGTGGGCCCAATTTAATAACATGGGCCTTTAAAAGCAGAGAATGTTTCCTAACTGTGGTGAGAGATGAGATGGTAGAAGGGGGAGGGACTCAGACTGACAGAATAAATCCTGTTGCTGGCTTTGAAGAAGGAGGAAGGGATCATGAGCCAAGGAGTGAGACTGGCTTCTGGGAGCCAGAAATGGTCCTGTGATGACAACAAGAAAATGGAGAGGGTTCTCAGCTGGACAAGGGTTCTCCTGACACTCTGGGTGAGCAAGAAAACAAGTTTTGCCTTTGACCCTCCCAAAAGGAACCCAGCACTGCTGACAGCTTAATTTTAGCCTGATGAGACGTGCTGAACTTGTGGCCTGCACAAATGCAATATGATACATTTGTATTCTTTGACCATAAAGGCTGTGGTAATTCATTACTGCAGCCGACAGATAACAATTCACTGCACTTTCCTGGCCTTTATCTCCTGCTCTGCAAATAGAGACAATGCATTCTCTCTCTCCTACTGAAGATAGAATGAGATGCTACGTGAGAAAGCGCCCGGAAAACTTCAAAGTGCTGAGTGAACAGTAAGATAGTAGATTTAGAAGCAGCTGGTATGGTACTCCTAGGGGAGCTCTTGTAGGTGCAAATAGCCAATTAACACTCCTTATATCCTGTGCTTGGAAGTGCAATATGGTAATGGAAATAAATTACTTCAAATTCTGTTTTGGTACATTAACATTGGATAATATCTAGGACTAATGAGGTCACAAGAGTAAACATGGGAGTCCCCTTATATCCTTATCAAACTAGGACTAGAAGACAGCACAACAGAGCCATTGTTATTTTATCATTATCTTTTGGCATAACAGAAAGAAAAGTTAATTAACATGTACTACTCAAGAACCAATTAGCAGATCCCTCTTTATTTTAGTTCACTGAATAAACTTTCCCTTCCCTCCTCCCTCCTTCTAGTCCCTTTCTTCTATTTACTGATCTCCCCTGGCTTTGCATGAGACTCACTTGGCTTTGCATGAGACACACACCTTTCTTTTTCTTATTTCCTCTCTAGCTTCCACATGTAAGAGAACACAAATGACCCTTAACTTTTGAGTTTGGCTTATTTTGCTTAACACAATGTTCACAAGTTCCATCCATTTTTCTTCAAAAGACATAATTCATTCTTCTTTATGGCTCTAATGAAACTTCATTTTGTATATAGGCCTCATTTTATTTATCCATTCATCCATTGACAGACACCTATGTTGCTTCCATAATTTGATTATTGTGAACTGTGCTGCTATAAAAATGAGTATGCATGTATTACTAGAGCATTCTGACTTTAATTCTTTAGGATAAATACTGAGGAGTGGTATAACTGGATCATATGGTAGATCCAATCCAAGTCTTTTGAGGAACCTCCATGCTGATTTCCATAGTGACTATGTTAATCTGCAATGCCAGAAACAGCATAAAAATGTTCCTTTTCCCTCTAACCTCTCCAGCATTTTTTATTGTTTGTATTTTTGATGGCTGCTATTCTAATTGGAGTGAGATTAAATCTCAGTGTAATTTTGATCTGCATTTTCCTAATTGCTAAAGATGTTGAACATTGTTTCATACATTTGTTGATCCCCATTTCCTAGTCAGTGAAGCAATACAAAATGCCTGCTCATATATGCTCATGGTCAATTATGTTCGATAATCTTATTTAAGATTTAGGTCGGTTTGTTCTGAGGATTTGTTTGTTTGTTTTTTTTCTTTTTTCTTTCTTTTTTTGGTTTTGTGTTTTGGTTAAAGGACAACAAGAATTAGGTAGTTATTCATCTTAGGAAATATTTATTGCAAGGAAGCTCTTCAAGCTAGTTCCCCGGAAGGGAGATTCATTTTAAGGATTCAACAGGCAGCCCTAAGCATATAAAAATGGAAATACCTGCGGGCTTATGAAATAAGGAACTGAAAACTAGAGATGAAAGTTTCCTTGTCTACCTTTATGGAGCATTTGGTCTTCTGTTTTTACTCATTTCTAAGTGCTTGCTCTATCTTCCTTCTCACCACAGACCACATGCTCATTTGTTGACATGCAGTTGAAAGTATTTAGGTCTCTTTAGATGAAATGAATTGTACATTTCATCTCCCTCACTCGTGCCATACCAGTGACTCTTAGCTTCAGTTAAGGATAGAAAACATGATTGATTACCAGCTGGCTAAAGCATTGGATACTTCCACTCCAATGCATACTCTTAGTATAATTAGCTGTACAGTTGTGGTTACAAGGTACAGATTTCAACAGACAGTTCCCAGATAAATGGGCTATGGGGAGACAGACTCCCTTAGAATGTACCTCATTTGTTTACTCATACTTACAGATTTAGTTCCTTTCACCTAAAGACTGAATCAATTTTCTGTTACATTGATACTTTGGACCAAGTTTTTCACTATTTAGTTTTAAAGCCTTATGTATTTCCTCAGTTCACACAAAGCTAATGAATAAAGTAAGTGAGAACAATATCTTGTCTGTAATATATAGCATAGATATTATTCAACACAATAAAATTTGTGTCCATTGTGAGTTCATAGTCATAATTTTTCTACAGTCATTCTCATTAAGGCTAGGAATAATATGCGTTCATAGTTGGAATTACACCAAGGTTTTTTCTCTTTAGGAAAGGACTGATATAATGTGCATTATCTTGGGTTATCTTAAAGACTATGTGGAAGTTTTTCTGCTTCGGAAGGGTAGCTTCTGAGACAAGTCTCCAGTTATGGACTTATAACTAGTAAAGCAAGGAAAGGGCTTTCAATTTAGCAACAAAAATCTGAGTTCACAGAGTCTAAAGATATAAGGCTGAAACTAATATCTAAATGCCCTATTACAGAGGAAACATTGTCCTATTTTATCTGTGTTGTTTCATTAAAAGGATAGTAAGTGGTATTGTGCATCATGCAACTAGAAATTTTTATGAGTCTAGAAATAGTTAAGAAAGTATCTCTAAGGCTGTTTATATTCTAGAATTTGAATTCATTTGATGTTTGTGGAAGAACTGATTACCAAAAGATTTAATACTATAATTTGGAGTCTAGGTACATAAGACAAGACCTTTGTAAGTGACTGACAAAATGTAGAACACCAAATTGCCTAAAGCTTATTTCTAGACATTTTAAAAGGACAAATAACATCAAGGATACAAGTTAAATAGATTTAGAGATGACACATATGTTTAAGTTAATATGCCAGTACTTGAAAACAGCAATTAAATTTTGTCTGATGATTTAAAAGAAAATATGTGCATATGAAAGAATAAATAGGAAATGTATCCAAGAAATAAAAGCCATAGAGTAAACCAAATGGCCATTAGTAAAAGAAAAATTTGAAATGGAAAGTTCAAATTTCTCCAAATATACTTTTGATAATACATCAGACATTATAGATGAAAGGATAAGGAAACTTGAAGATAGGTTAATAGAAACTATTCAAATTAAAGTGCAGAACAAATCAAAAGAAATGACAAAAAGTGAAAAGAGAATCAGTGACCTACAGAAAAAACCTAGGTGGTCTAATATACATGGAATTTGAGTCCTAAAAAAGGGAGAGACATAGAAGCTGAAAAAAATTAAAAATAATGATTAAAATTCTCCAAATTGGATGAAAAGTAGCAACCCACAGATCCAAGAAAACTTTAATAAATCCCAAGTGGGATAACATAAGGAAGTCACACTTAGGCACATCACATAGACAAGGCTGAAAATCAAAGATAATGGGTAAAACTTTAAAGTTAGAGCAAAAGATACATACAGGAGAACATCAAAAGAATGTCAATTTTTTCTCATAT
The DNA here is from genome assembly GCA_028644305.1 of Xerus rutilus. Classification (NCBI taxonomy): domain Eukaryota; kingdom Metazoa; phylum Chordata; class Mammalia; order Rodentia; family Sciuridae; genus Xerus; species Xerus rutilus. The sequence continues at coordinate 44,753,086 of CM053405.1, read as the reverse complement.
AGAACACTGAAAACATTCATCAAGAAAATGAATAGTTAATCAATTAATAAATGGCAAAGGAACTGAACAGGCTCTTCACAGAAGAAGAAATATGAATGATTAACAAATATATGAAAATGTTCAACATTTCTAGTAATTAGAGAAATGCAAATTCAAACTACACTGAGATTCCATACCATTCCAGTTAAATTTCGTGTGGATGTGGGGAAAAAGGTTCATTCATATATTGCTGGTAGGATTGCAAAACGGTGCAACCACTTTGGAATGCAGTATAGAGATTCCTTAGAAAACTTGGAATGGAACAACCATTTGGCCCAGTTATCCCACTCCTTGGTCTATACCCAAAGGACTTAAAAATCAGCATAGTATAGTGAATGACACAGCCACCTCAATGTTTATAGCAGCTCAATATACAATAGCCAAGCTATGGAACCAGCCTAGATGCCCTTCAACAGATAAATGGATAAAGAAAAAATAGCATATACACACAATGGAATATTACTCAGCCATAAAGAAAAATGAAGTTATGGCATATGCCAGTAAGTGGATAGAACTGGAGAATATCATGCTAAGTGAAATAAACCAATCCCCCCAAACCAAAGGTGGAATGTTCTCCCTGATATGTGGATACAACCTTACAACAGAGAGTGGAGAGGGGAAAGATAGAAGTTCATTGGATTAGAAAAAGGGGAATGAAAGGCAAGGAGGTGGGCTGGGAATATGAAAGACAATTGGATGAATCGGACATAACTTTCCTTTGCTCATGAATACAGGACCAAAGTAACTCCACATGATGTACAACCATAAGAATGAAAACCATATTGGAATGGGTTGTACTCCATGTATGTGTAATATGTCAAAATACACTCTACTGTCATGTATATATAAAAACAACAAACAATATTTAAAAATAAAAATAAGTAAGTTGTTAATTGGACCTTATCAAAATGAAAAACTTTCACTCATTAAAATATTCCATTAAGGTAATTAATTTCTGAGCCATATTGAAGAAGAAAATATTCACATTACATATTCTGACAAAGAACTTCCATCCATAATATAGAAATATCCTTCATAATTTAATAATAATAATAATAATAATAATAATACCAACAGTCTCAATTAAAAATAGGCAAAGGACTTTTAAAAACAAATAATTCCCAATGGAAGAATACCCCAGTGGTCAGTAAGCAAATCAACACACACTCAATATCACTATTCAGAAAGGAAATATAAATTAAAACAAAAGTGATATACCATGAGAAATACACTAGAATGAATTAATTTTAAGAGACTGACAAAACCAAATGTCACTGACAATAAGGAGTAACTAGAATTCTCTCACATTGTTGGTGGTAATGTTAAAATGACAACCATTTTGAGAAAATATCTTACTTTCCTATAATATAAAACAAACACCTAGACAATGGTAGAATATTTTTAATCCTAGACCAAAATAAAGAAAATTATATGCCTACAATAATATTTGAGCAAGAGTATTGACATCAGCTTCACTTATGATAGCTCAAAACTGGAAGTAACACTTTTAAGAGGAAAACTGGAAAAACAAATTGTGGTAAAATTAACTTGAGAAAAAGGAGCCAAATACAAAAGAAAACATGATGTATGGTTCTATTCATACAAATCTGGAACCAGATAAATCAATGTCTAGTGATGGAAATCAGAAGAATGGTTATGTCTGAAGATGGTTCAGGAACAGGATCTTCTCTAGGAAGGGGCCTGAGGAATCGTTCTATATCTTGTAGACATTGGTCTAAATTTATTTTTCTGCAAGTGCATCAAGCCTCAAATTTAAAAAAGAAAGAAATCAAGATAACAATAGTAATTATTTTATAACAGTGCTTGTGAATTAAATGAACTAATACATATGTATATATATATAAAATGAACTAAGCATATATATATATATATATATATGCTTACAATAGTGCCTGCCAAATCTTAAGTAGTCATTACTCAAAACTTTGGTATAGGCTTATAAATTACTATTACAGGACAAAGAAAATGTGGTAGATAAGTACCACATAGGTGCTACATGTATACCACATATGTGCCACGTCTGTATGGCTGAATATGCAATACTATTCAGCCATAACAAAAATGAAATCCTGTCGTTTAGGATGTGGATAGACCCAGAGGTTGTTTTGTTAACTGAAATAAGTCAGGTGCAGAAGAACAAGTACCACATAATCTCACTTGTATCTGGAATCTAAAGAAGTTGACCTCATTGTCATTGAAAGTAGACTGGTGGTGATCAGAGGCCTGGTAGAGTGGGAGAGAGGGAAGGATGGGGAATGGTTGTGAACAGGTATTAAGTTGCACTTAGGAGTAAGAAGTTTCAGTGTGCTTTAGCATAGTAGGGTGACTACAGGTGACAATAATGTATTATATATTTCAAAAAGCCAGAAGAAAAGATTTTGAATGTTTTTACCATACAGAAATGATAAATGATTGTTTAACCTGATTTAAGCATTACATAATGTATACATGTATCAAAGCATCACAAGGTACTCTTTAATATGCACAATTTTTGTTTTTATGTATCAGTTAAAAAACAAATTTAGTTTAAATTTTAAAAAATCACTATAATGGTTCATGCTGTCATTTCTAATGCTCCATTCATGTAAGGCTCTACTATGTGGTTGTACACAAATATTCAAGCCAAGGAATATATTTCAGAATGCAGAAATAATACCTCATGGCATAGAGACATTCCTGGTATTATTCTGTTCTGCTGTTTAAAAGGCATTGCAGCTGTTTCTACTCAAGAAACCTCTAGATACTCCCCCAACCCCCCATCTGTGGTTTCCCCACCAGCTGACTTCTAAATAGCTGCTAGTTTTCCTTTCCATTCAATTATCTAGAATTTTAAATACAAGTAATTAATCCCTTGATCAAATGGTATAGAATTAGACTGCTTTGATTATTCCCTCCCCTCAAGGGATCTTAAGCTTCCACAGAATATAACACTGAAAGCACATTTAAACAGAACATAAGGTGGTTTAGAAAATGGTTTTGTGGTAATATCCTCAAAATCCATAGCCCAAAGCATTCATCTGATGAAATCAAACAAAAATGATGTTTGCCTGAATTTTGGAGGGAATTGCTTCATCTACCCAGTGCGTAAGTGCCAATGTTTTAGCTAAATGATGGGGCGAAAATACCAGAGAATTATCTTCTTCAAGTGACACACAGAAACCAAACACTAGAGTGGTGATGATACTGAATACCAGGGGATTAAAAGGAATTTTGCTCCTCTGCCTCAGGAAGAAAACATTCACTGACAGAAGCCAAAAAGTGAAAAGTAAATGGTAAAATTGCAGAATTGAAGATGGCTTGTTTTCAACCTGTCTTTGACAGTGAGTTGGCCTCAGCCTAACATTGTGTCTTGGGTCTGAATCTGTTTTCATCAACATTTCAAAGTCGAAACATCCTATCCACAGTACAAAGCACAAAGTGTCATTTCTGGGGCAGTGCTTATAAAGTAGATAGAAGCTCAGAATAAAAATCACAGGAGGCTAAAAGGCCAAAATAATTTATTAAATAGGCAAAAATAAAGCCACATTCTCTAATTTGTTCTGGTATAAAAATTCCACCTTCTTTGAAATCTAAAATGTAATAAAATGTCTACCAGTTGGCTGGCAGCAGCCTCATTACCCCAAATCCACATAATTGCTATGTGTGATCAAGCAAGGCTGAACAACAGCTGGCCCAGAGATTAGTCTGTGCTCCTGTTTTAGACAGAGAAGTTTGCACAGCGCCCGAGCAATTTTTTTTCCTCCACTGCCTGTAATATGGGCTTTCTATACACTATGGTCACAAATCTTTTGAAGCTGGACACCATATCAGATAAGCTGTTCTATAGAAGACTTCATTGAGAGACAAAGCTAGCCAGGCTTTCCACCACTGGGCCTTTTAACACTTGGGACTATTTTTTTAAAGAAAAGATTTAGTTTGAAAAAACTTTTTTTTCCCTAAAAGATTATAAGGTTGAATAGATTATAATGTTTTGTCTCTTAATTTCTCCTTGGAACTACTTTTGGAGGGCAAACTTCCAGTGAGAAGGTCTGAGGTCTACAAGAATATAATGAATTCTCAAGAAAATCAGGTTTAGAAATATCCAGGAGGTGATTATTGTGAAAAATGAAATTAGTTTCATAAAAATATATAACCTTCAAAAAATTTGTCAATAGCTGGGTGTGGTGGTGCATACCTGCAATCCCAGTGATTTGGGGGCTGAGGCAGGAGGATCACAGATTCAAGGTCAGCCAGGCAACTGAATGAGACTCTGTCTTAAAATCAAAAATAAAAAGGGACTGAGAATGAACTCAGTGGTAAAGCATCCTTGAGTTCAGTCCCCAGCATCCAAAACAAACAAACAAACAAACAAATTAATTAATTAATTAATTCTGAGTACTTTTTTGGGGGGTGAGATTGTTTTTGAGATGTATTTGCTGGTAATTTTTTTTTTTTTTTTTGGTACTGGGGATTGAACTCAGGGGTATTTGACCACTGAGACTCATCCCCAGCCCTATTTTGTGTTTTATTTTAGAGACAGAGTCTCACTGAGTTGCTCAACGCCTCGCCATTGTTGAGTCTGGCTTTAAACTCACGATTGACATGTCTCAGCTTCCCAAAGTGCTGGGATTACAGGCGTGTGCCACCGCTCCCAGTGAATTTGCTGCTAAATTATTTTTTCACACATAAAATAATTTCAGGCAGCAACTTTTTATCAAATAATGAAAGCAGCTTTGAGTATGTAGATGGTATTCAGTGTTTCAGCAATTGGAATAGAAAATTTTTTTTGTTGTTTGGCAATATGAGTTAAATATTAAACAAATTTATAAATGAGATATATCTGTTATCTGTGAACAATTCTAACCCAACAGATTAGAAATACTAGCATGATGAAAATTTACTTTAAAATATATTTTAATTATTTCCTAAGCCCTAGAAGTACAATGTGATGGGGTGAAGTGTGCCTCATGGGTGAAGTGTGCCTCATGGTATTTCTACCTTCTTTTATTTGTTTATTATTAATTATAAAAACTACATAATTGCATTTCAAAAATTGGTAGAAGAAAAAAACATTCGTAATTATTCATTTCAACTCAATCACTGTATCTTATATTTCTTTTTTTTTCTTTCTGTATCTTATATTTTAAGGAAAAGAAAACCTATTTTTTTCTTCTTGAAGAGCAGGTAAGGAGGATCGTGGTGTGTCTGCTCACATCATTCTCATTTGGCCTGATGAAGCCGCTGTCTGACATCTTCTGTAATATTATCCCCACCTGCTGGCACCTCAGGAAATTGCCCCCCAAAGCCTTTAAAGCCAAGGAAACACTATGTTGTTTTTACAACTATTGGTTTTCATTGTATACATTCTTACTTGATTGCAGGTGACACACTCACACCAGCTTTTACTGAAACCTGAGAGCCTTCATTTCATTCTCGTTGCTGTTTAGTATTTTGTAATCTTCCCTGTGTAAAATTTGTAGGCCTGCTCTTGTCATTTTTGAGTATTCATCATTTTGCCTTCTTACCTACCTAGGAATTCAAACTCTTTGAAAGAAAGAAAAGTATGTACTTTCTAAAAACATATACTTAATAAGTAATCTTGACTGACTTTTTGGTGCCCTCCCCCCAAATTTTAAAAACCTAGAGAAAACACCACAATTCAAATTTCAATGGTTATGACTTTTTCATTTCATTTCATTTCATTTATTTATTCATTTTTTTTTTGAGCTGGGGTCTCACTGTGCTGTCCAGGTTAGGCAGGAACTCAAGACCCTCCTGCCTCAGCCTCCTGAGTAGCTAGAATTACAGCCTCTTCAGAGGTGAATATTCTTTATTACTTCTCTGTGTCTTGGTTTCCATACACATAAAGGGAACCATCAAACAAGATCTACCAGCAGACTACAAATACTCCTTGCCTCTTACAGTCTTTCTCCAGCTCCTTGGTTTCACCAGGTTGATTCCCTCTGCCAATCCATTAACCTGCTCTTGCCAGAGTGACTGGCCAACTCCTTGCTAAATCCAATAAATACCATTCAATCCTTATTTAATGTGATCTCTTGGAAACAATCTACACTGGAACACTTCTCTGGTTTTCACAGTGCAATACTCTCCTGGTTTTCCTCCTTTTTCGCTGGCACTCTCTTCTTCATGTTTCTTAAGTCTCTCTCTGCCAGGTGTCTAATCTTAGAGTTATTTCTTGGGCTTTCTGACCTCACCCTCCAACTCTGGCACTTTATACATTTTTCTTGGGAAAATTTACTTCCATCTCTTTGCATACTGATAGTTTCCAAATCTGAATTTCTAGTCCAGTTTTCCTTCCTGATTACAGACATTTTTACTTAAATATTTCATAAAGAAATCAAATCCACCACACCCAAAATGGATCATTCTATCTCCTCTTGAAAATGTCCTTCATATACCTCATCTCAGTGAATGGTTTCATTATCCAATCCTTTTCCACACCATCCCATACAACCAATGATTGAATCAATTATATTTTCCCAGTTCTATCTCCATTCATCCAATATTCTCTGTCCTTACTGCGACTTTCTTGTTATGGTACCATCCTCTTTTGCCTGAACTTCTCTTCTCAGTCTTGATCTCTCTAATCCATTCCAAAACTATTGACAGGGCAATATTCTAAAGGAAAAATATGACTATATCACTGCTATGTTTAAGATTCTTTGAAGTTTTATTCTGCCCTTAGGATAAAATCTACAACCTTTAATACAGTTTTCAAAGTCCAAATTACCTTCCAGCCCATTCTGCATTCCCACCATGCCATAAATGGGCCTTACTTCAACTGGGCTATGTTTCGTAAACTCCTGGAGTTTTCACATGCTGACCGCTGCTCCCAGAGTATACTTACCTTCAATATATCACCATTCTCTTGCTTATCTCCTCTATATTTTTGAGTTTCAGCTTCGATGTTTCTTTCTTTAGGGGAAACGCTTTTCTAAAACTCTCTACTCCAGGGCTAGGGTTGTGGCTCAGTGACAGAGCGCTTGCTTAGCATGTGTGAGGCACTGGGTTTAATCTTCAGCACCACATAAAAACAAAGAAGTAAAATAAAGGTATTGTGTCCATCTACAACTAAAGAAAATTAAAAACAAACAAACAACAGCAAAAACAAAAAATACCCTTTACTCCAACCCTTTCTGTGGCTGTTATCCCATCTCCTCCTCTAGTCCTGCATTGCTTAACAATGGAGGATTTATTCCAAGAAATGCATTCTTAGGCACCTTTCTTCTTCTGTGAACACCATAAAACATACCTACACAAACATAGATGGTACAGCCTATTACACCACCTATGGTATATAGTATAGCCCACTGCTACTGAGCTACAAATCTGTACAGCATACTACTGTATTGAATATTGTAGTCAATATTCAATACACAATAATATTTGTGTATCTAAATGTATATAAGGTACAATGAAAATGCTAGGCAATAGGAATTCTTTAGCTCCATTTTAATCTCATGGGACCACCATTGTATATGTGGTCTGTCATTGACCGAAATGTCTCCGCAGTGCATGACTGTATTCTGATCCTTGCCAAAGCACTGCTTGTATTCTTCACTAGGCTGTATATTCCTTAAGGGAAGGAACAAGGACTACATCTTGTTTACTGTTAAGCCTCGAGCACAGTATCTGCTGTAGAAAGGGTACACATTAAACAGTTGTCTCCAGTTGAGCTAAATTGCAAAATAATCTTTAAGTTAATTATAAGCCATAATAACATTCTGTGATGCTGATCACAAAGAATCACTATTTCAGGAATGCTTTCCTTGAAGACCTTTCTTTTTCTTATATAAGCTGAAAAATGATGGCTTACGAAGACATGTCTCATGTAGAGTTCTTAATAAGAATTTTCAAATCAAGCCAAAAATAACATATGCTCATTGAAGGAAGTAAAAATAATTCAAAGATGTATACATAAGTCAACTTTTCCACTTGTATCTTATCTCTAGATGCACTACTTTGAAGACTTAGTTGCAGTGTGATCTGTGTCCTTCCCCAATATTCACTATGTTCATACAAAACAGTGTAAAACTACATATGCTAAACCCAAGACCAACATCATTCTAAATGGAGAAAAGTGGAAAGCATTCCTTCTAAAATCTGGAACAAGACAAGGATGCCCTCTTTCACCACTTCCCTCTTTCACCATTTTTATTCAACATTGTCTTTGAGACTTGAACCAGAGCAATTAGAAGAAAGAAATTAAAGGGATTCGAATAAGAATAGAACTCAACCAATCCCTATGTGCAAAGGACATGATCCTATATTTAGAAGACCCAAAAAAACTCCACCGTAAAACTTCTAGAGCTTATAAATGAATTCAGCAAAGTAGCAGGATATAAAATTAACACACATAAATCAATTGTGTTCTTATACCTCAATGATGAATCAACTGAAAGAGAAATTAGGGAAACTACCCCATTCGCAATAGCTTCAAAAAATATTTGGGAATCAATCTAACAAAAGAGGCAAAAGACCTGTACAATGAATACTACAGAACACTAAAGAATTAAGTTGAAGAAGACCTTAGAAGATGGAAGGATCTCTCATGTTCTTGGATAGGCAGAATCAATATTGTCAAAATGGCCATACTTCCGAAAGTGCTATACAGATTTATTGCAATTCCTATTAAAATCCCAATGACAGTCTTCATAGAAATAGAAAAAGCAGTCATGAAACTTATTTGGAAAAAATAAGAAACTCAGAATAGCCAAAGCAATCCTTAGCAAGAAAAGTGAACCAGAAGGCATCACAATACGGGCTGGGGTTGTAGCTCAGTGGTAGAGCGCTTGCCTCGAATGCGTGAGGCCCTGGGTTCGATCCTCAGCACCACATACAAAGCAATAGAATAAAGACATTGTGTTCTTCTACAACTAAGAAAATATTAAAAAAAAAAAAGAAGGCATCACAATACCAGTAAATTATGCTACAGAGCCATAGTAACAAAAAATGGCATGGTATTGGCACCAAAACGGACATGTAGAACAATGGAACAGAATAGAATACACAGAGACAAATCCACATAAATAAGTTATCTCATACTAGACAAAGGCACCAAAGTCATACACTGGAGAAAAGATAGCCTGTTTAACAAATGGTGCCAGGTAAACTGGAAATCCATATGGTGTAACAAAATGAAATTAAACCCCTATCTCTCATCCTGTACAAAACTCAACTCAAGTGGATCAAGGACCTAGGCATCAGAGCAGAGACCCTGCACCTACTAGAAGAAAAATAGGACCTAATCTACACCATATCAGCTTAAAAACTGACTTCCTTAACAAGGCACCTAAAACTCAGAAGAAAAATCAAAATTAAACAAATGGTATGGAATCAAACTTCATAGCATGGGAAACAATCAAGAATATGAAGAGAGAGCCTACAGAATGGGAGAAGATCTATACCACCTGCACTTCAGATAGAGCATTAATCTCCAGGATATATAAAGAACTCAAAAAACTTAACACCTTAAAACAAATAACCCAATTAATAAATGGGCAAAGGAAGTAAACAGGTACTTCACATAAGAAGAAATATTATTGGTCAACAAATATATAAAAAAATGTTCAACATGTCTAACAGAGAAATGCATATTAAAACTACAGTGAGATTCTATCTCACTCAAGTCAGAATGGCAATTATTAAGAAGACAAGCAATAATAAATTCTGGTGAACATGTAAGTAAAAAGGTACACTCATACATTGCTGGTAGGACTGCAAATTGGTGTAACCAATCTGGAAAGCAGTATGAGGATTACTCAGAAAACTTGGAATGGAATCACCATTTGATCCAGTTATCCCACTCCTCCAGGATAGCCAAAGGATGTAAAATCAGCATATTACAGTTATGCAGCCACATCAATGTTTATAGCAGCTTAATTCACAATAGCAAAGCTATGAATCAACCTAGGTGCCTTTTAACAGATGAATGGATAAAAAAATGTGGTATGGTATATACACACAATGAAATATTCTTCAGCCATAACGAAGAATGGAATTATGGCATTTGCTGGTAATTGGATGGAACTGAAGAATATCATGCTAAGGGAAATAAGCCAGTCCCCCCAAACCAAAGGCTGAATGTTTTCTCTGATATGCAGATACTAAATCACAATAAGGGGACAGGTAGGTAAGATTAGAAACACTTTGGATTAGACAAAGGGGAATGAAGGGAAGGGATGGGGAATGAGAATAGGAAAGATAGTAGAATGAACTCTCTATCCTCCTGCTGCAGCCTCAGGAGCTGCTGGGATTACAGGCATGTGCTACTGTGCCTGCTTTAGGTGTCCTCTTTTTTGATGTAAAGAATTATGTTACTAGGTTTCCTGCTGTTGATTCAACTTCAGATTACTGTAATGAACTATCCTTGGTTGTGGCTTATTTTTATTTTAATACACAGCTCCATGTTGCTGTTCTTACCAGAATCAAATGTCCTAGCCAGGACATTTGCTCACTGCTCAGGTACCGATATTCAGGGGATGATTGTTGGTAGGAAGGAATCAGGTTTACTAAAGGCTCACCTGAAGAAGATAGAGGGGTTATCTTCTCTAAAGGGAAGGCTGGGAATGGAAAAGGGAGGGAGAGAAAAAGAACAATTTCAAGGAAGCCCTTGTTTATAGTGTATTGAATTATACTGATGAATATAATAAACCTATTTTCATGTTTTATTATTCATTTTATATATTCATGGACTTGATAATATTTTATTTAGAATTTTTCCATCAAAATTTATAAGTAAAATTGGTATCATTTTGTATACTGAAAAAATGTAGCAAATAATTATTTTAAAACCACATAACTGCCACTTACCTTAAAAAGTAAATCAATACACCTTCAAATGAAAATCTTTATGTATCATCAAGCACATTCTCCTACCTCTTTCAGTTATAATAAAAACTCTCAAGTTAATGTTTTCAACTTCTATGCATATATTTATATCATCAAAATATAAAGTTGTCTTGGATGTTTTAGGATATTATGGATTTGATTTTGTACTATACATGTTATTGTGCAGCTATTTTAGTTTAACATTATGTTTCTGAGATTTATTCATATGAACATGTAGTTCTAGTTCGTTCATTTTCAATGTTTTATAGTATTTCTTTGTGTGAATTATCAGATTGTCCAGAGAAACAGAACAAATAGGATACATATTTTTATGAGAGGAGATTTATTATGGGAATTGGCTTATGTGATTATGGGAACTGTGAGATCCTTGGTATGCTGTCCACAAGCCGGAAAACTGGGAACGCTGGTGGTATTAATTGACTCCCAATCCAAAGACCTGAGAACCAGAGGAGCTGTCCACGTCACTTCTGCAGTCTTAAAGTCTGAGAACCAGAAGTTCTGATGCTGGAGGGCAAGAGAAGGTGTTTGTCTCCACTCAAGAAGAGAGAGAAAATCTGCCTTTCCTCCATCTTTTTATTTTCTTTGTGTTGCCCCTCAATGGATTGGATGATGCTCACCCATAATGGTTAGGGCAGTTCTTTACTGAGCTACTAATTCAAATGCTAATTTCTTCCAGAAATAGCTTCATAAACACACCCAGAAATAAAATTTTACATCTATCTGAGCATCCCTTATCCTATACAAGTTGACACATAAAATTGACCATCACAGACTTTAAAAAAGTAAGGGATAAATCAATTTCCTCCCAGAGCCTCAATCTTGTAGAGACTTTCCCTACCCCATTTGTTGTCCTTGATGAGTTTCTTTGGGAGCTGTTTTGTACAAATCCTTTGTGCTGTTACAGGATTCTGATTGTTATAGTGTCTAAGCCTGGAGGTGTGGGTGTGGGAAGCTGGTAAAATTGGTTATTCTTTGTGTTTGATTTTTCTCCTGAATAGGCTTGCTCTTATTTACTTTTCAGAGCCTTCACTAAGTCCCTTTTTGTATCTTGTCCAAGGGTTGTAGTTGTAATCAGTGGGAAACGGGGGATGGGATGTGCTTACACCATCCTAGCTGGAGGTGGACTCTCCACACTGAAGTGCCTCCTCATGACTGGGAGGCAACAGCACAGCCTCAGTTGTTAGGTTTCCCCAGACTCTAAGTAAGAGACCTGTGATGCAGAATTTTTATTTATTTATTTATTTGTGAAATTATTACTTTCTCATCTATTTTACTTTTTTCCTTCTGGATCTTTTCTTATTATTCCATCTGTCCTTTTAGTATCTTGCATCTTCTTTCATAATTTACATATCTTTGTGTTATATTTTCAGAGATGTATTTTTTCACTTTGTCTTCCAGGATACTAATTTTGTTGTCATTTTTGAATATTCTCTTTATACCTGGTTATTTTAACAATTAAAATACCATAATTAAAATTTTTTTTAGTTGTAGATGCGCACAATACCATCACTTTATTTATCTATTTTTATGTGGTCCTGAGGTTTGAACCTAGGTAAGAGCCCTACCACTGAGCCACAATTCCAGCCCTAAAATATCATGATTTTAACATTTAGAACATCTTTGTGTTCTAAATTCTCTTTTTGAGTATTCTTATTTATTTTAAAAGTTCTCATATAACTTCAGTGGAATTTACCTGTTCTAGATGTTTAGTTTGATCTTCCTCCATCAGCTTTTGGGTTTTTTTTTTTCAGTGAATTTAAATTTTCATTAACTGCTCATGACTTTGTGCAGGTGGTTTAAGCTAATAGTGTCTCTACAGCCAGGAAAATAACATCCTATTGAGAAAAGTGTGTAGAAGAGGACAACCTTCAGCCCTTTCCACAACATTGAGCCTAAAAGCCCCTTACAGACATCTTTCAGGTCCTCCAGGTTTGGTTTCCCAGGACAATATGCAGGCAGCAGTGGTTAGAGATGCAGCTTGTTTCTGCAGGGACTCAGAGGCTTCAATCAAACCAATGGCCCAGGGGAACCATGAAACCTTTTTCTTCCTTTTTTCTGCCTCTCCTCTTTGGCTGATCTTTCTCAGCAGTTTCTATGCTCTGCCTTCCCCAAATGCCTCAAAATTATACTTTCATTGCTCAAGCCCTCTTGAAAGCCATTGAATGTCTAGTGAATTTTATTGTCACCAGTTGAAAGTTAACAAACCTAGTTTATTTCATTCTACCTCTGATTACCTTATTGTGATTATTTTCTTGCTTCGTGTCACAGTTTCCTAGTAAGAATTAACAAAGTGTTAACCCTTAAAGATTTACCCTTCAATTGTCTGAATAAATAATTTAAACACATAAATGAGCACATACTTATTTTCATTTCAAATGCACTGGTTTGTTATATTGTTTTGTTACTAAGCGTGCCCTAGGAAAGTTTAAAATGAAGCAAGTTTTTGAAAAGCAAATTTTGAAAATATCATATCCACTTCTAGTAGATAAGTCTCATAGTTTTCTATTTCAAAGGAGCAGTGACTATTTTTTCTTTCTGATAAAGCAAAACCGTTCCTTTGTGAATCAAACACTGAGGCCACAGGAGGACAAACAATTTGCTTAGTCATAACCTTATATGGGGATATGGGTGGAACCCAGATCTGCATGCTAGCCTTCCTGCATTTCCATACTAGAACAAAGAAATGATTTGGGGATAGATATAGTCATTAATTTTAGACAATATGTTTTTTGAAGAACATGATGCTTCTCACACATGATCATCTTGTTTGTATACGTATTTTTGAAAAATGGAATCTTAAGAGCTGGCAAAGCTGAAGTTATGTCTAACGTTATTATTTGGACGTGTACTCACCAAACAGGAAGTAGAGTTTCAAGGCACTAAGGCAAAAGAACAATCTTACACTTAAGAATAAGTGAGCGTGATAGCAACGAGATGGTGGGATATGAAGTCCTGGACTCTCCTTCTTCTTACAGACACATCAATTTAACAACTACATGCAGATCAATTCCATTTATGAAAATCTAGAAAATAGTTGAATGAATTTATACACTGGGCAAATGCAAAACTAGCTAAGTTGGAATTAATAGGAAAGCAAAAACATTCCTTTCCCATAATCCCTCCTGCAGGCACAGCCCCATATGATTGAAAAGGAAACCTCAGCTCTCATTGTCTCTCTGAGGAGTGAAGGAGTTGGACTGCATAGCTAGTGTCCTCCAACGATTCTAGGTGTTACTGGCCTCTGTCTTGCCTGTCTGATGGTGCTGACAGGGTGTGGCATGCACTAGTCACTTGCGGCTTACAGGAAGCAGCAGAAACTTGAACTAGAGTGAGAATACCGGACACACTTTTTCTCCCAACTCAGTGCAGAATGAAAAGGTGATAAACCCCAGCTCCAAGCTTCTTCCCAAGGAGGGAAAACACTGGGCCACATGCCAAATACCCTAACTTTTTCAAGGTCTGTCCAAAGGACTGGCTTCAAAGGACTTACTTGTTTTGGAATGCTAAGGGATCCCTACTCCTCACCTGGGAGACAGTGAGGACAAATATAGGGCTTTGATCTAGCATATAACTAGCCACCATAACTTCTCCTCCTGACTCAAGGCAAAGTAAATAGGCAAAACCCCCAGATCCCAACTTATCCCCGTGGAGGGAAGGAGTTGGACAAAGTGTCTAATGATCCAATTTCTCTGGGGGCTGTCTGAGGAACTGGCTCAGTCTCACTTATTTTGGAGAACTGAGGTGACCTGGTTTACTCTAGAAACTTGGGAGCTCCTAAGAATAAAGAAAGTGGGCTGATACAGTACAACTATTTGAGAAGCACTCAAAGTCTCTGGCCAGAATGGTTAGTAAAGATTTTCTCCAGTATAAGGCTAATCATTGAAGTCTGGAAGAGAAGATTGTTTTATCTAATGTGCAGACACCAACACTAAGAATCTGGAAAATACATCCCACACAAAGGAACAAAATAAATTTCTGGAAACAAATCCCAATAAATGGAGATAAATTATTTATCTGACAAAATTCAAAATAATCATCATAAAGATGCTGGCAGAGTTTGGGAGAAAAATTCATAAACAAAGTAAATAATCTCAGCAGAGATAAAATTATTAAAAGATATTAAACAGAAAACATGAAATTGAAGAATATAGCAACAACTGAAAAATTCACTAGAAGTGTTCAACTGTGGACTAGATGAAGATTAAGAAGCAAACCATGAAATAAAACCCAAGTATTGGATGTTATTTAGGCAGAGAACTAAAAGACAAAAGAGTGAAAAAATGAGCCAAAATTAAGGGACTTATGGAACAACTGCAAATAGACAAACATACATTATGAGAGTTCTAGAGGAAGTTATAAAGGAACAGAAAGCTTATTCAAAGAAATAATGGCTGACACTTCCCAAATCTGGGAAAGGAAATAGGCATACATATCTAGGAAGCCTGAAAGACTTCAAATAAGATAAACCCAAAGACAC
Source organism: Xerus rutilus (assembly GCA_028644305.1). Classification (NCBI taxonomy): domain Eukaryota; kingdom Metazoa; phylum Chordata; class Mammalia; order Rodentia; family Sciuridae; genus Xerus; species Xerus rutilus. The sequence continues at coordinate 44,737,698 of CM053405.1, read as the reverse complement.
TCACACTAAAACCTATTCAAAATTTTTATTAGGAGTTAACAGGAAATTTTGAAAGAAGGGGGAAAAAAGAACTTCAAGGTAACCTCAATAATATTATCAGTGAATTTTGCAGAATTTTTGCAGGCTAGAAGGAAGTAGAATGATGTATTCAAAGCACTGAAGGAAAAAAACCTGATAACCAGTAATACTATACCTGACAAAACTGTCCTTCAAAAATGAAGGAGTAAGTTGGGTATGGTGGCGCATGCCTGTAATCCTAGCAGCTCTGAAGGCTGAGGCAGGAGGATCACAAGTTCAAAGCTGGCCTCAGCAAAAGCAAAGTGCTAAGCAACTCAGTGAGATCCTGTCTCTAAACAAAATACAAAATAGGGTTGAGGATGTGGCTCAGTGGTCAAGTGCCCCTGACTTCAATCCCCAGTATTCACCTCCCAAAAATGAAAGAGTGATAAAGGATTTCCAATAAAAACAAAAATTAGGGTTTATTACCTCTAGAACTTCCTTGCAAGAAATGTTAAAGGAAATTCTTAAATCTGAAATAAAAGGATACTAAACAGCAACAGGATAGTATAAGAAAGTATTAAGCACATTGCTAACTGTAAGTACATAGACAAATACAGAATATGGTATTACTCTAACAGTGGTGGATTTATCATTATTAGTGCTAGAATAAAAGGCAAATGTATTGGGCTGTGGTTGTAGCTCAGTGGAAGAGTGTTTTGCCTAGCATGTGTGAGGCACTGGATTTGATCCTCAGCTCCACACAAAATAAATAAGTAAAATAAAGGTATTGTGTCCATCTACAACTAAAATGTTCTTTTTTAAAAAAACAAATGTATTAGAATAATTCTAACTAAAATTTACTAATAGATACACAATATAAATATATGCAAATTATGACATCAATTACATAATTGGAGGAGAGAGTTTCTGTGTTACCAGCTTCAAAAACACTGCTACAGTGTTTAATGCAAGCCTCATCATAACTACAAAGAAAACACCTGAAAAAGATACAAAGGAAAGAAAGAAAGAAAGAGAGAGAGGGAAGGAAGGAAGGAAGGAAAGAAGGAAGGAAGGAAGGAAGGAAGGAAGGAAGGAAGGAAGGAAGGAAGGAAGGAAGGAAGGAATCAAAGCACATAAATTCAAAACCACAAGGGAGGACAGTAAAAACAGGAAGAGTAAAAAGAAGAATGGCAAAACAGACAGAAAACTAAAAAGGGAGTAGTAGTAAATTCTTACTCATCAATGATCAGAATAAATGCAAACAGATTAAATCCTCAGTCAAAAGACAAGACATAAGATTTAACTACATGCTATCTACAAGAGGTTCAGTTTAGATTTAAGGTCACACATAGGATGAAAGTAGAAGAATGAGAAAAGGTATTCCATGGAAATGGTAGCCAGAAGAGAGTAGGGGTGATAGCACTTTCGTCAGACAGAATAGACTTACCACTGTTATAACAGCCAATGAATATCATAATAAGATGATAAATATCTATACATTTATACACCTAGTGTCAGAGCACTTAAGCACATAAAGCAAACACTGACCAATCTTAAGAGAGCTATGACAGTGATATAATACTCCACTGTCAATAATGGATAGAACACAAAGACAGAAAATCAATGAGGAAGTAGAAGACTCGGACAACACTGTAGGTGAAATGGACCTAACAGACGTAGAACATTCCATTCAATAGCAGTAGAATTCACATTCTTCTTTAGCATAAGCACAAGCAGTATTCTCCAAGATAGATCACAATCTGGGTCACAAAACAGGTCTTAATAAATTTAAGAAGACTAAAATCATTCCAAGTATCTTTTCCAAAGATAATGGAATGAAACCAGAAATCAATATTGGAAGGAAAACTGGAAAATTTACAAATATCTGGAATTAAACAACATACTTGTTTTAAATTTTACTTTAGTTTTTAAATTGATATATCCATTTGCACATATTTATTGGGTTTAGGATGATAATTTGATACACGTATGCAATGTATAATGATCAAATCAGGATAATTAGCATTTCCATATCCTTATATATTTATCATTTCTGTTGGAAGCCTTTGGACTTTTATAGTATTTAAAAATATATAATAATTTGTTGCAGACTATAGTTCTCTTATTGGGATATAGAACACCAGAATGAATTTCTCCTATTTAATTATATTTCATGATTTTCATGTACTTCTCTCCATTCCTTCTCACTGCTACCCTGTACTATCTTATCCTGAGATTTATTTATTTTTTATTTAATAAATGAATGGGATTATGGAGTATTGTCTTTCTGTGCTTGGCTTATTTCTCTTAACATGACATCTTCCAGTTCCATCCACATTGCCACAACTGACAGAATTTAATTTTTTTAAGTGCCTGAATGATAGTCCATTGTATATGTGTATGTCATTTTCTTTATTCATAGTTTGAAAATATTATTACTCATTTTATAGGTTATCTCTTTACTGTGTTGTTGATTTACTTTGCTGTGCAGAAGCTTTAGTTTGATATAATGCCATTTATCTATTTTTATTTTTGTTGCCTATGCTTTTGGGGTCTTACCCAACATACCTTTGCCTACATCAATGTCTTAAAGTATTTCCTCTATGTTTTCTCCTAGTAGTTTTATATTTTCAGGTCCTACACTTTCAAAGAAATAATGTGTCAAAGAAGATACCAAAAGGAAAGTTAAAAATATTAAAATACAAATATTAAAGTATTTCATTTTTATCTTAATAAAATGAAGATATATGTGCCAAAATTTGTGGTATGCAGCGAAAACAGTACTAAGAAGGAATTTCATGGAGGTACGAACTTACATTAAAAAAGAAAGATCCAAAATAAACAATCTAACTTTGTTTCAAGGAACTAGAAAAAGAGTAAATGCAAAGTTAGCAGAAGAAAGGAATTAATAAAGACTGGATAAGAAATAAATGAAACATGATAATAATAGCAAAGAAAAAATGAAATTGAGTTGGTGTTTTGATTTTTTTTTTTGGTAGTACTAGGGATTGAACCCAGGGCCTTATGCATGTGAGGCAAGCACTCTACCAACTGAGCTATATCCCCAGCCCAAGTTGGTGTTTTGAAAAGATGAAATTGACAAATCTTTATCTAGACCGACTAAGAAAAATAGAAGTTCAAATAAAATCAGAAAGTAAAGAGAAGACATTATAACCAATGTCACAGAAATACAAAGGATCAGGCTGGGTTGTAGCTTAGTGGTAAAGCATTTGTCTGGCATGTGCGAGACACTGGGTTTGATCCTCAGCACCACATAAAAATAAATAAAATAAAGATATTGTGTTCATCTACAACTAAAAATATTTTAAAAAGAAATACAAAGGATTATAAAATATTACTATGACCAGTTCTATATCCAAAGAGTGGATAACCTAAGAGAAATGGATAAATTCCCAGAAACATACAGCCTGCCAAGAATGAATTATGAAAAAATACGAAGTCTAAACAGACTTATAACCACTAATGAGATTGAATCAGTAATCAAAAACCTCCCTGACAAAGAAAAGCTCAGTACCAGATGGTTTTATTGGCATGTTCTACCAAACATTCAAAGTAGAATTAATTCCAATCCTTCTCAAACTCTTCCCAAAAAATAAAGAGGAGGGAACACTTCCAAATTCATTTTATGAAGCCAACATTACCCTGGTACCAAAACTTAAGACATCACAAGAAAATTCCAGGTCAATATTCTTGATGAAAACTAGTGGGAAAAAAAATCCTCCATGAAATAGTAGCACACCAAATTTAATTGAACATTAAAAGAAATACACATCATCATCAGGTGGAATTAATTTCTGGGATATAAAGGTGGTTCAATGAACACAAATCCATTAATGTGATAAACCACATCAGCAGAATGAAAGATAAAAATAAGATGATATCCTCAGTAATTGAAGAAAAAGCATTTGATAAAATTAAACATCCTTTCATAATAAAAACTCTCAACAAACTAGGAATAAAAAGAAAATATCTTGACATATTAAAGCACAAAATATGAAAAGCCCATAGGTAACTTCATGCTCAGTGTTGACAAACTAAAACTCTTCCTCTAAGATCAAAACAAGGCAAGGATGACCACTCTCACAGTTTCTCTTCAACATAGAACTGGAAGTTCTAGAAGAACAATTAGGCAGAAAAGAAGAAATAAAAGGCATTTAAAAGGAAAGGAAGAGGGGCTGAGGTTGTGGCTCAGTGGTAGAGCACTTGCCTTGCATGTGTGAGGCACTGGGTTCGATTCTCAGCACCACATATAAATAAATAAAAATTCATTGGCAACTGAAAAAATATTAAAAAAAAAAAAAAGAGCTGCCTTGCATGAATTTAAAAAAAAAAAAAAAAGGAAAGGAAGAAGTAAAATTGTCTCTATTTGCAGATGATATGTT
>CM053405.1:44615985-44732795 GCA_028644305.1 Xerus rutilus | reverse complement strand
TGACTCTGATTTTTAACCCAAGTGTTTATATGGGAATTTTAAAAACTGTCATTTAAAATAACTGTAGATTTATAACAAGAAATGGATGAGTGAAAACATTCCAGGTACCTTTCACTTATCCTCCAGTAATATTAATATTTTGCAGAACTATTGTACAATATAAAAAACCAGGTAATTGACACACATTCCAATAACTCATTCAGATTTTATTATGTATATTCTACAAGTACATATGTGTTCACATGTGTGAATGAAGTTTTCTGCACTTTTATTACATGGGCAATTTTATGTAACTGTCACTACAGTCAAGATACGTAACTATCACCCTCACAGGGCTGCTTCATTTACCCTTTGTAGACAACTGTACCCTGACCCTTTATATATAACTCTTCACAACCACTAATCTGTTGCTTATCACTATAATTTTACACATCAAAGTGTTAAATAAATGGAATCATACAGTATATAGACACTTGATAATTCATTTTTCACTCAGTTTAATTACCTTAAGACTCATCTAAATTTTTGCACATATAAATAATTCATTCCTTATATTTTGAGTGGTAGTTCATGTCTATATGCATCACAATTTATTTACCCATTCTCCATTGAAGGACATTTGGATAATTTATAGTTTGGGGCTATTACGAATAACCTGCTATGAATATTTGTGTACAAATGTCTGTATGAACATAAGCTTTTATTTCTATTGACTAAATGCTTAAGAATACAGTTGCTAGGTCATGTTGTAACTCTATTTTTAGTTGTTTTTAAATTTCAATTCACATATTTTTCTTGAATTTTTTTTATTGGCACATATTAAGTATATAGAATAGTGATTGTCATTGTGGCATATTCATACATGCACACAACAGAATTTAAAAAGAAAATTTCAAACTGTTTTTTAGAATGATTGACCAGTAATATGCTAGTGATTCCCACCAGTAAAATTTCTATTGATAGTTATTTTTACATCTTTGTTGCATTTTGAGTTATCAGTATTTTTTCTTCTAGCTATTATTTTAAGTATGCACTCTTAGTCTTTAAAACACTTTTGACTTGGATTTTCTATGTTTTTGTGGGGGTGGGGAGGTAGGACCAGAGATGGAACTCAGAGGCACTGAGCCACATCTCCAACCCTATTTTGTATTTTATTTAGAAACAGGGTCTCAGTAAGTTGCTTAGCATGTTGATTTTGCTGAGGCTGGCTTTGAACTTGAGATCCTCCTGCTTCAGCCTCCCAGGCTGCTGTGATTATAGGCATGCCACAGCGCCTGGCAGTTTTGTTTCTTTTGACATGAAGAGTTCTGATTGATACTATATGATGGAGCAACTGAGGCTACAGGGCAGTGTATAAAATATACATGATGAGCATGAAATCAGAAGTGATTTATTTACAGGATTTATATATGAATGACATCATACTGTAATAAATTATTAGGTTACAAAAAGGCTATCTGTCCCAGGAAATGGAAGGGGCAGTCTTTGGGCCAGGGCTCTCTTCTCTTGGACATTCTCCATAGGGCTCTGCAAAAACCAGTATCAGAGAGTCTCTTCTATGTTTCCATATGTTTCCATGACTGACTAGTCTCACAATTTTTTAGCTCTTCTTTTGATAAATTCTACATCAAAAAGTAATCTTTCTATGTTATTTTTCTTCATACACCTAATCAACTTTTAGCTATAAAAATTTTCTTGGCCTTACATGGCTAATTCTATGCATATAGTCATCTTCAATATCATCACTGTCTGATATAAGAAGTAATTTGAGAAAGATTTCCCTTCTTTTCTTACATCTCTCTCAGAACAGGAAATGTGACCCAAGCAAACTCAGAAAATGCTTTTCTAAAACCCTCTTATATTCCAGTCATTTACTATTCTTCCATTTCCCCAGAGACTCACACATGAAACCTCAAACCTTCCTCCAGTCTGAATTTTGGCCCATTTCCCAAGATCTTACTTACTATTGTTCTGTTGCTTATTATTATTAAAAAAAGGGGGGGTACTATATTTTAATTTATTATCCAGATTTTCCACAAGAAAGGCAGGGTGAGAACCCGGGCATTATTACTCTAGCAAGTGGAAATCTCTCCTTAGGTTTTCCATTCCGGGTTCTTCCTTTGAATTCTCCCTTTTCTGTAACAGCAATCATAACCTCATTCTGAGATTGGTCTGGATAAGTCAAGGGTTTACTTAGAGGGTGGGTATAGTGAGAGAGAGAGTGTGTGTGTGTGTGTGTGTGTGTGTGTGTATGTGTGTGTGTGTGTCTATCTGTCTGTGTGTGGCATGGAGGAGAGTTGCACTATAAAACGAAACATTCTCTGGTGTAGAAGCCTGGGAACATTTCCAGGTCAATTATTTTGCAGACCTAGTGGCCATGCTGTCACAAAAGGAACCTGGCAACTCCCCACTCAGTGCAACTATGTGCTTATATTCAAGCTGAACTTTCTAAGGGCAATGTTGTTGCTCTTATTACCTGGTCTCAGAGTGGTAATAGAATGGAGTTGAGGGCAGGGCTCAGGAGTTGGTAGAGAATCTCTGTAATCCCTAAGTACCAATAAAACTTTGATGAAGCCAAAGGCAGAGGCTCCATTTCTGCTTTGGTTGATTTGTTTTGTTCTGATTTGTGTTATTGGTCACAGGAAGCCTGCAAATCCTTCACTGCCATAGAGGAAATTGGCTTCAAATGTGTGCCCTACTAATGCAGGGTTAGCAGCAATATGTTTAGATATGAAAGAAAGCACATCTATTACCATATTTTTGCATGTGTATTTGGGCTAAAAAGTGCTCAGGGCAATTTTCGTTCATTTTAGTTTTGAAACTTTACACTTGTTATGCATACCAATAAATGTGAGCTATATACAGCATCACCCTTCATCTTGGCATGCTGCTGCACAGTGGCCGGCAGGGGTGGGAACTCTCATTTTGTAAACACATGTTGTGATCAGCAGTTTTACATACTTTTCTGAAAACCTGTATGTCACTGTGGCTGAATTTCACAGACAAACCCCAAAATGCTATACATAAGTCTGCTCTTTGTGTAACTAAAGCCATGATTTGGAAAGGTCTGTTGTCATCTATAAACCTGCTTTGGGAAGTGAAAGGTTTGAATGCACCTGGTAATTTCAGACATTTAGGCCATGCTCTGTGGAATTCCTCAATAAGTTCTTAGTATTCTGGGTTTGCATATCAATTATTTAATATCACACCAAGTTGCCTTTGGCCTGAGATGTTCTTCAGCTCTTTGTGATGAACATATATTACTAGATACTGCTTTTCTGCCTTACTTCCCAAATCTATTCATATGTCTTATTTCTGTTGATATCTTATGAGTGTTTGGCTCTTGTTGATTTCTTTAGAATGGTACCTAATAATGACAGGTGTTCTTAGATGGAATATAGGGCATCAGAGTCACCTATACCAGATCCTCTCCACATGCTCTGTTGTCCCAGAGATTCTGATAGATCCCTAACCTCTTGGTTCAAAAAAACTGATTTTGATGTTTTTGTTTATATATCTCATTAGGACACAAAGTCATTTTGGAAGGTGGGAGGACCTGGTGGGAAAATATGTGGGAAAGGGGGATTTGGTATCTGACCAAGCAGAGATGAAAGTTCTCTGAAGGAAATGAACTCTGACAAGGAGATAGTGTCTGGGACTGCTGCTCCCTATGCTAAGTTTTGGGTTGGTTCATCTGATCACCTCCCTGTGTAATGAAGATATAGGGTCAGATTTTAGTCTTTTTACTTCAATTGGCTTAGAAAGGGCTCATTCTTCCCATTTGCTTCTCCAGTCATACATGTGAATTAGGTTAGGTTCTGCCTCCTTCTCGAAGTTCTAAAGGTGACCAGTTTATTCCTTCCTTTGATTTCTGTTTTTTTTTTTTTTCTTCACACTTAGTATTTGTAGCCTTCACCTTTACATGTATGGTGCTTATATTCTTTAACTCTTCCCTGAGTATATGTTTTACCACTCTAACAAGGCTACAAGCACTTCAAAGGCTATAGATTCTGCCATTTAAAATGTTTTCTAGAGGAGAGAACTTTATAGAGAATGAAAGGAAACCAACTAATACTGGTTTAGCACTACTACATGCCAGGCACTGTGGGAAGCCCTAGATGTATACCTTCAGTTGACTTCAGCATAATATTATCTCCTTTTTACAGATGGATAAAGTGAAATTTGGAGTTTTAAGTAACTAGCTGAAAAGCACATGAGTCATGGCAGAGAATGTGGAGATTTGATTTAGGTTTGTAAGACTCCTCTCTCAGTTGCCACCAAAATATTTAAGCATCAGCCTCAATCTGTCTTAAAAGTGCATCAAGTATCATCTTTAGAGATTCATCTATCTTCTCTTTTTAGTGTGTAATATAGGTTATTTTTCCTACCTTCATATAATTTTTTAAGGCTAACTTTTATCATTACTAGTTTATCTTCTAATTTCAGATTAAAGTATGATTGTATAATGATATTATGGTCAATAGGTTTCCCAAAAGTCTTTATACAACTTTTGGGAGTACTGTCCTTGTAAGTGTATACATAATTATTGCTACCAAAATAATTTATTATTTTCTCACTTATTATAAGAATGCTTCTAGTAGTGGCAATTGGAAAACTTTACCTTGAGAATGCTATTTGAATTAACATTGATCATTATTTACCATGAAAAATAATTTCCATGGAGTCAGGAAGTCATTGGATTGCAATTATATTTTTATCATATAATATTTCCATATAAAATTTTAGTCCTCTATTCTAAGTATTTGAGTATCAATATTAATTTTTCAGTTTTTTTATAGATGCTTTGAGTGAATCAGTAAGCATTCTTACCCACTCTTCTGACTTTATAATGGTAGTCAGAAAATGTTATTAATTCTGACAGTTTCTAATATACTAGCTATTCTTTATCAGTTTCACTTCAACTGCTGAATTCTTGGAAGATTTCAAAACCAGTGCTACTTTTCAAGCACTTTAGATATTTTTTCTTTTATTACTTTCTGATTGTCCAAATCATCTTACTTCATTTTTCAGTACAAATTTAATTTTTGAGAACTTGCAGGGGTCCAGCCTCTGCAGGGTGTCAAGTCCTGAGGTGGGATGAGTGGTGTTGGCAAAGGCAGCAGCAATGAGACACAGAGACCAGGTTTGGTGCAAGCTGTGTCTGTCAAAGTTCAGATCAGTGCTTTAATTATAGTGATTTATGGACATTGATTAAAAGAAAAGAAAAAGGGGGTTACAATTCATCATGAGTTATTCATAAACACAGAATTGTCATCTATAATTGTCCTGGATATCTACGTCAGTTTCAAAGAGTTTTTCAATTTCAACTAGAAACTGGAAGCATAACGGTCCACATGTCCTGTTTCTTAAGATTATTATCAAACTAAAGGCTACTTAACTTCCTATTGTGACCCCAATAGACAGGGTGAGGTTAACAAAGATGTATTTAACTACAAAGGTAGCATAAGGTGATAGACTAATAGACCACTGTAGTAACTATACCTAAAAACATGGAGTGATATTTTAGCATAGCTGTGGGTGCACACATAGTGGTTTCTGCTAATATCTTATTATTTTAAGCTAGAATGCCCAAAGCTGTAGGTTAAGTTAACTATTACATATGTCATTAAAATACCATTCCCTGAACCTTCCCCGAGCCCTATTTTGTAGCAACCATTGTCTACATAATTTGAGTTCAATTTCTCTTGGTAGGTATCGAGGCCTTAGCCTCTTAATTCTTTCCAAGGTAGACAAAGAACTATAATTAACATATTTTCCATTGATCAGAACCATTCTTTCTCCATTAATGTAGGCTCCTGTATATGGTAGGGGAGGGTCCAGTCCTAAGTTTAGATCTTGTTTATACCTGGGCGCCTGCCATCTTCTGCCTTTACCCACATCAAATATCACATAAGAACTGGATTTTACTATAGGGGGAATCCATTTTGGTCAGGGCCTGGGAGAAAGCTTGACCAACATTTGAGCTTTAGACATAGGACTAGTTGGAGCCACAGTTTCCCATAGCTCACTTTATTGAAGTGCCAAAGCAGCCTCCTGCAGCCAGGCCTGCGAATACTTCCAAATATAATCGGGGAAACTGTGGGCCCAAATATTCTGGATATCATATCTATAGTGAAACTATCATCAGGGGAATTTTTAGAATTACTTCTAAGAAACATCATATCAGTAGTACTATCCTGATGGGGATTCCTTGTTTATTCTCCTGGGTAGTCAAATAAATGCCTCTTCTTAATTACATGAGACTTTAGGGGAACAGGGTTGACTGATCCTGTCTTTCCAGGAATTGGAATAGTGACACAAATAAGCACAATTAATTCTGTCAAACTAAGAAGGGGTATCCTGACAAGAAATATATTGAAGAGTGTATCTCTTCAACCTGATACCTTTGCAGGCACTGGAACTTTTTTTTTAAATTTTTTTAGTCATAGATGGGTGCAATATCTTTATTTTATTTATTTATTTTTATGTGGTGCTAAGGATCGAACCCAGTGACTTATGCATGCGATGCAAATGCTCTACCACGGAGCCACAGCTCCAGCCCAGGCACTGGAACTTTGTCAAGCAGTGTCTTGAGGATTTTGGGCTATGGCAAGAACTGTGTTTAATAGTCTCAGACTTTAAAATCCTTCTTTCACTCGCCATATATGTGTATGTATGTATATATGTATATATGTGTGTGTGTATATATATTTTTCCAAATGCCAGCTTTCATTTTCATAATTTAATCTCCCTGGGGTATATTTCAAATTACCAGCTTATTTGTCTCAGTCCCATTGCTAGCATTAACATCTTTGGGTTTATAAATTCTTAAATGACTCTATAAGCTTCAGGTTTTATCTAATTTATATAGGCAGCTTGCTGCCTAGACTTTAATAAGGACTTATGGTACATAAATATACCTTTTGATTATTTGCACCTGGGATATTGAATCTCAGAAGAAGTAGCTATTATGAGGATATCTCATCCTTTGGTTTGCTTGATACTGATTTTAGACATGTGGTAGAACAGGTGCAGAACTCTGCATCTGTCTCCATTGATTAGGGAAATAGAGGCAGTCAGGTGGAGAGGGATTAAGAGAATATTCTAGGACCAAAGAGCCATGGCCTTGAAAATTGGTTTTGTTGTTTACTGGTGGTAACTTTGGGCAAATTACTTAATGCCATTTTGTTTTAATTGTCTCATCAATAAAATGGGGATAATGGTAGTCACATTGTAGGGAGGATTAAATGAGTCAATACATTCATGAGGCTTAAAATAACAACTATTTGTGTGTGTGATTATGTATCTATATAGAACCCTCTAATAAGGTTTTATTTAAAATGCATCTGTCTTGGTTTCACACTACACATATAGAAATAATTCCATGTAATTCTACTCACTATTTATCCATAATATAATATCATATATTTTTGTATTCCATAGTGGCCTCCTTCTTTTTCTTGCTTCCTTTATGAGAAACATGTGCTGAACTTTACACAAAATGGGTGCAACTCCTTTTCTCCCTCTTTATTTTCTCAAGTCATGTGGGCAAGAGTGATTGGCAACTATCCATCTTTCCCATGATAGACTTAAAAGGGAAAAATAAACACATTAATTAACAGAGATATCTAAGGCCATCATTACCTCTGCTCTTTCTTTCTTTTAAAGACTTTCATAAGGTCTATCAATAAACATAAAAATAGCTACATGAATTCATATTTCCAGAAAAAGGCCTGGGTTGATGAGGAGTGAAATACATTACTTTATTATATGTATTCATCGATTATCTTCATGTGCTTAATAACCATTTCTTCCTAATTCCATTTATGTTAAAATCCTACCTATTCTTCTTCTTTTTTTTTTTTATTTTTTATTTCTGGTACTGGAGATTGAACTCAGAGGCACTCAACCACTGAGCCACATCCTCAGCCCTATTTTGTGTCTTATGTAGAGACAGGGTCTCACTGAGGTGCTTAGCGCCTCGCCATTGCTGAGGCTGGCTTTGAACTCGTGATTCTCCTGTCTCAGCCTCCCTAAGTGCTGGGATTACAGGCTTGAGCCACCGCGCCCGGCTATTCTTCTTCTTTTAAAAATTCTTTTTAGTTATATACAATACCAGAATATGCCCAGACATAATCACAAAAATCATAACCTGCTCCAACCCAGCCCCCAGGACTCTTCACCCACCCCCACTCCCCTCCCTCTACCCCACCAATCCCTCTTCAACCCATTTACAGTTTACTTTTGTGTTTTTAAATTAGTGTCTGGTGGATACACCCAATGCTGTGACCCGCTGTGCCATATCAATGCATGCACATATGAAAGTTTGGTCGGATTCATTCCACTGTTCTTCACTTTTCTCATCCCTTCCTCCTCCTCAATCTCCCTGTCTACTCTACTGATCTGTCCTCTATTTTGAAAATCCCTTGAACCATTGACTTGACTATATTTTTCTTCATTAAATCTTTGAAAGCCTCTATTAGAATGGATCAATCCATGCTCTTTATTTTCCCAACTTTGGCTACACCTCTTTCATGATCCTTCATATACTACATCATAGACTTCTAGAGGCCAGACTCTCCCCTTTTATCTGTCCTGTATTCAGTCTTATGTCTTTCCATCTTGCCTAACTTCCTGCCCAGTGCAGGAGCTCAAGTGGGTCAGTCCTCAGAAACGATCCCTGAATGAATATATTTATGAATGAATGGAACTGTACAGAACTTGGAAATCATTTTGTTTAGTTCCTCATGTTGGCCTTGGGAAAACTGAATCTTAAAAGGATACCTAATTTTGTCTAAGATCACATGGCAAACACAGAAAAGAGAAAAAAGAAGACTTTTTAAAACTTAATTCAGTTTAATTAAAAATGATTAGAATCTTAGAAGTATGGTGCTTGAGAATTATAAATTTTTAGAACACCCAAGACATTGTTTTGGAAGTAGTCATCACAAGGCAAGCCAGGTTTTTATCTCTAACTATTGTTAGTGGGTTTCCTGTTTAGTAAAAACTGTCACTTTATTAACAGCTTTATAGAGGAATAAATTCTGTATTGTATTACACTTGTAGTGTAGTAGTCTTGTTCCATATTTGACTTTTTGGCCAATGAAGTATTCACAATTGTCAGTTATTTTGGCAAAATGCAATCCTCTGACAATTAGAGGAATATAGAAAATATGTTTCCTGTTCGGCAAAACTTCTATCACATGAATAGTTAAAATGAACCACATACCGCCACCTGTGATCCTACTCTCCTCATCCCAACCCTTGCTTCATCAGTAGGCACAAAACATTGAAATATCTTCCATGTATGCTTGGTAAAGCCTCTATTTTTTTCTCTCCTCAGGTATTCTGATAAGGACCCTGCATGAATCATTCATTTTGAGGAAAATGCTACAAAATTCTGTCAGCAGGATCAGCTAACCCAGTTGGATCAGTAAATAGAAACCACTATCAAATGCATGGACACAGGATGGAACCCAGTTTGAGACCATGGATGTTTCTTTCATGATAGCCTGTTGACTTGCATGTGTGCATTTTTTTACTTATAATTTGTTTGAATTAAAATAGCAATGACATACAATTCTCTTTATCTGTAAAATGGACTACAATTTGTGTCTTTTTATTTTATTTTGGGGGATGCCTTTTTAATTTTTATAATAGTTTTTATGAGATGTAATTCACATACCATCCAATTAACCTACTTAAAGTGTACAATTGATTTTTTTTAGCATATTTATAGAATTGTGCCAACAATATTATAGTCAAGTTTGGAAAAGTTTTATCTCCTTCAAAAGCCACATCATATCCATTAGCAGTTATCCTCATTTTCCAACTTTTTTCTCCTCTCCTTCCACCCCCACACCAGCCTTAGGCAACCACTAACCTACTTTCTATATAGATTTGCCTATTGTGGATACTACATATAAATGGAATCATATACTGTATGTTCCTTTGTGATTGACTACCTGAACTTAGCATAATGTTTTCAAGGTTCACCCATCAAATAGAAGATTTGCAAACACTTTCTTCTATACAACAAGTTTTCCTTTAACTTTCTTGATGGGATCTGTTGAAAACAAAGTTTTAAATTTCAATCAAGTTTAACTTATCTCCTTTTTCACTTGTGTTTTTAAAAAAATGTTCATGACAACTTTATTGACAATGTCTGCAAACTGGAAATAGCCAAAGCATCCATTAGCAGTAAAATTGATAAAATAAAGGTGGTACATTTATATAATGGAATACTTCTCAGGAATAAAAGTAATAAAACATTGTAAATGCAAAAACTTAGATGAATCTCAAAATCATCATGTTGAAAGAAGCAAAGCACAAAAGATTACAAACTGTGCCCCTTTTATAGGTACTGCAAAAAATCACCTATGATCGCTGTGTGGGATAAGGATTGAAGGAAAAATTGACTGAAAGGGATCTTAGGAATCTTGGTGGGTGGCAGATATATTTTGTATCTGATTGTGGAGATTTGGTCATAGGTGATTACAACTGTGAAAATTCACTAGATTGTATTTTTTAAAAAATTCTTTTTAGTTATAAGTGATAGTAGAGTCTATTTTGGCATATTTATACAAACATGGAATATATCTTGTTCTAATTAGGATCCCAGTCTTGTGGTTGTACATGATGTGGAGAATCATGGCAGTATATTTATATATGTACATAGGAAAGTTAAGTCAGATTCATTCCATTGTCTTTCCTATTCCCATTTCCCCTTCCTTCCCTTCATTCTCCTTTGTCTAATCTACTGAATTTCTATTCTTCTCTTTCCCCTCTTGTTTTGTGTTAGTATCCACATATAAGAGAGAACATTCAACCTTTGGTTTTTTGGGATTGGCTTATTTCACTTACTATAATAGTCTCCAGACCCACACATCTTCTGGCAAATGTCATAAAGTCATTCTTCTTTATGGCTCAGTAATACTCCACTGTGTATATATACCACATTTTCTTTATCCATTCGTCTGTTGAAGGGCATCTAGGTTGGTTACTTGTGCTTTTGATGTTATATATAAGAAACTATTCCTTAATTGAAAGGCCATGAAGATTTATACCCATATTTTCTCTTAATTGTTTTGACTTTTAAGTTTGGATCTTCAAATATTTTGAGTTCATGTTTGTTTGTGGTATGAGGTGAGAGTCTAACTTCATTTTACCCATATGGCCATGAAACTGCATATTTCCATATGCAGTTGTCCCAGCATCATTTATTATAAAGAGTATTCTTTCCCCAGCAAATCATTTTGGTACCCTCATTGAAAATCAATTGACTATAAATGCAATGGTTTATTCTTAGACTGTCAATTCTATTTCATTGATATATATGGCAATTCTTATGCCAGTATCACACCATTTTGATTATTGTGGTTTTGTAGTAAGTTTGAAATTGGGAAATATGAGCCTTCCAATTTTCTTCATTTTCAATATTGTTTTGGCTATTCTGAATCCCTTGAATTTAACATAAACTTTAGGATCACCTTACCAATTTCTGAAAGAATCCTGTTAGGATTTTGATCTGTAGAACAATTTGTAAAGTACTGCATTTTTATAATATGACACAATCTGATTTATGAACATGGCTATATTTGCATTTACTTAGTCTCCTTAAATTTCTTTCAACAACGTATTGAGAAGAAATTCATCAGAGGATATCATCTAATGCTAAACATATATTTACCTCCTATTTGAAAACATAAAAGGGAAATAAGACAATGTCTGGTAATTCTACATTCATCTCTCATCAAATAGGAAGAACAGTGATGTGAGTGCTCTGGAGTTCTTAGAGATATCAGGCTTCACACTGTAAACTGTAAAGGAAGCACTGGGTGGCTTAAAGAGTTTGGGTCCTTGGATGTTAGGGACTTTGATGTGTGTAATCCCTTTTGGTAGATACTAAAGGTGGGTAGTTGATAATGGAAAACACTATCTACAAGAACTGTTAGGAGTATGAAAATGAGGAGATGGAGAGAAATGGCTTATATTCAATTCTAGACCTAATTCATGAAGGACAGAGGTGTCTGTATAAATTTCCTCATCAAACATTTATCTTAAACATCACTAATTTCACCAGCAAAAATTTGATTTTAAGGATTCTTGTGATACTAGACAAATCCTCTAGTGCAGATTTAGACATACATTGATATTTGGAGTCCTTGTTGCCTGCCCAGTCCTGGGGGTTAGACTCTTGATTATTTCAAATATTATCAAGGTCTTAGGTTGTGGTTTAATTTCAACCTATATACTTTATGTAATACTGTGCTAAATTGAGTAAATTACAGATAATATCTTTTCCTAGTTTGCTTATGGTTTTGTTTAACATTTTAATACAACTAGAATTTATTTAGATGTACAACATGGATTCTACCAATTAGGTTATAGCTCTTACAGTCATTCATTTCACCTCTGAGCATTCTTGCATTGTCTCACACATGAGTTTTGGGGGCACACCACATATCCAAACCATAACAGTAGGATTGAGCTTTTCCCATTTTATCTCATTTATTTTTGTTATGTTGAATATAAAATTATTTAGTAAATGCTCCTTCATTCATGAATTTATGATGCACCTTTATCATAATCTGAATTCTAAAATATCCTAAGACTTGTCTCTAGCCTATCTGTTTGATTCTACTGATCTCATAATATTTATGTGAATGTAATATGTGATTTGAGGGATCATTAAGAAGAGCTTCTACTAGAGTAAAATAAAGGGAGAGGGAAGGATAGGATACCATAAAGATAGAGGGAAGATCAGTAATGTAGAAGAAGGAAATCAAGAGGTAGAGTGGAGAGATAAGGGGAAGCAATGCAGAATTAATTCTTTAAAAATTTATGTTATGTGCATATATAAATATACCGCAGGGAACTTCACCTTTATATATAGGTGGAAAGAACCAATCAGATATACATAAATAGACAATCAAAAGAAGGAGGGAAAAGGGGGATCATGAACTGAAATCAAATTTCATGAATGCATGGCTTTTTTGGGATGAACCCAGTTATTATATATAACTATAAAGCTCTAATAAAAAAAGAAACAGAGAACCAACAGAGTCAAAAGTGTAGCATATTTGGATGACCAACAGAAGAGGTTTTATAGAAATACAGAAAAATCCAAAAGCAAGGAAGGTCATAACTGGACAACACGTACTCAGAATGTGTACCCCATTTCCACTGGCCTTGCAACTTCAAAAGATAATTTGAGGATCTAGGAGAGCCATAACCAAATCACAGGAAGCAGCTCAGATTTCAGGTTTTAAACAGCTAAACCGGTAATGACATACCTTTGCCCTTCGTCACTCATTTAAACATCCCCAACTGTTGATTACTTTCAGCTCCCTAAAGCTTCCTAGCACATAGTCCTTGTAGCTAATATTGAATGTCTGTTCTTTCCTTAATAATAGAAATTTCAGTTCTTAACTAGGAACAAAGCTAAGATTATGTCTAAGTAAAGAATAAAGATTATATTTCCCCCAATACCTTTCAGGTAGGTAAGATCATGTGACTAAGTTCTGGCTGATAGCTTAGAGGCAAGTGAGTATTTTTTAAAAATATTTTTTAATTGTTGATGTACCTTTATTTTCTTTATTTATATGTGGTGCTGAGAATCGAACCTGGTGCCTCACACATGCTAGGCAGGTGCTCTACCACTGAGCTACAACCCTAGTCCCCGGTAAGTATTTTTTAAAAGAAGAGACTCACCTGTCTGGTTGGTTAAACTGGGGACATGATGTTTGTAATTCAGTGGTAATCTTAGACCATGAGGCAGAAGCCATATATTGCTGAAGGAAAAACAACAAAAGAGAAGGGCCCATGTTACTAATTTCTATGCAACATCATCTAAGTTCCTTACTGCTTATCTTCTTTCTTTACTTATACAAGAAAGAAATGCACTTTAACTTGTATAATCCTCTGGCATTTTGAGTTTATATCACTAAGAAACAAATATTATCATGACCAGTCACCAGTACTACTACTTACTACCCACAAGACACAGCAAGGAGTCTCTGGCGATTTCTGATGTCAAACCCTTATTACCTCCAAATTGCTCACATGTTTTAGTACAATCCTTCAGAACCAACCTTTTATTTTCTCTTTTTCAGTGAAAAGTTTTTTATGAGGAAGAAATTTCCATGACTTCTCCCAAGCCAAAGGCATGTTCTCTATTATATGTGGCTATATAGGTCTCGTTATTCAAAAGATTGCTTAATTACCTATTTTGACATGAGATTATATAAAGAGATCTCTATCTTTGTAGTTGTGATACAGTGGATTCTCAAGGAACATGACAATATCTGGAACTTCAAATCAGGGAGCACTGTTAGGCTAACAATTAAAAGGCAGCTCCATGATAAAATGGAAGTTTTAAGCCAGTGTATACCACGGCAGCAAGTGCCATTTCCACCAAAGACTATGTACTGTTCTCAGTTTGGACTGGAGAACAGGTGTTATAGTACAATTGGGATGAAGAATAGTTGTAGGTCTTCCAAGGCATAAGTGCACTCTCTCATCTGAACATATCTTATTGGATTTTGTAGCAGAGTCATATATATAGTTTAATGACAGAAGAAATGTCACTTGGCAAGGCAGTAAGTAGCACTAGATGAGTCCTTTTCCATGAATACCCTTCCCCGAATAGGGTACACATGAATTCATGTAACAGTCCATGAAAATATATCATCTAGAAGTTCAAGTGCCCAAAGTAAGCTGAATATCTTTAGTTCATACTGTTTGAACAAACTTTTTTCTATTATTTATTTCCCCAGTGAAATCAAAACTAAATATGAATTCTTAAGAGGTAGTCCAGCAGAAGATACCAAAGTATTTATTTATTGCAATGCAGTTTTTAATAGTATAATAGTGGTGTTTAAAAATTGATTTTATAAGCTGGGTGTGGTGGTGCACACCTGTAATCCCAGGGGCTCTGGAGGCTGAGACAGGAGAATCATGAGTTCAAAGCCAGCCTCAGCAAAAGTGAGGCACTAAGCAACTTGGTGAGACTCTGCCTTGAAATAAAATACAAAATAGGAGAAGGGATGTGGCTCAGTGGTTGAATGCTCCTGAGTTCAATCCTCAGTACCCTTCTCCCCCAAATTTTGGTCTTACAGATTCAAGTAGTAATATAGACAACCTGTAATTCTAATCTGCAAGGCAATTGTTCAGAATTTTGCTGATAACATTATTTTTGATTCCCATCAATAATTCTTGCCATCATCCAGCCCTTTGTAGTATAGTTTAATCTTATAGGTACCTTATATAAGATGACATTATACATAAAATAAATTATAATTATTAAAAAAGTTTCACCACTTTTAATTCTTTAAAAACATGTATAATTGTCAATAGCCGTTTCTAATAAATAATATACAATTAGTGTTACCACACTGAAATAATATAAAAGCAAAAAAGAAAAATGATTTTAGTTCACTTGTGGATCTATTTCCATGATACATTTGAAAATTTAGGAAATAGCTCCCAGGACCACACAAATCAACTCCTTGGGCTCAGGACGCTAACAAGAACATCAGTGTCAAAACATTATCTGTTGTGATTTAAGTTTAACTCACAAAGTTTGTGTAACACTCTTTGTACTGTCTTATTTTAAAGTAAATGAAAGCACTGACTCATGCTCATCTGTTAATAATACTAAGATTTATTGTTTCTAGCCACTTCTTCATGCACATCTAGCAGACAACGTTAATGATCAAGGTGCTCTTCCTTCCTGACTATAGGGTCTCCCCTAGGTCACTCTAGTTACCTATGTATGCATGATCAGTTGGAATTGGCCTGAGAAGTGAAATTAATCTGGAGACTAAGAGCGTCTATCCGTGAGTAGACAGCCTGTGAGGCAGAGTAGCTGCGTTTCTAGTCTCAAGGAAGAGTGAAAAGCTTAATGGAAGAAAGAGCTTGATTGGAGGGAGAGCTGTTGTTAAAGGATTTTGAAAGCAGGATGGAATTTGCTTGTACAATTTCTCTTTATCTCAGCCCCAAGGCTATGTTCCTTCATGAATGGAGATGCTAGTAGTGTTGCTACTTGAGAAAAGTAGCATAATTCTAATAAAAATGACAATCACACTCCCAGAACTTTCCAGATATTATTAAGAATAATTTGAATAGGGCTAGAATTTCTGTAATTCTACAGATAGGATCAGAGATAGAATACAGCTCTACTATCATTTTAGTTTTCCTCTTGTAGTTCCAAATCTGTGTGGCCTGTGAATACATGAATTATTTTAATTCATGAATTCAGAAGCTAGTATGGTCTTCATTTTACAGGTTAGTAAAAACATGAAGAGTCAAAATTATTCACAGAATATGCTATATTAGAAAAGGACTAGAGAGAACCCAGATGTGATTTAGTTCCTTTTCCCACTAGAGCATAGATAATAGACACTTGCCAAGGAAATGCTCTGAATAAAGCCATGTATCAGATGCTGACAGCTGCCACAGTTAGACGTGCAGACCAAGTTTAACTCATGAAAGACTACAGAAATGATTTGGTTTGTAAAATTCAATTCCAAGAATCATTATGTGCTGGATTGTATTTTCTGATGATGGAAAAATCTCACTTTTTTTTTTCCAAAAAAAAAAGTTATGTTTTTTCAAAGTGATGTTAACACAACTTTGTTGAGAATTTGGGCTCTGTGTTCTTACCCTTTCATCTTATTGGGTAATTATTTTTTCCACACTTAATTGATACAATATGGAGGAAGTTTCTCTGTGTGACTTCTGAGGTTTGCTTATAGAATGTGATTTGGCTTCTACCTGGTTCTCCCTTAAGACACATGTTCTTTTAATGAAAAAAAATCTTTTATAGTTCTACAAAAGTTGTTGTAAATATTTCAATTTATTGAATGATGACAATTCCAAATTCCTTCTTTAGATTAACAAGAAAAAGATCTAAAGCCAATTGACATTTGCTCTTTACTTACTCCTTTTTGATTCCTTAAAGTTTGCATTTTACAACAGGATCCATCTCATGGTGAGCTGGTGGAAGGTCTAAGAGAAATAGTGAAAGCAGATTCTGAGAATCCTTAATTGATTTTAAGGCATGACCAATAGTAAGTCAATTCAAGTGACTTTACTAAGTATATTCACAAAGAAAGCAGTTTTAATTATTCTAGTTTTTTGTTGTTTTTGCTATTTTTGACACTTGGGTATGGAATATTTTGGAGTATAGCATATAAAATCACTGAACTTAGTCACGTTTTTTCTTTTCTCCTTAACTGAAGCCTCTCTAATCTGCAAGTCACTCCTAAATCAAAGATTTAGACATGTAACAATCTCTCTAAATCATTTTACTCAGCTATAAAATGGGGTTAACACCACCAGTCCATTTTATTTTTTTGGTTAGTTTGTTATTGGGTCAATACATAATTTCTTATCTCTGTAGCACTGATCTCTGATATTGCAGTATCCTATAACCTTTGGATTTAAAAAGAGGCATGTACATTGATGGGAGATGGCTACTGTACCAGACAGGGTTGGAAAACTTTGGACTTCTAGGTCCTGATCCCTTGAGCAGATTAAGTTTCCTATGGTTTTGGAAAGTTACTCAAGCAGCATGAAACCAGCTGAGTGGCTTTTTTCCTCAGGCTTGTTCCTAATTTTATAGAGTCCTCAGCATTCAGAAAGACACTCATTTTTATTCTGTTTGGTACATAAGAAAGAATGTAGCTCATTATTTTCAGGAACTCCAGGAAGGCTTTGCCTTGCAATGAAACACAGGGTGGTATGGGGTCACTTAAAGTCAACACTAGTTTTCTTTTCTAGGGGAATTAGATAATGCATTCCTATGGAAAAACCAGGTGAAATAATTTTGGTCCCAGAAAAGAAGGCCAAAGAAGGAGGGGAATGCACTATTAAATACACTTTGTATTACATAGGAAAATACATTTCCTTTCTACAGACTCCCCTATGATTGTGAATTTATATTGTGTCCTATTATGCTGAAAACAATAAAATTTCAAAAACAAAAACAAAAGCAAAAACGTTGGTGAGGCAGTTAAATGAAAATTTTGGACTAAAGCACAGGGATTTTTTAAAACTTTATATTATTGGTGTTTGAATCCAGGAGTACTCTTCTATATTAAACTATATTGCAGCCCTTTTTATTTTATATTTTGAGAAAGGAGCTCCCTAAACTTTCCAGGTAAGCCCCAAACTTGAAATCCTGCCTCACCTTTCTAAGTAGCTGGTATTATAGGTGTGCTCCACTACGCTTAGCAGGAACTTTTTTTTAATTATTGAAGTATAGACTTTATTTATTTATTTTATTTGCAGTACTGGGGATTGAATCCAGAGCCTTAGGCATGCTAGGCAAGAGCTATACCACTAAGCTCCACCTCCAGCCCAATATAGGAAATTTATAACAACTGACTTTATATAAGAATTGATCATTCCAACTTTGGAGAGGAATGTCTAACTTTTTTTTTTTTCCTAGCAAAAGTACTTTCTTTCATCAATTCTCATGATCATTGACTTTGATTTTTCCCTCAGGCTTTCAGATCCTGGCCCTCTTCATCTTCAGTTCTTTGGCTTCTTTATATTCACCATGCAGAATGAGAACCACAGCACAGAGCTGGGCAAAAAGCCTGTGCTTTGGCATTGTAAGGCCTGAGTTACACCTTGGCTCAACCACTTGCCAGTTGAATGACAATGGGCATGTCAATTATTATCTCAGAGCTGCAGGTTCCTAAGTTTCTAAAAAGACAGCCACAATATTTTACAAGTATCCAGAGAGAATCAAAGGAGATAAAATATAAAAGCATTTTTATACTTAAATATTTAAACAAATGTTAGCTATTGTATATTCTCTTATTAAAATTGTCTTTTCATATTAGACTGAAAGGTTCTTGACATATGGATTTTGAGTTTTTGCTAGCCTCTACCATAATATTTGGGACAAAGCAGGTGTTCAAAAAGTTTTCTTGAAGGAATGTATGAATATATGAATACATAAAGAACATGTTTTGAAAGCTATCTTCCTATTATATAATTCTTCCATTTGAATGACAGAATAATTCAAAGGACTGTAAATTAAACTGTGAGACTGGAGTAATTATTACTTAGAGAAGGTTTTTTAAAAAATTCCATAGCTGCTGATAAATTGTCCTGGGTTATGATAACAAGCAAGGATAGGGTTATTTTGTAAAAGTAAGGATGTGTTGCAGATGATTGGAATAATTGTTCATTATACCTATAATGTGAAGTATGACCCAGGAAATCCATTCTTATAGAGTGGTGGTTCTCAGATAGTGGCCCCTATTAGCAACATCAGATTCTCCTGGAAACTTATTAGAAATGTAGATTCTTGGATTGTACTTCAGATGCAAGGCACAGGTATCTGTCTTTAAAAACTTCAGGTGATTCTGATATATCCTAAAGTTTGAAAACATGACGTAATATGTAGGGATTAAGAAGAGAAAACTTATATTATTATTCTGTGTATATGTACAAGAATGTAACAAATCCTATTATTATGCATAATTATAATTCAATGAAAAATTTAAATTAAAAAAAGTGAAAACTGAAGTAGAGAAGAAAAACAGAAGCTTATTAGTTTAATGATTTGCTAGTTTTTAATTGTGTTAGTTTTTTTTAAATTTATTTTTATTTATTTATTCTACTTAGGTGTACATGATAGCAGAATGCATTTTGATTCATTGTACACAGATGGAGCACAACTTTTCATTTCTCTGGTTGTACGTGATATAGAATCACATAATTATGCAGTCATACATGAAGCTAGGGCTATGATGTCCATCTCATTCTACCATCTTTACTGTCCCCTTGCCCCTCCTCCTCCCTCCCCTTTGACCAAAATTCCTCCATTCTACCCATGTCCTCTCCCTCATTATGGATCAGCATCCACTTATCAGAGAGAACGTTCGGCATTTTTTTTTTCTGCTTCCATCAGGTGTTTTTTTTTTTTTTGCTTTTGTTTTTTTATCCATATTAAATTTATTTATTTGTTCTATTTAGGTTTACATGATATCAGAGAGCAATTTGATTCATTGTACACAGATGGAGGATAACATTTCATTTCTCTGGTTCTAAGTGATATAGAATCACAACATACAAGCAGTCATACATAAAGCTAAGGCTATGATGACCATCATACTCCACCACCTTTACTGTCCCCACACCGCCTCCCCCCTTACACCCCTGTGAACAGAGTTCCCTCATTGTTCCTGTGTCCTTCCCCACATTATGGATCAGCATCCACTTATCAACCAGCACATTTGGCATTTGGTTTTCTGAGATTGGCTTACTTCACTTAGCATGATATTCTCCAAATCCATCCATTTACCTGCAAATGCCATAATTTTATTCTCTTTTATTGCTGAGTAATATTCCATTGTGTATATATACAACAGTTTCTTTATCCATTCATCTATTGAAGGGCATCTAGGTTGGTTCCACAATTTAGCTATTGTGAATTGAGCTGCTATAAACATTGAAGTGGCTGTGTCAGTGTAGTATGCTGTTTTTAAGTCTTCTGGGTATAGACCCAGGAGTGAGATAGCTGGGTCAAATGGTGGTTCCATTCCAAGTTTTCTCAGGAATCTCCATACTGCTTTCCAGATTGGTTGTACCAATTTGCAGTTCTATAAGCAATGTATGAACGTGCCTTTTTCCCCACAACCTTGCCAACACTTATTGTTGTTTGTATTCTTGATAATTGCCATTCTGACTGGCATGAGATGAAATCTTAGGGTAGTTTTGATTTGCATTTCTCTGATTGCTCGAGATGTTGAACATTTTTTCATATTTCTGTTGATCGATTTTATACCTTCTTCTGTGAAGTTTCTGTTCAGCTCCTTGGCCCATTTATTGATTGGGTTTTTTGTTTTTTTTTGGTGTTAAGTTTTTTGAGTTCTTTATATACCCTAGAGATTAATGCTCTATCGGTTGTGTGTGTGGTAAAGACTTGTTCCCAGTGTGTCGGCTTTCTGTTCACTTCATTGATTATTTCTTTTGCTGAGAAGAAGCTTTTTAGTTTGGATCCACCCCATTTATTGATTCTTGATTTTACTTCTTGTGCTATAGGAGTCTTGTTAAGCAAGTATGGTTCTAATCTGACATAATGAAGATTTGGGCCTATTTTTTCTTCTATTAGACATATGACCTACCCAAACTGAACCAAGAGGACATACACAACTTAAATAGATCAATTTCAAGCAAGGAAATAGAAGATGCCATCAAGAGCCTGCCAACCAAGAAAATCCCAGGTCCAGATCGATTCTCAGCTGAGTTCTACAAGACCTTCAAAGAAGAATTAATACCAATACTCCTCAAACTATTTCATGAACTAGAAAAGGAGCGAACCCTTCCAAACGCATTCTATGAGGCAAGTATCACCCTGATTCCAAAACCTGACAGAGACACATCAAAGAAAGAAAACTTCAGACCAATATCCCTGATGAACATAGATGCAAAAATTCTCAATAAAATTCTGGCAAATCATATACAAAAACATACCAAAAAAATAGTGCTCCATGATCAAGTGGAGTTCATTCCAGGGATGTAAGATTGGTTCAACATATGGAAATCAATAAATGTAATACATCACATCAATAGACTTAAAGATAAGAGTCATATGATTTTATCAATTGATGCAGAGAAAGCATTTGACAAAATATAGCACCCTTTTATGTTCAAAATGCTAGAAAAACTTGTTTTTTTGGGATTGGCTTACTTCGCTTATCATGATATTCTCCAACTCCATCCATTTACCTGCAAATACCATAATTTTATTCTCTTTTATTGCTAGGTAATATTCAATTGTGTATATATACCACAGTTTCTTTATCCATTCATCTATTGAAGGGCATCTAGGTTGGTACCACAGTTTAGCTATTGTGAATTGAGCTGCTATAAACATTGAAGTGGCTGCATCACTGTAGTATGTTGTTTTTAAGTCTTTTGGGTATTTAAAGCATTTTGAGATGCTTTCAAATATGTAATTCTTTTAGACCCCTTCTTTTCAGGTGAGGAAATTGAGTCACAAGTAAGATAAGAAGCTTATACTAGGACTAGGTCAGCCTGAGAGAGCTGTGTCCCTTTTCATCAGGGTTCTCCTGGCTGACTATCTCTCCTATTTGGTAAACTTATGAAGCCAATCTGAGTGATGAAATATGCCACCTCTTTTAAGGTACTATGCTGGAGGTGCAATGTAACTAGCCAAAATGGGTCACTCTAATAATGGAGATTAGAGATACTGTGGAGGGCTGGTAGAGAAGGCAGATTTGGCTCCTTAGGGCTTTTGGGAGAGTCATCTACTTTTGGTGAGTTGACCCTGTCCTCAGTGATGTCAGCCCATCTGGACCAATTATAGAATCTGATTTGTGTCCCTGGCTGTGGTAATTGAGTTGACCCCAGGAACATGAAACTTGGCAAAACTCTGTCAGAACTTGGAGACAGCACTATTGACCCATCTTACATGAAGCCAAAAGCTGTGGTGAGCACCTGTTTATTCTCAGCTATGCCATAAAGAGATAAAAGGCAGAAATGATAGAAGTGAGGGATTCATGGCTATTTCTGCTATAAATATCTCTAGACTGCTAGTTGATGAGAAATTGTGTGCACCAGTGCAAAATAAAGTACCATGCCATCACTGAAAAATAAGAGCATTTACTTTTTTTCTCATACTTTAGTTTATACTGTCCTAGTTTAAAGCAACAATTTTCAGTGTGCTTTTCTATTTCAAATGACAGTTGTGTTAGTCTGTTTTCCCAGTAATCGTTTTAATGCCTGCTTTTCCTCTCCTTTAACAGTAATATGCTGTCGTTTGTGTTTTGAGAGGAAATTAAATGCTAAAATCATAGAGAAACAGATTTGATGTTTTTCTGTAAAAACTGAAATACCAATGAGCTTGGGAACTTGAGAGTTTGGTCCCACCTGCAGTCAAAATACAGTATTTCTTATATGTTGAGGCAATGAATTTTGGTCCCCCTCCTGCTTTCTGCTGACCTTCCCTTGATAGCCTAGAAGCTACTTTTTTTTTTTTTAACATTTGTCCATGTACCTTTACTTTCTCATTGAAATGAGAACCCAATGTTTGCTTGCTGTAATAGCCAGAAGACTGAAACAGTTTTTATTTTGCA
Source organism: Xerus rutilus (assembly GCA_028644305.1). Taxonomy (NCBI): domain Eukaryota; kingdom Metazoa; phylum Chordata; class Mammalia; order Rodentia; family Sciuridae; genus Xerus; species Xerus rutilus. The sequence goes on along the minus strand of CM053405.1, from coordinate 44,709,675 downwards.
TTATTTTTCCAATAGAAAATAACCTTCTTAAGTTAAATATTATGTTTTACACATTTTTGGATCTCCCACCATGCCATACAGTATCATGTACTTAGTAAGGGCTAGTCATATGCTATGGTCTAAACTTTTGTGACTTCTCAAAATTCATATGTTGAAATCCTATCTCCAAGGTGATGGCATTTTGAGGTATGGCTTATGAGAGTTGATTAGGCTCTGCCCTCATAAATGAGATTAAGTGCCCTTGTAAAAAAGACTTGACAGAGCTTCCTGATTCCTTCCAACATGTGAAGCTGCAGTGAGAAGATGAACATCTATGAAGCAGAAAGTGGGCCCTTAGCAGACACAGAATCTTCCAGCACCTCCATCATGGACTTGCTAGCTTAGAGCAGTGAATGATAAACTACTCAGTCTGTTGTTTGTTATGGCTGCTTGAAGAGCTGAGAGAACATGTTTATTAAGTTCCTCATGACAGTAGTCACCCAGAAAAGAAAGTGGAAGTAGAACTACAAAATCCAGGGTGAAATCAGTTTATCCTTCTCCTTCTGTCCTGGTTAACTTGGCACACAGAAACACTAATATATACACAACACATAACAATGTAAACAGCTATGAGGTCTGTCCAGACTGATATGACACACATTCAATATAGTACCCATTCTGCATTTAGACCCTCTTTTGTGTGTCTGTGTATATGCACATGTGTTTGTATAAGATGACTCCCACCTTTCATGAGGATTATATAAATATCTCACTGCCAGGGAGAGCATCTGACTCTTTGAAGACATCCCTATCATTGCAATTTGGAGCAGTTTTCATATTACATCAAACCATGGCTCTGTTATTGGTGGGGCTGTCTAAAGATTTAATAAGAAGATGGAGAGAGTAGTGGGCAATCATAGAAATGTGGATCTGGTTGAAGGTCAAGGACTGACTGGCATAGAATCCCAGAGAAGGATAAGAGTCAGATGATTAGTAGAACAGAATAATAAACAAGAGGATGAAACAGGAATTCTAGATTTAAGGCAGAGGATCTATGAGTGTTCTCAGCCTGGAAAGATCTTGTAGAGCGCTCCAAAATGGCACAAGTGAACTGTAAGGTGGTCTTCCTTTTGTCTGAATGGTCTTGGAAGTAATTGCCTATTGAGCAGAAAAGGAAGGAGGTAAAAATGGAAATAAATTAAAGGTAGTTAAGAAACTATATAGCCCCTGAGTGTGTACTTTGGGGGAAATTATCTGGGAAGTGATAATTAAATTATTTGAGATTATAGAATGGAGTAGTCATTAACAAAAGCATTTTTCAGCTAAGTTTTGCACAGAATATAGTTATAACTACTGATATACAGGTTCTAACAGATCAATGTAGAAAGACAAATGGGGCAAAGCTTTACTTTTCCACCTTGGCAATTGCTCATCCTTTGTTTAAGTGAATGGCAGTGGGCTTCTGCTTAAGGAAGGAAGACAATCATCTGTAGGGAAGTTTCTAGGACAGCCAGTTTTCTGCTTTGCCCAAGTGTGTTAATCTCATGAATCTGTGTATGCAGCATTTTAAATTCTATTTTAATACCATGACTAAAACTGTCTTTCTTTATATTAAAGCACTGTAGTCTCAAGTATAATTTTCCTTTTTTTTTTTTTTCTTAAATTGCTGTTCTGATAGAACAGGCTAAGCCAAGCAAGCCAAACATTGTCAGGACCCTCTTCAAAGAAAGCACAAGAATATGAGCCCATCTCTTGTGTTGTCATATATCCCAAGTTCAAAGTCACAGCTGCCACTGATTTCCTCCCAAAGTTGAGAGAACTAGTCTTAAGGAGACCCTGTCTCCAGGCCATGGGTAATAGTGACTGGGGCCAGCTGGCTGGCAGTAAACAGTAAGAGACAGGCAAGCAAAGGTGCAGACAGACAGGAGAGAGTTGTCACAGTCTCATGAATAAATGGCTTTTTTACTAAAACTGGGCAAAATGAGCTACTTCCCCTTCAGGAACCCAAGACAGTACTGGATGAAGGAGCCATTGTATTCTGTTGCAAATTTATCTTTGGTTCTCTTGATGTGACTGTATTGAAAGTTTCCTCTCAGTCAGATGTTTATATCATACCCTGTTTAGTTTAATTTTATTGCTTGCTTCTTTCCAAAATTTCTCTCATTATACATTTTTGTTTAAATTTAGTGACTTCAAATTTGCCTTTTCTTCTACAAACTTTGTAACTTCAGTTTTATTCTTGTTTATGGTTCTCTAATGAAGTTGTTAAATAAGATTGCAGTGGTAGCACATTAAAATCCTCTATGTGACTTAATGTATTTCCATTTTAGAATTTTTTTTCTCTATTGCTTCAGGCAGTCTTTTGTATTCAGGATCTGAACTAATTTGAATTAATTTGATCACTCAGTTACCATGAGCTTTATGATATGGAGTAGCTTAATTCCTTCATCTCGTGCAGTGAGAATGGCTCTAAAGGCTCAAGAAGTGTAATCTAAGTGACTTAACTGTCTATGGAGTGAGTGTAGGTGCCACAGAACTCCTTCCAAAATGAGGTAGCTGAGTCAAATTGCTTTGATAAGTTGACTTATAGGTTTAGCCAAAATCGCTACACATTTAGGAGCTACTGTGGAGCTAGCCTAAGAGGTGGTAGGCACTGGACTCTTTAGCTCAGCCTGTGACTTGTGGAATTCATTTAAAGTCTTCACTACTGCACTTCTGTCATAGATGTCCACTTATTGAATAGCAACTTGAGGAGTCACAAAATTATGAAGGAACTTATTTCTCAGATTAAAAATAAGGATAAATCTCTTGTTATGTTAGGGGACAGAGATGAGTATGGTGAGAATACAAAGTTAAGAGACTAATTCTATAAAGTGGACACATTGTGCTGACCCCACATGCTTTCTTTGTCAAAAAAGCAATTTGCCTGCAGCACTGCCTGGGCTAAGAGAACCGGATGTGTCACATTCCTCAGTAAACTACCTATTATCTACAAGGAAATGCAGGCAGGAAATAATATTGATACGAGGAACCCAAGTTACTTTGAAGGGAGAGACTTGTGACCCTTTTCACAGACCAGATTCTGGAAGATAAGGATAGTCCCTCCTAACTATAAAATCTGTAAGCATGCATGGTTAAGAATCCAATTAGAACTGTCAGCATGGGCCAAAGTGACCTAAAGTTGCCATGGTAGTGAGGACTTGAAAGTCTGATGTCACCCAGCTGTCAGTTGAAGTCAAGAGGTGGACCCGGGTGAGACTCTGGAAATTTCTCTGGGAGCCTTAATAAAACTGGAGAGTAGTACTACAGTGGCACAGCCACATCAATGCTCATAGCAGCTCAATTGACAATAGCTAAACTGTGGAACCAACATAGATGCCCTTCAACATATGAATAGATAGAGAAACTGTGGTACATATACATAATGGAATATTACTCAGCATTAAAAGAGAAAAAAATTATGGCATTTGCAGGGAAGTGGATGGAGTTAGAGAATATCATGCTAAGTGAAGTAAGCCAATCCCAAAACACCAAAGGCTGAATGTTCTCTCTGATAAGTGTAGGCTTATCTATACGCCTTGGGGCGGGGGGTGGGAAGAATGGAGGAACTTTGGGCAAAGGAGAAGGAGAGGAGGGGAGAGGACATGGGGGTAAGAAAGATGGTTGAATGAGATGAACATAATTACATGTATGACTGCACATGTGGTGCAACTCTACATTGTGTACAACCAGAGAAATGAAAAGTTGTGCTCCATTTGTGTTCAATGAATCAAAATGCATTCTGCTATCATGTATAATGAATTAGAACAAATTAAAAAAATCAAAAACCCTGGAGTGCAGGAGAGGCATATTGTCCCTCTCTTCTCTGGAAGGACCCACTCTCTCCCTTGCAAGTGTCCCCTTTCCATTTTCCTATCCCCTCAATAAATTCATTCAAGTTACTCTGAGTGACATGTCTGAAATCTTTCTGACTTGGTCGCAAGAATCAGAGTTTCAAGGGGGGTCTTTCCATTGCCTCAGTACTCAGAAGGCCTCAGCCCTGTAACAGTTATATATTTGGTATTTACGAATATGATTCTTGATATTGTCTCTCTTGATCTTCTTATTCAGATTGTGGTTGATAGAGACACCTACTCTTTCTTACACTGATTCTCTTGTCAGGTCACTTTATTGCCCAACTCCAGAGGACATCATCCTATGAACAGTGACAACATCTTTGCAGTTGGGCAACACACAATCTTGCTCTTAGTCTCACAAGTTGCTTATAAATTTTTTTGTTTCTGATTATTTTTTTCTATTGGTATAGATGACATGACTGCCTTAGAAAATAACTTGGTAGTCAGGGCATTTTTTTTCAATTTTGGAAAAAATTATGTGACAAGATGGTTGCTCCAGCTTACCCTTGTCTAGATATTTCTTTATAATTTTATTTATAGAATACAATTTTATTGTATATTAGCGTGAACTTTTCTTATCATACTTTTCTCTTTATTGAAAGCAGTAAGAAGCACAGATTGTCTTGTATTATTTCCACACTTTTTCTTATTGATTAATAAAAACTGGCTACTAGTATTAATGCTATTGTTTTCCTTAAAACCTGAAAGAAGCAGACTAATGCAATGATTCTTTGGAATCTCTTCCCCATGGACAATGTTCACAGGTCCCCATATACTACTGAGACTTCTTCTTCTTTACTTTTCTCTATGTGAGTATGACAGATACCTCATACCATAGAAAACAAGTGCTGGCTAGGTTGTGGCCAAAAGTGAATATTTAGATGCTCTTGGCAGGAAAATAAAATAGTACAGTAATTGTGGAAGCAGTAGAGAGGTTTCTCAAAGAATTATAAATAGAACTGCCATTTTAAAAATAGAACTACTTCACTGCTGGGTATATACCCACAGGAAGTGAAATTGGTGAGTTGAAGAGACATCTATACTCCCAGTTCATTGAAGAACTATTCACAAGAGCCAAGAAATGAAGAAACAGAATGTGTCCATCTACTACCCAATGAATGGATAAAGAAAACATGATATATGTACACAATGGAATAATATTTGGTCACACAATAGAATTAAATTCTGTTACATGTGTCAACATGAATAAACTTGAGCTCATTAGGTTAGGGTATGTAAGCCAGGGACAGAAAGACCAGCACTACATGACCTCATTCATATGTGGGATCTAAAGAATTTCATCTTATAAAAGTTGAGAATAGAACGGTCCTTACCAGAGGCTGGGGATTGTAGACGGGTGGGAAGGGGATAGGAAGAGGGAGATCAGTAAGTTATAGTTAGGTAGGAGTAAGAGGTTCATTGTGCTATTGTACAACAGGGTGATGATAGATGATGATAATATACTACGAATTTCAAAAAGCTAAAGAAAAGGATTTTGAAAGTTTTATATAAGGAAGTGATAAATGTTTGAGGAGATAGATATTCTTAATCTGATTTAAATACTATACAATGTATCTATGTATTGAATATCACATGGCACCTCATTGAGATGTACAATTTTTATGTTTTTATGTACCAGTTAAAATAAATATAATTAATAAAGAAAATCTGGAATGAGAGGGGAGAATTTACTTATTCTAACTTCCTTGGTGGCTGCAGAATAGAAGGGATGATATTGTGTGTCAGGTTGGGAGAAGAATCACAGTGGATATTTTAGAAACTATGGATACAAAAAATAGTCAGCTTTTAACAATAGTGAATTTCATTGCAGGAATATTAAAATGGGACATTTCTGTAAGAAGATAGATGACATTGTCATTATTTAGTTACTACTCATAAAATATCTCCTTCAGGAACAGATCTCACTCAATAGTATGAATACCAATGCACAGTAAGGAAGTATAGGAGAGAGAGTTCCTCACTAGATGTTTCTAAAGAGGTGATGGTGGTAGGGAGTGTGTATATGTAATTGGAAACCAGAAGAGATCAGAAAATCAGGAAGACACATCCTCTTTGCCAAAGAGCTCAGGAGGGCTTCCCTTTGTAGGATATATAACTTAATCTGAAAGACTGAATTCAAGGTAGTCTAATATATTGGTGAGGAGTTTGAGCCAGAGACTATAGGTATAACTTCACGAGAAAGTTAATGTTAATTGAAAATGACAAAGTACAGAAAGCCTGAGGGACCAGTCTCCTTTACTGGATAGGGCAGTTTGCATAAGTGTGAATGTACCATAAAAAACTGCATATCTGCAGTCCATCTGAATTAATTTGCATTTAAAAATCTATGAGGTGGTTAGAACTGCTTCTGGGAAAACTGAATGTCAGTACTGGAACTTGTAGTGTGTTTTGTGCTTTGGGAAGTAGGATATCCTTCAGCATGAAGATCATTGAAGAAAACAGGTCTGGCTACAGTTTACCTCAGAGAGCAAGACTGTGCAGTGAATTTATGGTTCTTTCTGCTTATTAGCCCATCATATGTAAACTAGGGAAAGTCTTCAGTTCCTATAATTTTTTCCCAAACTTCATCCCCTGTCCCTTACCTTCTCGTCTGCTATGTATTGTGAGGTAAAGTAGTCAATGAGTTGCTATCATCTCCTATCCACATTCCTCTGTCTCTAACTTCTCCACTTCCTTGAAGTTCAACTCTGATGGCACTAGCTTGCAGGTTCATAACAAACCTAGTCTGTGAGTCAAACTGGTATGAGGCTATATCTTAACTGACTGTGTCAAGAGGAAAAGTGGTGGAATATGATGGTCATCATAGCCCTAGCTTTATGTATGACTGCATGTGTGTTATGATTCTATATCACTTACAACCAGAGAAATGAAATGTTATCCTCCGTGTACAATGAATCAAATTGCACTCTAATATCATGTAAACCTAAATAGAACAAAAAAATAAATTAAAATATGAAAAAAAAGAGGAAAGCCTCTTCTCCCTGCTAACATGTCTGGACAGAGTGGAACTCCATCTTAGTCGTTAGAACCAGGACAAACCATCAGAGTTAATGATGAGACAACCTAGCCTGTTGCCTGAACATGAACCACATGAAGAAGTGGGTATAGGATAGGATGGTGATAGCACAGCTGATTGGAACCAAGTATTTTCTGTCTGCAGCAGATTTAGAAGACAGAAATAGGGAACCAGCTGCTTGGAAGAATGGGGGCATACAATTCTTCAGACAGACAGCAGACTTGGCTTCTGTGTAAGCTGAGTCAACCATACTACTATCTTCCCATTTTCATGTGTGATTCATGTTCATAATACTGGCTGACCTGTCCCTTCAACATTAGCCATGATGGGTCATCCTTGGATGGATGTCTACTTTTCTGACCTGACTATTATCTGGTGCTATACAATCTTGCCTTGACTTGGCCAGTTAATTTCCCAGTGATAACTAGTATTTACCACACAGACGCTGGCAGGATTCCACTACACATCTGACTTCTGATCACAGCCACTGCCAGTGTTTTCCTGCTGTACCTCACCTGCCCAGTTGATTATCTATGAAACAAATATTCATTTCCAGAATAAGGACTGAGTTTTTATTTTGTCTTGAACTGTACTCCCCCTACTCCAATTTCTTTGCCAGTGACCAAGTGACTTCTTATGTATAGGGTCTGAATCACACAAGGTATGACAGTTAGCAAGAAGTCATACTATTTCCTCAACTTTCAAGATCTACCTCATTCCAAGTCCATCTAATATCGGGCATTACTACCACTCCTACATGCGACCTCTGGCCTGATCTTGCCATTCTAGTTGTGTTCTCCTAACTTAATGGGTACTACCTTATTTTTAAGAGAATTTCAACAATTATTTAGCTTCCCGGAACATCTGCCTCCATTATAACTTCTGTTTGCTAGCCCTTCCACTCTGTGCTTTCTATCTGCTAACAGAGTTTTTCAGTGTTTTTGTGTTTCCTGAACTTCTGATTTGGGGCCCAACTCTTGCTAACCCGTATTTCTTGGCATAGCTCCCACGTTTCCTTCTTTACATACTTGTTTCTTCATATTCATGCTGATTCCTCAAACCCCAGTCTTCGTTTCAATTTTTGAGGTTAAACTGAAAATAATTCTCTCCTTATAGTGATTGATCTCCTGGCTGTGACCACATCCAGATTCTTGGAACCACTTTGGTTCTATCCTTGTTACCCAGGCCTATTATTATACTCTATCCTTGGTACAGATGACAGTCATTCTTATTTGTAAGAGTGGAAATGGAGCAGCAATCAAAAGGCCAGAAGACTCACAAAATATCCATCTACTAAAAGTAGAGCCACGCATCTTGAAACCATGGAAGTGATTAGCTATCTTCTTTTTGTTATTGTGATGTCAGAGTCTATAAGTTTTACTTCTTTTAGTGTCTTCACCATTCTTTTTTTTTGGTACCGGGGATGGCACTCAGGGGTACTGTACTACTGAGCCACATCCCCAGCCCTATTTTTGTGATTTATTTATTTAGAGACAAGTTCTCACTGAATTGTTTAGCATCTCTGCATTGCTGAGGCTGGCTTTGGATTCGTGATTCTCCTGTCTCAGCCTCCCAAAGTGCTGGGATTACAGGCATGCCCAGCGTCTTCACCATTCTTATTCTTATTCTTTCCACACTAACTTCCTTAATAAGCCTATTAGTTTTGCCCCTCTTAACTCTGGTCTACCATAGATTGGCCTATGGTTTGGTTCCTACTGGTTGAAATATCCATTTCTGACAAAAGGCTCTTATGACAAAACAGCCACTCAAGCCTACCAGCAGAAGTCACAAGTAATGAGGACTTCCAAAGAAAAAGTCAGGGATTGAGCATGTTTCTCAAGTATGTCTAATACAATTAATTCCAAGAGTCTAACTGAAAATTGATCAATTCAATGGCCGTGCATGGATATGTCAATAACATTTTTAAAAAGCAATCTAAGTACTGCAAAGTGATAGAGGTAGTGTTCAATATTCAGAGACAAGTGGTTGAAACTAATCAGGTATATGAGGTTGGCAAAGAAATGTATGCTAAAAAGAGGTAAGACGTTAATGAAATTTAGGGTGAGAGGAAAATGTGGATAAACTTTATTTGATGACTCAATAAACACTAAAAATATCCTGCAGGGACATATGAGGGCAAGTAAGGCATTTTAAGTTTATTTGGAAAAATATCTCTAACTATTGAAAAGTATGCCCAGAGTTTTTATACCATTCTATTAAAATGTCATTAAGAAACTAATTAGAGAATTATGATCATATTGATTAAATATCTTTTATTGAAAGAGCAGAAAACTGTATCAGATATGATTATGTGGAGAAGATTAATAGAAGCAGATGTGAGAAAGCTTTCTGGAAGAGGGCAGCCTGTGCTAAGACAGACTCTCCAAGCTGCCTGTGTCCTCTCAAGACAGAATCGACCTGCATTATGGAGGTCTTTCATATCTTCTGAATGTTCAGTTCTGGGAAGCTGTGAGCTTCTCTAGGGTGCTGTCAGTGACAGATTGTGTACAGACAATGCACAGGTCAAGTGAGGGAATGCCAAAGATGAAATGGGATTCATCAGAATTAGTGACTTTTTTTCTGAAAACCAGAGCAGCCAAGATGTAGGAGAGTCTACGTAGTGAAACAGAAGGCAATGAGTTCAGTGAGTAAACACAGTCTAAGGTTTGAATCTAGCCCAAAACTTACTAGCCACATTGCTTTATCTACCCTTCTGTCCCCTCAGCTATAAAATGTAGGACAGTAATTCCAACTTCATGGGATGGTTGTTGGATTGTTGGTAAGATACACAGCATATGTGATGCCTAGCACTGTGCCTGACATGGTGGGTTTACAATAAAATGGGAATTATTATTATTCAACATGAGTGAAATAAATAGGCAGAAAATAGGATCTAGGGTGAAATATGGTGCACTGCTGTGCATCTGAATGGCATCATGATCTTCCTGGTATATGTTGGTCAGGCTTGTTAGGTAAACACTTCTTTATGTAAAACAAATGAAAGAACTACAAGTATTTGGAGCTAGTTTAATGTAACAAAAATGGAACCAAGTCATCTGGGGAGACTTCAAAATTTTTGCAGTATGCAAAAATTGCTACATTTTCCCTCTGTTTTCACTTTAGACCAATTTTCTTAGTTATTGTGCAAAAGGTCTCAGAGACCCCTTTAAACTCTCTTTTCCTTTGAACATGAATGTAAAATCACTGAATTTTGGTTCTTCTTCTTTCTCAGTTTTCCTGAGTAATTTAGATACTTCAGAATCAAAGTCCAGGGGTAGATTTTAAGCCTCTCATAAATAGGCTCTATTGAGATGTTACTGAGACTTCTCTCCCTCCATCCTGTTCTCTCTCCCATTCTTCCAAAATATTAGTGCAAAGGCTTTCTTTCCTCTCTAAATATTTAAATATTTCACTTAAGTTTCTGTGCTGATATTTATTTGCTCTTGATCAGACTCCAATTTCTTTTAAAGTATCAAAGTGCCTGAGCATTCAGAAATATTTCTATTTCAACAAAAATTATAAGCAAAACTGTTTGAATACAAATTGCAGACAACATGAAAACTTAACCCTCTCTCATAATTAAACATATATTACCTGAGAATGATATTATCCTACATTACTAAAATACCATTTTCATACTCAAGAAATTTAACATTTATATAGTTATATTTTTTTAATTTATAGTCCATATTCAAATTTTCTTAATCATTCCTAAAATATTCTTTTTAAAAAAAAATTTTCTGGATGCAATCAAGTATCACTCATTGCATTTGGGTCTGATAGCACAGGCACTTTTAAAATCCCATGGGTGTGATCCTGATAATATTTTCCTTCTCTTATGTTTCTGTGAAAACCAGTAAGGTAGAAATCTAATCTTAACACATACAAGTGTGGTCTTTAGAATTCTACTTTATAAATTCTACAAATACATTATAAGAAATGCACAGTAAGTTTTTGTTTGTTAAAATTAGGAATGCTAACTGAAGAGGCACTTCTCAGAAGAAGAGATACAATTGGTCAACAAAAAAATGAAAAATTGTTCAACATCTCCAGCAATTAGAGAAATGCAAATTCAAACTACACTGAGATTTCATTTCACTCCAGTTAGATGGCAATTATCAAGAATATAAGTAACAATAAGTGTTGATGAGCATGTGGGGAAAAAGGTACACTCATATACTGCTGGTGGACTGCAAATTGGTGCAACCACTCTGGAAAGCAGTATGGAGATTCCTCAGAAAACCTGGAATGGAACCACCATTTGACCCAATTATCCCACTCCTCAGTATATACCCAAAGGACTTAAAATCAGCATACTATAATGACACAGCCACATCAAAGGTCATAGCATCTCAATTCACAATAGCAAAGCTATGGTACCAAACTAGGTGTCCTTCAACAGATGAATGGATAAATAAAATGTTGTATATATACACAATGGAGTATTACTTAGCCATAAATAAGAATGAAATTATGGCATTTGCCAGTAAATGAATGGAACTGGAGATTATCATGCTAAGTGAAATAAGCCAATCTCTGAAAACCAAAGGCTGAATGTTTTATCTGTGGATGCTAACTCACAATAAGGGTGAAGTAAGTGGAGAATAGAAGTCCATTGGATTAGACAAAGGGGAATGAAGGGAAAGGAGGGAGAATGGGAATAGGAAAGATAGTAGAATGAATCAGACATACTTTCCTATGTTCATGTGTGAATACACAACCAGTGTAACTCCACATCATATACAACCACGAGAATGAGAAATTGTACTCCATTCATGGAGTATAATAATATGTCAAAATATATTCTACTGTCATATATATCTAAAAAGAATTTTAAAATGCCTTTAAAAATTAGAGATGCTTCCAGAGGAGTTGGGTTATTCTGGAGACTTGAAGGCCCACAATTCCTTTGGGGAAATTTTCAAATCAACAGATCCCAAGAGGCATATCAACTAGATTAGAGGGAGAGGGGGAAGAGAATTCTGAACTCAGAAGGGCTGATCTTCTTTAAGAGGTTTCCTTCTCCCCTAAGAGCCAGGATCATTAGGCTTTAGCACCTGGCCAGTGTTATACAATTGACAAACCTCTATGATAGAATAATAAATGTTAATATTTAAAATAAAAAACATGATTAATAATTGTTTGTAGTGTTCCTGTGTATATCAACATTGTACTATTCTTTTTGATCTTTAAAGAATATTACCATTATTGTCTATATTTCATCACTCTAAGTTGTAATGAGAAATTTTTTCTTCCTGCCTGATACAAGGGCTACAAAGAAACTCTGGAAAGCCCAACATCACTTTAGGGTTTAATAAATATCCAGAATAACTACAAAAGAGAAAGCAGTGGACAGTAGAAAAGTTACTGAGATTATTATTCAAATGTTTCATCAAATAAGAATTAATTGATTGAAACGTTGTTTTCAAAGTGATATACTTTGAAGAACAGCTCCAGGAGCTGTCAATTTCTTCAGCATCCTCTAATATGAAATGTGAAGATTATATAGGAAGTAGAAGAGTTACTACCCTTTGCTTTTCTTTTTATCTTGACATGACCTTCCCTCTAGGATTAGTTTTTTTTTCTGTTTGCATTATAGGTTTTATCTCAGTTGCTTTTATTTCCAGGCTAGCCTTCCCAGAATGAATAGGAGCATAAGGCACTGTTGATTGATTTGACTTGATATAGAGAGCATGCTTTGAGATTTTTGATCAGTAACGTGAATTCTTTTCTGAAATTGGCAATATTGGTGGCCTCATTCTCTTCCTTCCACCTACAGCAGACAGAAAATGTAAAAGAAACAAAGGTCAAAGACAGATACAATGTTCCTTGTAATTTGGGTATAGGTAATTTCAACTTACCTCTGCAATGTATCAGAAAAGTGACGGCTACATGGCCCAATCTTAACAATATGAAACTGTCATTTCATTGTGTAATATTGTTCACTGTCTTCCTGTCATTTTCTACATTCTCCTTGCCCCTTCCCTTCCAATGTTGACCCAATATTTCTGGGCAGTATATATGGTGAGAAGGCATACAAAAGCCACAGGCCGTTTTCCTGAAGATAGGGATACTACTAATTTTACCTGAAAATCTTGGGGAAAAGATAAGAAATTGTAATTAATGATTTTATAACAAACATGTTATAATGCAAAATCCTTATAATTTCGCAATATGAGAATAAGACTTCATAGACTTTCTTTTCCCTTCTAATACAATTGTTCTTTGCTATTTTGGGAATCTATGACAGCAAAATGTTATAAGTTACAAGAGCTTAAGGTCCAAATCTAGACAGCACCACCTCCTAAACTGCCAAGAAATGTTTTTGGTTGACATGACTAAGTTGCATGCATTCATAATAGGGCTTCTTATAACTTTCTATGTCACAGCCTGGGATCCACAGTAAGCAGCTCATTTGTCTGGCCACATCTCACTCCAGCCAGACTTTTGTATTTGTCCCTAGAACCAGTGACCCTAGTAAAGTTGCACAGCAAATAGGGCTATACTTCCCCAGGCTGTAAATGATAGGTTCTCAGAGAATGGTTGTGAATGGGGTGGCAAGGATGAGCATCTTCAGTGTAGATAGCTTTATGAAATTATCATAGAGTGTCCCAGTGCAACTGATTTAGAGAAGAAAACATTTACTTGGATATAAGAATTCTAATGTGTTTTTAAAAATTCAGTCCTACAACTTATGTTCCCTTATATTTCTAGAAGGACAGTAGAGTTGGAATGATATCTTTTGATGAAAGCAAACATACTTTTCTTTCTAGTCTGAACTACCAAAGAGCTCCATGCTGGCTTAACACTGGAAAGGCAGAACTAAATTGTTATTATTTTCCTTTTTAGTATATTTAGAAGGTAGTGAGCTATGCCTCATTTTACTTTGTAAGTTTCAAATGTTCTTTTCCATCATGAAAAGCCAAATAGCATCCAAAGAGACTCATACGTCAACATAAAGTATGCAGCCTAATATTCTAGATTCTAGAATGTGAACACAGAGCAAAGTGTTTTCTTATTATTATTACACAACAACCAAAACAAGAAAGTATAATATGCACCCAATGCACAAATGAGCCATGTGTAGCTTGATGTGAGTCTGTGCCCTGGCCTGTCCCATCTCAGCTGTTTGTGTTGAGCATTGTTAGCTGTGAGTGATACCATTTATTTTTTTGGAATTAGGAACAAGACACCTTTGTAAATCTTGTTTCTTCTGTTCTCAGACTCCTCTCATAGCTCTGGGCAATACTTCCATGTTTCCTTGAATAATGTTGGTACATAGTTACATGTTCATATGGCTGGATGATTTTTATTTCATCATGTACTCCCTCCAGCAGGATGAAGCCTGCTTGCCAGCTTCATGACATTTTTTTCTCATATCTAAGGAATTGGCCTAGCTCCTCTTCATACTGTCAGATAGATTCTCTTGGGCAGTCTTACCCTTAAATGTAGCTCCCATTTTTCCATTGCCAAAGAGGGCTCCATGATCTGCTCTCATATTTTGGATTGCTTCATGTGATTTTCTCTCTTCCTGGAAAGGAACTTGAATTGTAATAATATTTTGGTAGATTGTTCCCTATATATCAGCCACTGTTGAGGTTAGGATTTTGTCTACTCCTGTTCCCAGCCATGTGTTGAAGATTGCCTCACTTTCACTGGTAGGCTGCTAAAAGAATCATCTACGTGACATTATGTGTTTATTTGACTGTGGAACTAACACTGATCATTAAGTGAAAACTGTATCTGTATTAGACAGTATCTACAATCTGGAGTATGATTCCTTCATTAGGTAAAACTATGCTGTGGGTCTTTGTTTCAGGTCTTGGTTTACATTAAGGCCCATAGTGAAAAGATTAATATATTCTCTCACCATCTCTCATTCAACCTGCATTGGGTATTGAATCTGGCTTGGGAAACTTCAGTCTTAGACAGTCAAAGTAAGAATCCAGAAACCTAAAGTAATTTAACAAGACAATGATTCTTGAGCATTCCGTAAATATTAGAGTATAGGTATTTTCCTTTTCCTCTTTACACTGAGGCAGAGTCAGGGAAAAAAATCAACTGAAAAATATCAGAACAGTCTTTCAATCCATGAAGGGGGTACAGTGTTCATTGGAAAAATGGAAAAATGACATCCTCATAATAGATATAAAGACAATAATTATCAGCATTGGCACATTTATTAATACTGTTCTTGCTATTACCACTATACCATGTAATGAACCCTCTACTCTATATGTACTTTAAGCTCTTTACCCCACTTACCTTTGCAAGGAAGTGACTACTATTTTCAGTTTACATGGAGAAGAAATTGAATCCAAAATTGAAGCTAAATTTGTTTGATTTTTTAAAAAAGTTCTATTTTAGCCACTATACCAGGATGACTCTTGTTAGATATCAATTTGTTCAGAGGTTTTGTATATATCCTTTATATACACAAGTAAAACTAAATGGAACAAATTTTCTGATAAGTTGGACAGCTGAATTCAACCTGAGTTCTGATTTCTCTTGTTGGTTTTATTTTTCCTTTTCTGCTTGTGCAGATGTTGGCAATGTCTTTGCATTTGCCAGGTAAATTGACCAGCATATCTCTTCAGTGAATGCATCACTTATGCCTGCCATGACTAATGGGCTGGTTCTCTGTGGCCAAGTAGGTCTGAGGACTGTGAACTGACTTGGTGGACATTCCAATCTGACTACGTTCGCCTTTTGATTTTGCTTTTGGACCTACTCCTTGCCTTAGTTTATCTTTTCAGCTTCAAATTCTAAAGATAACTTGATCCTTAGCTTATACATTTCGAACAGTAATGGCAATGGTTGACTCACCATTGCCTGGAGTGGTCCACCCTCCACAATGAAGCCAAGGATGATGCCACAGCCCACATACCAGATCTATGCTGCTCTGTGTCTATTCTCATGGAGAAAGCATTCGCCTTTTCCTATCTATAATTTCTGAATTCTGGGACTTCTTTCCATCTATTTCTTCCTTAAAGACTGTTTATTTTTCCAGAAAGGAAAAAAAAATGATCCAACACCATAAGTCTAGCCTTTGGGCCAAAAAGAGCTCCAGGAGCAGTGACAGTTCACTAAGGTCATGCCCAAATCTAACCTCCTCTGGAAGCAGGAGATAGAGAGGAGATAGCAGTGAAATCACAGTTTCTGCAAACAATGAGGCTGCTGGGAAAACAGTATGAATGGGAAACTCCAGAAGTACTGAATGGCAGGAAAAACAGGAAAACAGAAGGAGCAAGGAAAATAAATGGGAAGGTTTGAACTTAACAAGGTAAATTAAGGCCTAAAGTTCCTGAGGTGCTTAAGGAACAGAACAGAGAACATCCTAAAGACTGGTGTGTGTGCTTGTGTGCAATCATAGCTGGGAACTTCAGTTCATGCCCACTCATCTTGAAACTGTATTGTCAAGGTCCTTGATGGTCTACACTACATCCCCTGCCTGCCATATGCATATATACTTTTTCATGTTGTCACATCCAATGACTGGTCCATTTTCTTCAACCTTGGCCTGAAGCTCCTTGTTGGTACAGGTGGGACTGATGTTACCCATAAGCAAATTTGTTGAGATTTTGCTCTTAACTATTGGCTTTCACATTGATATTAACTCCAGGAAGGTGGTAATGAGGCAGGTTGTGTAAAACACTCTCAGCTACATTTTTGTCTTGTATGTCCACAAAGTCATAGTTCTTAAGTCATGTTATATTCCAACACCTTCCCTACTGCTCAAAAATGAGTGGATCTCTTGCTTATGGGCAGGTATCCAGTGAACAGTTTCACCAATTCAACACAGCCACATGGAAATCAGCAGGGCCTCTTCCTTGTGGTGCAGATGCTTCTTGGGATTTCTTTGAAAGAAGTAAATAACAAGTAGACCAAGTAAGACAGGGTATATGGTAAAGATGTTGTTTATTAAAATTAACCTGATCAGCAAAAGAAGCAATAGAAAGTTTCAATCTCTGTCTGAGCAGACAGGCACAGACTAATTCTTTTACACATTATATTCTCTCCTTTTATTGCATACTTCTTGTTCTACATTGCAAACTCATCCCCAAACTCTTCCCCAGGTCTTTCTCTAGAAATAATTCATTAGGACTTTCTCTTTATTTCATTTTCATGTAATTTTCCTATTTTTAATCTGTTGCCATAGGTGAAGTTTTTCTGTGCAACTGTGAGTAGAATAAATGTAGTACACTTTAATCCCAGCTCTTAACTCTGTTTGATCTGATTTCCACTGTGCTGTTAGCTCTTTTCACTCTTGTGGTTTAAAGATTTCCAATCATTCGACTGCCCTGCCCTTTTCGACTCTTGCTGCCTCTCTTTCTTCTCAAGATGTAATGTGTATGCACTCTGATAAACTGACAAATTTAATACCTTTTCTCCAGTTAGCTCACTTTGATTCCTTCCTCTTCATTCTAAGTCAGACAATCCCTTGGATCAATATGTTCTACTGAAGAAGAGCTGGTTTCAAAGCTCAGTTTCTTAGTTCATATCTGAAAAAGAGTAAAATTACTATTGAAAAACTCCTTTTTCTATGCGATACCTGCTATGCACCTGGAGAAGATTCAGACCATGCATTTAGATTGCTCAAGATATATGGATTCTCTGTGTGATTTCTTCCTGCTTTCAGTAATAAAATAACATCAAAATGTTTCTGGGTAACATGGTAAACAGAATACCTAAAAATTTCTGCTTAATGATCAGTGAAACTTTCCAGTGGAAATTTGGGTATTTGAATGATCAGAAATAACTTTGAAATTATAAATAGGTTTTGAGAAAGAACACTACTGATAAGTCGTATTTCCAAGAAACATAATTAGGGAAAAATGATATGTATGTGATACAAGATAGATTTCACAGAACTATTTTACATGCATAGAGCCAAGCAGCCTTACAAACTCTCAAAAGGTATTTTAACTCCTCATTTTACTGACAAGAAAACTGAAGTTAGAGAGGCAAATTGACTTTTCTAAGACTACCTATTTAGAATCAGAGTTCAGATTGGTGTTTTCTTAGTATAATATTCATAGTTTACGTATCTTACCAAGGGCTGGATTATAGATGTGCTTCCATTTGAAGTTATCTGGGGATATTTATGGCAGCTCACTTTAATCAGGTCAATTTAAGTACCATCCTCATGACTTCTGAGGGTTTTAGAACTTTCAAAGTGAATTTAAGTCCTTGGAGCTAAATGACTACAAATCTAGACAGTCTAGACTAAGATCCTTTCCACAGAACTTGATATTCTAGAAGGTAAAAATAACCCTCTTTCATCTTCACTGTGGGACCCCAAGTCTTGGGAAAGAAACAGAATATAAATTTTTATGGATTCATGGAAGTATGTCTTAGGTTTGGTTTCCCTGTAAGCAGATCCTGAGACAGAAGCTTGAATGGCAATAATTTCCTTGAGAGATGATTCCAGGAAGTGCTGGTTGGCAATGGGGTTGTGATCCAAGGAAGGGTATTTTATCACTGTAGGCAAGTAAGGCTGAGTGCCTAGTGAGACATCTGAAAGGTTGTATAGGATATGTCTCAGTATTGTTCTGCTCAAGGGAAGTTGGGTACTTATTTACCAACTCCTCCAGGTGATTGAGTTTCTCTTGGGAGTGGATCCTTTGGATCTGCTCTGAGTAATGGCTTTACTCTGTTTCCTGTGGCGTTGGTTTCCATGGCATGCATTGGCATGGTGAGTGCTGAGGGTGTATGAATCCTGTCTACCATACAGGGAAATGAACAGTGATAGGGATGGGCAAGGATAAAGCGTGTAAGCTCAAGGGGATCAGTCAAAGACATGTTGAATCTCATGACATTTTCCTCAGAAAATGAGTCTTGATTTAATGGGTATCAGTGTGTGATTGGCTTGTCTTAAAAATGGAAACTCTGTGGATTTTTAATGGAATTTTTTTGTATAATATTGAAGCTGACATACATTCCCTGAACATTCTTGCAGAGTATCCTCCAAATATTCATTGAAAACTTTTGGTAAGAGCCTTACACAGAGCTTCTTGTTTTAGAAACATGTCAGATCTGGAAAGTGAGAGCCAGGAGAGAAGTGGTTGAGAGTTGACAGAGGGATACCTAAAGAGAGTGACAGCTGAAGACCACTGGATTGCACATACATGAGTTGAAGCTAACAATAAAATGTTAAAATACTGTAAATACGATGTCGGTTAATATTTTGAGAAATGTCTTATCATGGTTAATATCTTACTTTTTAAAATCAATGTGGGGATTTGAAGGAATCAATAATGCAAAGAAATAGCCAATCAATGGTGGCCACCTAAACCTTAGTATCTCAACACATCCTCTAAAAGGCATAAAAATAAATTGAAATAATGATTAAATCCATGCAAATCCCATTCTTGTGAATGAATATAAGTTACAGCAAAGTTCAATTTCTTATAAATAGAAAAATAAACATTAGCCTTCAGTAGAGTTATTTTGAATTCTCACCCCAAGATTTTCTAGACCAAAATGTAAAAAAATATGTACAAAAGAAAACAGAGAGAATTTTAGGGAAATACTTATGGAGAGATAAAAGTAAAAAGCAGGGAAAATAACACTTTGAGACTATATAGTGAGAGAGAGAGGAGGGGAAAAAAAGGAAGCAGGCAAATAAGAAAAAAAAAAGAAGTAAAAAAAAGAAACTTTTCCCATTTGTCCCTAACACTAAAATAGGCATTTTGCTTTGCTTCACTGATAAAAGAGAGTGATCTAGAAAAAAGGATCCTGTAAACCTCCCAAATTATCATTCATGGCTACCAAATGCAGAGATGTGAACTCACTTCATCTATACTGAGAATAAAACAGAGAATTTTATCAAAACATTTCACCTGATGAAAATTTTCTCTAATAAAACAACCAGAAACCAGAAGAACCCTGTCATATAACTCTATGGACTAAATTGGACATCCTCAAACATTTGACAATATGAGAAAAATGTACCTTGAATAACTGTTCTAAGAGCCAAGTAGATACGAAAAAAGGGAAAAAATGAAATGAGCATTTGTTTTTTATTTGCAAGTGAAATGTTAGAAAAAGAAATATAAGTTGTTCAGTAAATAATAAATAAAAACTCAATCAAGATCAGAATAACCACCAAAAGAATGAAAATTAAAGAAAGAAAAGGGTCAGAAGAAAGTGCTGGAATGGGAAAAAGGCAAATATCCAATATATGAATAACTGAAATTCCCAAAGGAGAAAAACAAAGCAATGGAACAGAACATTTAGGATAATAATCTATGACAATTTTACAGAAATAAAAGAAAACTTGCATCTATATGTTGCTTACTGGGTACTTGAGAAAATTGACATAGAGTGATCAAATCTGAGGCATATCTTAGTAAAACATTTGGATTTTAAAGTTCAAGAACATCCCAGTGCTCTCAAACAAAACATCTAATCACTTGCAAAAGCAAGAAACTTAAAGAAAAACATAAAAATCAATAAGGCAGTAGTGTCAAGAAACTCAAGGAAAGAATTTGCAATCTGAGGATTTTATTGTATTTAGCCAAGACACTTTTCAAATATCAAGAATATAAAGAAAAACCATTTGAAACATATAAGAACATGATGAATTCTGAATAAATGCTGAGAAACTACAGAGGAAATGCTATAGATTTTAAAACAGCAGAATTGAGACTAAAGATATTAGTCATATCAATGCATACAAATAAGCTTAGCCAAATTAAAACATAAAATTTATTTTCAATTTGGCTCACAAAGCAAGTTTCAACTATATACTTTATAAAAGGGATATATCTAAACCAAAGCAATTCAGAAATGCTGAAAGGGATAAATCAAACCATAACAGGAAAATAAAAAGCACAACAGGAAAAGGAAACAGTGAGCAGCAAAAGTCACTGATATTCCTGTTAAAGATGCATGATGTCACTGTAATCACAAAGATCACTGTGATTACATCAACTCAAATTGAGAAATGTTTTAGCAAATAATTGACCTGGACTCTTCAAAATATTAAAAGATGTCAAGGTAATAGACAACAGCAAATTAAGGAATTGTCCAGATTTCAGGGAACAAAAAGAGACTTGACAACTAAGTGGAAATGTGGGATTTTGGATTGTACCTCCACTCTTTTATGGAAGACATTGTTATAGGAATAGACTATATTTAGTAAGGCTCACATCACATAAAAACATTGTATCGATGCTGATTTCCTAATATCGACACTATGTTCACTTTCTGTGATTACATAAATAGATGTACTTGTTCTTAGGAAATGCACCTTGAAGTATGCAGAGTTAAAAAGTCTTCCTGTCTACAATTTACTGCCCAATGGCTCTGAAAAAATATAAGTGTGCATGTATATGTGTAAAATGCCCAATAGTTCTTTATACTGTTTTTGTGACATACTTTCTATAAATTTTAAAATTGTTTTGAAATAATAAGACACAAAATTACAATCAAAGGAGATACATAGATTAATTTAGGTATTTGTAGCCACTCCAAGAATTTGAGACTATTTTCTCAAGTTTCATTAGGTCATAAAATTGGTCATTTCTAGGGGAATCCTATTTCAAGGGTTTGCTCTGCTCTGGTTATTAAGATATGACTGGCTGCATATACTACCATATTTAAAATAGTGTTAGTCCTCAGTTCCTGTAAACTGGCAGGAGCTGAGAGGGTCCAAATCCGCCCTCAGGAAACTCCTCGGGTGTCCAGCCAAAGGGAGACCAGGGACTGCTATCACTAGCCACTGGGGAGCCCAAACTCAGGGTAAGAGTCACTGCAGAGACCCCAGTGCCAGGCAGCCCCACCCATCTGCGGCCTGAGAACACCCCAGTTCTGCTCCAGAGTTCCTGCAGGACAGCAGGAGCCACAGAGGGCCCAAATCCACCCTCAGGAAACTCCACGGGTGTTCAACCAAGGGTTGACCAGAGACTGATAGCTACCAGCCAGAAGAAGGCACACCCAGGGTAAGAGTCGCCTGCAGAGATCCTAGCATAAAGAGGCTCCACCCAAGTGCACTCTGGGCCCGACTCAGTTCCAGTCCAGAGTTCCTGTGGTCAGGTGAGACAGAAGGCCCAAAACCACCCATAGGGAATGCCAGGGGTGCCCAGCTGATGGCAGACCAGAGCTTGCTAGCCTCCAGCCCCAGGGGAGCTCACACTCACTGTAAGGGTTGCACACAGACTATCCTGCTTGTGACCTTGCCTAAGTGAGACCTGGGCCCACCTCCAGTTCCACTCCAGAGTTCCTGTTCACCAGCAGGAGTGCAAGAGAGGGGCAAAACAGCCCTCAGGGGCTGCCTCAGGAGCCCAGCAAAGGACACTCCCACTGCCCTCTAGAGGTAGGTCTACTACCTCTGCCACCAAATTTAGTGGAAGTAGTGCCCATCTGGGGATGCTGGGGGAACAGAAGTAGCTCCAAGGTGAGACACAGGTAACCTGGAGTGTCAATACAAGATTATATGATAGAAGCCGCAATACCTCAGATTGGTATTTCAAGAAAGGAAGATACACAATCAACATGAAAAAACAAGGGAAGAAAGTGCCCCAAATAAACCTGGATACCACTATAACAGAATCCATTGACAACACAGTTGATGAAATGTCAGAGAAAGAATTCAAATGTACATAATTAAAATGATCAGCAAATTAAAGAATGACATAAGTGAGCAATTACAGGCAAAAATTGATCAATCCAAGAAAGAAATAGGAGAGCAAATAAAGGCAACCATCGATCATTCTAACATAGAGATAAGAGAGCCATTACAAGTAGCAAAAGATTATTTCAAGAAAGAGCTAGAGATCATGAAAAAAAAAACCAATCAGAAATTCTTGAAATGAAGGAAACAATAAACCAAATAAAAAACTCAAAGGAAGGCATCATCAGCAGACTAGATCACCTGGAAGACAGAACCTCGAATAATGAAGACAAGATATACAATCTTGAAAATAAACTTGACCATACAGTGAAGATGGTAAAAAATCATGAACAAAACATACAAGAGATATGGGACAGCATCAAAAGTCCAAATATAAGATTTATTGGGATAGAAGAAGGTGCAGAATTTCAAACCAAAGGAATGCACAATCTCTTCAATGAAATAATATCAGAAAATTTCCCAAATATGAAAGATCAAATGGAAAATCAAATACAAGAGGCTTAGAGGACACCAAACGTACAAAATTTCAACAGATCTACACCAAGGCACATTATAATGAAAATGCCCAACATACAGAATAAGGATAGAATTTTAAAAGCTGCAAGAGAGAGGAATGAGATTACATATAAGGAGAGACCAATTCGGATCTCAGCAGATTTTTCAACCCAGACTCTAAAAGCCAGGAGATCATGGAATAACATATTCCAAGCCCTGAAAGACAATGGATGCCAACCAAGAATCCTATATCCAGCAAAACTGAGCTTCAGATTTGATGATGAAATAAAAACCTTCCATGATAAACAAAAGTTAAAAGAATTTACAGCAAGAAAGCCTGCACTACACAGCATTCTTGGCAAAATATTCCACGAGAAGGAAATAATAACCAACAATGAAAATTTACAGAGAGGAACACACTAAAGGAAAGATTATTCAAAAGAGAAAACAACTCAAGGTAAAAACCAAAAACAAACCAAAATGACCAGAATTACAAACCATATCTCAATAATATCCCTGAATGTAAATGGTCTAAATGCACCAATTAAAACACATAGACTGACAGACTCGATTAAAAAAAAACACCCAACAATATGCTGTCTTCAAGAGACTCATCTCACAGGAAAAGACATCCACAGACTGAAAGTGAAAGAGTGGGAAAAAAATATCACTCACATGGACCCTGCAAACAAGCAGGAGTTTCCATCCTCATATCAAATAAAGTGCACTTCAAACCAAAGATGGTGAAAAGATATAAAGAAGGTCATTTCATACTTCTTATGGGAACCATACATCAACAAGACATAACAATCATAAATATCTATGCCACAAATAATGGGGCTTCTATGTATATCAAAGGAATCCTTCTCAAATACAAGAATCAGATAGACCACAACACAATAATACTTGGAGATTTTAACACAGCTCTCTCACCATTGGATAGATCTTCCAAACAAAAACTTAATAAATAAACCATAGATCTCAATGAAACTATCAATAATTTAGACTTAACAGACATATATAGAGTGTTCCATCCCTCAACGAGCAAATACACTTTTTTCTCAGCAGCACATGGATCCTTTTCCAAAATAGATCATATGTTAGGTCACAAATAAGTCTCAGCAAATACAAAAATATAAAGATTCTACCCTGCATCCTATCTGAGCACAATGGAATAAAATTACAAATCAATGACAGATTAAAAAACAGAAACTACTCTATCACCTGAAAACTAAATAATATGCTATTGAATGATGCATGGGTAACAGAAGACATCAAGGAAGAGATAAAAAAATTCTTAGAGGCAAATGAAAACTCTGAGACAACATATCAAAATCTCTGGAATGCCATGAAGGCAGTGCTAAGAGGAAAGTTCATAGCACTAAACTCATACATTAGAAGAAGTAAAAGCCAACAAATAAATGAATTGACTCTGTCTCAAAGCCTTAGAAAAGGAAGAACAAATTAACACCCAAAGAAGTAGAAGACAGAAAATAATCAAAATTAGGGCTGAAATCAATGAAATTGAAACAAAAGAAACAATTCAAAAAATTGACAAAACAAAAAGCTGGTTCTTTGAAAAATTAAACAAAATTGACAAACACTTAGCCACCCTAATGAAAAGAAGGAGGGAGAAAACCAAATTACTAAAATTCATGATGAAAAAGGAAATATCACAATAGACACTACTGAAATACAGAGGATAATTAGAAACTATTCTGAAAACTTATACTCCAGTAAAATAGAAAACCCTGAAGACACCAACAAATTTCTAGAGGCATATGACCTACCGAAACTGAACCAAGAGGACATACACAACTTAAACAGATCAATTTCAAGCAAGGAAATAGAACATGGCATCAAGAGCCTGCCAACCAAGAAAAGCCCAGGTCCACATGGATTCTCAGCCGAGTTCTACAAGACCTTCAAAGAAGAACTAATACCAACACTCCTCAAACTATTTCATGAGATAAAAAAGGAGGGAACCCTTCCAAACTCATTCTATGAGGCAAATATCACCCTGATTCCAAAACCAGACAGAGACACATCAAAGAAAGAATACTTCAGAACAATGTCCCTGATGAACATAGATGCAAAAATTCTCAATAAAATTCTGGCAAATCGTATACAAAAACATATCAAAAAATAGTGCACCATGATCAAGTGGGGTTCATTCCAGGGATGCAAGGTTGGTTCAACATATGGAAATCAATTAACATAATACATCACATCAATAGACTTAAAGATAGGACTCATATGATTTTATCAATTGATGCAGAGAAAAGGCATTTGACAAAATACAACACCCTTTTATGCTCAAAACACTAGAAAAATTTGGGATAGTAGGAACATATCTCAATTTTGTAAAAGCTATCTATGCTAAACCCAAGGCCAACATCATCCTAAATGGAGAAAAATTGGAATCATTCCCTCTTTAAAATGGGAACTAGACAGGGATGCCCTCTCTCACCACTGCTATTCAACATAGTCCTTGAAACACTAGCCAGAGCAATTAGAGAGATGAAAGAAATTAAAGGGATATGAATTAGAAAAGAAGAACTCAAACTATCATTATTTGCAGATAACATGATTCTATACTTAGAGGATACAAAAAATTCTACCAGAAAAATTTGAGAATTAATAAATAATTTTAGCAAAGTAGCAGGATATAAAATCAACACTCACAAATCAATTGCATTTCTATAGATCAGTGATACAGCCTCTGAAAGAGAAATTAGGAAAACTATCCCATTTACAATAGCCTAAAACAAAATAAAATACTTGGGAATCAATTTAACAAAAGAGGTGAAAGACCTCTACAAGACACTGAAGAAAGAGATTGAAGAAGACGTTAGAAGTTGGAATAATCTCCTATGCTCCTGGATGGGCAGAATCAATATTGTTAAAATGGCCATACTACCCAAAGCGCTATATAGATTCAATGCAATTCCAATTAAAATCCCAATGTCATTCCTTATAGAAATAGAAAAAGCAATCATGAAATTCATTTGGAAGAATAAGAGACCCAAAATAGCCAAAGCAATCCTTAGCAAGAAGAGTGAAGCAGGAGGCATCACAATACCAGACCTTAAATTATACTACAAAGCTATAGTAACAAAAACAGCATGGTCCTGGCATCAAAATAGACATGTAGACCAATGGTATAGAACAGAAGACACAGAGACGAACCCACTTACATACAGTTATCTTATACTAGATAAAGGAGCCAAACACATACACTGGAGAAAAGATAGCCTGTTCAACAAATGGTGCTGGGAAAACTGGAAATCCATATGCAGTAAAATGGAACTAAATCCCTATCTCTCACCATGCACAAAATTCAACTCAAAGTGGATCAAGGACCTGGGAATCAGACCAGAGACCCAATGCCTAATAGAAGAAAAAATAGACCCAAATCTTCATCATGTCAGATTAGGACCATACTTCCTTAACAAGGCTCCTATAGTATAAGAAGTAAAATCAAGAATCAACAAATGGGATGGATTCAAACTAAAAAGCTTCTTCTCAGCAAAAGAAATAATCAATGAAGTAAACAGAGAGCCGACATTCTGGGAACAAATTTTTGCCACACACTCATCTGATAGAGCACTCATCTCCAGGATATTCAAAGAACTCAAAAAACTTATTACCAAAAAAACTAAGAACCCAATCAATAAATAGGCCAAAGAGCTGAACACAAACTTCACAGAAGAAGATATACAATCCATCAACAGACATATGAAAAAATGTTCAACATCTCGAGCAATCAGAAAAATGCAAATCAAACTACCCTAAGATTTCATCTTATGCCAGTCAGAATGGCAATTATCAAGAATGCAAACAACAATAAGTGTTGGCAAGGTTGTGGGGGAAAAGGCATACTTATACGTTGCTGGTGGGACTGCAAATTGGTACAACCAATCTGGAAAGCAGTATGGAGATTCCTTAGAAAACTTGAAATGGAACCAACATTTGAACCTGCTATCCCACTCCTCAGTCTATACCCAGAAGACTTAAGAACAGCATACTATACTGACACAGCCACTTCAGTGTTTATAGCAGCTAAATTCACAATAGCTAAACTGTGGAACCAACCTAGATACCCTTTGATAGATGAATGGATAACGAATCTGTGGTATATATATACAATGGAATATTACTCAGCAATAAGAAAGAATAAAATTATGGCTTTTGCAGGTAAATGGATGGAGTTGGAGAAACTCATGCTAAGTGAAGTAAGCCAATCTCAGAAAACCAAATGCTGAATGTACTTGTTGATAAGTGGATGCTGATCCATAATGTGGGGAAGGACAAGGGAACAATGGAGGAACTCTGTTCACAGGGGTGTAAGGGGGGGCATGGGGACAGTAAAGGTGGTGGAGTATGATGGCAATCATAGCCTTAGCTTTATGTATGACTGCATGTATATTGTGATTCTATATCACTACAACCAGAGGAATGCAATGTTATCCTCTATCTATGTACAATGAATCAAATTGCACTCTATTATCATGTAAGCCTAAATAGAACCAATAAATAAATTAAATATGAAAAAATAGTTTGAGATAAGTAAAAAATTTTCAACTCTGAAAAAAAAAATAATGTTAGTCTTAATAAGAAGATGCACCTTCAGTTTAATCAAAGTGTCCTTGACTCCCTGGAAAGAATAATTGCAAAGGCTGAGAGAGCAAGGCCTCCTTGGACTTGGTTGCCTTGGCAGGTTTTCTGAGAGGCTGTTTTCATGCTTATATGCTAAATACAAGCTTTTAAAAATATAAGATCTTCTGGAATTTCCAAAATTAACAAGTACATTTTTTTGCTGAATTATAGAACTTAATGGTGAATTCAACAGAAGTAGAGCTAAGAGTCCTTGGAAGTAATTGTGAAGCAATGGTTCTTAGGCAGTGTGATCAAGTTGCTAGTCAAAGATGCTTTCTTTTTTATTGACTTGGAAAGAAACAATATGATAAAAATATGTTTATGAATTTTCATATCCCATATAAATTAAGATCAAATGACACTGACAGAGTCACTTTACTCATTTAGCTCTGGAGAAAGAAAGGAATGTAAAATATGTAGATCTTTCACTTTATAGTCCCATGTTTTATTTTTCTTTAGCCCATAATTATTATATTTAAAATATCCATCAAAGCCAGACTAGCAATGGCAAGGTGCTAAGCAACTCAGTGAGACCCTGTCTCTACATAAAACACAAAATAGGGTTGGGGATATGGCTCAGTGGTCTAGTATCCCTGAGTTCAATCCCCTGTACCAAAAGAAAAAAGAAACACTATCTAAAGGTTGATTGATTACATTTATTCCCTTACAGTCTCATTTCTGCCTCTCCTTCCCCCAATTACTATCATGAATTTTGTAAATATTCTGTGAGTCCATGTTTGTTACATGTTTATCCATGAATTTTATTTATATATACATACATGTGTACGTGTATATAACATACATATATATGTTATGTGGATGTTCAAAATTTGTTATATGTATATTAAAGATTTCATAAGTTGTATGGCAATCCTGTTTTTTACTATGTATTGGTTTGAGAGCAGTTCAATGTGACTATACTTAAATCTAGTTATTTCACTTTAATTGTTTATAATACTTTAATGTTTAGCTACAACTTAGCTATCACTGTGCCTCTATGGATGGAGATTAATTTCCTCTTCTTGATTTTTATCATTATAATCAATGTTGTAATTAGGAATTGGTACATGCCTCTGGGTCTAGATGGATGTTTTTTCTCTATAATGTACACCTAAAAGTAGATAATGTTGTGCTTCGAAACAGTTCAAAGACATAATTGTCCTTCAGAGCAGTTATACAAATGTATACTCACCACCTATGAGTTTTCAGTCCTTGTTTTCCTAGAAACCTGTCAATATTTGGAACTGCCAAACTTTATATTTTTGGCAATTTGATGATTATGACAGGCATCTCATTATTGTTTTAATTTTGTATTTCACTGAACATTAAAGAAGCTGAAAATTTTTTATATGTTAATTAGATTTCCTAAACTGTGCATTACCTGATTATACCCTTTGTCTATCTTCCAGGGATTAAAAGAATTGTTTTCTTTCATATGTGTTATATAGAATTTCTTTTATGGTTTAAAAGGTAAACATTTGTCATATATATGTGTGTGTACACATGTATATACACATATATATGTATGCATATAGGACAAATGTTTTCTATTTGTGACTTGGTTTTAACTTTAGTCATGTCTTGTGTTCTACATGAATTTAGACATCAGTTTATTTTATTAAGATACTTAAATTGACATTTCATTGAATTTTTAACTTGGATAATATTGACATCTTCCATATTATGACTTTGCATCTAATATCATGTTTACTTTATATCTTCATTTACTTGGATTATATTTCATGTTCTTAAATGTGCTGAATTTAATTTTACATACCATTTGTTAGTTATTCCTAACATTATGTATTTGTTGCTGTTATGAATATTTTGTTTTACATTTCTTAATTATTGCTGGTAAGTATGAATGCTCTTATTTTTATTTGTAAGCATAATTCACAAAACTTCTAAATTCTCTTATTTGTCCTAATGATTTAGAGATATTGTTTCACTTTTTCATGCAGATAATATTTCCTGCACATAATATCACTTTTGCTTTAACTTTTCAATTATTATGTCTCCTAGTTCTTTGTCTTCACTGCTTAATGCCTTTTATTGATTTTGGGGAATGTTCCCAAAGTGTCACTAATAGGACTGGTTTTTGATTATTACTATAAATTTTGGTTATAGTCATTTTATCAAGCAAAGGATATGCTTTATATAACTAAAGTCTGAAAAATTCGTTTTATTGTAAATAAGTATTGGATTTTATCATAAGTTTGTTTGAATAAATTCATGAACAAATCATATGAGTTTTTCTTTCTGAGGTTAAGGCTGGCCTACTAGATCAAAAGAAAGATGTTTTTAGCCCATACTTGGGAAAATATTTTGTTTTGCTTCTTTTTTTACTGGTATGAACATATGTATGTATTTATTTTTGCTAATATATATGAAAAAAAATTTCCTCAGTTTCTCCAAGAAATAGTTCTGAGGAATAAGGTAATACAAGGTACTCAAAAGTGAACCAAAAGTTAAAAAGTGGATACTAATCCTCAAAGTCTTGTGTGTGGAGCCCACCCTGCCTCAAGCCATGTTAGAAGTGTTAATATACTTAATTTTTAATTGAGTTTTAGTTTGAGTGATAGCTCATGTGCATCCCAAAGCTTAAAGAGGGTTGGTGATAGATCTTAATACCACTGCTAGTAAGTCAGAAAACAAATGTAGCAAGTTTGGCTGTTGACAAGGAATAAAGATGTTGATGAAATACAAAGATGAAATTCTACAGCACTAAGATCACATTTGAAAAGCTCTATAAAAACAGGGTCCTTACTTTTTCAGGATAGAGATAGTGGTCTTTTCTTCATCTCATATTCAATGCATTTTGAAGTGGATTAATTAACCACTCGGGTAATGGAAGGAGATTTGTGTCTTAGCTGGAGCCTTCAGAAGGCATAGATTCTAGAACAGCTACCCATTGTGGTGTGAAACAAGTTACCTGGCTTTTCTAAGGCTCAGTTTTCTCATTTCTAAAATACAATAATGCAGAAAAGCACTTAGCAGTGTCTGGCATGTAGTAAACATCCAATAAATGTTAGAGATTATTGTTATTATTGAGAGGAAAAGAATCCTTTCTTTTGTTAGCTCTCCAGATACAGAGGTTTGAAATCTAATGTACTTCTGTCATAGCTATTGACCAATTTTCTTCTAAAAGGAGTTAAATTTCAGTTAGCTTTGAAACTTTTCTAAATGTTGGAAAAGCTTTAATAACTCTCTCACGTAAGTACAAAATGAAAATGCCAGCTTGAAGCAAAGAGAGCAGGAATGTAGAGTGGTTATCTTTAAAAGTAAAGCAGCAAATTTGAGAGCAATCTGACACTGTCCCTTGCTGTGACAAGCTAGCTGTTAACAACCAAATGATGGCAAAAAAGAAATGAAATGATGCCTGATGCCTGGCCACTTGGGTTCAGTTAAAGACCGTGACTCAGTGATTACAGTGGTGCAAAACACCAGCGAAATCTGGAAGGTTGCTGCCTTGAAGAAAAGCACACTTGGAGGTTGTCAAGTGCAGACCACCACTGACAATGGTAAAGTTCCTTAGACCAAGGGGTATTGACTAGGTGAATAGATGCAGGGAGATTGCTACATGAACTGCTAAAACTACAATTACACAGTGATTCTTGGAAACAACTTCATCAATACAATATCCAGATGGGTTAAACTGTCCTTCTATGAGAAAGTGTCAAAGGATTTTCAAGTGATTAAGATTGCAGACTCTGGAGCCAGGTTTCTTGAGTTGCAAATCCTTGATCTATTGTTTAACAGATGTGTGACCTGGCGAGTTACTTCATTTAGAGTCTCAGTTTCCTCCTCTTCAAAAGGAGAATAAAATTATTCTGTACCTCATACAGTTGAAAACAGAAAAAGAACTACTATGTGTAAAACACAACAATGCTAGGTACATGGAAGTTACTAAATGTTAGTTATTGATACCATTATTAGAAACAAAGGGGACTATAGTTTCTGATGATTTAGGATGTTTGTTTGTGTAGAGCTGGGGACTAGGCCAAATGTTTCAAATCATTTGGCATCTGACCTCCAGGGAGCCAGCTTCCCTAGACACAGCAGAGTAACAGAAGCTCATAGGTACAGTAATTGTGGCGAGTATCTGAGTGTAAAATCTGGTCTCTTGTTCTATATGAGACTGAATGCATCTTGCTGTATTGAACATCAATGCTCTGAAAGGAAGTTTGGTCTGAGGCACAGAGCCAAAAGGCAGATATTTGGACAATTTAGATCATGTTCTTGACTTAAGGAGTACTTTGGATTTCTAACAGAGAGGGAGCATATGGTGTTATGGTTTAGATATTTAGGTGTCTCCCCAGTGCTCATGTGTAAGGCAATGTTAGAAAGTTTAGAGGTGAAGTGATTGGGTTATGAGAGCCTTTCATTCTTTAAACAAATATTTATTAAGCACCTGCTATGGTTTAGATGTGAGGTGTCCCCCAAAATCTTATG
This sequence comes from Xerus rutilus, assembly GCA_028644305.1. Classification (NCBI taxonomy): domain Eukaryota; kingdom Metazoa; phylum Chordata; class Mammalia; order Rodentia; family Sciuridae; genus Xerus; species Xerus rutilus. The sequence goes on along the minus strand of CM053405.1, from coordinate 44,677,520 downwards.
TGTGGGTGAGACAATGCAAGAAAGTTTAGAGGTGATATAATTGGGTTATGAGAACCTTAACCCAATCAGTATATTAGTCCAGTTGAGTGGATTAACTAGGTGGTAACCACAGGCAAGCAGGGTAGGTCACTAGAGATGTGCCTTTGGGATATATATTTTGTCTCAGGTGAATGAAGCAGTCTCTCTCTGCTTCCTGATTGTCATGAGCTGCTTTCCTCCATCACACCTTCCACCATGAGTAGTGGAACAGAGTAATGAAATTGTCTGGTGCGGTGGCTCATGCTTGTAATCCCAGCACTTAGGGAGGCTGAGACAGGAGAATCGCGAGTTCAAAGCCAGCCTCAGCAATGGCGAGACGCTAAGCAACTCAGTGAGACCCTGTCTCTACATAAAACACAAAATAGGGCTGGGGATGTGGCTCAGGGGTCGAGTGCCCCTGAGTTCAATCGCTGGTACCAAAAAAAAAGAAAAGAAAAGAAAAGAAATTGTCTGCCTATGAAACCATGAGCCCCAAATAAACTTTTTCTCCTCTAAAATTGTTCTTGCCAGATCTTTTGGTCACAATGGCAAAAAAGCTGATTATTCTAGGAATATCAAATAGGCAGATAGAAATAATATTATTCTCTTCCTCTTTTAGCACCAACTCATTGTGAGAAGATCAGGACATCATACAGCAGATAAAAGAGAGTCAAATTTCTGTCATTACCACAAGTAGAAGACAGTTGAAAGTTTTGTTTACATGCATTTTTCTTTTTAGGTGACTAAGAAAATATTAAATAATTCCTGAAAGCATTTAACCTTTCATTTGTATCTCTTAGACCTGAGGGATCAAGGAAACTTTCCAGGAGGCAGCAACGCAAATTTTGAGGCTGAAGGTTGAGTGAACTGACCAGGAGAGGGAATGAGGCAGAACATGTCAGACAAAGGGAAGAGGAAAATGTTCTTGACCACAAACATCTTTCTTGAGTATTGCCTCACCCCAAAGCTGCCACTATTTATTTCATGCTGCTTTTCCCCAGAGACACTGCCTTACAAGACAGCTTCTCTTGTAATGCTATAGAGGAGCACTCCAGCCTTCTAACTTCTGAAATACGAACATTGCCAATTACAGAGGAAATGTCCATGGGCACTGATGGGCTACATGCAGGGGCCTTCTCATATGCCCCCTGCGTGGAGACCTAGAGTGATTGTACCATACTACAAAGGTTTCATCTTTCCTACTACTGGACACTGACCTACCTGATGACAAGCACCCCATCTTATGCTCAGCACCTGGCATAGACTCTGGTACATAACGTATTCTTTGTAACATTTGTTGAATGAGCAAATCTCTAGGAATAACACTTGTTTTTTACCTTTTCTGAAAGCTTGCCAAGAATGCAAACAACTTCCTGAGTGACTTTTCTGCTTGAGCTTCAGTGGCCCTTTTACTGCCTTCAGGGGAGAAGATGTCTATCTTCATTTCTTCTGCTTCTTTCACATAAAAGTTATGTTTATAAACTTTGCTCCAGCATGTGCCTTGTTCTTTTAAGTGAACACTCTTTCTTTCATTTTTTTCTTGCTCAAATAGAAGATCCATCTCCAGGGATCAGCTTTCATTTATTTGGGTGAAGCTGTCTCAACCCTCCTTTCTCTAATGCTCCTTTCCTTTCTCCAAATCTCCCTTTCAACTGGTGTTTCCTCCTCCTTTTTGTGAATAAAATTCTTCAGATATTGTTCTTACAGCAGTTTCATATTGAATGTTACTTTTTTTCTATGTTTTTCTCTCTAACAACCCCATGAAATCTAGAAGGCTCAAAGAGGTTATGGTTTATTCATTTTTGTAGCTTAGCAGGAGCCAAACATATTGTAGTAGACACATACAGAGCTCTCACTAACATCTTCTTGATCTCCCCTCTAAGTTTAGCTTCAACGGGGTACAGATGTCTCAGTAGGCTTCAGCTCACTCTAGCTGACACCCTGTAGCCTCTCTGTCCTGGATTCCTCTGAATTTAAGACACTGGAAAGGAATTGGGTAGGGAAATGGAGGATGCTTCCTTAGCCTTGAGAGCATGTGAAGCTTAAAAGAATGGAAGAAGTTAAGAACCACAGGCTGTCTTTCCACCAATGGTAAACTGGAGTTCTCAGATAATTGCTCCTCCCTTCCATCTTTCAGGGAGACAATCCTAGGGAACAGGTTGGTGCATCTCTAAGAGTCCCAGCAGGATCAAGGCCCAGGGTCCACAGTGATGTCCTTAATAATGCACATTCACATTCTTTGATTTCCCTCTGTTCCCTTTCCTTCTTTCTCTGTGTCCTCACTTCTGTTCCTTGGACAAATCCCAAAGACATTACTTGTACCCAATTCTTTGCCTTAGATTCTCCTTTTGAGGGGACTAAGCTAAAACATATACAGCACATACAAATATTTTTACAATGAAATAATAAAGGATGAATAAACAAATGAGGTAATGAATGAAGGGATAAATGGCTATTTATGTTCATATTTAAAGGAATTCTGTTCCTTTTTGCTTACCCTAATGCAGAGAATGCATGCTGGAAATCCATAACCTATTTGATGGCTTTACAGAGAAGTCAGGCTGCCAGTTTCTCTCCTGCTTCTTCTGCCTCACAGAGAGGCCAGTGTGCCTCTACATGAATTTCCTGTTGCTCACATTTCCTAAACTTAAAGTAGTTTGTTTTAGATTAAGGATGTGAGAATTGCAGCCCCAGGGTATGACCAAATTAGCCTCAGGCCAACAATAGCCAACCAAAGTTAGTATTTTTTCACAGCTTGATTAGAAGAGTTGGCATCGGAGAAGGAGAAGATTATTACATCTAACTTCCAGGAGAGCAGCTGGGGCATTATTTTCCAGCATGTTTACAACATAGAAGTGCCAGGGTGGACAGCACGGTTCTTCACTGCAGCCCAGAATTGGCCTCCCCGCCTGAGTACCTCTCCAATGCTGGAGCCCTTGGCTCCCCAGAAGCCTCCAGTTGCAAATGGGAGTTGCCTGAACTGCTTTATTCCACCCACCTTGGCCTTTTCCTTCATCTGGTGTGACTCTGCTGACATCTTTGAAATTTACCTCTAAATTTAGATTTTCTTAACTTTATTTAGTTTCAAAAGTGGTCTAAGGGCCTCTTGGGTTTGTGTGAGAAATCAAGAAGGAAGGTTTATACATTACAGAAAAGGGGTAGCTTTTTGTAAATATCTACTTCCACAGGCCTATTGAAAACTAGTATCACAATCATGCGGGGGGGAGTGGGGGGCTGGTTAAAATATGTAGATCCTGGGACCCCATACTAGAACTATCCAGTCAGAATCACTAGCAGTTGTGGCCTGGGAGCCTGCATTTCTAAAAAGTTCTTTAAGTGATTTTGATGTACACTCAGATTTGAAAGTTACTTTAATTTGTTTCTTCTATAGTGATTTCTCTTCTTTTCTCAATAAGATGGTGAACAGGATTCATTCCAATATCTATTTCTGTACAGCTTTTGAGCGAAACCAGAACCAAAGCAGATTTGCTATGCAGTTTTTCTCATTAAACACAAGGTCAAAGAGGTAATTACTCATTTACTTATTATAGTAGGTGACCACAGAGATGTTCCCATGCCCATTCTCTTGCAGCTGGTTGGTTATTTTCCTTTTCCTCTCCCAGGAGGGAAAGTCCTCTGACCTGGGTAGCAAAGGTGAAGCTCTGCATTCTATTTGGAGCCAAGAGTAAAGAGGCAGTTCTGACTTATCAGCAATTCTTTACCTTCTTTACTCATTACAATCACAAGGAGAGTTTAAAAACCATGAATACCCAGGCCTAATTCTTTAGAAATTCTGATTCCTGTCTATTCAGAAAGTTCCCTAGGTGAGCTTCTAGCAAGACAACCACCATGTAGCAGTAAGGGCTTGGGCTTAGGCATGGCTTTGAGGTCAGATTTTCATTGGTGGAAAAGAAAAGGATGAATATTTCAGGTTGGAGGAACTATAAACAATGAAATTGAAGCATGAACGTATGGTGGGATCTAGAAGGTAAATAATTCAAATTTGGTCAGTTTCACCTCCAGAAAATGTATATGGATGATTATATGTGCCAGATATTCAGTTTCTGATGAAAGACCTTCATGAAGATATAATGTTAGCATTTATGAGGTGACATTTGAAAATTAATTCTAAACTTTGGCAAAACGTTAGGAAATACATAACTTACTAAATTACTTGGTAATGAGTCTTGCAATAAATTTATTACATTTTTGGCATCAAGAAAAATCTGTATCTCCTACTGTAATTTCATGCTTCCTTTAACTAGACAAATACAATTTTATTTTAGACTTCGGTTACTAAAAACTCAGTATTAATCTTTGGGCTTGATTACAGAAACTCAAACCAGGTTCCAGATAAAATTTTCTCACTCTGTTCTTCATATTATTTTCTTACTTTGAATTTCCCTTCCTTTTCCTTACTTTTCTTTTCCGGACACTATTTTTCTCAGGATGACCTCAAATTCCTGGGCTCAAGTGATCCTCTTGCCTCAGTTTATAGGTAGTTGGGACTACAGGCAAGTGTCACTGTACTCAGCTCAGTATTTCTTTTTTAATCTGTATCTTGATAAACCTGTTTAATGTGGGTCTTAACATATTAATATATCTAATTCTTGTTGTAAATAGAAAAGTATAACTCTAATATCTATCTGCTGTTTACACTTGCATGCATTTATTCAGACCTAACCTGTGAGGGATTCTATGACATGAGCTGCATGCTCTCTGGCCTCATTTTCTGCCACTTCCCCTATTATGCACTACATTTTGTTACCTAATACACCAACCTTGATCTTATTTGCCTTCTTATTGCTTGAATTTTCTCTTCAACTTGAATAGTGCTTTGTTAATATTTTTTCCTATCATGGATCATGGGGTGTATAGGAAATGGTAATATTGGTGCAATGTACTAGGATGAAGAGAGGAAACTATTAACTTCTAGAGGTTACTGGTCAGGGTATTGGGTGCCCCATCTTTGCCCTGCTGACCCAGAGGTTCAAACGCTCATTACATTATATGATTGCCTAGAAAAAGTAGTCAGAACTCAATACACAGGGAAGATTGATGGAAAAACTGAGTTGCTGTGTCAGGACATTCCCCACCCTAGTCTGGTTGGGGGACATGCTTTCAATGAATGGGTTAAGGCAGGAACACTGTATTTTCATCTTAATGGAAATACAGTGGATGCTCTAGTGGATGCTATATTGCCTGGCTACTATAGATATACAAGAAGTGTTTGTTGAATAAACAAATTGAAGAAGAAAGAAGGAATTGATTATTGGACACAAACATCAACTTCTTTGATAATGTTTGAGTCCTTTGGATATTTTCAATTAGGGCTGGGCAGTTCACTTTGAAGCCTGGATGATAATGTCAGGTTGTATTGATTCATTAGGCTAAAACGCATCAGGCTAATATGAAGCATCCACTGTGTGGTCTAGGTCAAATCGCTACGAGGAGCATTAGTTTTCTTTTCTGCAACTTGAATAAATTTAGATTAAAAAGTTTTTGCAGTCCTTACTGTCTTGAAATGTCTGCTATGTGATGTGCTTTGTAAATAGACAGAAAATTAGAAGAGGGACATTGAGGAAATTGTCAAGCAGATAACCCAGGCAACAGCCCAAAAGATCAGGGGCCAGTTTTTAATACTTGATGATTAGAAATGATTCATGTTATTAAAATGCAACTTTTGAGGAAAAAAAATAAAGTATAAAAAAATAAAAGAACTCTTAAAAAAAAAAGTGATGATTCATGTACTTCATAAGGTAGTGCTTGCCTATAATCTCAGCAACTTCAGAGGTTGAGATGTGAGAATCACAAGTTTGAGGCTAGCCTCAGCAACTTAGCAAGACTCTGTCTCAAAATAAAATAAAAAAGGGCCAGAGATGTAGCTCTGTGGTAGAGTACCTCTGGGTTCAATCCCAAGTACCAAAGAGAAACAAGAACAACAAGAAAAAAAAAGGAAAAAAAGATGTAGCATCCAAATGCATGATTTCAGTAGTTTGAGCTTCCCAGATAGGACTTACATTGTACTTCCTCTCTGCTCACTACTGCTAAACTGTTCCTGCTCATAACTGGTGATCTTGAATGTATAAGCAACTACAGCTACTAAAATTGGGGAACTACATTTAATAAGGAATTTTTCAGGGCTGGAAATTCTATTTTCTCAATGTATTCAAGCTCTTAAAAAGGCCTTTCTTTTATTTAATTAAAAATTGAATAGGCCTAAGCTGTTGTGAAGATTAAATATCATAGTACATGGCAAAGGCTTAGCATAGTGCCAGGTATACAGTAAGCACTCAGTCATGTTGACTATTATTGTTATTACATTATAGAAGCCATGAGCTAGAAGCCAAAATATTGAATTCCCAATACTGGCATTTGGTTCCATTTCCTTCTACTGAAGATGGAATAGTTGGCTGTGAAGTTCAAGGGGTGAGATACAGAACTGCACACAAAGACAGTCATCTTCTTCAATTGGAATACCACAGAATATTAACAAGCCCAGCTGTGCTTCCCAAACAATTAGAAAAAGCTGCAGCATCAAAAAATAATCCAAAACAAAGACACACTCAATCTGGAGGCAAATTTTAATTTTTATATTTCTTGTAGAAAAAGTTGATATTATTGTGCTTGATACCAAAATGATATCAATACTGTACTTAGTGACAATCTGATATTATAATATATTTTACCTCCCCTGCTCTGTGGCAAAATGAAAATTTATGCCTTTGGGAAATCATTATTTTGTTTGTTTTTGTTTTGTTTTCATTAAGTGATGGGGCTGGAATAAAGGATCTCCTATGCACAATAAATATATTGAAATGTGTTGCTCATTAAAAATGCTATTTATTTATTTTTACTTTTTAAGGTGGTATAGAAATTAAGAACGAAATATTTTTGGAAAATGGATATCATAGAATTAAAAGGCTGTTGCTGATGAACTGTAAACTCCTTTTCAAAATGTTATTTTTTGGGTAATTTCAAATAAGACATTGTCTTTGATTGACAATACCTTTTGACTAATTTTATTTAAAAAAGCCCTTTTCTGTAGAATATTTAAGTTATTGATTATAAACTCAAACAAGGAGATTTATCATAATTTCCTCATATTTATTTTACATTAAATAAGTTAATTTGTGTATAATTGTTTTGTAAAATATAAAACAATATTCTAATTATTATTTTTGCAGATGGACATTTGTTTTCTTGGTATAACATATATATAATCACATAAATGGAAAAGATGAGCAAAGCCCAAAATAGAAAGGAAAACCAAGTAAGATTTTTATTTTATTGTTTATTGAACACATAATATAAGGAACTGCTAAGTCTTTTCTGTTATTTCCTAACTTGTGCTGATGCAAATTATTAAAGAAGAATTTTTTTTAATCTTCTGCTTCTGGTTAAGTATTGAAGACTCTATATACAAAACTTTTTTCCACTACAAAATATCAAGGAATGAGGAATACATTAAAAGGGAAAGGCTCCTTTTCGAAGGACCAAAACAGAATCACTGTGGATATAGGAAAGATTGCTATTTCAAATAACTTAGTTAAAATGATCAAATTTTAAAAGAAACTATAATTTAAATTAGTCCCAGAAGAATTATAAAGTCTCGATTTTCCTATAGCCATTAAAATTCATTAAATCAGGAGTTAAAAGAGTATTCATCAACAACAGAAACCAAAAACAAAAATCAAACAAAAAAAGGCTCAAATATTTTTACTGACAAGCATTATCAAATAGTCAAAGAACAGATAATTGAAGTCTAATAAAAACATTTTTTCAAAGAATAATACAATATGGGAATACTCCATAAATAATTTTTATAAGATTGGTATGATTTTTGATACTGGTAACAGGGTAGGACAGAACCAGAAAGAAAACTTACAGATAAATCCTACTCATGATATTAAATGAAAAACCTAAAACAAAATATCACTAACCTAAAAATAGGAATGGAATAGAAATAGGACTTATTTTTTGTTGTTGTTGTTGGTACCAGGATTGAACTCAGGGATTCTTGACTACTGAGCCACATTCTCAGCCCTTTTTTGTGTTTTATTTAGAGACAGTGTCTCACTGAGTTGTTTAGTGCCTCACTGTTGCTGAGGCTGGCTTTGAACTCGTAATTCTCCTGTCTCAGCCTCCCGAAGTGCTGGGATTACAGATGTGCACCACCACACCTGGCAGGACTTATTTTGACATGATTAAGCATACTTTTCAAAAATGTATTATATGTATTATGCATTAGAAGTATTCTCTAATACCATGAATGAGATTAAGTATACTCTGTTATTGAATCTTTAAAATTTAAACTGAAGTTCTAGCCAGTTCATTAAGAAATAAAAGGTAATTAAGGCAAAAGTCTTAGAAAGAAAGAATGTTATAGTATTTGTGGATGATTTGGTTGCAAATAAAAAATAAAGAAAAGTACAATTTACTAAAATCGATTAAGCACACCAAAGTAAAAACAATTCAAAATTTAATCACATTCTTGTAATCCAGCAGCAGTTGAAATTTTAACTTAAAAAATACACCGTTTACCAAGAGCTGATGAATGGTGAATTTCTATCAAACTTTTAAGGGAGAAATTTTTCCAATTCTCTATAATCTCTTTCAGGTAATAATGCAGAAGGAATACTTCCTAACTCATTATATATGGTTAGCATTACCTTAATATCAAAACCAGGCCAAAACATTTGTAAGAAAATGAAACTATAAACCAATTGTGCTGAGAAAACTATAAAATGCTGATGAAAGAAATCAAAGAAGAACTAAACAAATAGAGAGTCAATGTTCTTGGGTAGGAAGACTCAGTATTGTTAAGACATCAGTTCTTCCAAAATCAATCTATAGATTAAAGCAATCTCAATGAAAACTCCAGCAAATAACTTTGTAGGTATTGACCAACTGATTCTAAAGTTAACATGGAGAGAAAAGTTCCTGAATAGTCAACACAATATTGAAGGAGAAGAGTTAGAGAATTGACCCCAACTGGCTTTAGGACTTGTATAAGGAGACAGTAATAAAGACTAGTATTGGTGAATTAATAGACAAATAGATCAATGGAATGAAACTGAGAGCCAAGATATAGACTCACATAAATATAGTCAGTTGATTTTTGACAAAATAGCAAAGGCAAGACAATGGAGAAAAATAGCATTTTCAACAAATAGTGCTGGAAAAATCGTACACACACATACAAAAACATGACTCTACATATAGACCATACATCTTCACAAAAATTAAAAATAAATTGCACATAAATGTAAAATACAAAACTATAAAACTCCAGAAGAAAACACAGGAGAAAATCTAGATGACCTTGAATTTGATAATGACTTTTAGATACAATATTAAAGGTATAATCTATAAAGGAAATAGTTGATAAGTTGGAAGTCAAAAAAATTAGAAATTTCTTCTCTGCAAAGACAAGAGAATGAAAAAATAAGCCACAGATTGAGAAAAAATGTTTGCAAAAGATATTTGATAGAGGATTGCCATTCAAAGCATGCCAAGAACACTTAAAGCTCATCAATAAGAAAACAAATTGATTAAAAAATAGGCCAAAGACCTTAACAGATACTTCTACAAAAGAAAATGTACAAATGGCATGCTCTATAGTTTGGATCTGGAATGTGTCCCAAAGGCCTGTGCGTTAATGTTTTGGCCCTAGCCCATGGTGCTATTGGGAGAGGGTGGACCCTTTAAGAGGTGGGACTTACTGGGAGCAGATTAGGTCACTGAGGACATTAACTTGGAGGGAATATTGGAACCCCAGTTCCTCCTCTTCTTTCTGCCGGGAAGTGAGGAGCTTGCTTAAACATGTGCTCCCATCATAATGAATTCTACTACCAAAGACCTAAAGCAATAGGGCTGGTCAGTCATGGACTAAGACCTCCAGAAATGTGAGCCAAAATAATCTTTTTCTCCTTAAAATTGTTATCTCTGGTATTTGTTACAGTAATGGAAAGCAGTCTAACAGTAAGCAAGCATATGGCAAGATGCTCCATATCATATATTATCAGGGCAATGCTAATCAAAATAAAATTGAGACATCACTACATATTTATTAGAAAGGCCTAAAACCAGAACACTAACATCAAATGCTGATGAGGTTGTGGAGTGACAAAAACTCATTCATTGCTGGCAGGAATGAAAAATGGTACATACGACAGCTTTGGAAGACAGTTTGGTACATTCTCACAAAACTAAACATACTTTTATTATATGATCTGTGAATTACATTCCTCTCTATTACACAAAGGAGTTAAGATTCATTTTATATATATATAACATGTAATATATACATTTTTATTAAAATATATGTAAATATATACATACACATTTACATATAATATGTACATTTAAAATATATGTTTAAATATTTAAATATTAAATATCTATATATTTATATATGTTTAAAATAGCTATCACCTATATAATCATGACCACAACAAAACAAGATATCTAAGGGAAAAGCATTTACCAACAGCTGTTCTTACCTCTAATGAAGAAAATTAAAAATCTTTATTGAAAGCAAGAAAGAGCTAAATAATTGAAAAGCTATTATATTCACGAATAAGAAGATTTAATAATATAAAATGTCTGTTCTTCCCAAATTATTATTCCAATGATGTTTTATAGTAGTTTGACTATACATATGGGGATGGGATTGAAATGTTGATTCAAAGGTAAGGAATGATCTTAAAGGGCTACTATAGCCAAGAAACTTCCATGAAAGAATATAGTGAGAAACTTGATCTATCAGATATCAAACTCATTGTAAAAATTAATTCCCTGTACTTTTAGAAAGGATATAGACCAACAGACCAATGAACTAGAGCAGAGACTAAAAACCCTACATGTGTATGAAAATGTGATATGTGACAGAAGAGACTACAGATCAACTGAGAAAGGATGGACTATTAAATAAATGATGCTGGGTAAATATTTTATTCTTATTGTAAAAATTAATCTGTCTCCCTATCTCACATAGTATACTTAAAAGCCAAATCAAGGTAAATTAATAGCCTAAATATGAAACTAGAAAAAAGCATTGATTGAAAAAAGCATCTTAATGACTTCAAGATAGAAAAATATTTCTTAAACAAGACACAGCATGCACAAACCAAAGAAGCAAACATTCAATTTTATTAAAATGAAAAAATGTTAATTCATCAAAAGAAATTTTCAAAAACTGTAAGTTTAACCAAAGATTGGGAAAAAACATTTCTAATAATATGAATGAGGAAAGATTAATATCCATAATAGATACTGGAATTCCAAAACTGTTAACAACAACAAAAAAGGACCCAATTTAAGTATAAGCAAAAGATAAAACCAGATACTTCACAGTGAAGAAACAAGGAAAAACATTTAACCTCAATGAAGTAAAGGCACATAGATATTTTAAGTCATTGGATTAGTTTCCTAAGGCTGCCTTACAAAGAACCACAAACCAAGCTAAAAATCAACATAAATCTGTTGTCTCACAGTTTTGGAGACTGTAAATCTGAAAGAAAGTATTGGTATGGAATAAACTCTGATGGCTCTAGGGAACAAACCATCCCACGAGTCTGTCTTAGCTTCTGTATTTGGCAAAAGTTCTCAGCATTCCTTGGTCTGTCATCTAATAGTTCTGCTCTCTGCCTCTTTCTTTACATGATTTTCTTCCTTGTGTGTTTGTGTATCTCTGTATCTTTATGTGGTATTTCTTCTATGTGTTTTTGTCCACATTTTCCTCATTTTATAAGGATACCAAGTCACTGGATTAGGACCTAATGCTAATGCAAAAGGAAAAAGTTGTAAAAGAATGTATTCTAGTCAGCTTTGTTTTACTGAGACCACAATACCCAACAAGAACAACTTAGAGGAGAGTAAGTTAAATTTGGCTCACAATTTCAGAGAGGTCTTAGTCTGTACATGGCTGACTTCATTACTCTGGGCCCAAGATGAGGCAGCATATCATGGGGGAAAGGGCCAGAGAAAGAGAACTGTTTGCCTCATGGCAGGGTCAGGAAGCAGGGGTGGGGATGGAAGGGGCCACTGGGAGGATGCACCCTTCCAGGTCACACTTCAGTGGCCCACCTTCTCCCCATCTGCCTACAGTTACCACCGAGGACATTCAAACTAAGATGGACTGATGAGATTACAGCTCTTGCTATCCTTGAACAATACATTTAACCTTTGAATATTTCTGTATTAATCCAAGAGCTTTAGGGGTGGGGGGCTCATATCCAAATCATAGCAAAATGCACATAGAATGATACCTTTTCCACATTGCTTGATGATACATATATATGATATAAAAGTATAAAGTCATTTGTGAGAATAATAAACACCAAATAATAAACACCAAATAATAAACACCAAAGAGTAAATGCAGACTATAATGCTAAGTGAAATAAGCCAGGCCCCAAAAGACAAAGTTTGAATATTTTCACTGATATGTGGAAGCTAACCCACAATAAGAGGGGAGAGGGGAAGAAAGATAATCTGTGGATTAGACAAAGGGGAATGAAGGGAACGGAGGGGAAACAGGAAAAGGAAAGACAGTGGAATGAATTTAAATAATTTTTCTATGTACATATATGACTATACCATAGTGAGTCCCACCATTGGTTACATTCACAAGAATGGGGTCCTAATTAAAATAAGATACATTTCATGCTTGTATAATTATATCAAAATGAATTCTACTGTCATGTATAACTAAAAAGAACCAATAAAAATGCTTTAAAAAAGAGTAAATGGGGCTTCAATGGAATCCATACTATACTTTTTCTTAAGCTTTTTCTTAAACACATGTATTTGTTATATTATTTTTATGTTTTTAGTAAATCTTCCTTAATGCATAATAAAATGGAAATATTAAGGTAAAAATTCAAGGCTAGAATAATTATGTGAATCAAGAACTCTGGCCTTGAACCACTATTCTCAACTAACACTGCTTCAGTGTAACAAATGGCACAATTTTACATAATCAAAATTGTGTTTATATAGGTATCATGTTCTAAAAAATTAAAATAATGCATTGAACACTGATTTTATGTTTTGTATTAAAAAACATACTTGCAAAAGTTACTTGCAAAATAAATAAAATTTTGGGCAACCCCTCCCGGCACATTGCTAGATTAAATGCAGTTACTGAGTTATTTCAAGCAATTATTTGATTGAATTTGATTTCAAACTCAGATTGAAAGAAAATATGAAACTAACATTTCAAACATTTGTCTCATCACATCTATGCTCTTACTCTTTGAAAAGTGAACAAGTAAAAAATTTATAATAAGATAGCATCATAGAAGAATTGAACTCTGAAAAGTTTTTTGTTAATACCAGCCACTATAAATCTGATAATTTCTAACAACAAAATACAGACTTTTGGTTTTTACTGTACATTTAACATTTTGTTGGGAACCATAAATTTCAAGTATTTATTTCATACTTTTGAACAAATGATTGAGTTCCCAGGGAAAGGGCAGACTTCCTGTTCAATACCAGTTATCAAGCTTTTGTTGGCATGTTCTTTTTTTTCCCCTCAATAACTTCTGATGTAAGTCAAGATGCTTCAGAATCACATCTTTTCTCCATTTATTTTTTACCTAGGACATCCTAGAGAATTGAAAGCTTAATACAATACTTCAAAGAATGGGGAGAATGTAATATCTGCATGCAAATTATTTTCATAATAGTTCCTCACCTGAAAGGGCCTTATTTATTTTTAAAAACATTTTTAGCTGTAGATGGACACAATACCTTTATTATTTATTTATTTATTTATTTTTATGTTGTGCTGAGGATCCAATCCAGTGCCTTATACATGCGAGGCAAGCGCTCTGCCACTAATCTACAACCTCAGCTCCCTTATTTATTTTTCCTTTCAAGCTCTTTCTCTTTCATAAAGGCTATCCAATTCTTTCTCCACACTTCTGAGAAATTATCAGTAGAGATCACTAAGACTATTACTGTGTATCACTATTATTACTATCATTGTTTAACCTTGAAGATTGTTACAGGCCAGTGAATTGTATTATGTACTTGAATCTTCACAAGTTTATTATCATATCCATTTAATTATTGAGGAAACAAATGAGCTAATTACTTTGACCAAGGTCACATGCAGAGTAAGTACATGTTACCTTTCTATTCACTCCCTATATGCTGTGTATATAGCATATATGCTAAATGAATCAAGCTAATCTTCAGTTCTCAGGAGCAGAGACTAAGGATTCCATTATTTTGTGCTTTGTCACTGAAATCCCAGTGCAATTCTGGGGGCGTGTAAGAAATACCTGACAGGCAGAAAAAGCAGGGAAGGAATGATGTCACCAGAGGAAGGTGGATGGTGAGGATTAGACACACATAAAAAGAAGTGTGCTCAGTGGGGCTGGGATTGTGGCTCAGTGGTAGAGCGCTTGCCTTGCATGCGTGAGGCACTGGGTTCGAGCCTCAGCACCACATAAAAATAAATTAGTAAAGATAGTGTGTCCACATACAACAAAAAATATTTAAAAAAAAGAAGTGTGCTCAGTTTTAAAAAAGAATTTATATAGTATTCTGATTGCATTTTTTGTAAAATTTCAATAATGATCAGAAAACCACATTTTCTAAATTATCTAAACAAAATTTATTTTTAAGCCTTTTTTAACCTAGTGATTTCCAATCAAAATCCAGTTTTGGAAAAGCTATAATTGCCCTACTGCTTTTGTACTTGAAGATCAGGGATAATTAAATTTAGAAGAGTATTTTCAGTTTAAAATAATTCATCCTGGTTTCAATTACTTGAAAAAAAGTAAAAAAAAAATTAATTGGAACTTTTAGAAATCACTTTTATAATCTCCTAAGTAAAATTTCAACTGTTTACCATATGGGTTCTTTTCTCCTTCATTACAAAAAAATCAGCCATTATTTGGGAGTGATGGATAAACATCAATTACCGAGATGCTCCAGCTATTATTACTGAGCCTTTAGTAATGACAGGAAGTTCAAGGTTCACAACAAAACTTTGGCTTAACATCCTTTTATCTTTTATCCCTCCTCAAGGAACTACAGTGAAATGCTGGTCTTGTATCAAACTTCCTTTGAAAATGTTAAAAATATTTATCATTCATGAAATGTTTTAGAGAAATTTCACATGATGGATGATGTATTGTACCCCAAATCCATAACCTAACAAGTTCATGCTTGTATCTAGTAAATTAAAATAAGAAATAAAAGCAAAATTACTGGAATTTTTGTTTTAAAATGATATCATCAATGATGTCTGCTATAAAGTTAGCTTTTATTTAGGTTAAATTCATAAGCCTTAAAGAATAAGAACTTAACTCTATCCAGGAGCTTTGGGTTGCACCATTTTTTCAGGCTTATCTTGGATTCTGTATTTTTAACAGAATAAAATAATTTTTCTTCAACATAGAAGAGATAGCAAAGTGTGAACATGAAGAAATGCAACATCATCCTGCTTCTATTGTATATCACATTATTATTAGTCAAATAAAAGGTTATGTACAAGTATTAGTCATCTGCAAGCTATAGAATTGTAGCACTGCCTGTCTTTTGACACTTTTCTTCCTAGCATTTATCCAAGTGCCTAAAAATCTTGTTCTAAATTTTATAAAATTAAATATTTGATATGTGCATTATTTATGAGAAAAAACATTAACTACTTGGGATTTCTTTTAACTTGGCTAAAAATGCTGTATTGTCACATATTTATGTAGACTAGTAAATGACAGTCCTCATGAATACAAACTCCAGATTTAAAGTACTATAGCTTTCTTGAAAAGGAAAAAATATAATTTGCTATTTATTGAACCATTAGGAATCCAACAGATGAAAGTACTATTGCTGAATGACATATTTACTATTTTTTTACATTTACATATTTACACGTGCTAAGTCTGACAATTCTTATTCAAGTAGTTTCTTGATATGTATATATTTAATTTTTAAAACTTAAATTTCTCTGATTTACATTCTCAACTATATCTTCCCAAAGTTTTATCTTTGGAAAATTCAGATTTTAAATAATTTTCATTATAATCTTTGGACCTACAACTGTATTTAACAAACTATTTACTTCTATATTTGTGAGGTGATTTTAAAAGGGGGAATGGATACCTTCAGAAATCTTAAAAAGATTTCTTGAGAGTCTATAGTCAGTATTGCCAAGCACACTTATGATTTTTTTCAAGGCCATGAATCATCATAAATGACACCTGCATTGTTGTGGTATGCTGAAATGATTGAGTGGGAACTGTGCCCAGCTTAATCTATCTGTAAATACATTGCCCTGTTCTGTATATATTGGCCTGATTAGATTTTCTTTGATGCTTTGGTGATTGCACTTGTTTTGTCTTGGAGAATCCTAAATTATGGAATTAAAACTCAAAGTTGAACACTATATTAAGACTATTGTAATGTGTAGTGAATCTTTGCAAGTTATCTAGAGTCAACTGCTTTGGAGACTGCATTTTGCACTTTTCCTTTGCTTCAGACATATTATCAGAAACTATGTGAGCCTTGTTTTGTTATATGGTTATTATAGTTTATTAGAAGTTCCATTATTTAGTTATGCTCAAATTAGATTAAATTTCATTTTCTTGTAAAACGAAAAACAATTTATAGAACAAACCCATAAAGTCTTTTTATTTTCAATATAAAATCATTCCATTTGAACAATGCAGTACTGTCTCCCATGCAATAAAAGGTGAATGTGTGTAAATGTGTGAATTCCAAAGTACTGACTATGGCAGCACAAATCTAACACCGGTGAACTTGTCATCTAGGTCTATTAAAAAGGCATTTCCATATACAACTTTTGAATGACAAATGTTGCAGGCTTTCAAAAGGAGCTAGAACATAATAAGCGTGACTTACAAGGTTAAGAGCAAGAGAGGGCACTAAAAGAAAATTTTGAAGAAAAATTTGAAATATAGAACTCAATGCTATTTTTCTTTTTATAATATTCTTTTTTCTCCAGGTTTGGGATTTCCGAAATGCCTGCCTAATTTCTGCAAGCAAATGTTTCTAGGTGGCGCTCTAAAGCGTTTGCCAGAAGGTGGCGGCATAAGCCCTCATTGCTCAGAGCTGTCCCAGGTGCTGAACCCAGTTGCGGAGATTAAGAGCAGCTCGGCGGCTAGCGACCAGAGATTCCACCAAGTTCTCTCCCCAGAGGTTGCAAGGTACTGTACGAAATGCAGAAGATCATATAAAATGCAGGATCTCACTTAAAATACATAGGTAAAATATATCCTTCTCTGAATTTACTCGCCACGAAGCTATGGGAGGTGGCAGCGCTTGGTGAAATGTTAATATGTAGCTGTAACTGAAAAGTGTGTGTCTGTGTGTGTGTGTGTGTGTGTGTGTGTAAGTAATACATACCGAGTTGATTTTTTCTTCACTTTGAGATTCAGCTTTGTACTCGTCCTTATCCTTTGACACACCTTTTATAATTCCTTTCTCTCCCAAACTCCCAAGGTTAAAAGGGGGAAAAAAAAAGTCAGGCAACATCCTCCAGGGATGTCAGTCTGGACTGGTACATGAAGAATGGGGGCGATTAAAAAGAGAAAAATACAACTAAGATATACTCCATCTTCTTTTTCATCAATTAACAATAATTTACAGATTAACCCAGGTGTCCACCTTTCCATTCGGTCTCCCTGTGTCTCCTTTCTTCATTTTCCTATTGCCACTTTGGGATGTTGACTCTATTTAAGAATTTGACAGAAATAAGAGCCAGTGGTAGTTGGAAAGGGATTTTTTTTTCCTCCTGGAGTTTGGCTGGGTGGGAGGCGGAGTTTATTTGTTACAACATCGGTCTGACCAGCAGATCAGTTGTTTGTAAGCGAATTTTGAGTCTGTCTGCAGAAAGGGACTTGAATGTAAAGAAGCTGAGCTAGAAGGAGAGGAAGGTGGAGACCCAGAGGAAAGAGACACTCAGTGTTAGGAGGGGAGGGTTAGCGTGGGAGGGAGGGAGACTGGCTGGCTGAGCGACACATAGAGGGATAAAGAAAGGAAGGTGAGAGGGAGAATGAAAGGAATAGCTAGCAAGAGGAAGTGGAGAGGAGGAAGCTGAAAAGAAAGACGGGAGGAGAGAGTGGGAGAGAGAGAAAGGGGGAAGGAAAGAGGGAGAGTAGAGTCACAGAGTGACCATGGAGGATGGGGTTTCTCTATTCCAGATACTTCTGGGACTGGCGACTGTTTGCTAGTGGAAAGACTACGGCTCCAGTAGCCAGTTGGGCATAAAGAAAGTAAAATAGACAGCGAGAGACAAACATTCCAGCCACCTCTCCGCCACCCAGAGATCCGGGAACTGCTCTCTGGGAAACTCTAGTTTTCTAGCTGGAGCTTCTGATCGTCCTGGACCGCGGAAGCCAAGGAAGCCCCTAGAAGCTGCTCCTTCCAGATGCCTTCGCCAGAGCCGTAAGAACTTCCTGTCTGACTCCTTGCATCCCCTCGCTCTGAAACTCTCCAGGAGAGCAGAAGACCCTAGCGGGAGGGGCGAGGGATATCCGTGCGCAGTCTTTCTCGCCTTCCCCCCAACCCGGCGTGCAGGCAGGCATGGATGTACTCAGCCCTGGCCAGGGCA
The DNA here is from genome assembly GCA_028644305.1 of Xerus rutilus. Lineage (NCBI taxonomy): Eukaryota > Metazoa > Chordata > Mammalia > Rodentia > Sciuridae > Xerus > Xerus rutilus. Next base: position 44,658,907 of record CM053405.1, on the reverse strand, counting down.
ACAATACCACATCGTCCCAGGGGCCCTTCGGGACAGGCGGCAACGTTACTGGCATCTCCGACGTGACATTTAGTTACCAAGTGATCACCTCTCTGCTGCTGGGCACGCTCATTTTCTGCGCAGTGTTGGGCAATGCGTGCGTGGTGGCTGCCATCGCCCTGGAGCGCTCCCTCCAGAATGTGGCCAACTATCTCATCGGCTCCTTGGCGGTCACTGACCTCATGGTGTCAGTGCTAGTGCTGCCCATGGCCGCGCTGTACCAGGTGCTCAACAAGTGGACTCTGGGCCAGGTCACCTGCGACCTGTTTATCGCCTTGGATGTTCTGTGCTGCACCTCGTCCATCCTGCACCTGTGCGCCATCGCTCTAGACAGGTACTGGGCCATCACGGACCCCATCGACTATGTGAACAAGAGGACGCCCCGGCGCGCCGCTGCTCTAATCTCACTCACTTGGCTCATTGGTTTTCTCATCTCCATCCCGCCCATGCTGGGCTGGCGCACCCCAGAAGACCGCTCGGACCCCGACGCGTGCACCATCAGCAAGGACCACGGCTACACTATCTACTCCACTTTCGGCGCTTTCTATATCCCACTGCTGCTCATGCTAGTTCTCTATGGGCGCATCTTCCGAGCCGCGCGCTTCCGCATCCGCAAGACCGTCAAGAAGGTGGAGAAGAAAGCCGACCCTCGCTTTGGAACATCGCCCGCCCCGCAACCCAAGAAGAGCGTGAATGGACAACCAGGTAGCAGAGACTGGAGGCGGAGCGTAGAGAACAAGTCAGTGGGGGCTCTGTGTGCCAACGGCGCTGTGAGGCAGGGCGACGATGGCGCCGCCCTAGAGGTAATTGAAGTGCACCGAATGGGCAACTCCAAAGAGCACCTGCCGCTGCCCAGCGAGGTGGGTGCTGCCCCTTGCCCCTCCGCCTCCTTCGAGAGGAAAAATGAGCGCAACGCCGAGGCGAAGCGCAAGATGGCCCTGGCCCGTGAGAGGAAGACGGTGAAGACGCTGGGCATCATCATGGGCACTTTTATCCTCTGCTGGCTGCCCTTTTTCATCGTGGCCCTGGTTCTGCCCTTCTGTGAGAGTAGCTGTCACATGCCCACCCTGTTGGGCGCCATAATCAATTGGCTGGGCTACTCCAACTCTCTGCTCAACCCCGTCATTTACGCCTACTTCAATAAGGACTTTCAAAACGCGTTTAAGAAGATCATCAAATGCAAGTTTTGCCGCCGATGATGCTGATTGAGGAGTATCGGGCGAGTAGAGGTTACAGGACCCTCCCCATTCACTCTGCCTCTCCAAGCACTCTGGAATCAACACCTGAGATAACTTGCTTTTTTTCTTCTTTTCAGCTTTTTGGCCCACTACTTCCGGATCTCGCCCCTTCCGCACCTACTATGCCAGCGGAGGGCGCTCTCTGTGAAGGGTCCCTGGTTGTGGGGCCAAAAGGCCTGGGGAACTCGCAGGGTCTATGAGAAGAGCATTGACTTCAGCATCAGTTTTGATTCCAGCAATCACCTCCAACTCTTGTCCCACAAAACATCGGGGTGGAGGTTTAAGCGTCAGCCTTTCAAGGCAGAAAATTCAAACAAAACAAACCATACACACAGCCCCTCCGTGCTCACTGACAACTTCCACCAGTCAGCACAACTTCTAGAACTTGGACTTATAGTTCAAGACTTTACTTCATCTCTCCCGCCCTTATCTTTTTCCGTCTCAAGGTTTCATCCCTATTTTTCCTTTCCCTGCTTCCCTCTCTGCCGTCTTCTGTCCCTAAACAGTTGTTGTTGGTCTGGGAAGGCAGTAGGGTCTGCTTTTCCCTTTGTTAGTAGTGCACCTGGAATTACCATCTTACTCCTTAGGCTCACAGAACAACTCTGAGGTGCACAGCTCTTGCTTGCTGTCTTTTCTTGAACTCTAAAACAAGTGGCTAGAAGATGTGTCTTTGAGTGGACTTGTAAGTACAAGGCTGGGCCGGCGGGTGGAGAATGAGGAAGGAATTCGGACCATTTTGTCTGGGCTTGCCTTGGTGTCAGCACTCACCAAAGAAACTGAGAATCAGTGGAAAAAGAAAACTTGTTTGTACAGATTTCGGGCGGGTCTGTACATCCTGACTTCGCCACTTATCTACTGCGGGAGGCGCCCGCCCGCCGCAGTTTCCTGGAAATGCTGAGAGACCTGAGATTACAGCATCTCACCAGCGGTGTGCCGGGTTAGCTTGCCACGTATTTACAGGGTCCAAGTTCCTTTGCTTAAACTCCAAGACGAGTTAAAGTGCTGGCAGACAATTAACTAGGCTTTGCTATACCTGGCGGCGCTAGGTCCCGCGGAGCTCTGGGAACTTAAGAGCTACAAAGCTCTAAGAGGTGGCGTGGCGGGGAGTCGCAGAAGGGCTCCCCAAGGTGCGTGTGCCCGGACTCCAGCTCCTTTTCCCGTGGAACTGGAAACAGCAATTTTATCCATAGAATGCAGACTTTTTCCTCCTAAATCACTCTTTTGTCCCTTTCCAATCAGGAAACCGCTCTGTTTAACGTGTCCAAACACTGCACTGGATTTGTTGCAGACCTTCTGCACACAAAGTTAGCAGAACTTTGGTTTTCAAATAGGAATTCTTGGACTTTGAATTAAATGAGTCCCACTAGGTTAGAATGATCTATAGTCCCAGAGGCAGACATCTTAATAGTGGGGCCCTAAAAGATTGGTTAGGGAGTGCTCTCTGGGGAATCTCTGAGAATCTTTTAGGGGATTATATTTGCTCCTTGGCCCGGTTGTTCTGCATCTGGGGTTTATAGGGAATCAGGCTGTGTGTCCTTTGAATTTGTGGAGCACGCCAAGCTTTTCTTCCTAAAAAAGTTAATCTTCCAGCCTCACTACTTTTGCTGAGAAACTTTGCTGCCCATAGGAAGGGAAATTATTTCAGTGCTCCGTTTGAATGCAAATTTCCAGCCACATAAGGATCTCCACATAAGGAGATCAAGAGGCTTATCATAGTTAGATCCTAGCTTCTAATTTTGGGAAGAATAATGGTTTCTTTTTCCTGTAATTATACGAAGTTACTGATTCTTACTCTCCTTTAAATATACGTTTTGAATGTTTGCATCTGCTGTTTTGAGAACTGTGTTGCACTTTTACAGATTGAAAAAGTTGCCAAGGAAATGTTCACTTGTGTGTAAGAAGGTGAAAGGACAGCTCTATCACTTGAAGCCATTGCATTGTTTGTCAAACTGAACAAAGCCTCCATTTGGTTTCTTTCTCTCTAAACTGGGAGTAGGCATGGTAATCTACTTAAACAGAGGAAAATTTAAGAACTTTGAGGATGGTTTATCTATGCATATGTAATGCTGATGCTGGGCTCTGGTGGAGAAGTTAAGGCAGACTTCTCCCATATAATTATTATCCATTTGAAAAGTCAATTTCATTTTTCTTTTTTTGTTTAGAATAATCTAAGTAGAATTATATGAGAAAACAAACTTTTCTGTGTGTTTTACTAAATTTACAGCAAGTTCTATATTTAAATTAATCCAAACCTCAAATTTGCTCCTTCAAATTATGCTTTGGCCAACAAATGCTACATTAGAAATTGTGAAATTTCTACTTACTTATATCTTTTACAGGTTCATATGGTCATGATTTGGGGGCATTTCTTCCTGCTTAAGAGGCTTTACACAAGAATGGAAAAGAAACATTCAATTGGAGTGAAATTCCCAAGCAACAGAGAAATTAAAGTAATAAGTGAAAAAGAGCCACATAGCTCTAAAGATCCCTGCTGCTTTTTTTTCTTTTAAAGTACTTGTATTAAGGTAAAGTATTTATGCATCAAAGTTGGCCTTCACTTTTCCTTGTAACAATAAAGAACTTTAATAATAGTAATGCTACAATAAACTGATATCAGTAACACTTGCATCTTTAATTGAAACCTCTGTGAATGTGTGTTTACTTGCAAAATTTTAAAATTAAAGGTGAAAATACAGTTATTGGGGAAGACCCTGCTATACAATACGGAAACCTATCCTAGATGAGTGATTTCTTTTTAAAAAATTATGTCTCTGGAAAGAGAATGTCCTATCTCATGGTTTAGGCACGAAACCATGCATTTTCCCTGACTGACACTTGCTTTAGGTATCTGTCTAATTAACATGGTCAGGGTGAGAGTCACATAGAGGAGAAATGCAGGTCTAGTAGAAGCAACAAGGGCCCATCCTGCTATTTAAAGCAGGGAAAGTACAGAGATCCGTTTTCTGTCTTTCCTATTCACTGAGCTAGAAGAAAATTACCTCTGATTTCAAAACAGCAGCTCATGGTTTGGGGGTTTGTCACCTTTAATGAAGGTAGAGGGATATTTTCTTTTCTGGCTGAGTCAATTTGATAGTGGGGTTCTGGATGTAAGGCTCACCACTATGTTAAATATAATTCTATGCTCTTTTTCTCCTACTGGAATCATCAGTAAAAACTCTTGTTTCTATTGTTGTGTTTGTTAATTTTACTGCTTTCCGGTGTCAGAATGATGGCTGCAGGGCAAAGAAAGCAAACCTCAAGGGTAAACAGAGGTCAGTGTTGCTATAGCCACAGCAGAGAGCACTCAGAAACTGCATGAATCCTGGTTTAGATAAAATATGTAGATAAATACATTATCTCAGTGAAGGAGAATGAGAACTCTCTGGAGTTTCTTATTTGAAATATGTTACATAAATATATCCTGCCCTTGAGTAAAATGCTGAATTCCACATGTTTGCCTTTTGAACTCTGATTATCTCTGTTCTTGGCTCTAGCTCTCTCCTCTGGTATCTCTTCTTCCACAGAGACAATGGCTTTCTGTTTTCCATGGTCTTCCTAAGGGCTCTATCAACACCACAACTAAGAGAGGGAATTATTACCAATTACTTCTGGTGTGATTAACAGGCCCCTAACCATGAGCAGTGACCACATATCAGCCACTGTTGAAATATGGAACTACCAATTAGAAAAAAAAATACTGTCACACTGAAGGAGCTTCGACCTTTTTGGGTATGGGAGAATAAACTGTATAACTACTCATGGAAGGATAACAGTGTTGTAATAATAGAATGAATCACAGGAGTTTGATTCTATAATCTTTTGGAGGACAAAGATCACTGTGGGCTGAGGGTAAATAGGGAATTATAGGTAGGGAAAGTGGCATTGGGGATCCAGGACTGAGTTCTCAGCAGATAAGGGATGGTAAGAGAAGGCAGACATTCCTTATGAAGTGACAGAAGGCAGTCTGATCCCTTCTTCCTGGCAAGTGAGGACCTGAAATGACATTTCTGTCTGGATGTTGATTAACACTTAGGGTTCATTAGGCAGGTGCTGAGTTTAGATAAAGATGCAGAATCAAATTCCCATGTATTGGGTCAATCTGAAGCGTCCAGGAGGAAAGAGAGAGAAAATGGATCTGAAGCCATAGGAATGAGAATTGGGGAAACTAGGTAAGAGAAAGAATGTTGTGAGCAAAATAAGGACAGAGAAAATGACAACAGGGTGACCAAGTTAAGTACAAGACAAAAGAACTCACTTATATAATGTTTGTGATTTTGCCAAGTGATTTTTCACACATAACATACCATTTAAATTTGAGGGAGCAGTTCCTCAAATTTAGAAATCCTAATTAGGCCATTGTAGCCTAGGCATAATATTTACAGTAGTAGGTAAGTAAAGAAAAAGGCATTCAAGATTGTATGTGGGAGCATACAAATGCCAGCTTAAACAACGGGAACTGCAGTTTTAGGCAGTGGGACCACTAATAAAGAAAACACCAGAGTCTGTTTGTGAAGAGAGGGAGCTGAAGATTCTGATGAGGTTTTGAGCTAGGGAGATTCTGGTCAATGAGAAGGGAGAGTAGGTTGTTACTTCTTCTATAGATCTTTCCTTTTATAGCTTCCTCTGTAAATGTGAAAAGGCTTTGTCCTTTGTAACAAGAAGATTCAGACAAGATGTCAGGGGCCTGATGGAAAGACATTGATTGATGTTGTAGCATTTGAACAATCTGCCATTTGGATGAGTATGTGAGGAATGCTACTACACAAAGCTGTGGTTGGATCAACTCCCTGATTATTGTGACTTTTTTTTTTTTTCAGTAGAATGTGTTAGTTATTTTTTTGAAGAGGGTACAATTCCAAAGGGCAAAGCTTTTCAGGAAGAGTAACCACAAAATTCCATGTTAGGCAGTGTGTCAAGAGTGACACATGAGGCCTAAAAGTTGGAACAGTCCAGTTGACCAAGTAGAGAGCAGGGCAATCCAGTTTGTTCTTCAAATACACTTATCAGAAACCATGCAAGACCTATTGATCTTTACACTGGTTATTCTTAGAAAATCTAGGCCTGTCATTGTCTTAATTTGGGGTGCTATAACAAAATGCCATAAATTGAATAGTTGATAGAGAACAGAAATTTATTTCTCACAGTCATGGAAGCTAGGAAGTCCAAGATCAAGGCACCAGTAGGTTCAGAATCTGGTAATGGTTTCCTTCCCAGCTCATTAATGGCTATCTTTTTACTGTAAGCTCACATGAGAGAAGGGAAAAGGGAATTCTCAGGCCTTTGTTATAAGGCACTAGTAGCATTTATGGGGGCTTCCTGCATGACCTAATTACTCACCCCCCCACACACACGCCAATACCATCACATTGCTTAATCCCCCCTCCCCCACATGCCAATACCATCACATTGCTTATTAGATTTCAACATTTGAATTTTGGGGGATGCATACTTTCAGACCATATCAGTGAGGCTAAAGTATCCAGTGAATTCCTTCTCTTGTCCAATTTGCTTTGTTTATGTGGCAATGGCAGGGATGGGAAAATGAGTCCAGTAAATGGATGCTTCAATGCTTGATGCTAGCTCAGACATTTCCATGTCTCCTGTCTGCATGTAGTTTGTGCAACTTCCCAGCTTTTCAGAAAAACATTTCTCATTTGCATTGGCAAGTGGTTGTTCTGTTATATCTAAGTTGGTTTCATCCTTGAAAACAGAAAAGGGAACAGGCTGGCTTGGGGCAGAAAGGAAGGGAAAAAAGAGGAAATAATGGAACTCAGCTCTCTTGTTACATAGCTATGGAAATTGATGGGGACATGTTTGGAAACTTGTGCAAGGTGCTTAGAAAGGAAGCATTTTATGAAATATGGTGTGCTTCATAGTTTCTGGAAGCAATTAGTCTGACTTGCAAGAACTAAAAAAGATAGAATGCAGACTATAAAATTTGATTTTAATCTTAAAGGAACAGTACATACAAAATTCTATATTGTAAGTATGTATAGCAGAGAAGGGGTGATTCATGGGAGAGGTTCTGGCTCAGGAGTAGTGGAAAAATGACTCCTTCATTCACTCAATAAATATTTCTAGAGTATTTACTGGCCAGGCACTATTTTACACACTCAGGATATAGCAGTGAATGGATTGGATGAAGTATCTCTGGTACATTGCAAAAAATGACCATCACAATTCCATTCTATGTGTTTGTTCACTTCTGCAACATGATTTTCCATCAAGATATGGAGGCTATAGAAAATTGTTAAGAGAATAGATTTTTAAGTGTTCTCAACACACACAAAAATGCTAAGTACATGAAGTAATCTATATGTTTTTGAAAAAATATAGAGGCTGCTTTCTTATGGCTTGAGCCTATGACTTGCTTTGGGGCAACACTGTTGTGGTGATAATTCTGATCATGGAACTCAAGAGCCTGTACTCTTCCACCTGCTCCTTTGGAACTCTGCCCACCTGTCATGTGAACAAGCTTGTGCTCACTTGCCGGAGTCTGAGAGACCAGATGGAGCAGAGGAGTCATTCTAGTTGAGATTCTCCTGGGCCACCTATATTCCAGTTGACTCAGAAGCTGACTGCAGACACAAGAGTGAGCACAGCCAAGACTAGAAGAATCTCCTAGTTTCATTCAATTCAACTTGCAAACTGAATAAATGGTTGTCACTAAACTTTGGATAATTTGTCACACTGAAAAGCTAATGAACACAATCTTAAGGAGTTTACATTCTAGAAAGGACACAGAAAATAAACAACAACCACAAAACCAACACACACATACATTCACTCACAGGTGGCAAACTAGAAAAAAATTAACTCAAGTAAAATATATAGGGGTACTGAAATGGAGGGGAAGGATGCTTCTAGTTTTTGCAGGTTTTCAGAAGATAGCTTGAAAAGTTATCATGAATTAGAGGTTTGGTAAAAATGAGCACTTGGACAAATAAAACTTAAGAAATAGTATGCAATTGTTATGATTTAGATGTGATGTCCCCCAAAAGCTCACGTATGAGACAAGGGAAGAAGGTTTGCAGGAGAAATAATTGGGTCATAGCCTTAACCTAATCAGTGAGTTAATCCCCTTCAGGGATTAACTGAGTAGTAGTTGGAGACAGGTGGAGTGTGGCTACAGGAAGTGGTTCATTGAGGGTGGGACTATCAGGTTTGTATTTTGTATCTGGAGAGTGCATTCTCTCTTTCTGCTTCCAAATCATGATGTGAGCTTCTTCCCTCTACCACACTGTCCTGCCATGGTGTTCAGCCTGGAGGAATGGAGCCAGTCTTCTATGGACTAAGGCCTCTGAAACCATGTGCCCTCAAATAAACTTTCCCTCCTCTACAATCAGTGTGGTCAGGTCTTTTAGTCACAACAGCAAAAATGCTGACTAAAACAGCAATTTACTATGAAAACTATGAAGAGTTTATTTCAAATAGGAAATTATTGATTTGGGGATTTGCATATTGCAAATTCTAGGGTTTTTCCCATTTCTTCATCAGAGAAATTAATATTAAAGGTATTAGTATTAAAAGTATTAGTATTATGTTAATATTAAAGTATTAAAGTATTAAAAGTATTAGTATTACATTAATAGTAAAAGTATTAGTATCCAACCAGTTCATGATAATACCCAGCCAGGTCATAGGCAGACCTAAGTGAAGTTTTATCAAATTGCATATATTCCTATAATCCTGAAACTTCAGCATGTACTCTACACTGTAGGAAAAAACTTCCTTGGCAAATAAGATCAATTTAACTCCCTACTATGTTTAATATTGCCATCTTGGTATATTGTATGGTTTTATTTTGAAAACAGATTTACTGAGATATAATCCACATACTTTAGAATTAAGTCTTTAAAGTGATTAAAGTCTTCAAGGGATTTTTGTACATTCATAGAACTACACAGACATCATCACAATAAATTTTGAACTTTTTCATGACCCACCCACCTCCCAAATAAATCCTGATCCATTAGTAGTCGTTCCTACTTTCCACTGATTCCTGAACTCTAGGCCAACCACTGATCACTTTCTGTCTGTATGGATTTTCCCTTTCTGGACATTTCAGATAAGTGGAATCATGTAACACATGGTGTTCATAACTGGCTCCTTTTTTTTAGTACTGTGTTTTCAAGGGTCATCCATGTTGTGATATGTAGTAATACTTTATGTGTTTTTACTGCCAAATAATATCCCATTTTTAGGACATGTTATTTATTTATTAATCTATTCATGAACATTGAGATTGTTACCACTTTTTGACTATTATGAAAAATACTGCTTAAACATTCATGCATAAACTAGGTGCAGGGACACATGCCTGTAATCCCAGTGGCTCAGGAGGCTGAGGCAGGAGAATCACAGGTTTGAAGACAGCCTCAGCAACTTAGCAAGGTCCTAAGCAACTTAATGAGCCCCCAATGTGGCTCAGTGGTTAATCACCCCTATGTTCAATCTCTGGTACAAAAAATAAAAAAAGTACATAAATTTCTGTGTGGGCATGTTTTCATTAATCTTGGTTATAAATCTAGAAGAAGAATTGCTGTATCATGTGGTAACTCTGTGTTTTAACTTTTTGAGAAATTCCAGAGTACTTTTACAGAATAGCTGTTCTATTTTAAATTCCCCCAAATAAGAGGGTTCTAACTTCTCCCCATCCTCCTTAACACTTATTATGTTGGTTTTTTATTTTTTGTTGGTAGACATCATAATGGGTCTGAAGTAGTATCCCACTGTGGTTTTGACTTGAATTTCTCTAATGACCAAAAATATTAAGCATCTTTTCATGTGCTTATTGACCATTTGCATGTCGTTTGTCTTCAGATAAATGACAATTCAAATTCTTTGCTGATTTTAAACTAGAAAAATCTTCTTTTTTTTTTTTTTTGGTGCTGGGGATTGAACTCAGGGGCACTCGACCACTGAGCCACATCCCCAGCCCTATTTTGTGTTTTCTTATATAGAGACAGGGTCTCACTGAGTTGCTTAGTGCCTCGCCATCGCTGAGGGAAAATCTTTTCTATTATTGAATTGAAAGAGTTCTTTATTCTGGAATTTAGATTCTTACCAGACTTACGGTTTTTAAAATTTTTTTTTCTCCAATTCTATTTTCTTTGCACTTTTTTGATGTTATTATTTGCAGCAAAAAGGATTTTAATATTTTTTGTAGCTTATAAACAAAGGAAAGTTATTTATCACAGTTCAGGAGCATGAGAATTCTTCAAGGCATCAACTGAGTCAATATTTGGTGAGGAACCATTTCTTAGTCTACAAACAGAACTTTCTTGTGCTGAAGCAAAAGAGCTCCCTTGATCCTGAACTATTTGACAAGACAGTGGTCCTTTGACTGAGACTCTGCTGTCCTCACTTAATCATGTTCCAAAGGGATCCAATCCCCAAACCATAACCTAGGGGTATGACTCCAACAGGTAAATTTTGGGTAGGAGGACACAAACATCCAGACTATAGTAGTTGTCATTTCACTTTATGGATAGTAAAGGATTTTAATTTTGATGAAGTTCAATGTGCCTTTATGTTCTTCTGTCATTTGTGCCTTTGATGTAGTAGCTAAGAAGGTCACAAAGATTTATTCCTGTTTTTTGAAGGGCTTTTGAAAAATAGTTTTGGCTTTTACATTTAGGTGATTGATCCATTTTCAGTTATTTTTATGTATGTTGTAAGGGAGAAGCTTAACTTGTTTTTTTTTTTTTGTTTGTTTGTTTTCCATTTCTAATGCTGCTATGGTTTGGGTGTAATTTCGGTGTTTCTCCAAATGTTCATATTTAAAGGCTTTGAAACCAGAGTGGCCTTATTACCAGTATCTGAGCTCTTTTCTTCCTGGTTACATAGCTAATCTACATTTTCCAATTTCCCTTCTTTTCAATGTATTGATGTATTGGGGCTAGTATAATATGTGCATAAGTGATATCACTGTGTTGAAAGTTAAACTGTAAAACTTCCAGAGTGATTTTATTTTGCTATTTGGTAGGGAGAAGATTCCATAGACCTAGAGGATAATGAGACCACAGGTGTAATTCATATCTGAATTTCTATATGGAGTACAGTTTCAACTACCATAGTGCCCACCAACCAGCCTTAGCATGTGATACAAACAGAAATGAAAATCTGAGCTTAATTTCAGTAAAGGGAAATTTTGGGGTTGTTTGCATAGTAATTTGTTTACCCTAGTCAATACAAAATATACAGAAGCAATATTTTGACTAAACATTTCAGTGTCCTCTCAATGACATTGTGCTAGATAGCTCAGGTAACTTCCAACTACTTTTAATTTTGGCTAAGGTCACAAATGTGCTGGGAGTCAATAAACAAAGGCCAAGATGGTGCATCTTCAATGTACACTCTGAACTTCACTGGGAAGTCAAAAGGAAGCCTTGTGACCATCACTGATGCCTTAGTTCAGACACTTAGTTTTTCTCTGGCTTAATTTTATAGAGTGCCCTTATAATAATGTGCCTGGGCCACATGCTTGACTGCCACTTGGGTTTTGGGGAGAAATGAGTAAGTAGGCACAAATTATTAAATTAAAGGCATTCCTTTATTCCATCATGGTTTCTCTATCGGTCTCTGAAAATGTACGTTGCCTATCTCCTTTTTAATATCTTTGTGTTAGCTTTTCATCACTGTGACCAACACACTTAACATGAACAACTTAGAGATGGAAAGATTTATTTTGGTTCATGTTTCAGAGGTTTTAGTCCATGGTTGGCCAGTTCCATCACCTTGGGTCCGAGGTGAGGCAGAATATTATGGCAGAAGGGTATGGCAGAAGAAAGATGTTCATCTCATGGCAGCCAGGAAATGGAGAGTAGAAAGGGCCAGGGACAAGATATAGTCCCCAAGGGCACGCCCAAAGACCTACTCCCTCAACTATGCCCCACTTGCCTGCAGTTTCTACTACCTCCCTGTTGTCCATACAGCTTTTAGTGAATTAACCCACTGATGAAGTCAGATTCCTCATGATCCAATCACTTCCCAATAGCTCCACTTCTGAACCTTGCTACATTGGAGACCATGCTTTCAACACATAAGAGTTTGGGGGACATTCCAAATCCAAACCATAACAATCTCCTATATACCTTTTTAAAATTTCTAAGCAGACTAACAATAATGACAATACAATAGAAACTTGTATCATTTAGAATGCAAGAGTGAAGTGTTCTAATTCTCTAATAAAGATATAGCCAATTGACATGACATTCATAAAACAAAATAACTATAGAACATCTCATGCTTTATTTTATTCCCATGTTTATATTATATGTATATATACACATATGTGTATATATACACATACACATATGTGTATATATATATTCTCAAGGGAATGAAATAATGTAATTTTAGTTGTACCATGTTTTTCTAGTAATATTTTTTCCAAGTGCATACATTTGTGTATGTAGGTAGATGATAATAAGAGGACAAATATCCAAGAAGCCTTCCTCAGTTTTTACATGAGATTAATCAAGAGCTTTCTAGTACAATTACGTGTTGATTGCAGTTAAAAGAGTTTAGCCTAGCATAAAGGAGGAGGACTGAAAATGAAGGGATTAATAGTAGAGGAGTGCAAAGAGTTTAGAGATCTTAGAGACTGACAGGATGTGAAAGGGGCCATGAGGAAGGATCTTACATTTGAATTTGGGAAGAGATTGGAATAGACTAGAAATAGTGAAATTAAGAAGAGAAAGTGTTAGTTTAGAAGCAATAGAAAGTCCTTCCTAAATTTATAGAATTCAATTTCAAGAGTAGGAAAATGGAAGAAAACAGCTGGATTGCTGAAAGATAAGAGGGCCATACAAAAGAGGCCATACAGTTGGTGCATGTGGAATACTAGCCTTAAAGTATATGTTATTAGAAGGATGAAAGAGAAGACTTTGGTAATATCAGCATTTACTTTTCTTCTTTTTTTCCTTCAGATAAAAAGAGGTAATTATGTCTTTAGAGACTAGGAAAATGGAAACATCAGAGAAGGAAAATTCAAGGCTACAAGAACTGAAATTCTGGTGAATAAGGGGATAGTTGAAGGAACTAAATATTGAGGAAGGCAAGAGGTTGAAGGTTTAAACTTTGAGGTGGGAACACTCTGTGAGACAGGAGATGAAGGGCAGAGATATTTTACAGCTTTTGGGAGGAAAGAAGATTTTTGATGAGGACTACCCTGTCAGTGGTTTTATTCGAGAGTTACCTATGTAGATGGATGCCCCGGATAATGAATCAAGATTAAAGCACATCCAGACTGGAGAATTGTGACCTGGGAGCCAGGGAAAAGGATAGAATTGAAGATTGCAGCAGTGCTTGTTGAAAGTTATTTTGGAGTCTGACCTTGAAGTTAGAAGACATATGATGTCTTTATCTGGCTCTCTTGCCTTTCTCCTCCACCAGGTTTGGCACTATTCAAAGCTGAGGGAATGGTGAACCAGAGCATGTGGGTACCCTCCAGGCCTGGCAATTGCTGATTAATTTCATGTCTCCATTGTCTCTCTAAGGAACTAAAGGAAGCTTCTTTCATTATTGGCACTTTGACAAAGAGGAAAAGATTTGCGCCTCATACTTTTTAAAAGTAAGCAGTAAGGTAATAAGAAACAAGAGTGGGGGCAATGACTTCTGCAAGGTAGATAGGATCTAGAATAGCTATTGTGACTAATATTGTATCAGTGGCTTGGTAAGAGCAGGATGCCTGAACTGTCAGCCTGCTATGGTTATACTTAAAGCAAGGCAGTATGGCTGTGCACTAAATTAGATCCAAGGGAATGACTGATTCCTAGCTTATTTAGCCATTCATCCCCAACTCCTCCTATTACCCAGTCCTGTTCCTCTGTTGTTATGTCTCTCATATATGCTTCTTACATTAAAAAAAAGAAGAAGAAAAAAATCTCCTGCATTTCCATTCTGGATTTTACTTTATGCCTTAAAAACTTGAACATTTCAGTTTTATTTATGCCTTCCTGATGGCACAATTTCCTAAATTGATTTCCATTACTTTCTCTTCTACTTCATCCATTTCTCCCCATTATGTCTTGAGTACTGTTAAATCAATTCTCTATTACGGAAAGATCTGTCATATTCCAGTTTGTTGCCTAAATATGACCAATTCTTCTAACCTGGTGCTAGGATTCAATGGGATAATTTCTGGGGGCAGCAAACAAGTCTGCTATGAACTTACTACTGAATGAACATTATTTAATATTTACTCAAGGGGTACCTTTGATTGGGACATTCTTTGGCTTTGTAGTTGCAGAGCAAGGAGAATAATAATATTTAATATGAAATGTAACCCCCAATTTTTAATCACATGAAACAAGACAGAGCTAAGTAGAAGTCAGACTTTGCCATTTTAATGGCCTTTTGAATGCCTTAGAGAGAAGTAAGAGAACATTTACAAATGACTATTGTCCACATGATGGAGCTTTTATTTTACAGAAATAAGATAATGCATAAGAATTAAGAATGAGCTTGGTTAACTAGTAAAATGAGAAAATGTAGCACTCATCAAACTTGCTCCTCCCTGGTCTTTGCTTTACCCTTTGCCTGACCTTGATGCAAATCACCTTTTTCTCTGTCTCTGTCTGTCTCTCTCAAGGGCAGACAGGCACTCTCTAATCTTTGGCTCTAATCATGTTGGGTAATGATATTTTCTCCTTTATTGAATTTCTATCTTGAAGGAGTTGTCTTTAAATAATGGGAACTTCAAAAGCTGACAAATTATCAAGAGTCTTCACAAATTATCAAGAGTCCAGGCAGTTATTTTTTGTTTTTAAATAGTTAAGCCTTAGTCATCTCAAATATACACATTTGATTGGTGTCATCTAAGAACAGTGCAATTTTTGATTTAATCAAATTAGTGTTAGGTTGATTTATATGCTTATTTTGTATGTCCATTTTAGTGATATAATATCTGATCATATTTGAATATTCAATTGATGTGAATTTCTAATATCATGCTCTTACTTTGATTGAGTTTTGTATGTACCTTTTCATGATGATTGGCTTAATATGCTTACTACTTTTAAAATTATATTTTAATAATCTCTTGTGTGCTAATAATTGGTTTGGAAGTTTCATCACTTCATGATCATTTACATACACACATATAACTTATAATTTGACATACTTCAATGTGTTTTTATAAATTTTGGTGCACTCTCAACAAAACAGTATTCACATTCAGATGCGTAAAATAAGCTCTAAATCAGCAGTCCTAGCTGGGACATGTGGCAATGTCTGGAGTCATTCTTCATTGTCACTATTGGCATCTAGGGGGTGGACTTAACAGATGTAGCTAAACATTTTAGAATGTGCAGAATAGCCCCCACAACAAGGGCTCAAAATGTCAATAGTGATGGGTTTTAAGAAATTCTCTAGTGAAATGGGTTTGTGACCACTTTCTCATGTTTCAGAGCAAAAAAAATTCTAAGGTAGTTTCATGGCTAGCAAAGAAGTAATGCACACATTTAGGAAGATTCTAAGGACAAAAATGCCATTGACTTCACTTTGTTTTTGTAATGCTGTTTAGCTTTTCTGGAAGCTTTCACACATAGAATGTCATGTAATTCCTGTATTATTCTTGTGATATAGAAATGGAATATTTTCAAATAAATGTGAGTTCCTTACAGATGCAAAATGATATAGAGAATTTAAGTGACAATACTAAGGTTACATGCTTAGTGATCCCTGTCTCCAGTATGATTATAGGAGTAAAAATAAGAGGCTGACTTTTTACATTCCTAGGGAAAAAACAGGCAAATACTGATGGTGTACAAAATGTTCTACTCTATCCTTTCTTCTTATCTCCCATCTCCCAAGTAATATGAAAAATCCCAGAGGAATAATTTTACTGTTCTACTAATAAACACCAATAATCTCATGTCATCATTTCAATGAAAGCATATATCTTTATTGATATAAAATTAAATTCACTTATGTTAACTTGAAATATACATTTAGCATTGATCATACTATACAATGGAAGTAAACTTTAAATTGATCTTATAAATTCTGCTAATGTAGCTGTGGAAAAACTGAAGCATTTTAAGCAATGTAGACTTGCTGTGTTTTTCCTTTGCAAGTTCTAAGTCATAACTTCTCACTTAGCTGTTGATTAATAATTTTTATGATAGAATTCCATTAGTCAGGACAGAGATTGATATGAGACATGGAACAGCCATCAATGCCTAATTTGTAGTATGAACCTTGGATAATGACATTAATGATATTCAGAATGGTTGCCACAGGGGAGAAATCCTATGGCATCTGCATCTATGCTGTTTTGGCTAGGAAGTAAGATCTTATAGTGCTAATTTGGAGATTGTTAATATTATAAAATAATATCTTCTATTTTAATAGTTGAGATAATTAATTATAAACAAAATACAACTGTAGTCTAAATCATCTTTGTAAACATATTGATCATTCAGAATACATATCACTTAAGTCATCTCCAGCAAATTTTATAGAACTTTGAAAGTGAATGCATAGGGGATTACAAAACCATCCATCCTACTTTGACATCTTGCTCATCTTTCAGTCAAGACTTTTCTGAAATTTACAGATTGGAGTAAAGATTTGTTCTCAATATATTTACTGAGCTTTTGCCGAATATATAGCAGTGAGGATACACCATAGGGGTAGAGTGGCTTTATACATGTTTTCTGCAGTTAAGCATTTATTAGGCTGTAAATTCTGAAGTAATCCTGGAGAGATGCAGATGGCCCAGCTACAGAGAGGAAGGACTGTCATTGATGAGTAACTAAATACAAAGGAGACATCCCTAGGAATTTTCAGTTTGGTAGTAGATGAGCAGAAAGCTGAGAGAAAGGTTAAGAAAATAAGGAAAATCAGGGGTTAAAATTACCCCACAGAAGTATTTTCAAGCTATTTACTTAATAGAATGGCTAGGAAGTGAGTTGTCTTAAAACATAACAACATATCTATTGAAGTAGTTTGTTCAAAATAGAGGAATTGGAGGAGTCAGTAAGATGGGAAGAGAGGCACATAGCACTAGTCTGCTCCTCCTTGGGATAGATTCAAAGCAATGAGTATAACTGCATGAGGTGGTGAGTGGCCATAGGTGATCTCTGAAAATTGACAGCAAAGGGGAAAAACAAAACAAAACCAAAAGACCTGATGGAATTCAGAAGCTAGAAAATAATAACATTCAAAGCAAGAAAGCAATATACCCTAATACCTAAGGAGAATAAAATTCTTCCTTCCAAGGTGTTAACAGTGAAAAAGAGTCACAGTGTGACATGAAGGCTGCACTTTGCAGAGAGACAGCTTAAATAAATAAGTAACCTAGTGTCTGCACAGCAAATTAGTTTGGAGAAGAAATTTGCTGCATCTTTTAGCAAACTCTCAGAGAGCTGTAGTCCAGAGCCATCTTGATAAAGGTTCTATTGTTAATGGAGTCCTGGGCGGGAGACTGGACTCAGGGCTGTCATTTTCCCCAAACAACAAATGGAAAAAATAATGGAGAAAATCAGGAAAGAAATATGAATCAATATGGGGGACAACCATATTGGGAAGGCAAAGTGAGATAAAACATCTCACCTCTGTCTTTGAAGGGCCGACAATAGCTATGAGGTTTTATGGAAAGGGGAATGAGGGCACGAGTTGAGGATTTGGATAACTGGAAAGTGTGCATGACTGGCAAAGTAGGTGATCTTGATCAGGCATGTCCCAATCCATTATTATCCAAGAATTGATCAGATGGGGACTTGTCAGTGATAAGAAAGGTGCTCTTATCTGGAAGATAGATTCAATTCATCATGATATATTTATTGATTAGACCTGTTGTTCCTGGAATCCACAATGACACAGAGAAAAGAAGACAGAAGCAAAATATAGGCTGAGGCCAAGTTTTTTTAAGCTGCATTTAGCTACTCATTGGACATTTTTCAGACTAAAATGAAGAGTCTAAGTCTTTGTTAGACTATGGTCTGAGACTGTGCTACTGTGAAGTATGAAAGGTCAAGTATAATTATGTCTTGAAGTCCCCATGGGCATGTGCTTCATTGACTGGTTGGGCAGCAGCCACAGGACAGTCTTGGTTTGGGGGCATGTCTCTGACATAGACTTGCTGAGGGTTTTATGTTATGAGGAGCATGGGCGATGGCAGGTAGAGGAGTGGAGGACACTGCCTTCTGGATTCAGAAGAACCTGCTTTATGTGGTTTCAGGTGACAGCAGTTGAGTGTAGTTTTGCATGGGGACCAGTTCTAGGGGAACTGGGATTGAGGGTGGCAGATCCCTTGGTTTCCACATTTCCCTTCTAGCACAGAACTTGGTGGTTTAGTTGCTTTTTTCCACCCTTTGAAGTATTTGGGGATCTACTGGGGATTAGGCATTGCCATACCCTGGGCCCAAGTACTAAAACCTTCTAAAGTGAATATATACCTGGACTGGCTTGTATTCTGCCCAAACTTACAGGGAGAAAGACTCATGAGAGCTATGGCATTTGCTATAATCCTAGGTGCGCAGACTTAAAACTCCACAGAGACTATACCCTTGGTATGCCTAGCATTCCACTTTAACCCATTCATTGAGAAGTGCCTAGCACAGCCTGCATGTGGCCCTGACTCATTTGGTGAAAGCTGACAGGTATTTCAATAAGCTGCTTCCACACCCACTACCACATTCCTTAACTGACAATTTCCAACTTTTGAAGACCCAGAGAGAAGATTAGATTGGCATAACCTGTAATCATCCACTGTCATTTGCATTTCTGAGCACCTTTATGGGGAAATTTCTGACTCTTTCAAAAGTCCATTTATTCTATCTTTTAATTTTTTACTCCTAATTATTTTTATTTTTCTTTTTTTCATTTTTATATTCATTTTATCATTTTTCCTATTTATTCTACTTTTTATTTCTTTATTATTTCTTTACTTATTTTTATTGCTTGTATTGATCTCAGGGTCTTGGGTACAAAGGGCATGTACTCTACCTCTGAGCTACAGTACCATCTCAACTGAGAGGAATTAAGGCCAGCTGTGGCCACAATCCAACTCAAACTCTGGTGGACACTTCTCCTTAATGGAAAGGGAGGATATAAGCTCCAAGCTGTAGACCTCTTCCTATGCAGGCACAGCTAGGAGGAGGCTAACATCCTCATCCTAGGAAAATATACCCTTAGTAGATCTAGAGAAAGTAAACACAATAGTTGCCAACATTGCATTTATCTGGGTCATCTATATGGACACCAGCTATAGCTTTTCAGATCACATAAGGCTGATAAGATGGAGGGTTAGTCTCACAAAGGATGTGCTGCAATTCTAGCCCCCATTTCTCCCTGTGAAGCACCTAGAGCTTTACAAGTCTCCAGTCAGAGGAAAAGATCTTCATGACCTTCAATACAACTGGAGAAGCCAATATTAGAATCCATTCCAGGTAACAGAGCTACTATCAACATTCCCTGTGAAAATTTCAACTCCTGATAGGGACTACCACTCTCATAGTAGGCATAACCACAGAAGGTGCATTCCACACACTGTTTTTCCTATACCACATCTGCCCAAAGTATTCCCATTCTTATAAGACTTGCAGAGACAGTGAGTCTCTCTGACTCTGATACAGTACAGCATTACAACATAAACCAATACCCCAAGACACATTATCAGAAGAAAACTGAATAATGAGAAGGCCACATGATAAAAACAGAAGACATGCCATCCCATCAAATGTGCAAACCTCAACATAGAAACACAAGAATTACAAAAAATAAGGTAATATGTTTTCTTCTAAAGTTTATAATGCCATAGAGACAGATTTCAAAGATATCAAAGTAGATGAAGTACCAGAAATAGAATTCTAAAGAATGATTTTTTAAAATGCTTAATAAAACTCAAGAGAACACAAGTGAATAGTTGGATGAATTAGGGATGACAATGCAAGATATGAATGAATAATTCCATAAAGAGATAGAAATTTTGAAAAAAACAAACAATTCTTAGAAATGGAAAACTCAGTAGGCAGATTAAAAAACTGAAGCTTAAAGTCTCAGTAACAGACTAGATCAAGCAGAAGAAAGAATTGTACAACTTGATAATAAGTCTGTCAAAATACTACATTTGGATAGCAATAAAGAAAAACATAAGAAAGAATGAAGAGAGCATAAAAGATCCCTGTATTCTGTACACTAAAGGGAAAAGAACCACATGCTGAGGGCACAGAAGCTATTCAGTGAAATATGTGGGGTAGGACAGTACACACTTGTAATCTCAGCAGCTCAAGAGGACAGGAGGATCACTAGAGGACAAGAGGATCACAAGTTCAAATCCAGCCTCAGCAAAAAGTGAGGCATTAAGCAACTCAGTGAGACCCTGTCTGTAAATAAAATACAAAATAGGGCTGGGGATGTGGCTCAGTGGTTGAGTGCCTCTGAGTTCAATCCCTGGTACCAAAAAGAAAAAAAAGAGAAAAAAAGAAAAGAAACTTTTTAGTGAAATAATGACAGAAAATTTCCCTTATCTTGTGAATGATATGGGCATTCAGATACATGAGACATTTAGAACCAGAAAAGAACCTCTCCACAGATATTATAGTGAAATTGCCAAAAGTACAGAATGAAGACATTAATGTTGAAAACTTCAGGAGAAAATGCCAAGTCACATTTAAAGACAAACCCAATAAAGTAACAGCAGAGTTCTCAACAAAAACTTCAAAGGCTGAGAGGGCATTGTGTTAGTCAGCTTTTTGTCACTGTGACAAAATACATGAGAAAATCAACTTAAAAGAGGAAAGAATTATTTAGCTCATAATTTCAAAGGTTTTATAAAAATCCAACATCCCTTCATGATAAATCATGGACAAAAGGATCATACTTCAAATCATAAGGCTATATATTTGACAACCCCCTATCAAACATCATACTAAATGAGAAAAACTGAAAGAATTTTGTCTAAGATCAGGAACAAGACAAGGGTATCTATTCAAAACTCCCTATTTTGTGTGGCACTGGGGATTAAACCCCAGGGGTGGTCATCACAGAGCTGCATCTCCAGCCCTTTTAATATATTTATTATTTTGAGATACAGTTTCATAAAGTTGCCCAGGCTGACCTCAAACTTGCAATCCTCTTGCCTTTCTCCTGAGTAGCTGAAAACCCCTATTATTCAATATGGGACTAGAAATTCTATCCAGAGAAATCAGGCAAGAAAAAGCAATAAAAGGCACACAAATAAGAACTGAGTAACCATTTCTTATGTTAAGTAATCCCTAGTTTAGATGATATGATTCTATACACAGAAAATCCTACAGACTACACCAAAAGATTGTTAGAAATGATAAACACAGTAAAGCAGTATAAAAATAAATATACAAAAATCTGTAGCCTTTCTCCACATCAATAATAAATTTGCAGAGAAAGAAATCAGGAAAGCAACCCCATTCACAATAGTCACATACACAAAAATAAGATACCCAGGAATAAACCTAAGTATGTGAAAGACCTCAAAAATAGGAAGAACACTGAAGAAAGAAATTGAAAAGATATTGGAAAGTAGAAAGACCACCCAGATTCATGGATTAGGAGAGTTAATATTAAAATGGCCGTTCTACCCAAAGCAATTTACAGTTTAAATGCCATTTATGTCAAAATACCAATGACATTCTTCAAGGAGGAAGGAAAAAACAACTCTAAAATTCATAAGACCTGAGAATAGGTTATGGTTTGGATTGGAAATGTGTCCCAAGAGCTCATGTATTGATGGATGGGGTCCCAGTGAAGCAGTTTTCAGAGGTGGAGCATTGGAAGATGACTGGATCATGAGGGCTCTAACTGCATCAATGGATTGGTTCATTCCTACCAAGTTCAATAGGTTTTTGGGAGAAAGGGCAAACTTAGGAATTGGGACCTAGTAAGAGGAAATACTCCTTGCTTGCATGACAATAAAGGCTATATCTTGCCTTCCAGTCCCTTGCACTTTCTTTCTTTGCTTCTTGGCCACCAATGAGGTAAGCAGCTTTGCTTTGCCGCACCCTTTCCATCATGATGTTCTGCTTCAACACAGGTCTGGAAACAGCAGAGACAAGTTATCATGAACTGAAATCTATGAATCCATACACCAAAACAAATATTTCCTTCATGTATTTGTCATTGAAATGGAAAGCAAACACAGAAGAGAGACCATAGGGGCCTGGAAGCGGGTGAAGGGAGGGGAAAGTAGAAAAGAATGAGTAGAAGTAATCAAAGCATGATATATGCATGTATGGAGATGCAACAGTGAAACCACTAATTTGTACAATTAATATGTTTTAATAATTACAATAATAAAAAGGAAAAAAATGGAGGAAATATTTGCAAACAGTTCTAACTGATCTTAACCCTGGCTCCATGTTCAAATTACAGGGAATTTTAAACATTTGGAAGACTACACACCCTCACCCAGAGTTCTGATTCATTGTGTCTAGAATTAGGCCTGAGAAATTGCTATTATCAAGGCAAACAAACAAGCAAGCAAACAAAAGCTCCATGGTTAATTTAAAAATGTAGAGAATCATGTTTACAAAAGGGTTAGAAATATCTGACAGCATCTCATGAACCTCATGGGATAGGAAGCTATTGCATATACTTGATGTTAATGATAATTTTATCAGCCTGACACTTTATAGCAGAGACACTTGACATTTAAAGCTATGTTCTACCCTTTGGGAAAGAATGAACAAGAAAGAGCTCATAACACTTTATTTTCATCTCCTCATCCTTTGGAACCTGTGGGATCCAGCATAGCAGTAACTAGGGGAGTCACGCAGAACAATAAAGAGGAAATCCCACTGTTCCCTAATTAACTGAGTGGCCTTTAGGGAATACCCTTGACTAACATACTTTAAGGGCAACAAGTTAAAACTCAGCAAAAACTAGAAACTAAATAAAAGCAAACTTAAAACAAGGTGATTCATAATTAAGGCTACATTATACAAATGCATCAGTTTACAGTTTTGTGATAGAAATGACTTCCAGAGATGAAAAGGTAAGTGCTATTTGCTGACAACCAGGAGAAGGCCTTATCAGTAGCAGAACATTCACTGCTCGGACTCAGGAAGGATACACACACATGCATACACGCACACGCACATTACAGAAATCATGTTCACAGAAGGATAAAGAAGTTTTCAAATCTGGGTTTGTAAGTGATAAACCATGATAATGAGGATGGAGAATGAAAAAAGAGATTGGTTTATATAATAAATCATACAGCAACTTAAGAAAATATAGGAAATATTAATAAGGAACTGGAAGAAAAGATGGTGGTTATTTTGACAGTATAATTTTGTCCTCCTGCTGTCCTAAGCCTTGGAGAGATTTCTCTTTAATCACTGGTTATACATGTGAGCTACAATAGGTGGGGCAATTTATTTAAATTGTCATGGTTTTAATAGGAATGTACTTAGAAATGCCGATTTGACAAAACTATATTCTTGGAGGGCAATTTAGAAGTAGTCTTAAGAGTTAGATGATTAGACCGAGCACTGTATCATAATGGATAGTAATTTTCTTGAATTATCACTGTCCTTGCCATCTTATACAACCTGGTAGATTTGCTGTTAGAAGTTGATTAGATTGTTCCTATTATGCCTAAAATATAATTTGTTAAAGCTAAAAATGGAACCCTTTAAAATTGTATAAGAATTTTCTAGTTTCTGATGGTCATTTGAGTTCCCACATTTAATTCTCACCCTTAAAAAATTGTTAATATAATCAATTAGAAATACAAAACATTGTAAAAATATGACCCAGAAAGCTTTTTTTTTTTTTTTTCCTTCAGTGGAAATGGAAATAAGAGGTTCTATGAAAAACTCACCTGAATGGCATCTCTGAAACTTCCTTCCAAATGGAAACTGAAGTGTTGGGTGCAAAGTGGGCAGTGAAGAGAAATCAAATTTTAACCCTGATAATGACTTTGAAAAATATTTTGTCTATCTCATATTCATGTAACTGTAGCAGCTTGATATTGCCAAGTAGCAGTTAGATGCATTATTTTCCATCCTCTTACTTCTGTGTCTTTAAGTGGGTTGCTTGTACACAGCAATTACATCTTGTTTTCTAAAAATACAATCCAAAGTTTTCCCTCTTTTAATTAATGTTTTTAGGCCATTCATATTTTTGTGTTTATTGATATAGTTGAATTAAAATCTACCATCTGGCTAGCTGTTTATATTTGTTCTATCTTTACTTTTTTTTCTTTCCCTCTTTTCTCCTTTCTCTAGGATTGAGTAAATAATAATTATTATTTACTTTCACTATTCACTTATTATTTATATCTCCTTGTTAATATGTTTTAGTGGAGACCTAAGATTTACAACATGTAAATCTACTTAATCATATTTTACCTGAAAGTAATACTGTTTTATGCATAAAGACTTCACAACTGTTGATTCCAATTCCTTTCACCCATCCTTTGTGCAATTGTTTTCTTAAAATTTTTGCATATGCTATAAACAAATAATAACTTGCTACTATTTTTGCTTAACAGTCATGTTTTATAGTCATCTTTTGTAAGGTAATAAACGATTATAGGTAAGAGAAAATAAATTCTCTATACCTTTATTTATTCCATTACTGGTAACACCTGTAGTACCTTTCATCTTTGTGTGTAGGTGTAGTTCCAAATTTCTGTCAAGTATTTTATTCCTTCTGCCTGAAAAATCTTTTAACATGTCTACTGACAATTTTCTGTTTTGTTTTTCTGAGAAAGTTTTATTTCTTTCATTTTTTAAAGTCATTTTTTCTAGATATGGACTTCTGTTTCACTTTTTTCTTTTGGTATTTTAAGTAAATCACTTTATTTCTTCTGGAGAGAGTTTGTTGTGATTTTTATCTGTGTTTCCCTGTATGTCTTTCTTATCACTGCCTTCAGAACTTTTCTTTGTATTTTAGCAGTTTACATATACTTGGTTTAGGTTTATTTTTTCTTTCTCTATTCTTTCTCCTCCTCCTCCTCCTCCTCCTCCTCTTCCTTTCCCTCTACATGCTCCTCTCCCCAACCTTCCTGGAACATTTGCCAATGCCAGGAGTCATTTTTGGTTGTCAGGCCTGGGGTAAATGCTCTTGGAACCTTATGGTTCCAATAATATTGCTATGCACAGAATAGCCCCTCAGCAAAGACTTACCTAAGCCAAATGTCAATAATGCTGAGAAGCAATATTTTAGACTTTTTAACTTGTGCACCTGAATTATTGTAAATTTCTTACATGATAATTCCAGTATCTATGTCTGAGTCTGAGTCTGGTTTTGTTGATGGCTTCATCTCTTGTCAGCATGATGTTTATTCTTACCTTTTTACATGCCTCATAATTCTTTTTTTGAAAACTGGACATTTGTGCAGGACATTAGTGATTGAGAAATAGTTTTTTTGCTTAGATACACATATGACTTTCCTTTCTCTAAACTTTTATATGAGAATTTGAGTTATTCTAACTACAAATTAGGTTTGAGGTTTGTTTTTGCTATAGTAACTTTTTATACATCACAGGCTTCCAATGCTTCTAGAAATACCTTCTGTTTAGGATAGGGTTGGTTTTCCAATGAGTGTTTTCAAAGCCTACTTGAACCTCAGTTTTGGGTCTTCCCATCTTGCTGTGCCTAAGAAAGGGTTTCTATGTCCCTTCTTGAAATTAAGAAATATTAAAGAAATATTTTACTTTCTATACGAAGAGGGATGTTTAGTTAGCTTTTTTGCTGCTGTTACCAAAAGACCTGACAAAAACAATTTAAGAGGAGAAAAAGTTTATTTGGCACTCATGGTTTCAGAGGTCTCAGTCCACAGATGGTCAACTCCATTTCTCTGGGCCTTAGGTGAGGCAGAACATCATGGCTGAAGGGTGTGGAGGAGAAAAGCCGCTCAAGACATGGCAATCAGAAAGCAGAGAGAGAGCTTCATTCATCACAGGCAAAATATAAACCCCAAAGGCATGCTAACAGTGACCTATCTCCTCCAGCCACACCCTGCCTGCCTAGTTACTGCCCACTTAATCCACATGAGTGAATTAATACACTGATTAAGTCACAACTCTCATAATCTAATCATTTCACCTCTGAATGTTCTTGCATTGACACTTACATGAGCTTTTCAGAGATACCTCATATCCAAACCATAACAAGGGATGATTGATACTGATTAATTTTCACTAATGAATTTTTATGAGTGCTCCTTGAGGTCTGAAATCAAAGAGCCTGCAATATGGTACAAAATTTCCCCATATATGTGGCCCATATGAGTTCTACATACTCTTGCCAGCTCACACTCTGCCTCCAACAATTTACTATTCTAGCTAACTTCTGATGGTTGACTAGCTCCATGTGCTCCAGGTGAGGGAAGCTTATGTCTGTCTCTCCTTTCTGGTACCTGTCTTTCCATAGGTTTCAGGTTAGTTGATTCTCATATGACTTGGGCTATCTTATGGATTCAAGAAATGTTTACATGTTTTATTTACAGTTTGCCTAACATTTTTTCATCACTGTTTTAAGTGTGGAAGTGACACTCTTTCCATCTCTAGGCCTCCATAAGGAAATTAGAGTGGCCCTTTTCAGTCGGATCCTGCTCTGATAACATCAGCTCTGTAGGTTGTGCCTCCATGTGGTTCACTGTGGTGTCAAAGGCAGGTGGGTAGTGTTGCATCCAACCTGCACCTACCTCTCCCCAAGAAGTGCAGCCCAGTCAACTCTGCAGAAGCAGCAAAGTTTATTGAGGAAATAGACACACAGACCAATCGATTGGGGTCAGCTCTCCTTTCCTTCAGAGTGACCCTGAAGTGAGGGTTTCAGAGGTTATTATAGGGTGGGCTAGCTACATGACTCAGGAAAACATGATTTGGCAGATATTCAATCTATAGTTATTTACAGTTCAACCATGACAGCGCCTCCTATGTCCCCTTTCAGTTCCTGGAACTTTAGGTAACTGGCTAGGGGGTCTGGTTTTGCACCCCCCACATCCATGAGAAGCAAGCATAGCAAAGCATTAATCACAGAAACACAAAGGTTAGCTGATATGTGCAGGCCTGAGACAGAGTGACTCCATTTTGAGTTTGGATTTTACAGGGAGGATGGTTCAAAGTTATAGCATAGCAGGAGAGAAAATCAGTTGTCTTTCCAGTTGATCTTGGTTTGATGGGTGCATGCTCCTGAAACTGGAAGCTAACACTTTGTTCAGCAGAGTAGGGAGAATCTACAATTTAAAAATGAATATATAAAGTCTAAATGGGCTTCTCTGCCTGATTCATGGGTTGTTTGTGGCTGAGTAAATTTTGGTGGATATGAAAGGAAAACAATATTGCTGGTGAAGCCAGAGTTTCTTTTCATTTTTGGCGGATTCAGTGGATAGGACTCACTTTCCAGGCCATTCAGGCAAATGAATGATGAAGTAGCAGGGTTACTGAAGGTGACTAATATTTGTAAATTTATAATTGAACACAAATCAGGTTCAAGGTTCAATAATGCTTTCCAGCGGGTTCCAAAACATATGGGATTTGATCTCATTTAGAACTAGCAGTTTTGTAAGAAAATATGAAAGACATGAAAGCATTAGGAAGGAATACATTGCATTCATAATGCTCCCCATAAGAGATAACATCTTAATGTTTTGTATATCTTTTCTCTGGAGGTTCATAGTTTATAGCCTGATTTTTTTCACCTTGTGAGAATTTTCTGAAATATTTTCATATCCTGAAATATTTTCAGAAATTATTTTATATGACTTTGCTATGATTTATTTAGCCATATCTACCACTTTGGATATTTAAGTTGCCTTAAATTTATTTTTACTATTATAAATATTACAATAAACATTTTCACTAAACTCTGTAAAAATTTCTGATTATTGCTCTACAAAAATTCCTAGAAGTACATTTATCAGACCAGATGTTTTGCCAAATTTTAGGAAAATATAGATTTTTTTTTTAGTTATACATGACAGTAGGATCCATTTTGATGTAATTATACAAGTATGGAATATATCTTGTTCTAATTAGGGCACTATTCTTGTGAATGTGCACAATGGTGAGATACACTGTAGTGTATTCATATATGTCCATAGGAAAATTATGTCAGATTAATTCAACTGTCATTCCTATTCCTATCCTCCCTCCTTTCCCTTCATTCCCCTTTGTCTAATCTACTGAACTTCTATTCCCCCACACTCATTGTGGGTTAGCTTTCACAAAGAACTCACAAAATTTAACACTAAAAAAAAATACAAAAACACACAACCCAATCAATCAATAAATGGGAAAAGGAACTGAACAGGCACTTTAAGGAAGAAGAAAAAATATGAATGGTCAAAAAATATATGAAAAAAGTCTAACATCTCTAGCAATTAGAACTACACTGAGATTTCATCTCACTCCAATCAGAATGCAATTTTCAAGAATACAAGTAACTATAAATTTTGGTGAGGATGTGGAGAAAAAGGTACACTCATACATTGCTGGGACTACAATTTGGTGCAACCACTCTGGAAAGCAGTATGGAGATTCCTCAGAAAACTTGGAATGGAACCATCATTTGACCCAGTTATCCCACTCTTTGTTATATACCTAAAGGACTTGAAATCAGTATACTACAGTAATGCAGCCACATCAATGTTTGTAGCAGCTCAATTTACAATAGCAAAGCTATGGTACCAACCTAGGTGTCCTTCAACAGATGAATGGGTAAAGAAAATGTGGTATATCTACACAACAGAATATTACTCAGCCATAAAGAAAATGAAATTATGGCATTTGCTGGTAAATGGATGGAACTGGAGATTATCATGCTAGGTGAAATAAGCCAATCCCCAAAATCCAAAGGTCAAAAGTTTTAGGCTCTTGATGCTTATTGCCTAATTAGTTTTAGAAAGCTCATGCCAATTTAGTTTTCCATTGAGATTATATGAAGTATCTGTTCAGGAAGGGGAGTTTCTCTACCTAATTCTTCACCTTCTTGATGGAGGCCAGAGAAGAAGCAGAGGGAATCACCATTTTTCTATCAACTCAGATACTAATTGTAAACATGGCTGAGAACAGCTCTACAATGGGTGAAATGATAAATAAAATTTGAGTCAGTGTATTTTAAACATTCATTGTAAAAAGAAGCTAAATGGCCAGGCATGTTGGCACATGTCTGTAATCCCAGTTGCTCGAGAGACTGAGGCAGGAGGATGATGAGTTCAAAGCCAGCCTCAGCAATTTAGTGAGGCTTTAAGAAACTCAATGAAACCCTGTCTCTAAATAAAATATAAAAAAAGGCTGGGGTGTGGCTTAGTATTTAAGATCCCCTAAATTCAATCCCCAGTACCCCACTCCCCCCAAAAGAAGCCAAATATTTTTTGTTTCTTTTAAAAATTCTTTGAATCATTTGAATTTTCAGGAATTTTCTCATTTTCTGAGGTAATATGGGAATTTCTTCTCCTCCCTTTTCCATTTTTCCAGGTTCCTCTTGAGTTCTGAGTCAAATGCCTATACCTTCTAACATTATTTCCAATCTCCCCAAATCTGGAAATTGTTCAATCACTCAGGATTACATATGAAAACTACCATTTATTCATTTTATTAAAAGCATAAGGCATGATATTCAATCAATTTATATGTATATTGTTTCTTAGCTTTGTTTAAACACCTGTCACATATGGGGCTAGCATCTCAGGCTTTTGTTCACTCTTTGTTATTGATGATAATCAAACTATAAACTCCATAAGAAGAGGGTCCATACATTTTTTCCTTACTATTCTATATCTAGTGTTCCCTACTGCTTGAGACAGTTGGAAATCAATAAATTGTTTTTGAATTAATGGATGAACAAATAGATGTATTATAAATTTAGTATAGCAGGGTTACCTTCTGATATATTATTTTGTTGGTTATTTTTCCCCTTTCAGCAACCTCATCAGGAAGGAAGGAAATAGTTCCTTCTCTCAGGAGAGTGTTTAAATCTTTGGATTCCTAGGACCTGAGTTTTCCTTCTCTACAGAGGGTCATCCACCTTAGTGATATTGTTATCCTGGTGTGAAATTTTGGGGGAACAAAAATCATTAAAAGGTTTATGCGACCAGTTGTTTTTTTTTAAAAGGCAATTAAAATAATTAAGTTTAATTTTTCTCAAAAGGGAGAAGAAGGAACCAATGTGGGTTTATAGGTGGAACAGACAAAAATTAAGTCATGTGGATATTATCTCCTAGGAGTGAAAAGTTTTTATCCCCCCAAGAGTAGGGTCTCTTGGGAAGACCTACCTAACCTACTTAGATGCTACAAGTGTGAGTGCCAGGAGCCTGAGGGATGATGACTAATAGGGCAGAGCTGTGGCTACAGGGGCAGGAAGCCCATCAGGAAGTAGAGTTTGTAGACGTAGGTCACAGATGGCACAAGAGCTTGGACAGATGGTGAAAGGTTAAGTCTTCACAGTGCCGTGGGGGTGGCCTCAAAGAGCAAGTGGTGATGGTGGTAGCCACAGATTGAGGCTTTACCCTCGTAGAAAACTGGAAAACCAGAAGGTCCATTTTTACCTGTTTACCTACATATCAAACTATCTTTGCAATTATAGGGAGAGATACCCAAATGACTGGTATTAATTTTTCCACCAATATTATTGGGAGGAGTCTTGGGTTACTTCTAATTAATTTGAAGAAAATTAAAGTGTATAATATAACATGGACCTTGTATGCTCCATGAAAATCCATAAATCATATAATTATGTTATTCATTTCTGTAGTCATACCCACCAGGTCTTCCCAGAGTTAGGAGATTCTTACACAGACCTGTAGTGATTGTCATCTAATAAGCCATCTGCTTGCAACAAAAACACTTCAGTTTCCAGTTTAACTTTCAGTGTGGGAATGCCAAGGTGTCTGGAA
The DNA here is from genome assembly GCA_028644305.1 of Xerus rutilus. Classification (NCBI taxonomy): domain Eukaryota; kingdom Metazoa; phylum Chordata; class Mammalia; order Rodentia; family Sciuridae; genus Xerus; species Xerus rutilus. The sequence continues at coordinate 44,627,794 of CM053405.1, read as the reverse complement.
AAATTCTTAAGCTTTAATGTCTTTAAATTACTGTTGATGACCTCAGTTTCCCTCTTTTCTGTATGGAACAGTATAGGGTGAATACATGCTGGGCTGTGTCACCATTTCCATTGCAAGGCATAATTTCCACTAGCAATGTGTGCTGTGGGGTGTTTGAAGATATGTTCTTCCAAGCTTTACATTTAACTTTGAAAAAAACAATGCTTGAAGGCCAGCTTTTGTTTTAGACCAGTTGTTTAGCTTAAGCTTAAATTACTTTTAATTTCCTTGTTGAATATGTGCAAATTGCATTTCGGATGTGTGAACAGTTGTGTGTAGGTAAAGAGTTTTTGATAGCGTCTTTCTGCAGAACTTCTCTTTTCTTTGTCTTTATTCTTCTCCCACTCTCTGGCAATTAAATAATTCAATCTATGCATTGTTGATTATAAAGGAGTTCAAACTGGAGTCTATAATGAGGAGCAGAGTACAGCTGGATTAAATTTATTTTTCTCCTTTTCTCTTCCATAAGCCTATAGGGTTAGGGAGCACATTGCTGGATATCTTTATACCTCTACTCTGTACCTATAATGATCAAAAAAAATGGTTGCATTGGAAAATGAGATTGTTTAGGCAAAATTTGTGAAATCAGCAAAGAGTTTAAGAAACGTAAGAAGAATTCTGTTGGACAGTGTAAAGGCGTTTTCTTTCCAATTGAGGGCATGAAACAAAGAACAATTATAACCTTATCTTACAAAGATCTGAGATAGTAGGGTCCTTAGACAATTATAATCCTTATGACTTTCAAGATGGTCTTTAGTAATCTATGAAAGCACCAGGAACCTCATTGCTTTTCAAGTTCAATTTGTTGGTATTTTCTCCCCTTGCCTGTTTCAGACCTGAAGTGGAAATTGTGCCCTGTCAATTAGTCCTGGCATGCTTCAGCATCCCTGCTTGGTTTGCTTATCCCTTGCCTCACCTGTGTGAACAGTGTCTTTATTAATTTACCTTCAAAATCTCATTTAAATGTATATTCTGTTTCCTTCCAAGTTTAGCGCTAAAACACTAAACTTTTACTCCAAAGACTTGGTTGATGGGTTTGTAACACTGACTTTGGAACTACTCTGAGTTTATAGCTTTTTTCAGATAGCTTCCTGGATGGTAAGTGGTAATTTTATAAAAATTATTTGGCATCAATTGATGTCCCATTTCCAAGAGTAAATGTTAATATGTTGAGTTGAGTTTCCCTGAGTTTGAAGAGAATGAAAAGAATGTGGACTACCAAAATTGACTCAACCAAATTGGCACCTGTCCCAGGCTCATTATGCAAGTAATACCTAGACAGCAAGTGGAGGTCTAATTAATTGTTCTTAGTCAAATTAGGATCTAGACTTAGGCCTGAGAAAAATCCAGTAAAAACATAGTAGTCCATTTTAGGAACTGTGGATGAATAAGGATTGTATCTGTATTTGATTGTAGGGAGGACAAATACTGGGTAGTCCATTAAAATACCAGGCTGATTCTAATTGCTTTCTAGAGATTTTCAAAAAACCTGTACCCTTAACAGCAGGCCTCACAGTTTTGTGAACTGTCACACATGGCAGGGTTGGCACCAAATAGCCAAGAGAGGTAGGAATGGTGGAGGTTGGCATCCTACTCTGTGATATTGCTTTTCTCTTTATTTTATAGATTAATTCCAAATGAAAACGGGGTAGATGAGTTGGTCAAGTTTTGTTCATGTTATATTAATGCTTTGAATAATCTTCTTTTTTTTTTAAGATGAAAGATAGGAAAGGAAAGAATTAAGGACCATACCATTTCATATATCTGGGGGTGGGGCAGGAGGTGAAGGCAGAGCACATTTGAGGACTTTTTTCTCATAATGCTCGAGAATATTGGTTATCTCCAGGGAAGTTTCAGAGAAATAACAATTTAAAATGAAATCTAAATAAATATCTATAAAGAAACTTTGAATCGTTTGTATTTTATTTGTTGGGAAATAATACCTTGAATTCACTACAACCCAATATTTATCAAAAGTTTATAGAGCACTTCTTGAAGGATATGTGGTCAAGCTATTCTTCTATATGCTGTAAAATGTATTCATATTTTGTCAGACAAGAAAGAGCTGCTGCTTTCTACTAAATCATTTCAGCATCCTTCTCTCCCCAAAGGTTTTTACTCAACTGGAGTTGTTTTTTTTTTTTTTCATTGTTCTTATTTTTAAAAAACTTTTATTTATTTATTTATTTTTATGTGGTGCTGAGGATCAAACCCAGTGACCCACACGTGCAAGGCAAGTGCTCTACCACTGAGCCACACCCCCAGTCCCTCATTGTGTTCTTTTTTTTTTTTTTTTTTTTTGGTACTAGGGATTGAACTCAGGGGCACTAGACCACTGAGCCACATCCCCAGCCCTATTTTGTGTTTTATGTAGAGACAGGGTCTCACTGAGTTGCTCAGCGCCTCGCCATTGCTGAGGCTGGCTTTGAACTCGCGATTCTCCTGTCTCAGCCTCCCTGAGTGCTGGGATTACAGGCTTGAGCCACCGCGCCTGGCTTCCTCATTGTGTTCTTATTGATCTTCCATGCTTCCTTGAGAGGCATTGTTAGAAGCAGGTCTGCTGTTTGCATTTTCACATAATCTTCTATGTGAAGACTCATGGGAAGGATGGCTGTCTCTAAGGATTTAGGTTTTAGGAATAACTATGTGTGTTTTCTCAAATCTTTTTTTAAAAAATAATCTATGGACACCATGAGTCACTTAACTGATAGTTTTTCTCCCTGCTATTTTGGCTATTAGAAAGGTCAGACTCTAACTCATAGTCTATTTCTAAGCAATAAAGTTTCTGTTTTAACTTTACTTCTCAGCTTTATCTCTTTCCTTAGTTTTATTATTCTTTTTCTCCAATTACTGAACTCAAAATTTTTCTTTTTTATTCTATTGTATATATAGTTAAAAGATACCTTAAATTTATTTTTATACATAGTAAGGGTATAAATAGAAAATAAACAAGAGAGCAAGAAAAAAATTTCCCTTTTAAAAGCACTTACCATGAGAATCATTTTAGTGTCTACACAGCTTCAAAAAATAATGTGCACCAAAATGTAAAATATTAAAATCATTGATGATTTTGCACGGTCACATAGCAAAAAACAAACGATGCTGTACTCAGTAAGCTGCTCATTTGCTTTGTTAATTCCAACTGCTTTATGTGATTTAATCAAATCCTTAAAAAGTAGAATCATCTACATGTCTGGAATTCTGCTCAATTTGAGGAAAATCATTAGGGGACATTAGGATTGTTGAAAGAAAGCTTTCTTTAGAAAAAAATTGTTGGGCTAAGGAATAACCTAGGCTGACCAGAATTTTTAGTGGAATGTTCTCTTTATGGAAACAGTTAATATGGAAACCTGTTTATTAAATTATTAACCAATTCACACCTATAATTGACTTTCCACATTTATAATAGTCACTCAACACAGAAATGTGCTTCTTTTATCCTAATGGAATATTTTGAATCACTAGAAGGTAAGATACTTGGACTTGATTGGGACTCAGATTTCCAACAGAGTTTTAAGTCACATATTTGATACTCAAAAGTATAAGATGAGGCAAATCACATAAAATTAATGGACAAATAGTGAAATGGTTTTAAAATCAAGTTTTACAGGATTTATCCAACTGTAGATTAAATTTGATAGACCATGAGAGATCAAATATTCTGAATGATTCATTTAAATATGTAATTTGTTTCACACTCTCATGTGAAATACTAAGGTTTTCATATTTTGAATTCCAACAGGGTTCCAAAAAGGCACACTTGCAGACTAAAATGAAATAATTCAGGCTTCAAGGCAAGAAAACAAAACTTCAATTCTCTGAGCTTAAGAAAGCAACCCTTGAGCTAGAGATGTGGCTCAGTGGTAGAGTGTTAAGTGTTTGCCTAGCATGTGCAAAGCCCTGGGTTTGATTCTCAGTACCAAAAAAAAAAAAAAAGAAGAATAGAAAAGAAAAGAAAAAAGCAACACTCTCTATGGACTTATGGCATTTATGGCATCTTCCTACTGCTCATGTTGAGGGTGTGAACCTTAAGAATGGTTCTTTTGTTTGTTTGTTTGTTTTTGGTAGATGGACAGAACACTTTTAATTTTATTTATTTATTTTTATGTGATGCTACTGAGCTTCAAGCCCAGTGCTTCACATGTGCTAGGCAAGTGCTCTGCCACTGAACTATAGCCCCAGCCCTCTTAGCAGTGGTTCTTGCATTTGTTTTCTCTCCATGGACCATTTTCATTATTTGTTCTCACAAACATTTGCTTTATTCATGGCTATGAAACATGACTGAGATGCCAAAAATGATCACAGTTCAATCCTGTCTTTATCCACCCACAGTGGTTGAGTAGATCAAACAATTAGACAATAGAGCCAAACCCATGTGCCATGCAATTCACAATATGTGCTAAGATAGAGCATATGCTGTAGCCTAAATTATAATAAAATTCTGTGCACTTTGACCTATTTATTTATATTGGTTAGGATTGAAAAGCTCCTGGCCTAAGTTGTAGTTCCAAATTTTGATTTGTAGCACAAACATCTTGTAAAAAGTTAATAAAAGCAGAGTATAGAATTAGGAAACAAGAATTTTATAAAACAAAAGTGAAAAAACTTGCTACATGAGTTGAATTTTTGCTGTGGACTTAACAATCTTCTATTTCTCTCCAGTAGTGGAGTGGAGTTTGTTGTGGGCATCCAAGTTTACAGCATGAGTGACAGTTTAGCAAAAAGACCCTGCACCTGACTCCTAGTCTTCCAGTCACCAAATGTTTCAGATCTGAAAAAACTGGGAAGGTAATATTAATAAAGTGGTACCTCATAGCCTTGCAGGGAAAGTGGGGAAGGAGAAGTCTGGGTTTACATTACTGAAAGAGGAGAAAGAGTCCAAAGAAAAGAAATCAAGAAGGTGGGAAATCCAAGTGACAGAACGAAAAATGAGGAACCATGTTTCCCAGAAAACCAGGAATGCAATTGTTTTCCCCTACTGAACACTCTGAGCAATTGGGGGTCAGAAATTCTCTTGATCTTGCCTTATCCTGAGAGAAAAGGATAAAGTCATCTTTATCTGGCTCCTAGATGGCAATATTAGGTATCAGGATGTTTCTGCCAAACAAAGGAACACCATCATGTTCTTCATCAACCCCCAATCTTGGGGAAAAGTAATCTTATTTTTTGAATCTATTAAACATTGGGTGCTATAAGAAGAATTATAATCAGTCTTGGAGATTTTAAAAGTGATGGGATTAATTTTAGGTGATATCCACTGAGAGTTCCTTACTTGTTAAATATGAACTGCTTTAACGTGCATTTATTTGTAACTCAACCCTGTGACATATATATATTAGTATTACTGAGATGCAGCATGACATAATGCTTACAGGTATGACTTTTTGGTCTTACCTACCTGATTTTGAATTCTGGCTATGTCATTTACTACACTAGCTGTGAATTTTAAGCATATTTCCTAAATTTTCTCTGCCAAGTTTTCTCATCTGTAAATTGGGAATAATAGAAACAGTGTCATTGTGAAGATCAACCAAGTTAACATTTAAATATTTAAAACATGCCATATTGACTGGTGTAAGATAGATAGAGATTATCTGTTATTATTTTCTTCAGTTTTCAGAAGAAGAAACTAAGGAAGTAAAGTTATTTGTTTAGGACCATACAGATGGCTAATGAAAGACTCTGTTTTCATACCCAAATTGTAATAGTCTTGTTTCCATTTTGATTGTTGAGCTCATTATGAAATGGCTAGAGACTTTCAGGTTGTAATATTGTATCAGATATTTTCTGTCTCTCCAGATGTGGTCTGCAGTCTTGCCATACTGCTCTCTGACCCCAAAAGGATGACAGATTTGAACTGCATCATTAGATCCCCTTGCGTCTGGGTTTGGCCAATGGGCAGCTATGACAGAGATCAGAGGGAGGGAGTAAGTTACAGGAGAGGCAAATTTCTTCTCTTGATTTATTACCTATATGGTGGTCTTGAGTTGGCTCTGTGATATATTTTGGTATGGTAATTTTGATGAATCAATAGACTTGCTTAAAGAAAGGCGTGTGATGTGTCAGGCTTGGAAATAGCTGATAATGCTTGGGAATAGCTTGATAATGCTGATAGGGTTTACATAACTATGTTCTTTTGTTCCAATATAGCTATACAACTATAGAAAGAATCATCTAGCACTTCAATAAAGAAACATACAAAGCAGAAGGAGTACTCCCAGGGTAGATACAGCCTTTAAGTCTTATCCTAAGGGTTCTCTCTTGTATCTTTCCTTTATTCTTCCCAAATTGGAAGGGGAGATCTTGGTTCCTGCAGCCCTCAGATCTGACCTTTCTCTGTATGCCTGGGGTGGATAGGATAGGAAGTCATGTATTTTACCTTAGGATTGAAGACTTTGTTCCTTGGTCTGGACTCCTACAACGTCTCTCTGTGGCTTTCAGATAAACTCCTAATCCACCCCAAGTTGGGAGAACTACAAGAGTATATCATACATGTAGTGAGTCTTGAACTGCTTCACAGACTCGTCGAAAAACACCACTAGTCCACAATTTTATAAAGAAAAGAGTTTGCTCACTGGCATTGTAGCTGCTGATATTTTATTATTCTTGATGACTTTAGATAAATTGATACAAGGTTTATTAAGCTAGTGGATTAATATACTTTATTGTTGAGAAGACATCAAATGAACTGGGCCCTATCTGAGCTCATGCCTGTGAATGATTTATGCTGCCTGCAATCAATCAATCATCTTTTATTTGGGAGCTTTTACCTGTAAGGGAAATATGAATATGGTCTAATTGATCAAATTAGGAGTGATGCCTTAAAAGAAAAGAAATAGGAATGATTTGAAACTTGCACTGCTGTGATATTAGCAAATGAGCATTTGGTTATTAGTTGACAATCAGGGTCTTTATTGTGCTGTAAGGAAACCTTGAATAAGATACTTAATGTCTGGGCATTTTCTTCCTTTCCTTTCCTAACATAATATTTATTCCATGTGTACTGTCAAATAGAATTATAGAGAAAATATAAAATACTCATGTTTATACCTTTTGGAGAATTAATTTTCTCATCTCTAAAATGGGAAAATTGCATTTAATTCTGTTAATCTCTAAATTTGGTGACAATTATGGCCACTTATTAAGCATTTACTAGATGCAGGCAATTATTATCTCATTTAATCTTTACAACTATCTTGGAAAAGGTGTACTATTACCTTAACTTCCACTTCAGAGCTAATGAAGCCAAGATTTAGGAATTTCAGAGTAACTTTCTCAAAGATACATGGCAAAAAGAGAATGAATCTAGGCTCTATGACTTCAGCCATTACTTTGCACTTCGTTTGAGACTCAGTCTCCTTGGTTGTTGCATTTGCCTTGTGAAATATATTTGATCTGTTGCCATGTATCTGTGTAACACTCTTCATTTTTTACTTTTTTCAAACCAACACTATCACTTCTAGTCAGTGATAGAAGAGTTTAAAATTACTGCTTGTATAATTAATTTAGACCAAGTTTTCTTAACTTCAGCACTATTGACATTTTAGCTGAGGTATTCACTGGGAGGTGCTGCTGTGTTCACTTTAGGACAGTTTGATCCATTCCTAGACTCTCCTCTCTAGATGATAATAGTAACTTTCCACTGTGACAATAAAAAATATCTAGAAACTGACAATTGTCATCCAGGGATAACACTGCCTATATATGAGAACTGCTAAGCTTGACTTTGACTATGTATTGATAATTTCTTTTATTATATGAAGCACTTTGGACACTTGATAATGCTGATAGGATTTACATAACCAATGAATTCATGGTTGCAGAAATCTCTGGTTTTCATATTAAGTCATGTCTATTACTGGAAATACATACACAAAGGAATTAGGTAGATGCAGTCACCTTTTATATTCTTTGTGATAGATTCTGTAGATTATCCTATGAGTTATTTTATGGAGAAGTTATATAGGTTAGTGGTGAGGTCACAGGCCTGGAGTTAAGTGACCTGGCTATAATGCACAGCTCTGCTGCTGCTCTACAAAGCGTTTGGCTTTTTGAGGGACTCAATTTCATTATTTGCAAAATGAGAAAATTGGACCAGATGATCTCCAAAGTTCCCTTTTGCTGTTATAACTAATGATTTTATGTTCAAATACTGAATAACTCACAGGAAAATTAGTTCTTTCTGAGAACATTGTAGTTTTCAAAGTGTAGCTGTTTCTTCAATTACATTGCAGCAATAAATGCCACCCTACTCCCAGTTTATTCCTGGAGTTTTTAAAAAATCTTTTTTCCACATATAAGTATTAAATATCACAAGCGAAAGCCTTCTTGTCATAAATGCAGACTTGGAGAGTTTAAACTTAAGGAAATTAGAGAAATTTTTCAGTTCTTTTTTTATCTTAGGCTACAGTTGCTTAAGAGAATGTAGGAATACAATTCAAAACCAGGTTTCTGTTTGGACTTCACAGATTTTATTTGGAAAGACTTCCATTATATAAAAACCAAACAGGATGTTCTTTGCGTTTTCTTTTTCAAAATTTTATTTAAAAACATTTAATTGATATATAAATTCAAAGTTTACAATATGATGATTTGATATAGATTACATAATGTCATGATTACCACAGTCAAAATCAGAACATCCATAACCACCTGCTCTGTAAGTTAGATCCCCAGAAACTTCTTCATCTAATAACTAAAAGTTTGTACCCTTTGACTAATATCTCCCCATTTCACAAATCCTCATACCCTGATAACCGTCATTCTATTCTTTTATTCTAAGATTCAATCTTTTTAGATTTCACATACAAGTTAGATTACGTGGTATTATCTTTCTGTGTCTAGCTTATTTCACTTAGCATAAGATTTTACAGGTTCATATATTTTGTTGCAAATGACAGAATTTCCTTATTTTATGACTGGATAATGTTCCTGTGTGTGTATGTGTGTGTGTGTGTGTGTGTGTGTGTGTGTGTGTGTATCTCACAATTTCTTTATTCATTTGTCATAAAGAATTTATTTCCAGATCTTGGCTATTGTGCAAATAATGCTGCAATGAATAAGTATAAAGATATCTCTTTGAGACACTTATTTCATTTCTTTGGATATATTCCCAGAAGTGGAACTACTGGATCATATGGTAGTTATATTTTTAGGATGTGAGGAACCTCCACACTGTTTTCCTTAATGGCTCACCAAGCCTCACCAACAATTATTATCTCCTGTTTTTTCATATTAGCCATCCCAATGGGTATGAGGTGATATCTCATTTTGGTTTTGATTTTCATTTTTCTGATGATTAGTAATGTTTGGCACCTTTTCATATACCTGTTGCCCATTTGCATACCTCCTTTGGAAAAATGTCTATTTAGGTCCTTTGACCATTTAGAAACTTGGATTATTTATTTGCTATTGAGTTATTTGAGTTCATATATACTTTAGATACTAACTTCCTATTGCATCCTATTCCATAGATTGCCTTTTCATTTTGTTGTTTTCTTTTCTGTGCAGAAGCTTTATAGTTTGATGCAGTTCTTTTTTAAAAAAATTTTGCTATTGTGGTTCTTACATTTTGTGTCACATTGTAAAAATCATTGTCAAGATTGACATCAAGGAGCTCTCACCCATGTTTCACTCTGGGACCTTATGATTTCACATCTTAAATTTAACTCTTAACTCTCATTTGTTTCCAGTTAATTTTTGCATATGGTATAAGATAAAGGTCCAATTTCATCCTTTTTTTTTGCAAGTGGATATCTATATTTCCTAACACCATTTATTGTAGAGACTTTCCTTTCCCCACTACTATGTTCTTGGCACCCTTATCAAAGATTAGATTGCCATATATTCACGGATTTGTGTCTGGGCTTTTTATTCTGTTCCACGGCTCTATATATCTATACTATTTCAATTACTGCAGTTTTGTAGTATGGTTTGAAATCACAGAGTGTGATTCCTCTAGATTTGTTCTTGCTTAAGATTTTTTTCACTAATCAGTGTCTTCGGAGTTCCATACAAATTCTAGGATTACTTTTATCCATTTATGTGAAAATTGCCATTGAAATGTTGATAGGAATTGCATCGAATTTGTACATGACTTTGAGTTTTTCATAAGTAACAATGTTTTGGTTTGTTTTATATGCTCTATCACAAAGTTATAAAGAAGATGGCAGCAAGAGTTGGGAAACACTACCTGGATTCTTATGTATTGCCCCAGAGTTGTACTGATTGAAGATTCCATTAAAAACATTACTTGTAGAGAGAAAGGCACATAGCAGCAACAAGACTATGATGTGGAAGGAGCTTCAAGAGTAATAATGCAGTGTGGAGGTCCTGCTAGGATCAGTGTTTCTGTACAGAGCAAGGCTCTGCCAATGGAGATTGTGCTTTATGTTCTGAGGATCAGTGAACATGCTCACATTCAATTCAGGAAGAGAGACCACTGCGGACAATACTGTTGGTTAGACTAGTGAAAACTTTGCCAAAGACCTTGGGGTTGCTCTTAAAGGGCATCTTTACCTCTGAATGCCTAAATTTCAACTGACCACAAACTTTCATCTATGTTATTTCTTCCTCTGTGTGACTTATCAGTGGTATCACATTCACTCAGCTTCCCTTGCCAGAAAACTGGGTGAGTTCTTTGATTTTTATCTTTTCATTTCTCTAAACAAATTTTAATAACATCCTCTTACTTTTTCTTGCTTACTCGCAAACTAGCTCACTTCTGTCCATCTACTTAGTCCAGGCCATAATTACCACTTGCTTGGAATATATCTATCACCTCTTAATAGGACTCCTAACCACAGTTCTTTCCTTTCAAATATAGATTCTACACTTAAATTGCAATGATTTCTCCAAGTCAAAAATGCTCATGACATTCTCAGACCTGCAATCTCCTGGTGATTTTACCCTAACTGCAGGCCTTCTATGGTGGTTTTCAAGGTCTGTCATTGTCTAGCCCCGGCTTAGGCCTCTTATGGCACTTCTTATCATTTCTACCTTCTACTCTGTGCTCCAGCTACACTGAAAAGATTTCAGTTCCTTCACAATGTTCCTTCTCCTTTCCAGGCCTTTCCTTGTATTATTTCCATATGTCCCAGACATTACAAATTAAATTGTGGTTAGAAATGTAGGGATATTTAGTCATTGGATAAACTGCTATTTGCAAAGCATTTCCTAATAGGCCATTTATCATTTAGAAATTTCTAGTTGAGAACACAGAGAACCTGTGGTTAATTACCAAAATGTGTACGTCAGGACCACTTCTTACTTTTACCATTTTATTGCTCTAATCCAAGCATATCAAAACAGAGGGACGGCTTTCTCAAGGTAAAATTTTATTTTATTTTTTCTTGGTGATAATCAGTCTAAGGAGATATTCTAAAATAGAAAGATCTGATCTAAATTTCCAGTTTAGACTACTTATGGATAAGGTAAGCTTTGATGCTTATACTGGCGGGAGATAATTTGTAAATTTGTTAAGTGTGGCATGTGTGAAAATTAAAGAAAAGAAAGAGGAAGAGGAGAGCAAAGCTTAGTGATATGGAAGATAAAAGTCATGAAGATCAAGGTGTTTGTACAAAACTTCCTTGAAAATTATTTTTTTGAAAAGAGGGTTTAGAGCGGCGGTTCCAAGATGGCGGCGTAGACAGTCCACTCTGCGCTAGGCTCTTAGGGACCAAGGCTGGAAGTGGTGGAGGCGCTGTTTTCCAGCCAGCTTCCTGGCATCATTCTTCAGCTCAACATCCCACGCAGGAATTTCGCTCGTGTG